>JARWLC010000013.1:10540803-11740803 GCA_033318265.1 Phyllotis vaccarum
ATAATTGTTCCACCCACTGGTTTAATAAAAAGTGCCCATTGGCCAAAGGGAGACAGGAAGTGTGGGCAGGACTACCAGACTAGGAAGACTCTAGGAACAGGCAGAATAGAACAGAATGCCAGAGAGAAGCCATAAGAAGCAGAGGACAACTATGCTGCTCTGAGAAAAGGTACTGAGCTGCATGGCTGAACAGGATAAGAGTCATGGGTTAGATTAAGGATAAAGAGTGAGCAAGTTATATGCCTGGGCCTTAGTCCGATCAGCCTAAAACTATTGTAAGCATCTGTGTGTCTCTGCTGCTCTGTGGGTCTGTGGATCTAAACCTTGACTAGACCCAAAAGTCTGGAATAGAAACCTCATATTACACCAAGCCTTAACTGAGCAAAGAGAGTATTTAAGGTAGATGTTGAAAGACAGAGAGTAAGAAGAGGCCAGGAGAAGCCAGGCTGAGGAAGCTGGAAGATAGCTGGTTAAGATCTGACTGTGATGTTTACTTTCTCTAATATCTCTGACTTTCCCAGAGATCTGTCCCTGAGTTTTCTTTATTCATACAATAGGAGTTCTGAGATCTTGTTTCAATACTATTCTGGTGCTAATATTGTGATCTTATTTTTCCATGTATGAAAAATTACACTGACCTATTGGTAGAAAAGCAGAAAAATCAACAATTTATTCTGTTTTTTAATAGCTTAATAATGTCCAAATGAATACTTTGACATAACTTTTATATATACAAATATACACAATAAATTAATGTACACAAAAATATTCCTGTGTTTTCTACTTAAAGTAGAAATTGCTTCTTCTTTATGAGTTTCAAGGTTTTGCATATTGTGGTGGGATTATGTTGTGATATTGTAAATAATTGTCTCACCTCCAGGTTTAATAAAAATACTAATTGGACAAAGGCAGATATGAAGTTTGGGCAAAGCTACCAGACTAAGAAAATTCTGGGAATAGGAAGAACAGAGCAGAGATGCCACAGACATACCAGAGAAGCAGATGCAGAAGACACTTATGCTGATTTGAGAAAAGGTATCAAGCCTCATGGCTGAACAGGATAAGAATCATGGGTTAATTTAAGATTAAAGAGTTAGAAAGTTATATGCCTGTGCCCTAGGTCAATCAGCATACAATTAATACAAGAGTCTGTGTGTTTCAGTGGGAGTATGGGACTATGGTTCTGTGGGTCTGTGAGTCTGTGAGTCTGAACACTGAGGCTAAGCCAGAAAGTCCAGGCCACAAGGTCAGGCTAGAAAGTCTGTGTCAGAAACAAAACCATATAGCATCAATTAACAGTTGGAATAATTTAAAATTTAACATGTCAGGTGAATTTGGAGACTTGAGGAATGAACTGTTAATTCTGAGTTTAATATAATTCAACTTCAGTGGATTGCCAGAGTCCCTTATCACCTAAATGGTTATCAGTATACTCTGGAAACGCCTCATGAGTCAATGGAAAAGTTACAGTTGGAGATGAAAATGAGTTATTAACATATGACAAGTGGTGGTAGAAGAAAATTGAACCTTATTCTAATCAATTTATGGAATTAGCTATAGTATAATGAAGAGATACTATTTGCTTCTACTCCTTGCTTTTGCTCTCTTTTTCTTTTTAATTATTTTTCCTTTTGTGGTATATAGTATAATTAATAAAAACAGTCTGAAGTATTAGAACAAAGAACCACCCACAGAGCCAAGCAATGAAGGTCAGGGATTTGTGATCCACACTTTAATTCTCATTACTCAATATACAGAGATTGGTCTGGATCTCTGTGAGCTCAAGGCCTAACTGAGCCAGGCAGTGGTAGCATATACCTTTAATTCTAGAACTTGTGATCCCATACTCCTGCTCCCTGTACTTTGAGAAACACACACCTGTAAAACTAGCACTATGAAAGTTGAACCAGGAAGTGACTATCTGGGAAGAGAAAAAGAAATATATAGCTCTAGGAGGCAGGATTTTGCCTCTTGACCTACTATTTCTCCTTTTGGTTGAGAATAGAGAGACTGAAAGTCTGAAAATTCATGAAGATAGACCTGAGGAGATGGTTGGATAAGAAGTGGTCATGATTTTATTTTTCTATCTCTCTGATATTTCAGCTTTCGTATGATATCTGGCTTTGGGTTCTTATTGTAATACCAAATAGAATTCATGCATTACTTCCCCATTGTATCTCTGCTTTTTTATACTATGTCTTCATGTAGCTGTATTCTAGAATCATATTGGCATTGTTTTAAAGTTCATATATTGCAGTCAGAAGGACAAAATAAATTAATGTTTAAAACAAACCAGCAATCCCTGAGTATGAGTTCATTTGTTCATACTAGTGGCACAAAAGAACTTACAATCACAGCAATTTTGAAATGATACATGACTTGTACTCATTGAAATGGAAGATAGTCACAATTAGGCATTAAAAGCTATATTTATGTTTTCTTAAGTATTCTGTTACAAATTTACTGTTCACAATTTTACTGTTAATTATTATGTCCAAAACTTTATGACTTTTATTCATTGGGAGGGTGGTGTGGTAAGGAATGAAATGCATTATGACCTCCTTTCAAATAAAAATACTAAGAAATTTAAAAAACAATCACTAAATTAAAAGAGTAAAAAACAAAGCATCACAAAAGCAAGAAATATACAAGAAAAAACATCAAAAGGATTTAGCAATTTGAATAACCCTTACAAGAACACTGCTTCTTTCTTTTATAAAAGGTATTGTGAGACATCACTAATGCAATTCAAGCAAAATAGAATTCATTTGAAATTTTTAAAACCATCATATGAAAAACATATGAAAGTTAAAGTCTTAAAATCTAAAGGAAAATTGTATTAACAAGTTATTTTTTACAATAGCCATTCTAAATGGACTAAAGAACAAAAGAACTCTTTGTTCCATGCATGAGCATTTGTTTAACAATTATCAAATCTCTTATCACTGACCTGTTTAAAATTACAGGTATCAACAGTTCATCAGTTATTTTAGTACTTATATACAAGAAAGGATATATTAATTTTTTTGTGCCGTGCTTTCTCGACTTGATATAACATCCTTTATTTTGAGTCATTTTCTTCAAGTGAATGGATTTTATTTCTGTATATGGCTGAAAATACATGCATATATATTTGTGTGCATATATATTTATACACATATATCTGATATATGTTTGTGATATAGATTTGTGCATAAATAGATAGGTAGATAGATAGATAGATAGATAGATAGATAGATTGATTGATAGATAGACAGACAGATAGGTAGATCACATTTTCTTTATCTAGTCACATGGTGATTGATATATAGCATGATTTCATACTTTAGCTTTAGTTAATACTGATAAAACAGACATATGCACACAGGTATGCATTTTTCTGTTGATTTTATCTCCATTGAGTACAAAGTCAGATGTGAATAATATTGTACTAATATTCTGTATAACATATATTTTTAAGGTTATGTATGGTTGTTAAGTTCCTTCTGCAAAAACCTCAGTGATTTGAAAGATAGTTTCACTTACAGATTAACCTAAGTGTTTGGAATAAAAAAGAAAACCCTATTTCTTCAGGGTTCAATTTTCACATATGAGCTGATAATTAGAACAACTTTGTCATCAATGAAGAGTAAAAATACTAGGAGGCAACATTGGTAGAAGCCTTATCAAGGAGTGGTAGCAAATGGCTCAATTTCTTCAGCACTGGTTTTTAACAATTCAAGCCCTGTAATTATACAGTCATTTATTCTATAATGCCAAAAGCTTGTGATTTGGAATAAGAATGTGTCAGGGAAAAATATAACTTACATTTACTAAAATTTATCAAAAGAATAATCAATAAATACCTTTCTTAAGACATCTTTTAGAAAATCTCTAAAACTGAAGTATTAGAAAATTGTATGGAGATTTTTCTTTCTATTGTTTGATATTTCGATTGTGTTCTGAAAAATAAAGCTTGCTTGGAATCAGACGGTAAAGCTAGCTACTAGCTGACCAAAATTAACAATAAAGATTTGGAGAACTGTAGACAGAGAAAAAAAAAAAAAACAGGAAGAAGTAATGTGGGTTTGAGAGAGGTTCTTGGCCCTTTTGAACAAGGGAAGAGAAAAGTTAAGATGTGGCTCATTCCTGCTCCTCTGATCCTTCTTTCAGTTTCTTACCCTCATATTTGACTCTAAATATTTTAATGATAAAGTTTAATTATAATAGTGCTTCAGTTGCCTTCTTTTCCCCAATGACTACTTCAGATGAAACTTTAGGTATTTTTTTCACCTTGTAGGATGTTTCCTGTTGTGGAGTGATCAAGAAATTTGTTTTTCCTCTTATCAAACATAAAGAATTTTCTACTACAGCTAGTTACCAAGAAACACTTCGGAAATATCATTTCTTCCTTAAGAAAAAAATATTCTGTGACATTTATTTTTATAATGCCTGTGATATTTCAAGAACAAATATCTCATGAGACCCCGTAATTTAATGTTTTATTTAACTACTGTATACTTTATTTTCCTTAAATTACCATGCAAAAATTTTAGCTATCTTGCAACTATCACCTGACAATATGTCAAAGACATAAAAACTGAATTTTTAAATTTTGTTTAGTTGTTGTTTTTGTTTCTTTAAAACAGAGTTTCTCTGTGTAGACCTGGCTGTCCTGAAACTCACTGTGTAGACCAGGCTGACCTCAAGCTTTGAAATCCATGTGACTCTAGCTGTCCAGTGCTAGGATTAAAGGCATGTACTACTATGACCTAGTTATCTTTTGTGTTTTTATTATCTTGACCCGTAATATATATAAATAAATTTGTTACAGTATATTTAATTATTTTATTAGAGTTGTAAATGGAAAAATGTACTAAACATAGTGACAACCATATTATGTATGTCATAGATTATTTATTGCTTATTACTTTATTGCATATTTAAAATGGTCTAAAAATGTAAACATTGTTTCAATTTATTGAAGAGATAAGGGATTGCAGTAACTTTTTCCAGGTTCTGGAACAATTTGTTTTTTAATGTTGTATTTATACAATGATACTATCTCAGGATTTAGTAAATCTTAGACTTTTTTCCTGTCACTCAGCCTCACCTTTAGATAAAAATGTAAAACTTTATGCTATAGTACTCTGTAACATGAAATGACAACCCACTACTCAAAATCTACCTTGGTCTAGCCAACAGATTCCTATGTATAAATTTGTATAACATTTTTTTATGTTGACACATTACTAGTTTGATCGAGATTTATGTTTTCAAGTCAACATTAACAATAAACATACTACAAAGTCACTATATATACATATATATATATATATATATATGCTGCCATGAATTATTGAAGTCAGATATTTCTGTCCTGTCTATATCTGACAAATCTCTCCTATCTGAGGCTCAGCATCTACTTATAAAATAATTTATTCAGAGGCTTAAATTATATTAACTGCTGGTCCAGTAGCTCAAACTTATTACTTCTTAGTTCATTTGCTTAGATTAATTCATGGTGGTATTATTATTATTATTATTATTATTATTATTATTATTATTATTTATGTTTAGCAAAGTGGTTTATTTTCTTTGCTTAACTTATCATTCTCATCTTGCTTCCATTGTGCCTGCTGGCATCTCTTCTTTTGACTTCTTGTGCCTAAATTTTCCTAGTATGGTTATTCTGCCTCTACTTCCTGCCCCACTTCTGGTGAATCAACATTTTATTAAACAAATAAAAGTGAAAACTATTCACAACATTATATCAAATTTTCCTTTTATCTTTTAAAAACAAGAACTTAAAATCTATTAATTGTATAGAGTTTTCCTTACCATTATTCATAGCATTTAACCAACACTATAACAAAGATAAGCAGACATAACCCATTTTGAAGGAATGTGAGCAAAGTTTTCTAGACTATTTCTTGCTGATTGGGGATTAAGAAAATCTTAGGGTAACCAAGGAAAATTTTGAATTTTGAACAGTGGAGTAGTCTGTGAGGTTAGATAATATGAGGCAACATCTTTGATGTTAGTCTGGATGCAGAGCTCAGAGGAAACTGCAACAGAGGTGCTCTGAAATGTTTTAGATTATCTGCCATTTGTTTTCATGTGAGGTTTTTCAGGGGGGTCTTCCTTAGCCAAACCTTATTTTCTTTCACCTGGTCCAGCTTAAGAGAGAGAGAGGAGGGAGTACATGAGCAAAGGGATCAGGATCATAAGGAGGAGACCTACAGAGATGACTGACCAGAGCTATTGGCTGTAGGTGGAGTTTTACTTAGAAGGCACCAGTCCAAGAATGATATTTATTAAAATATAAACCAACGCTTACCATATAGGTAACAGCTTATAGCGGAGCCTGAATAGGGAGTCTAGAATGATGGATGATGGATTCCAAACAGGTCTCTCCAGCAGCCAGGAACCAGGCAAAACAGGCTTTCTGGGGTCCCATCATCCCCTTATCAATGGGGTTGGCTATGCCCACTTCAGAGGCCCAGGACCCTCGGTAAGAATCCTAGGATCTTAGCTGACACCTGAATCCCACCACATCTCTCCCTTTTATCTAACTAAGAAGGTTCTAAACTAAGACTATGCACAATAGGAATTAATATGAGGTGGTATCTAGGAGAGGATAAAGTACAAAAACAACCAAAACCTAACCTATACAAAGTACATCATATATTTCTAGAATATTGGTAGATGGTAGGGTGTATAAATTACTTCAAAGGGTTCATCTGGTGTCACACGCAACCTTGCCAGCAAGGACAATGCAACACCAGGATCTTCTTTCAGCAGTTTATTCAGGAACTTGAACATAGCTTCTGCTGCTGAAGAAAACCCGCTCCCAGCTAAATACTGCCTGGACTGCCATTCACAGGGCGCCACATGGGCCATGCCAATAGATCCAGGTGCATGGAAGCAAGCCACAAGCTTAGCCTTAGCCAAATAAGGAGTTGTTTATTTCAGAGAGCGCTCACCATCGGGAAGGTGGAAGGCGGAAGCCAGTGCCATCTTTAAGGTGCAGCCAGGCAGCTTTCTACAATCTGGGAAAGTGAAAATTCAACACCTGAATGTTCCTTTCTAAGGGATAATAGGATAGTAACATTAAATACCTATTCTTTAACCCCTTCAAGACCTGAGAAGGAAGATGTATCACCTGAAAGTCAGAAGTACATGGGAGTAGTGGCTTCCAAAATTTGGGAGAGGACAGCAACACAGCTACCCGGACAATCACCTCTGGATTGGTGCACCGTTAGAGCATCTATCATATTGGATACAGGCCTATGGTGTCTGACACATCTTTTTACAAGGAGGGAAAATTTTGGAGGGACCGTTTTATCCTGTCCAGGCAGGTTTCATCAGTCTCCATCCATCAACTTGTTCATCCAGCTTGGACATCATGTGTGTACTGTCAGCAATCAAGGTAAGGGCAGTTCCTTACCCAACTGGCCATTCTCTGCCAAAAGGACAAACTCTAAAAGAGCATCCTCAATGCTCAACACCATCTCTGGAAAGGAACAGTGACACCAGGAGTTGTTGTGTCTCTCGTGGCCAAATTTCAAATGTTAAATGCCATATTCTCTGGGTCTATGAAATGTCTGAAGATTCCTGTCTATTTATGATATTCTAACCTGTATCTGAGATGACTGGGATATGGCACCTTAAGTAATGTTGACTGCAGTTTTTATCGTCTGAAGCAATAAACCCTGTACTAAAAATTAGAATACCTAAATAAGGGGTGTATAATCTCTGAACAATAACTTTTAGTACGACTATCAAACATTAGCCAAGGGTATATTGCCATGTAAAGTTGCCACAGCATTTTAGACATGTATATACATATATATAATCTAAACAGAGGTATATAAAACATTTGGTGCATGTATCATAACTAGTGCAATCATACATTATATCTAGTATAGTTAAATGAAGGTAGTAATTGCATAATGTACATGACAATAATGTGCAAATATTTTAAACAGAGATGGAAGCATATATAAAATATAGCAATTGCAGATTCAATTTTACATAATAGTTACAGATTTAGATTTATATCGAAGTACAAGTTGCTTTGGTTATATAAAGCAATGTCAGATTAAACTTTGTACCAATGTACAAATTATCACAATTAAACATATAAAATGATTTCACATTTGTATCAATATACAAATATATATGCCAGTGTAAATTGTCTTTAGCTTAACCCGTATATTCAGCTAGAATTGTGTATAGGTAGGCAGAACAATCTACCTTTATCTATCCTATCTATCCCCTTTCTCTTCTTTAAAAGAGATCTTTGATGTTATATTATAGTTCTGTCCTTCACCCAATTTTAACTTATAAATATTCTATTAGAATAATAATTACCCACAACCCTCAGAACACAAAACTTATTGGGAAAGGGGGCATAGTTTCTCATAAGGTTGCTTCCTGCTGACTTAAGGGCAATGGCATCTCTTTGGGATCCTGTTAAAGCTAAAACAATGGTTAGATCTTAATGAACTGACTATATACATCTATAACCATTCTCAGAATAGTGGTTAACTCCATCTGTAATTCTAATTAGAAGTGTGATCTGAAGGATAATCATAGAGATCATAATCATAATCATAATAATCATAATCTTGCAGCCATTTTTGAATAATCTATTTTCTGAAAACAATCATTGATTGGTGCATACCAGGTTCTTGAATTTTCTATTTTTGCCTCTGTCTGTCTACCTGTTACTTACTCTCTCTCATACTCTCCCTTTTATTCTTGTTTCACTAGTAGGAGTTGTTGTGGTGGGGCCCCATCTAGTTTCCAGATTCTTTGTAGATAGCTGATAGTAGGAAATGTTATTTACAATGGAAACCTTAAGCATTGTTGATGATCAAAGAAGATATTCATATCTTCTATGACTTCAGGAGATTGTATGCAGACAGGATGTTTGAAAGGTACAGAAACAGAGAAACAAGGTTTTAGGTGGAGTCACAATAATATTGGTCCCTAAACATTCTGTCTTCTGTCTCACACCAGGTGGCTTTTCTGATACGAGACAGAATTTTTCACATTTTCTTTACCAATATGTTTGGGTTTAGAGAGGGAGAAAGACACTTGCTCCCAACCCAAATCCAACCCTATTAATAGTCAAATAAAGACCACTTTTTTTTGGAGGTGTAGCTGTAAGATGCAAAGCAGTAAGAATTGACAGATTACCCAGTAGTGCATATGTGTATCAGTTGGTCTCATAGTCCATTGTTTACATTCCTTCATCATCAATCTCTCCTAGATTGCAGGTGAGTAATTATTCAGTGTCTAGTCAATGCCTTAAAAAAGTTGTAGTCATTTTCCTGTAAAGACAAAATTGAGACCCTGCCCCAGGTTTGTTAAATGTGTTTTCCCTACCATCTGTCCATTTTTCATATCAGGGATGAACAATTACTTCTCCTTCTCAGGAAGGGACTCCTTTTCAAAGTGGACCTTTGTTAGTTTTGTCGGTACTCATATCTTTTCTGTCCCTGTGGAAACAAAAGTGAAACCCCTACTCCATGGAAGCACATATCCCGGCTTCCACTCTGAAGTCAACACATCTTTGAAGTAGATGGGTTGATTTATCTCTGAAGATTTCTTTATTACCCAAAATCCATACCAGTGTAAAACATTATGAGATCAACAGCTGATTTCCTGATCTAAGTACATTCAATATTCTATTTTTTTTTTTAAAAAAATACTTCATGTACCATATCCCCTTTTTCTTTTTAGAAAGAGTTTTCTTTTACTACTTCTTGCTGATTACGGGGAATTGAAAATCTCATGGGCTCTTGAGACTGGATCATAGTCTGCAGCCCTGTTGCTTATATGGCCATCTCTTCCCATCAGAGAGTTTTTTCAGGGGGTTTTGGTTGATGAAATCATATTTGTCTGGAAGCAATCCACAGGTTCTCATCTTCTGTGGAAACAAAAGCAGAACTTTTCCAAAGCAATAAATCCTTAGACACAAATTTCAAAATCAAAATATCTTTAAAATATATATTCTTGTTTAACGTAGCAGCCTTTGCAATCCATTGTCTTTTTATAGTTAGCTCATTAATAGTTAAAAAATTAAAAGAAAACACAATAACAACCAAAATCCAGATTTTGTGTCTATTTCCCATCTTTACATGGCTTATTATATTTTTGTTACTCTATCTCTCTTTTTAAAGACTTTCTCTACCTTCTTTCTTTTCTCTCTGAAGCCTATGTATATTTTACGCACATTGTAACACGTTTACAGATTGTTGTTTTTTCATCTGAATCTGTTTTATTGTGAATCCTTAATCATTTTCTAACTAGAGGAGCTTTTAAAATACTAGTACTTTCTTAGAGAGCCACACAGTTATTGCAGATGAAGCTGAATCTGTTAAGTTCTCTTAAAGGGACCATCTCTGTTTGCCACCAGCAAATAGAGCAGACCCAAGAAAATGTCACTATTAAGAAATCATCTTTGTTTCCTTTGTATTCAAATTAAACAGAAACCTTAAATCAATCACATGCTATGAAGTCTTCTGTGAGAGTTCAGGAACTGGCTTGGTTGTAGCTTACGCTGCCTGCCGCCAATCCGCTGGTGCCATTTTAATGTGCCCTGTATGCCATGCTATCTTTGTTAATTGACCTGCTTCAAATACACAATTTGCAAGCTCCTTTGGATAAGTTTCTGTTATCTATAACCCTTTATAGTCTTTCTTTGGCTTTATGTGGGTATTTGGTCCACATTGGGATGTCACCATTACAAAGTCATGACCAAATTCTTATTGCATAAGTATATTTAAATGTGTTCCTACACTCTAAGTATATAACAGTAATGAATAAAATGTCAAAAATGAAAACAGAAAAACATAGAAAAATTTTATAATCCAAAAATATCCAAGATAGATAGATACATAGATAGATAGATAGATAGATAGATAGATAGATAGATAGATAGATAGATAGGCAGATAGGCAGATAGGTACATAGATGATAAATAAAAATAAAGCCATAGCAGTAAAACAGGTTTCAAATGAAATATCTTAGTCTTTCTAATATCAGCTTTATGTGTTCAGTGTTTCTTCTCTGTGCTATTAATTACTATGAATTTTCAATTAAGGAAAATCTGCCTGAGAAAAGCACATTGCTAGAAAACAGATTCAAAGAAGTCACTTCATAACTAATTTGTCTAGAAAAATGTTAACAAATATATGTTGATGTGTTTGATCTATTTATTTTTCAGTTTTGTACATGCTTACAGGAAAAGATCTGATTTACGTTTTATTTGCATGGTGAAATACAGTTTTCCCTGCTGAGAATCCTGTGTATTTTTTGGCATCTTTATAAAAAAATTGAAAGCTTTGTTTAAATGTGCTTATATCTGTTTCCTTAATTCTATTGAGTTGATCTATATGTCTACCTAATTTGTTTTTATTATTCCAATTCTAGTGTAGTCAATACCCTCTTTTTGCTTTCATAGGCATTGCAGACAGGTTATGCTTAGAGAGAGGTAAAAATACCCATTCATATAGAATAAAAGTAAAACTTTTAAAAGTTAAAAATAAAAAAAATTAGAGAAGGCAGAAATAAACAAGTTAGAATTTGGGTAATATGAAAAATATGAAGATATAAGGGTAACTTGTTAATTGAGAAATGGGGCTTTTCAGAACAAACATGTCCAAGACTCAATTCTAGATTTATAAATTGCAGTAGGAGTCTTTATCTAACCATCCAACAAATAAAGTAACAAAACATACTGTGGAATAATTTTAACAGCAGTCATAGATTTCTAGCTGCCCTACATTAATCTCATTCCAATGTTTCTAGAAATAAAGTGAATTGTTAGGAAGATGACAGTAATCCAGAAATCTGAGAAGGAAAAATATACTATAACATACATTCAAGTCTTTTGTTTTTCATATTTTTGGTAGAGTACATTGTCTTTTTTTGGAATCTTGTGAAAGCTCCCCCGTGATACTTCTGAGTATCTTTCTTGCTGGTTAACAGTTTGCATGCTAGGAATCTTAGCTGGGATCAACTTTTTAGATCTTAAAGTTTCCCTTACAGCAAGATTTACGTGAACCCAAATACAATCCCCTTTTCAGTCATCTCTTTCATACTCTTTCCCTCCACCAACCTCAGAAATAGAGCTGGAGGAGAAAATGGAATTAAAGGATGTTGTGGATACTGTGGTAGGGATATAACAGAAATTATTAAATTAAAAAAGAGTTTGCATGTAATATGTTTATTTTTCTTCTAATCTTTGATGTGATGGTAGTTTCTGACAAAGGACTTTCCATGTATACCTAGACATATTACTTTAAACTAGAAATTAGGAGCATTCACAATATTTATGAAACTCTGGAATCAGCAGTAGCGTTCTAAAGCCAGTTGCTATGATAGTAAATTGCTATTTGACTTTCTGTTTGAAATATATTTTAAGTATGTTGCATTTGTATCCAAAACTATTTATAAATCAAAGGCTCATTCTTGATTCAAGGTTTTTTATATTGATTTATTTTTAAGTTTAAAAATGTGAATTACAGTTGATCAGCAAAGACACAGTCTACATACTTTTTCCCCCATAAATGAAAGACACTTAGTAATATAAAAAATCACATGCAATTTGAAAGATTTTTGTAGGGTAATTTATCTGTCAGTTTCTGCAAATACTTATCTTTATACATCACCATATCAGCATGAATCTACTTACTTCTGCAGTTCTTCATTTTAATTTATTATTTAACATTAATTACCAACATCTAGAACTCACTTTTCTATATTTAGCCACTCTTACCAATGTATCTTTTATTTAATAAGCTGCAACTGCTCAATATGTATTTATATTAATCAACACTTTCTCTCTACAATTCTCTAAATAGCATCACATTATATTTTCTTTTTCCTTCATTCATGTCTTTATTTTGAAATTTTGATGACGATCATTCTTAATTAGCATCTCCCTTCTTTTCTAAATCCTTAGTTTAAAAAGAATTCCTTGTAGTTCTTAGTATTCTCCAAAGTATTATTGGAAACTCTGAAATCAATAAGAGCAATGAGTATAAATCTCATTCTGTGAAGTTTTCAATGTCTTATGCAGTTAATTACTCATCCTTTAATGTCAACAAACAAATATATTGGTTAAATAAATGGATAAATGTATATTGACCATGTATTTGTAACCTTATACATTTTTATTTTTTAATACCACATTCCTATGAGATTCTATTTATCTATCACGTTCAGAATCTGTTATAAATCTAGAAGGCTATTTATCATGCTCTGCACTTAACATCTCAACTAGTCAACTATTCATTGTTGACCTTAAGCCTCACTACCTATATTTACTGATCTGTATATTATTTTATTAATAAATTATAATGTATTGTTATCTTTTCATTCTTTTTTATTGTAAAAGTGTTTTCTCATATAAACTACAGTTTCTCTGCCTTCCCTCCTCCCAGTCCTCACTCAGCCTCCTCCTACCCCATCTTCCTATCTGTTCTTCAAGGAGGACAAGAAGACCCAATGTGGATCAGTTCAGTCTGGCATATCCAGTTGAGGTTTTCTGAGTCTCTCATCCAAGTATTAATGTTGGGTTAAGTGTTTCAGTCTAGGAAATGGACACTGAATTGTCAGTTCATGTACTAGGAACATAGTCTGATCCTACTGCAAGAGGCTTCGAAAATTGGCCATGCCATTTGACAGCTGTATACATTTGGAGGGTTTAGTTCCTTTCAAAGAAGGTTTCTCAGCGACTGACTCTGATTCAGTGAGCTCCCAATAGCTCCAGTCAATCATTTCTGTGGGTTTCCTCCTGGGATCATGATCCCTTTGCTCATATACACTCTTATCTCTCTATTAAGCTGGACTGGGAACTTGACCTGGAGCTTGGTATGTATTTCTACTTCTGCCTCTATCTACTGCTGGAAGAAGATTCTATAATGACAATTAGGGTGGTCAATCATTTGATGATAGGGAAAGTCTTGTTTAGGCACCCTCTTTAGTATTACTTGGGGTCCTAGTCAGTGACATCTTGTGGGTTCTTAGAAGCATTCTTAGCAATAGATTTATTTCTAACCCCACAGTAGCTCCTTCTATCAAAATATCCATTACATTTTTCCCTCTCCATTGTTCCTCTCACTCAACAATCTCCTTCTCTCATGATTTGTTCCCACATCTCCTTACTGGATCTCTGTTATGATCCCAATTTACTGAGATCTTCTCTATTTCCCCTTCTCAGGGGATACTGGATCTCTCTCTTAAAGTTTCTTCTCTTACAAAGTTGTTCAGGGGTTGTGGTTTGCAGCATGTATAACTTTTTCTCTATGTCTAAAATACACTTATGAGTGAATAATATCATATCTATCTTTCTAGGCTCATTACCTCATTCAGATTGATACTGTCCAAATCCATCCATTTGCCTGCAAATTTTAGGATATCATCTTTTTTTACTCCCTAGTAGTACTCCATTGTGTAAATGCCCCCAATTTGTTAACCCATTCTTCAGTGAGGGGCATCTAGGCTATTTCCATGTTCTGCCTATTACAAATAATGCTGCTATAAACATAGTTGAGCTAATGTTCTTGGGATAAGAATGTATCTCCCTTGTGTATAGCCCCAACATTTATACTGCTGCATCATTAGGGAAATTGATTCACAGTTTTCTGAGGAACTGCCAAACTGCTTCCCAAAGTGGTTGTACAAGTTTACACTCCCACAAGCAAGGAAGGAGCGTTCCCCCTGCTCCACATTCCATTCATCATAGGTTGCCATCTGTTTTTGATCTTAGCCACTTTGGCAAGTGTAAGATGGTATCTCAAAATTGCTTTGATTTGCATTTTTCTGATGGCTATAATATTGAACAATTCTTTAAGTGTCTTTCAGCCATTTGTAATTACATACGAAGTTGAGTATTGTTCTTTCAAGGTCTGCAAAAATTGTGTTGGGATTTTGATGAGAATTGTTTTGAATATGTAGATTGCTTTTTAGAAAGAATGTCATTTTTACTATGTTTATCATACCTATCCTAGAGCATGGAAGATCTTTATATTTCTTTCTTCAATGACTTAAGGTTCTTGTAAATATCTGATATATTCTTCTATTTCTTTCTTCAATGACTTAAAGTTTTGTAAAATAGGTCTGTCATATCTTTGGTTAGAGTTACCATGAGATATTTAATACTATTTGAATATATTATAAATGGTGATATTACCCTGATTCCTTTTATAGCGCATTTATCATTTTTGTTTAGGAAGGCTATTGATTTTTTTTTTTAGTTAAGCTTGTATCCAACTACATTGTTGAAGGTTTTTATCAGCTGTAGAAGTTCCCAGTTAGAATTTTCTAGGTCACTTATGTATGCAATCATATAATCTGCAAACAGAGATAGCCTAACTTCATCCTTTACAATTTATATGCCCTTAATTTCCTTTTGTTCTTTTATTGCTTTAGCTACAACTCTGAGAAATATATTGAAAAAAATAACAGGAGAGAAGACAGTCTTGCCTTGTTCTTGATTTTAGTGGGACTGTTTTGATTTTTCTCTCCATTTTTATATGTTGACTGTTGGCTTACTCTATATTGTCTTTATTATGTTTAGGTATTTTCACTGTTTTCTTGATCTCAAAATGTGTACACCAAACTTCAGGGTTTTTTATATGTTCTTATTGGCAAATATACACACATTTAAGGATTGAGGAAAGAGTGACATACAAATAAAAAGTATTAATAAAAAACATAAAAGAAAGCAGGTTTCATTGACCAGGAGAAGCAAACCAGTATGTGGAACCCCTCCATGCCCTCTGCATCTGCTTCTGCTTCCAGGTTCCTACCCTGTTTGAGTTTCTATAATGAATTTTATTAACTATTAACACTGACATAAAAATGTAAGTAAAATAAATTACTTCTCTCAAACTTTTCTTGGTTATGGTGTCTCATCATAGCAATAGTAACCCTAACTAAAACCATCAAAATCAGTAATCTTTAGGAAACTTCACATCAAATTTATAATAATGCTAATTACAAAGATGACTTGTAACTTTTAATAAATGAAAAGTAGAAGAATTTCTGAGAACTTCACAAAAGAACAAGCAAACATAATCTTAAAATTGAAGCCACAGTTTTGTTTGAATTTCATGTTTTGGTTGAAGATGATATATGCTAATATATAAAACAGCAATGTCGAAGGTTTTTATTATGTTTACTAAGAAGCAGAAGTTTTTTATTACTACATTTTCCTGAAGGGATGTCAAATCAAACTTTGAATACTGAGAATTTAAGTCTTATTGGCAACAATTTAAAATGTCTCCTCTGTAAAATACATAATTCCATGGCTAAGTCCCCTTATCTTTGAGGAGAAATGAATATACCATCGTTCTTAGAGGAAACCTATGAATTCCTTAAAATAGTGGATAAAATAATCTTGACTATTACTAGTCTTTTTCCTTTTAAATCAGAATGATTTGAAATCATCTACATTATGGAAAATTTATTAGCAGTATATTATATAAACACAATATACTCACAATACAAATTGAATCTCAAGACAATTCTTGGAGATAGGAACTGTCCAACAATGGACTGCTGATCCTCTACCTGAGAACACAGGAACAACACAGGGAGGAGCTCAGGGTCCCAGTGCCAATTTAATGGGGTCTGGCCATGCCCCACTCAGGCTCCTAGTAATCCAGAGACATGCCTCCAAGCTTTGCCAGCTAACACCTGAATCTTAACTAATAAAGTTCTAAACTAAGTATAAGACTATATAAAATAGGAATCATTATAAGGTAATGTCTAGGGGAGAAAAAGGCAAAACATAAGAAAAGTCAAACTACAACTAAAAGCCAGCAAATATAAAGTACATCCTAAATGTCTAGAGTATTGGTAAGTGGGGAGGTACAGGCATTACTTCAAAGCTGTTTATCTTGAATAATAAAAATCCAATAACTGAATGTTCTTTGCTAAGAGACGAGATGATAGTAACCTTAACTGTCTAGTCTTCAGCTACATCAGACCTGAGAAAGAAATTATATATTACCTGAAGGTTAGAAGCACAAGAGAGTAGTTTCCAAAATTTAGGAGAGGAGAGTGACAATCAACTATCTGGTCAGTCACCTATGGCTTTTCTGCAAAGTTGGAGCATCTACCATTTTGGCTACAGGCCCATGATATCTGACAGATATTTTCAGAAGCAGGGAATTTTTGGAGAAACCATCTTATCCTGTCTAGGCAGGTTTTGTAAGTCTTTATCATTCATACTGCTTATCCAGATTAGACATTATGCATATTGACAGCAGTCAAGGTAAGGGCAGTCCTTTGACCAATAGGCCATTGTCCATCAAGGAAGACAAACTTCTAGTGGAATGTTCTTGATGCTCAACACCATCTTGGGAAAGGAACAGTGATGCCAGGAGTTGTCCTGTCTCTCATGGCTGAATACTAAATCACAAAACATTAAATGCCATATTCTCCAGGTGTATGAAGTTCTCTAAGACTCTTGTCTATCTGATATATTATAGCATGTATCTGGGAAACCTAAACAACATGATTATTACATTGCAAACCTAAGTAATGGTAACCTGCACTTCTTATCATCCTAAAGACTGAAACTTTGCATTGTAAATAGGCAATCTATAAATGTGTTTACAGTCTTTAAATGATGACTTCCAGCATGACTGTCCTATAAACATCAGCCAGGGGTGCATGTACTGTGCTAAATGATAATAGTGTCCTAAATACTTACCTTATACAAAATATCTAAACAGAGGTATAAAAAATGTCTTTTGTGAATATTTTGACTTATATACTTACATATTGTGACTAGTATAATTAAACAGAGGTAGAAAATGCATAATGAAAATAACAATAATATGCTTAATATGTATCAATGGGCAAAATATTTTTAACAGGCAGAAGCATGTGCAAAATGTGGCAATTACAGATTCTAATCTGTATCAATATACAAATCACTTTAGACATATAAGATAATTTCATATTTAAATTTATATCTATATAGAAATTATCTCAATCAAAAATATTAAATAATTTCACATTTGTATCAATATATAAGCATCTATACTAGTGCAAATTGTCTTTAGCTCATATTTGGTTAATAATTGTTGACAGGTAGATACAATAATCTACCTATGTCTATCTTATCTATTCCCCATTCTCTTCTTTAAAAGGGATCCCGGAGTCTATATTATTGTTCTACCTTCAACCCAATTTTAACCTATAACTACCCTATCAGAATGTGAATTATTCATAAACCTCAGGGGACAAAACTTAACAGGAGTGTGGTACTGTTTTTCATAAGCTTGCTTCCTGCTGACCTTTGGGAGGAGGCATCCCTGTGGGATCCTGTAAAAATTAATACAGTTTTTAGGTCCTATTGGACTGACTATAAACATCTATAACCATACTCAGAGTACTGGGTAAGTCTATCTGGGACTCTTATTAAAGATGTGACATGAAGGATAGTCATAGAGAACTATTTTGCACACATCCTGAATAGTTTATATTTCAAAAGCATTCACTGAATGTGAGTGGTGTACACCAGGTTAGTTCTCTCTCTCTCTCTCTCTCTCTCTCTCTCTCTCTCTCTCTCTCGCTCCTCTCCCTCTCCCTCTCCCTCTCCCTCTCCCTCTCCCTCTCCCTCTCCCTCTCCCTCTCCCTCTCCCTCTCCTCTCTCTCTCTCTCTCTCTCTCTCTCTCTCTCTCTCTCTCTCTCTCTCTCTCTCTCTCTCTCTCTCTCCTGTTATGCAACAGATAGATTCATTGCATTGCTGTGAGGGCTCCTTCTTCATTTCAGATGCTTTGGAAATTTCTGGTAGGAGAAATTGCTGTTTACAGTGGAAAACAAACATTATTAATATCAAATGAAGATTTTACATCTGTTACGTCTCCAGGAGAAAATTGTATACAGAGAAGATTTTAAGGTTAGGAAGGAGGGAATACATAGAGAAATAGGATTAAGGACAAAATCACAACAATATTGGTACCAATATATTCTGGCTGTCTTCTGTCCCATACCAGGTAGCTTTTCTGATAAGAGAAAGAATCTCTCATTTAGAGGTTAAGAGAGGGAGAAAGACACTTACTCAATCACCAAAGCCAGCTTTATTTATAATCAAACACAGACCACATTTTTTAGAGAGTTATAGGTATAAATCAATGAGAATTGAGAAATTAATTACCCGATAGTGCATATTGGTACCAGTTGTCTTTTTATTCCTGTGTTTGCAATTCTTTCATGAGTAATCTTCCTTCAATTTTATGTGTATAATGTTTCAGCATCCATTAAATGTCTTAAATATGGTTGCATACGTTCTTCTGTAAAGACAAAAATGAGACCCTGCCCCACTCTTCTTACATGAGTTTTCCTTACCATGTATCCAATTGTCATATCAGTGATTGAGCCATTACTTCTCCTCAGGAGGAGTCTCCATTTCTTATCAGATGTTTATTAATTTTGTTGGTACCATATCTTTTCTTCTCATGTGGAAAAAAGAATAAAACCCCTACCTCACTGGTACACATATCTAGGCTTGCATTTCTAAGTTATCAATCCTTTATATAGATAGCTTGGTTTATCTCAGAAGTATATATAATTACCCAGTGTCTCTCTGCAGCTGTTGCTCCTTTCTCATCAACATTAAGAAAATTCAAGGTCAGTAAATCATTATGCAATCTTTCCCTGGATTTTTTCAATTCTACTTTTTGTTTATGAAGCATCTCTTTTAAAGTGGAGTGAGATCTCTCCACAGCTGCTTGTCCTGTAGTATTTTACGGTATACCTGTACTGTGCTTTATATTATAAAGTCAAAAAAATTTACTTCATTTTCTAGGAAACATATGCTGAAGAATTGTCAGTCTTAATTTAAACAGGAATTCCCATTATGTCCAAGATTTCCAAAAGCTGAGTAAGTACAGCATCAGTTTTTTTGGAACTCAGGGCAGTCACCCATTACATTCCTGAGTAAGTGTCAATGGTATGATGTATATATTTCATCTTTACAAAACTGTGAAACACATCCATCTGCCAGATCTTATTTCTATGAATACCTTGAAGATTATTTCCTGTGTGTAAAGATGGTTGGTTATAGAAGGAGTAATTAGTACAATTCCATAGAATTTCTTTGGCCTGATACCAAGTAATGGGGAAGTTCCTTTTAATCCTTTGCTATTAATATGTCTCTTATAAAATTCTTAGGCTTCCAGCATGTTTTTTATTAATAACTATTCAATTTCATCGTTATGTTGCACCAGAGGACAAGGAAGATCAGTGTGAGATATATATTTCTACTGAAATCCTGTAGTTGTGTAAACAGTGAGGTTAATTCAGTATCATCAGGAAAGAAATCATCAGTTTCAATATGTAAAACTACTCTTTCTGCATACTGAGAATCAGTTATGACGTTAGAATTTTGGTAAAAAATTCATTAATACCATAATAATTCTGACTTCTGAACAGAATTATAAGGGTTTTGAGCAAATTTACTGATTTGTAACCACATTTCCCTTATTTGTTTGTATCAGTATAAAATGTAGAAGCTCCATAAATAGGTTTATCCCTCACTACATGAGGGAATATCCAGCTAGTTTCCTTTATAAATTGAATTATTTTGCTTTGAGGATATTTGTTACTAATCTCCCAAAAAATTACTACAGGCTTTTAGACAAGGTATGCTGTCTGCCCATAATCAATTTCCTCATTAGTCATGAGTACAGCAATTTCTACTTGGTCCTTTCCTGTCAACTGATGAAATCTAAATTTTCCTTTATAAATGAAATCAGAAATCATTTTGATATATGTTATCAGCTTTAAAAAATAAGGAATGCTTCATGTATTTGCATGTCATCCTTGTGCAGCGGCCATGCTAATCTTTTCTGTATCAATCCAATTTAAGAAAATGTATATGTGCTGCTGAAGTATGTAGGAATGTCTTTGTATATGCTGTGAATAAAGGAACTGTTTTGGTCCATGACAGGCATTGTAGGAGTAGATGGAATAATTGAAGCATAGATAAGAGAAGGAAGGTAGAGTCAGACAGAGACATGATCCAGCTACCCATGATGCAAGATGTAATGAAATAGGTAAGCCTCAAGCCATGTGGCAAGATAGAATAATAGAAATGGTTTGAGTTAAGGTGAAATAACTAACTATAATTATGCCTGAGCATTAGACCAAACAGCATGAAACTAATATATGAGAATGTGTATTTCTTTGAGACTTTGGGAATGCTGGTCCAGATAAGTGGTGGGCAGATCCAAGCAATGGGGCTAGTCTAGATTAGAAACTTCCTTCTACATCACTTACCATTTTTATATCCTTTCTACCAGCATGCTAGTTGTACGTCATCAGAAACTTGAGGAATATTAAACAAATTAACTTTCCTAGATGTCAATACATTTCTGTATTACCTTTACAAGCAGATTGGCGCTTTTACCTTATTTTTAATTTGGTTCCTTACTTCTTCTCTAATATTAATCAGCTATATGGTTATCTTAACTTTATCCGTGGTTGGCATTGGATTTATTATATTTGGTACCTATCATTAACCTTTAGTGGTTTCTTTAAAAGTAAAATTAAAAAAGTACTCATATATGTATTCACTGTAATATAGTCATGGAGAATAATCACAAATATATTCCATGCCATAGACAATGTTATCTAGCTACATATTTCCCTTGACTTCACTTCAGATATGTTGACTTTTTCTGAATACCATGAATGATTTTAATGTAAATTCAAGTATCCCTAAGAACAAGAATTTTATCAAATCTATTAGTTAAAATTTTATCTCAGAGATTTCCATCATGAATCCCCTTACCTCACAAGTATAACTGGACTATGGACTCTGTACAACTTTTGAGTAATAAGAAATTAATTCTCATTAAAATAACTAATTAATTATATTCATAGATTGCTTTCCAAGTTCATTTTCATTCCTCATCTTTTACTTTGAAATATTATTTACTTTTGTACTAAGAAATTCTCCTCTAATATGTATGGGATATTTTCTGTACATTGTAGCCAGAAGTTTCTGACTCATCCAGCCCAAAGTTCAAACCTGCAGTCCTGTAGCCTCGTAGCCCCAAATAGTCAAACAAAGGCTTATCATGAATATAAACTCTAGTAGTGGGATTTCTTTGTCCTGGGTGGTGAGGCCCCTGCTGCACCAGAGCTTTTAGCCGCCAACCGCTGCTGCTCAGGCCCCTAGAAATGACTTAGACACTTATATTAACTTCATGCTGTTTGGCCTATGGCTCAGGCATGTTTTTAGCTAACTCTTACATCTTAACTCAACCCATTCTCATTAATCTGTCAGCCACGTGGCCGTGGCTCACCTGTGTTCCTTACGTGTTACTCCTTTGTGCTTCAGGCTTGGTCTTGAACTCGTGATCCTCCTGCCTCTGCCTACTTCAGCAAATCCTACCAGCATGCACCACCACAACCGACAATTCTCTGCCACAAGGACAAATTCCAAACGATTATCCTCTGTCCGTTATGGTACAGTTCATCAGTTGCCTAATCTCGAGTCCTGAAGAATGTCTGACAGTTTTCTCTGTAAAGCAGGAACCTGAAGGGGACCATCTTGGCTCGTTCTGCCAAAGTTTAGAGGTCACCTTCCTATGGAACCTGCATGTCCACTTCTAACAGCATACTGTCAAGCAGTTAATATAAGAACAGGTTGATGTCCATTGGCTAACCAATGCCACAAATAGACTCATTATGGAGTTTCTTCAATGCTTATTTTTCTCTTAAAGTAAATTAGTGCTGCCAGGAACAGACCTGTCTCACTGCCTAGAAAAGTCTAAGCTCTTAAAACATTTTAAATGCCAGATTCTGTAGGTCTTAGAAGTGTTTGAAGATTACCTATCTAATTGAATTATATCTTTGTATACCTAAAAATCTAACTAACATGCATTTCTTAATTATACATTACAATTTTAAATCAGTTACATAAACATCATATCTTAAACAAGAGTAGAAAAATACATTTAGCATAAGAGAATTGACCTTAAATTTGTATCAATAAACCAAAATCCATACCAATGTAAAACATTTTGAGATAAACAGCTGATTTCCTGATCTAAGTAAATTCAATTATCTAACTTTTTAAAAAATCATTGATATACCATATCCCCTTTTTCTTCTTAGAAAGCAATTGACATTTATAAACAATATTTTATAAACAATTTTATAAAATTATTAAAAATGTTGTTTTATAACAACATTTATAAACAATATTTTGGAAATTGGGCCATAGTTTTCCATTACTACTTCATACTGAGTACGGGCATTGAAAAGCTCATGGGTTCTTGAGACTAGACCATTGTCTGCATCGCTGAAGCTGATATGGCCATCTCTTTCCATCAGAGGCTTTTTCAGGGGGTCATGGTTGATGAAACCATATTTTCCTGGAAGCAATCCAATGATTCTCACCTTCTGTGAAAACAAAAGCAGAACTCTTCCAAAGCAATAAATCCTTAGACACAAATTTCAAAATCAAAATACCTTTAAAACATACATTCTTGTTTAACTTAGTAGCCTTTGCATTTGCAATCCATTGTCTTTTTGCTGTTAGCTCATTAACAGTTAAAAAATTAAAAGAAAACACAATAACAACCAAAATCCAGATTTTGTGTCTATTTTCCATCTTTATATGGCTTATTATATTTTTATTACTTTATTTCTCTTTTTAAAGACTTCTCTACCTTCTCTCTTTTCCATTTTGAATGTGACCCAGATGCCATGCTTTTTTTGTACAATGACCAGCTTTGTATACACAATTTGGAAGGTGCCTTGGCTCAGCTTCTGATCTGATCTAAAACACTTTTTAATCTTTCTCAGGCTTTCAGTGGATATTTGGCCCACATTCAGAAGCCAGATGTAGACGGAGTTTTACTTACAAGGCACCAGTCCAAGTTTAATATTTATTAAAATATAAATCAACACTCATGATACAGGTAACAGCTTATAGTGCGTCTGAACAGGGACTGGAGTAACTGAGCGATGGAGGATGGATTCCAAACTAGTCTTTCCAGTAGCCAGGATCCAGGAACAACAACCTCTCAGGGTCCCAGCAGCCCCTTATCAATGGGGTTGGCTACACCCCCTCCAGGAGCCCGTGATCCTGGATAAGCGTCTTCGGACCTTATCAGCTGACACCTGAATCCCACCACAATAAACTGTTTGGCTTATGTCTTGGGCTCATTATCAGCTATCTCTTACAACTTATCTCAGTACATTCTATTAGTCTATGTATTACCATGTGGTTAGTGGCTTTAACTGCATTTCATTACATCTTGATCTCTTTGAAGCTTTCAGTGTCTCTTTTGGCTCTGCCCTCCTTCTTCTTTATCTATGCTTGAAATTCCTGCCTGTTTATAAGCTGCCTTGCTATAGGCCAAAACATCCTCTTTATTAACTAATGGTAATTCACAGTGTGCAGAAATATATCCCACATTAATATATAACTTCTATATTTTTTTCTTTTTTGTATTATTTCTTTTTTAACTTTTTAAATTTTTTTGCATTTTTACATCATGCATCTCAATCCCATTTATCTCCTTGTCCCTTCATATTGAATCTTTGTGTTTGCAACCTCACCAATAAAAATAAAATTTAAAAGAAAAGAAATAAATCTTGTCATGGAAGCTGTAGTCACAGTGAGTAGTCCATATATCTTTACCTGCAAGTCTTCATTGCAAAGAGTCATTTGTTCCTGCTACACAAAATATACTGGATCCTCACTAAGACTTCTCATGTACATTCAGTTGTTGTCCTATGTCTTGGAGATCTTGTAGTTTGAATCTGCAGGACCTGTCCCTTCATATAGTACAGCAAATCATAGATGGGGTGGATATTGTTGTGGACCAACTCACCCTTGGCTGTGGGCCAGAATAGATTAAATTTTTGTTGACATTTCAGCTCTCTTCCATTTGCATCACAAAAGTGAGCTCTCCAGTATTGGGGTGGATAGATTTCCATATGCAGCATGGCTAAGGGGTAGTTGTAATATGATATTAAGAGCATGGGTACCAGTGTTATGTTATAATATGGCCTCACACAGGCTGGTGGAGTAGTGGTAATGATGGTGATTATAATGGTTACAATCATTTTGAGACTTTTTTTAGAATAAGAAGTAGAAGAGGAAAGAAAGAATAAGTAGATAGAAGTTATAGAAGGGGAGAAGGTGAGCAACATGGCCTCTGGAAGGGAATAATGCAGAGAAGGAATAAGAGAGTAAAGGGGAATGGTCTTCTTCTTAAATAAAGATTTGCTATAGAATTTGGGTGAACCAGGAAGTGGGTCAGACAGTAACAGGCAGGACCAATTTTCCTGCTTTCATACTCATAGGACCAGCTCACCTTCACCTACACCAGGAGAGCCAGCTTTACTGTGTTGGCCAAGTAAGGTATAGGTGCTACTTCCTTGAGAGTTGTAGCTTGTAATGGGAAGAGAAAACTTTCCTTGCAGTTAACTCTACCAACTGCCACAGGTAGAAAAGATCTTGGGGTGGGAAGATGATAAGGGCATTTTTTTCCTTAGCCTATGCTAAGATTGGAGAAGCATCTCTATTTTCTAATTGTATGAGACCTACCAGTCATAGATTAAAGTCATGAGATAAATATTTCAATTTATAATTTGTGTTAATTTTAAATTATTGTGCTTATTGTTATTCATCTATTGAGATAAATACTTCAATTCATAATTTGTCTTATTTTTGAATTATTGTTCTTATTTTATTCATCTTTTATAAGGTGTATTTAAATTCATCTACAAGTACTGGTGTAGTAGTGTATTTTCTGGGTCCCAGGTGGCTAGAGGTCCGAGACCCACAGACCTGCCACGCCAGACCCCTTAGCTGCCCAGCCGCCAACTGCTCAGGCCCCCCAAAATGACTCAGTCACTTATATTAACTTCATGCTGTTTGGCCTATGTCTCAGGCACATTGCTAGCTAGCTCTTACATCTTAACTCATTTCTATTAATCTGTCTGCCACGTGGCCCGTGGCTCTCCTGTACTCCTACATGTTGCTCCTTGGGCTGCTTCAGCTCCATCTGCCTCTGACACCACCCTTCCTTTCCTACCTATTCTGATTCCTCCTACTTCTTCTATGTTGCCTGTCATGGCCCAAAACAGCTCCTTTATTTAAAGATTGAGATTCACAGCATACAGAAAGGCATTCCCACATCACTTCCCCCTTCCTGTCTAACCAAAAGGAAGGTTTCAATTTTAACATAGCAAAATTACATATAACAAAATAGCCATCAAGCAAGAATTACAGTTATAATATCTAGTCTGTTAGTATTTAACAAAATTAAAGAAAATACTCTTATCTAACTTATCCTTATGAATCTAAAGTTTCATAGCCAATATATCTTTCAAATGACTAAGAAAAACTGTACCTATAACTATCTAATCTTCAACTACATCAAAGACCACAGAAGGATATATTTACCCACATAAACTAGAAGTGTGACTTCTAAAATCTAGAAAGGACAGAGATGACACCTATCTGCCTGGACAGTCACCCAAAGTTCCTTTATAAAGTTGGGGCATCCATCTTCAACCTACAGGCCCAGAGTCTCTTTTTATTCAGTGAAGCAGGAAATCTGTTTTGTCCATTCTGGCACAGTTCATCAGTTGCTTCTCCTTGAGTCCTGAAGAATGTCTGACAGTTTTCTCTGTAAAGCAGGAACCTGAAGGATCATCTTGGCTTGTTTTGCCAAAGTTCAGAGGTCATCTTCCTATGGAACCTGCATGTCCAGTTTAAACAGCATACTGTCAAGCAGTCAATATAAGAACAGGTCCTTGCTAGTGACTAACCATTGCCACAAAGAGAGTAGACTCCATATGGAGTTTCTTTGATGTCCATTTTCTGTTGAAGTAAATTAGTGCTGCCAGAAGCAGACTTGTCTCACTGTCTAGAAAAGTCTAAGTTCTTAAAACATTTTAAATGCCATATTCTGTAGGTTTTAGAAGTATTTGAAGATTACCTACCTAATTGAAATATATTTTTGTATACCTAAAAATCCTAACTAACCTAACTATAAGTTTGATTATCAAAGGTGACTATTAATCTTCATTTCTTAATTATACATTACGATTTTAAATCAGTTACATGAACATCGTACCTTAAACTAGAATAAAAAAACACAACAAAATTTACCCCAAATCTGTACCAGTACACCAAAATCCATACCAATGCAAAGTATTTTGAGATCAATAGTTGATTTTCTGATCCAAGCAAATACAACAATCCAATTTTTCAAAAATCATCTATGTACCATATCCCCTTTTTCTTCTTAGAAAGAGACCAACCATAGCCATCAACCATTTACAATGAAAACAAACATCCAGAAACAATATTTGGGGAATTCGGGTGGGCATTGTTTTCCATTACTACTTCCTGCTGATTAAGGGGCGTTGAAAGTCTCATGGTTGTTGAGGCTGGATCAGTCTGCAGCTCTGAAGCTGATAAGGCTATCTCTTCCCATCAGGTTTTTTCAGGGGGTCATTTTGAATGTGACCCGGCCACCACACTTTCTTTGTACAATGGCCTGCTTTGTATACACATTTTGGAAGCTGCCTTGGCTAAATTTCTGTGATCTAGAACCCTTTCTAATCTTTCTCAGGTTTTAAGTGGATAATCGACCCACGTTGGATGTGCCATCTGTAGTAATGTGGTTTCTGGGTCCCGGGAGGCCAGAGGTCCAAGACCCACAGACCTGCCACCCAAGACCGCTTATCTGCCCAGCCGCCCACTGCTCAGACCCCCAGAAATGACTCAGACACTTATATTAAGTCCATGCTGTTTGGCCTATGGCTCAGGCATTTGCTAGCTAGCACTTACATCTTAAATCAACTCATTTCTATTATCTGTCTGCCACGTGGCCTGTGGCTCTCCTGTACTCCTACATGTTGCTCCTTGGGTGGCTTCAGCTCGATCTGCCTTGACTCCGCCCTTCCTTTCCTACCTATTCTGATTCCTCCTTCTACTTCTTCTATGTTGCCTGTCATGGCCCAAAACAGCTCCTTTATTTAAATATTGAGATTCACAGCATACAGAAAGGCATTCCCACATCATACTGGTATTGATATTTTTATTGGTAATATTTGTATAAATATAATATGCATTAAATAATGATTACATATTTAAATTCCAATTTTTTGCCTCTCCCTTTTGTTTTCTTATTTACTGATATTTTATCTTTGTTTCTCTCTTAACAAATTGATTGTATTTGTTAATTATGACACTATTAAAAATGTCTATTTGTCTGGGAGGATTTATATTGATTGGTTTTTATTCTTCCTTCTCCTTCTGGATAAATTTTTCCCTTAAATGTCTGATAATATTCTTTGTTTTGTGTTAAAAATGAGAAATATAAGAATCCATTATTTAATGTTATTTATATTTGTAGATATTTTATCCTACATATTTTGCTTTGTAATACAGAGTATAAAAGTTTTAATATGTTTTAGAGAAACATTAAATCATACAACCTCTATTAAATTAGTATGAGATATGAATAACCACATAATAAGCTTGATCTAAATTTAAGTTGATTTCATAAATAAAGCATTTTAATTTTAACTGATCAAAGATATCTTACAGTGAGAATTGTGTTACATGTGAGTCACTCCATAAATCTGTTCTTGTGTGAATTTATTGAAATGTATATTTGTGTATATACACACACATGCATATACACTCATTTATATATATGCACATAATAAATATATACATATATGTGTGCATATATGGATAAGTTCAGTCATTTATTTCAAATCACTGAAGAACTTTTCTTTTTGAAGTTTGACATGAGATTATGCAAACTAAATAGAGAAAACAAGAGGAATGAAAAACAAACTGAATTTCTGAAACTTCTGTGATGCAACTAAGCAAACAAATATTCACTGTTATTTCTAGTTTTATGAGCAATCTTAGCTAAGTTGTATTATCATTTCATTAATATGGATATTATCAAAATGTTTTGTAAATGGATTTGCACATGTGGTTATTATAGTAGAAAGGGAGCTCTTTTATTAATTTATTGGGACAACTAGAAACTGTAAGGGCACAATAGCAAAAAAAAAAAAAAAAGGCAAAAAACTGATCAGATACTTCAAAGCAAAAATGGGTAAATCTACCTCGTTTGAACACCTAACAATAATGCCAGGATTCCACATCAACCTATCATCAGATACCTCATACGAAACACCAACAAGCAGCAAATTTACTCACTACCCCTAGAATTTTTAACTGTTTGGTGTCCTGCAGTTTATGCTGCTTATTCAACTGCCTGTTTGCTCATTGTATTGTCTGTTGGAATTTGGACCTGATCCCACACACATCGACCCTTAGACCTTTGTTCAGAATTTAATGTTTCATTTGATGACTCTAGAACTCCCTCAGCAGCTCCATCCTGTCAATATTCCAATTCTTTGCCAATATAGACATTTTTTAGTCAACTTCTTAAGCCTCCTGGACTCTGTTTAACTCCTGGTAACTTGTGTTTATTCTGAAAACTTGTGTTTATTCTGAAAAAATGCATATATATGTTGTGCACTCTGTGATATATGAAATGAGAGAAAATCTTGATAGTTTAAAAGGAATAAAATAACCTTACCTTTACCTCACCTAACATGGGTGGGACTATATGGAAAATTGCTGTCATTGAAACCAATAAATCTTGTGAATTTATTGCTATTCATTAAATTTTGATATTGTATAAAGACATCGTGTGTTTATTTATATTTCCTGTAGTATGCTCATCACATTCTTTTTATATTATTTCACTATTACTTTAGTGTTATATATGTGATTTCTTTAAAAAGATATTTAGCTTCAAATGTAATCAGCTCTTCCTTATGAGTTTTTAATCTACTGGTACATTTTGAGATGAAGATATACTGTACATTTTTGTTTCATGGGGGAATATAGATTGAAGTATAAATGTAATGCTGTGTCAAAAGCCAAAGCACTTGAATAAACTTGAAATAATGAGCATAGCTTTTATAAATGTCATAAAGGGGAAAATTTGCATATTAACAAAATTCAAATAAGTCTAAGTACATTAAATACAAAAACTAGACAGATTGTAGTTAAACTTGAAACAAAAAAGAAAGAAAGAAAATGATTAATGCAATCAGGAAGAAAACTGGTCCAGTACAGCATAACAACATTTAAATAATAGCTGTTTTTTAATAGAAACAATGGAGGAAGAAAAAAGAGTAGGTTAGCATATTAGCATTTTCAAAGTGCTCAAAGAAAACAATTATGTAAGAATCTTTTATCAAGCAAAGTCTTTTTTGAAGCATGAATAAAAGTAAAGACAGCCTCAAGAGAAAATTTAAAAAAAAATTAAGTGGTATTTTTGTTGACATGTCTTATTATAAATATTAATCACAATTCTTCAGAAGGAAAATAAGTAATCCCATAGCATAATTACATTTCATATGGATAAAAAGCAAACATCACCAGAGGTAATTATATATCTTAAACAATTTCACACATATTCAAGATTTTATCTTAATTCATCATAAAAAGTACTGACACAAATAGGAAGTGAAAGCAAATCCAGACTTAAGGGGAAAAATTTAGCTGTAAACTCCATGTTCAATAGGAAGAATTCAAATTAATATTGGAACTTTCTTTTTTTAGAGAACTGCAAAAACACTAAAGAAATCATAAGGAAGAAGAGAATAAAAATAATAACAGATTAAAGAAACCATATTATAGAAAATAAGTAAACACTTTGTATATGGTAAGGTCTGTTCTTCGTATTTTAAAATCCTAATTCTCAGACACACTTACAAATTGTATCATTCTTTCCTTATATTTCTACATCAAAATTTATCAAATAATATAATAGCCAGTTTTTGTCATCAAATGTAGATATACTTCAAGGTTTCTATTGTGTAGCTTTCCCTGATTTTTCCTTCCCCATTTGCCATTTGTCTTAGTCTACTCCATCAAGTGTATTAAAATACTACAGATGGCTGACTATCAAATATCAGAAATGTAATTCTTCTTGTGGTTGTAAGTCCAAGTCAAGGAACAATGAATTAAGCATTTAATGAAGTCCTACATCATTATTAACTGAAAGCAGCTCCTTTCCTTTGAGACTATAATTGAACTGTTCCCTATCCTCAACCTTATTTATACATCTTATTTTGAAATAGGATCTCATTTTCTAAGTCTTATGTTGAATCTCTCTTTACCACGAACTGGTTTTTAACTTTTATTCTTTTGCCTCAAACTACTACACAGCTACAATTACATAATATGCCTGTGCCATCTGATAGTCTTCATGTTTTATTAAAATGTGGTGGCATAATTAAATACAGCATTTAAGGCCCCTTTGAAGAGTACACTAATCCAATTTATAAGGCATCCAATTTTATGAGTTATATATTTCATGGCAACTCACTGGCTAACAACTATAACATTTAGGTGAAGATTTAAACATGTGAATTTGGGTGAAATAAAGCCAGTCTAAAGAACCATATCTCATGCATATGTTTTAGCACATTTTAACAGAAATTCTAATGGTTTTCTCTCCAATTTGTTAATATGTAATCTGGGTATATGGTTTTGAGAATTTGAATCAGTATATTTTGATCTAGATCATATCTCCTCTTTCATATCCTAACCAGATCCTCTCCAATTTTTTTTTTCTTTTTCCTTCATGTTTTCATGAGATACGGAGGGAAAGATTTTCCTGTCCTTCTAAACTTAAAGGTTTAACTTGGCCAATTATATATACTGTCACTACAACATTCCTAGTCACCAATATCATGAGTAAATTGCAATTTTTATTTTAAGTAAGAGAATACTCTTTGTTTAATATATGGTTGTACTAGCAAGCTAAATGTGCTACCTTTTAATACATTAGTAAATGAGGACCAGATTTATTGAATTTGGAATTTTAGTGAATTAAAATATCTGTGTGATAAAGATTTTATACATGTATACCATTTATACTCAAAAATTTAAATTTTAACTTTTTACCATTTATTAAAAGTTCATTTTTTAAAATTTTTTTATATTAAATATTGATTTCAGCTTTGAAAGGTACATATTTTAAGTCAAGAACTTATAAGTAAAGCTGAGACCATACCTCTGTCAGTAAAATGCTTGTCTTTCAAACCAAATGACCTGTGTGTTACTGACAAAGCTCATGTTAAAATACCTATGTGATCAAATGAGTCATGGGGGTGTTATGGGGCAAGTTGAATATAATCAAGATACACTGAATACACACACAAAATTTTCAAAAAAAAATTAAAAATTTTATCTTTAATAATGTCACTATGATAGAGAACACTTGTGCAATTCAAACCCTTAGAGCAGGAAATAAGCAAATCACTGGTGCATGGTGGCAGTTCTCAGGCCAGAGAAATAAATTGTTTGATAAGACATGTGGATGTTTCCTATATACTTACATGCAGCTACCTAATGTGTGTGGACATGTCCACACACGCAAGACATTATAAAGCAAAATTTGGGTTATATATTGTATAGACTCTAAAGAAATAAAGTTTACCTCAAGATCAGAGATCTCCCTGTATCTCTGTGAGTTCAAGTCCAAATAGAGCCAGGCAGTAGTGGCACAGACCTATAACCCCAGTAGTTGGTATCCCATGCCTATGCTTCCAGTACTATGGAAGCACATGCCTTTAATCCCAGCACTAGAAAATTTGAAACAGAAAGTAATATCGCTAGGAAGTGTAAAGAATATAAAGCAGAAGACAAAGTTTGAGATTTTCTTTTTGGCCTATTCTTCCCTTTGCTTCTGCATTCAGTTTAAAGATTCCTGGAGATTTAATCTTTCTTTCTTGACTTATTTAGCCACTAAAAATGTGGCTGTGGCTTATTCCTTTGTCTCTCTGATCTTTCAGCTTTTTCCCAAAATTTGGCTCTCTGTCTTTATTATAAGATCAATTAGGATTCTTGCCACATAAAATGCTATTATACAGCTAGAATTTAATATTAAAATAAATATTTTGATAATTTTATAGAAATGTATCTACTCCCATTAGCACAGTGTAATAGAAAACAAATTTAAAAAAAATAAACACATTTAATTTTGGCCCTTAAATCACCTAGCTGAAATTTTACAGGGTCAAAAAAATTTCATATAACTACACATAGAATTTCCTGTATTTCTAGTTCTAAAGATATACTTTCCTCTTCTCTAGAAATTACTCACCAAACTATAAATCTCTGCCTTAAGTATTAACAACATGGAGAGCTCACCTCTTGTACCATTAGGCTTCATATTTTATAAAAGAAAAGTTTCACTAATATATATATATATATATATATGTATACACTAATATATATATATATATATATATATATATATATATAAAGACTAACATCACTTTCAATTCTATTTCAAACTGAAATGATCTTCATTTGGCATTTGTTTAATGTATTTAACCTGACTTGTCTAAACTCTGAGTTTTATATATATATGTATATATATATATAAAGTAATAGTTCTCTTCATTATGTAAAAGATACTTTGCAATATTGCATTAGATACCTATATGAAAAATGCTTTAGATACTAATTTTGTCTAAGTCATACAACTTGAAAGCTTAGAAATTGCCATATAATATAATATTATATATAACTTAGCATACATATAACACTTTATATGTACATAATATATTGTTTGTGTGTTGTGTATATGTATGTGTGGCATGTGTGTTTTTGTGTTAAGGAAGAGATATAGTATGATATGGTATTAGAAATGATGTTTCCAGTGTTGATACTTCTTGATGTCTTTTATCCTATCATCTTTATTGGCATTAATATGTACTCATTTATGGGGTTTCTTTTGTTTGTATGGTGTTTTTTTATAACTTGGAAAATTTGTTGGTGCTGTTGGACAGTGTTTTGGGACATATATGACAATAACATCAAGCTTCCAGTAGTGACAAAATAAAGATTTGTCTAATAAGATGTTTGATTTGAATACAGCTAGATGATTCCACTTATCTGCAGGTGAAAGGTTGAAGATATTTCCTCATGAATGTCAATTGCTGAGACTGTGTCATGATTCTGACTACAACCAATTCACTAGTATCTGAACTGGCAAGCTTTATAGATTGCTCTTCCCTATGTCCTCTAAAAACTGCTGACCAAAACTTTATCATTTTCAGGTAGATTCTGATTATAAAGTATTTACCCTTATAAAACAGCATGACATTTTTGACTGTACCTTCTAATAAAAAATGCTGAAAGCCTAAAGAATTTAGACTTTAATCTCATCTCCTAAGTGAGCACAATCCTTTCTGAGGATAATGTTTATTTTTTATCAACTTAGCTTTTCAATACTTGCTATAGGTTACTACTCCAAAATACACCAATATTTATGTTGCATTCCTTAAGGTTTTACTTTCTTGATATTTTGTTTCTTGGATTACTTGGGATTTATTATCATCATCATCATCATCATTATTATTATTATTATTATTATTATTATTATTATTATCATCAAATAAGTCAGTCACAAGTCAATTATTTTGTATAAGATAAAACATGAATTCAATTCCACAACAATATGTAGCTGTTAAACCCAAGTTTTAACATATTTTTAGAAAAAAATAGTACTCAATACCAATACTGAAAAGAAAAAATAGAGCTCATGTTCTTGGGTATTCATCTAGAAAATTGAGAAGAGATGGTATCATTAATGAATATCTTAAGTTTTCATCTACCAAAGTATGTTTTATGAATGCTTTTTACATGACTGATAATTTGATCTTTGTCTTCTCCCATCAGATATTTTAAGTAGATACATAAATGGGCAAAGTGTCATACTCATGTCTGCTTTGCACAAGTCACTTAAATCACATTATTCATAGAATCAATACCTATTCTCTGTGTGAGTTTGTATCTTTTAAGATGTAGGAATAGAGCATATAACATTCTGAAATATTTTGACTTTGTGTTTGTGATTATCGTAATTTATGACACAGATTTGAAAGTTATATAAAGTGAAGGAAGGTTGGGATCTTACAGTAGTATATTATCAAGTATAGTCGAATATTATATAATTCTTTATATATTCAAGAAATATTTGTTGAATCATGAGTATTGTGAAGCTTACAGATTTAACAGATGACAAAATGTCACACTGATGCACACTGAGCACTGGGTACCTTTATTATCTTGATGATCTGTAAAAAACTCCAGTTCTCAAAGCATTACTCAATCTTTATAGGCATTGTATTCAAATATATTAAAGGAAGCAATAAGACAGTAGATTCTGTATTATACAAGGATAATTTGAATGTGAGAATAGAACTGTTTAAAGTTATCCTGATATACATAATAGATGAAAGGCAAATCAAACCTAAGAGTAAAAAAAGTTCTGAAAATGTAAGGCCAACTAAGTCTAAAAATCTGGATTCTATAAAAAGCAGCTGAATGAATGATAGCAAAAATGCTTTCATAAAGTGTTAGTCACTGTGATGCTTAAAATGCTTTCATTTCATTCCTATTAAAACTGTTTTAAAGTAATTTCACGAAAAAGTATATTTTGATCATTAGCATTAGTATGGACATAAAATTTGGATTCAGATCCATGTGTCTTCAGAATTCATGTACAACCAGTATTCTAAGAAGCAGTTCTTTCTACTTCCCTTTAAGGTTATAATTGGCTTGGAAGTTCATAGTGATTACATAGTTTTAATTTCCCATCTTGCATATCTTTTGAAGAAACAATATGACCTTGTGTTGCAGATTGCTATAAGCTTTCTAAAGATCTCTGAGTTGTATTTCAAAGGAACATAATGTTAAAAGATCCTGTCAAGTGAGTTTTATAATGTTTGAAAACAACATATTCTATTGATGTTATATTGGCACAGTTTCATACTCTTTATTTTATAGTAATTACTGGTGCATATATGTCTAACATTTTCTTAACACGTTTTTGTGCCAACCCTCTGCCAAGAGCTATGAAAGTGTTAAATATAAGTAATAGCTTTTCCCTTAGTTTACTTAGAAATTAATCTATGAGGAATAAAAGTAAAAACTCCTAATATTTTAAATAACAAGCAGTGTGAGATATAGATTTCAAGATAAATGCAAGCTTTAGCATGAATTCTGCTTGTATTAAATGAAACTCAGAGGCAAATATCATCAAAAAGCTTAATATCAGAGAAAGGAAACAGAGCACAGTCAAGTTTAACCCAGCTACTTTCCAGCTTCCTCAGCCTCAGTCCTCATTGATTCCACTGCCTGCTTTGTATTCCTATGCCTGCCTTAAATACATTCTTAACCCAGTTATTTCACATCCAGGTTAAGATTAAATTTGAGGGCTACTACTACTTGGTAGTTAACCTTAAATTCATGGAAACACCGAGATTTCTGTCTCCAGAGTTATGGGATTAAAGGCATAACACCACCACTGCCTGACTTAGAGCCCGGAACTCTCTCCTTAAACCAAGCTGGCTTTAAACTCATATCTGCTGGGATTAAAGGTGTAGATCACCACTACCATGTCTTCCTTCTTGCTGGGATTTAAGGTGTGAGTTACCACTTTCTGATCCTCCTATATTGACTGTGGGTATATCTCTTATAAAATATTCTAGACTGCTTTTATTAAATATGTAACATCTTACCACATATCCCCTTTTGTGTCAAAAATAAAAAAGGTTATAACTAATATAAGAAAAACCATACACAATAGGTATAATAATTATATATAATATATACAAACAATAATTACACGAGTAATGTCAGTCCCTTAACAACTGACAATTCAATGAAAATATTCTATTAATTATCCTATTTTGGTGAGTCCAAAAGATTATACCTAATTCACTTTCTAACTTCTATTACTAACTGAAAAGTCTATTTTGATGTCTTTCAAACTTACACACTTTAACTTCTGAATTTCTTTTCTAAAACTGTTACTACAAAACTATAACTATCTCTTCTTCAACTCCCTTAAAGAGCCAAGAAGGAAATAATCTTAACTAATTAAACAGCAAGGGCAAGCAAGAAACTCCCCCCAAAATGTAAGCAATGATACAGCAGGTTGCCAAGACAGTCATCCAAGGTTCTTCTATATCATAGAAGCATCCATTTTGGCCTACAGGCTTAGCATGGCTGACAAACTTCTCTGAGAAGCAGGATAATCCTAAAGACCTTCCTACCATGTCTTGGAAAGGTTCAGCAATTCTTTTTTTGTGTTTCTTCTACTTGTCCATTTTGAAAATCATACTGTCAGCAGTCAAAGAAAAAGTACTTTCTAGATCAGTGGCTAACTTTAGTCACAGAGAGAATCAACTCATATATAGGAGTTTCTTTGATGTCCAAAATCTTCTCTGAAGTAGATTGGTGCTGCAAGGAGCAAATGTCACATGGTCATAAAAAATATAAGAAACTACATTACTAAAATACCTTAAATGCCATATTCTATGGATCTCTGAAGTGTGTGAAGAACAATTCATCTAAAATATATCTGATCTAGAAAACATATATAATATGAATATAAGTTGGATTTTAATATCTAACAACTAATGTGCATTTATTTATATCATATTTAGTTGGTAGTAAAAACTTTCATGGCCTAGCAATTTGTCTCACATTTGTAGATGAATTGTATAGTTCCTTGAATAAGCATAGAAATATATGTAAAGCAAAAAATTAACCTCAACTTTATATCAATATGCACAATTTGTATGTCATAAATAAAATCCAATCTAGTATAAAATATTTAAAGCTAGTAATTGCTTTTTAAAAGTGGATTCAGTAATATACCCTTACATCCTATCATATATATATATATATCACCATTTTTCTTTTATTTTTAAAACAAAAACCTTGAATCTAATCTCTCATGTTTACCTTTTTTCTTACCATAACCAATAGCAATTTTTAACCCATTATCCTAAACAATAACAATCATCAGTAACCCACTTAAAGACCAAAAACCATCCACATCATCTCTTGGGAAAATGGGCACCATGTTTTTAATTTACTTACTGTTTTCTTGGGGTGACAGTATCTTTAAAGAAGTTTCGTTAATTGTCACATCCGGAAAAAAGTAAGTATATCATTTAAGTATATATATCATATATACTATTTAAGTCCTTACCATTTAAGGGTTTTGACAGATTATCCAGTTCTTCACTTTTTATTATAATAGTAGATCATAAATTGACAATGTCTCCTTGCATACTTTGAAAATCATTAAGTGTCTTTAATTATCTTTCCTAAGTTTTTATCTTTTGGGCTCTAATATTTTGTTGACCTATTTTATAACCTAAATAATTAATTGAATCATATTTGCATATTTTAAGGGGCAATTTTTAACCCCCACCAAGTAATTTTTTCACTTCTTCAAACATTTTTTCTAAGGTATCAACATTTAAATAAACCGACAGTATGTCATCCATGTTATGATAAATTATGGATTCTGGAAAATTTTATGTATTTGTTCTACTGGCTTTTTACAAAATACTGGTATAGAATGGGGCTATTCAGCATTCCTTGTGGGAGTACTCTCAACTCATACTTTTTTACAGGACAATAATTACTATCAGTGGGCACTGTAAAGGCAACTCTTTCTTGGTCTTGTTCTTATAAAGGTATTGTGAAGAAACAATATTTTAACTCAATAACTATTATAGGCCATTATTTAGGTAACACAGAAGGCAAAAGAATTCCAAACTGTAGATTGCCCATTGGCTGGATCACCATTTTTTAATCACCCTTATATCTGTTACCATTCTCCACTTTCCAGATTTCTTTTTAATAACAAACATAAGGGAATTCCAAGAGCTGGTTGATTCTTCAATATGCTGAACATTTAATTGATTCTTTATCAGCTTCTCTAAGACCTGCAATTTCTCTTTTGTTAAAAGCCATTGAAGAACCCACATAGGCTTATCTGTTAGCCATTTTAAAGTTAGTCTGTGGTTGACTTTGAAAGATGAGCAGCTGTTATGCCTCATTTCTGTACAACCTTAATGGTTTGTGACTATTTCTCATAATACCTTCTAATGTATTTCCCAGAAACTTGTGTTAGTTTATGATTTATTTCTGTGTTTGGAGGAATGTTAATTGGTGTGTTACATTGTTGTAGTAAATTTTGTCCCCATAAATTCATAGCAATTTTAGTCACATATTGTTTTAATATTTCTCTCTTTCCTTCTGGTCCTATACACTAAAGCTGTCTTGCACTCTGTTTTACCTGGGATAACCACCCAATTCCTAAAAACTGAACATTTAACTCCTGAAGGGTCCAACTTGTATTCCATGACTCTGGTGAAATTATTGATACATCTAATCCTGTGTCCAATAAACCTTCAATAATAACATCATTTATTTGTACTTTTAACTTTGGCCTTTGTTCATTAATAGAAGCTTGCCAAAATGATAGCTTTATAGTTTTACTGAGCTTTTTTCCTTTTCTATAGATTTTTTTTATCATTCAATGTAGTATATCTTTTAAAAATAGGTTTTAATTTCCTTATTTATTCTGGGAAGGTGTTTTCTTCATGATGACAGGGCAGATTGCACTGGATTTGATATGGGGACTTTTAAAGGCTCCCTTGGAAAATTTCCCAAAGGCAGAAAGTTACCTTGTTTGTGCCTTGTGAGTAACCAAAATTTCCTCCATCTTAGAGTCAGAAGCCATTTTAGTGAACAGGTCAAGAAAAAAGCTCAGCCTAAATCTCCCTTGGTCCGCAGAAACATCCAAATAATATTACCAAAAGAACATCTAGGCTGAACCCTAGCCTAACTACAGAATGTTCCAATCCCAGGGCCAGTCAACAGAATTCTAGACAAACAACCTCCCCACCCTGAACAAAGGTCAAGTTAATCAACAACCAATAACAAAACAAAGTAAAAAAACAAAACAAAACAACAACAACAAAAAACCTTGGGCACCCCAGTTCACAGTTTTTGCCTACATAAAATACATGTATCCTCAACTCAGGAATTTGTTCTGTCCTTCCTGTTCTGAGTGAGTTGGACAAGTTCCCTGCCTGTTTTGTATTGAGTTCTCAATAAACCTTGAGTTTGCATTTCCAATTTTTCAGACTTCAGTGGTCTCTGGTCTCCAGGGGGGTCATTCCCTGATCAGAACATTTAAGAAATTGCTCAGGACCCCCATAGATCCCACTGTGATCCCCTGAGGTTCTGAAGTTCCATTGACCATTATAACCAGTAAGACTGCTCAATGTTTCTCTCTGTTCTTTCATTAATTTTGGTTTGTGTCAGTTGACTGACTTCATTTGTATTTTGCAGGCTCTCACTGTGGTAGACACATCTGCACAGTAGTCCTGGAGGGAGAGATACACATCTTGAACCCTACATTGGGCAAGGGGCCAATGGACCTCAAGTTATTGGAGGCCACTCCTGAGGTGGCCATTTAATTCACCCCTACCAGGAGGCATTTGTGAAATTTAGGCACCCTGTGAGGAACAAAAAAGTAATTTTTGCTTTGTCCCAGGAAAACCATTAAAAGACTTTGTATATTTGTGTATTTTGTTTGTGTTCTAACTGGTTTACTGCTGCAATTTCTTAACATCCATTTTAGTTTAGGTCTTTCTTCATCTCTCACTATAGGGAATACCCTGTCCTTTCCCCTTGACTTATCTCTTGTTAATTGGCAGGATGTCTAAGAGATTGCCAGTAACAATAGTGTGATTGTCAAGAAACAAATATGTATCACCTTTTGCTCTGTAGAATGGCTGACTTTCAATGTCAGGTGGGGGCATGTTGGGCTCTGAAACAATACTTTGGGTCTAAGAGATTGTCTTCTGGTCTGGTCTGGCCACCCAGACTAGGTTCCCTACATAGTTACTTGGAGGGGACTAATAGATAGACTAGAAAGCACCCTCCCCTGGGTTAAAACTTTTTTACCTCCTCAGATGCATGTAGTTCTGATCACCAAATCAAGGACCAGGCTCAAGGACATGGGTGAGCCAAAACAGAAGTTGTCACCAGTCCTGCAGGGAAAAACCCCAGAGGTTGAAATCATTCCCCCTTCCTACTCCTACAGACAGCTGCCCAAGGTTCCACAGCTAGAACCTGCTCTGGTGCCAGAACACCTCCCACAGGGAATCAGAGGGGAAGGTGGGTCAATACAAGCCACCTGGACTCCAAGGTTATTGGGGGACTCCAAAACCCTATACCATGTTGGCTGCACCCTTCTGCCTGATTGTCCCCCCACCATGACAATGGGAATCAACCCTTTAATCATTGTCCCTTTGCTACTAGTGATTTATATAATTGGAAGGCCCCAAAAGCCCCCCTTTTAAGAACCCCAAGAATTTAATTAACTTGTTAGAGATGTTCTTTTCACCCACCAGCCCACTTGGAATGACTGCCAGCAATTGATAGGGTTCCTGTTCATGATGGAGCAATAGAGCCAGATCATGGAGAATGCCCAAAGATTGGTACCTGGTCCCCCAGGTACCCCATTGACAGATCCAGTCCTGATTACAACAACCTTTCTCTCCACTCAACCCACATGGGACTACAATATAACAGAAGGTAGGAAACATCTAGAGGTCTACCTTCAGGCTCCTTTGGCAGGTCTGAAAGTGGAGGCATGCAAGCTAACTAATACGGCCAAAATTTACAATGTTAGACAGGGTCAGGCAAAAGGCTGGCTGCCTACTTAGATGTACTAATGGCAGCTTTTAAACAATACTCTTCATGTGACCTAGAGTCAGAGGAAGCAAAACAGGTGGTTATTTTAGCCCACACTAACCGGGTTACCCCAGACATTCGTAAGAAATTACAATTTTTAGAAAGGATGGGAGAGAAGAACCTCTAGGAGTTAGTGGCAATTGCAGAAAAGGTATATAATAAAAGAGAAACCAGAGGAACAGAAAGAAGACAAAAAAAGAGAGAAACAGCATAGAGAGAATAAAAGATAAAAGAGACAAGAAGGGCACCTCTCCAAGATACTGGAGTGACAACAAACCCAGTTGGAAAGAGTACTTTTGGCAGCAGAGGTTGGAGACTCAGTTCACAACAAACACACCAGACAAAGGTTGGTTAAGAACCACTGTGGCTATTGTAAGGAAGAAAGACACTGGGCAAGGAAATGCCCCAAGAATAAAAACTGAAGCAAGCCAAAGGAGCCAAACGAACACTTGTCCACTATCCTGGCAGCCTTAAAAGAAGATGATAGTGATTGGGGGGGGGACTCAGTCCCACTCCCCTTCCCAAGGGTAACCCTAAAGGTGTGGGGAAAAGCCACTCCAGTTCATGGTAGACACTGGAGCAGAGAGTTATATGCTCCTCACCCTGAATGGTCTACTCGCAGAAAGACAGACCTGAGTACAAGGAGCAACAGGCACCAAGCCCTATCAATAGACTGTCCAAAAGATGGTGGACTTAGATGTGGGATGGGAAACTCATTCTTGACTGCCCATCCACTATTAGGATGGGATCTTCTTACAAAAATGATGGCCCAAATTTGTTTCTCGACTGAAAGAGTCCAAGTAACCCACCCAACAGGAGAGCCAGTCTCATCATGCTAACCATTCCCCTGGATAAGAAACATAGATTCCAGCAGAGTACAACAGAACCTGAACTCCAGATCCAGGCCTGGCTCAAAAAAATTTCCCTTTGCCTTGGATGAGACTGGAGAGATGTAGAATTAAAAGCAAATGCTGACCCCATTAAGGTCTGCCAGTACCCAATAACATTGGAGGCCAGATAAAAAATCATGCATCACTTCTGGAGGTTACTGGAACAAGGGATTCTTCATTTCATAAAATCGGACTGGAACATCCCTTTATTCCCCATAAAGAAACTCCACTCTAACGACTAGTGGCTAGTCCAGGACTTAAGATAGGTGAACAAACATGTGGTGGACATTCACTCCACTGTGCCAAACCCCTACACCTTGCTCAGTACACTGCCCCCTAGAAAGAAATGGTATGCCATCTTAGACCTGAAAGATGCCTTCTTTAGCCTTCTTTTGGCCCAAAGCAGCAAAGCATACTTTGTCTTAGAGTATCATGATCCTGAAGTCAGAATCAGCATGCAACTCACCTAGACCCAACTGCCACAAGGATTGAAGAACTCCCCCCACCATCTTTGATGAGATGTTGTTTGAGGACCTGGTTGAGTACCATACAAAGCACTTCCGGATCACCCTCTTATAGTATGTTGATGACCTGTTGGTTGCAGCCAAGACATATGAAGATTGCCTTATGGGAACAGAGAATCTCTTGAAGGTACTGGAAGATTTGGGGTAAGGAACATCTGTGAAGAAGGCTCAATTGTGCAGGTCCCAAATCACATACCAGGGTACATTCTAAAAGGGGGTCATAGGTGGTTCTCTAAAGCCCACAAAGAGACTTGCTCAAAATACTGACTTCCAGAACAGTGAAACATGTTTGAGAGTTCCTGGGAACATTAGGATGGTATAGACCATGGATACCAGGGTTTACTGAACTGGTAAAGTCTCTATATGAGGCCATAAATTAAGGCCCTCACATGACCTGGGGAGAAGAAAGGCAGGCCATATTTAATACCCTCAAGCAGAAATTATTAGAAATCCCCACCTTAAGATTGCCAGACATCCATAAACCTTTCTATCTTTATGTTAATGAACCACTGGGGGTAGCAAAAGGAGTTCTAGTCCAAAATGTGGGACTCTAGAAAAGACCTGTAGTCTACTGATCAAAGAAATTGGACTAGTGCCACTGGATGGCTACCCTACCTGCATATAATTGCTGCAGTGGCATTCCTGGTCAAAGACACAGATAAACTTACTTTAGGACAGAGTCTTATAATTACTACCCCCCATAATTAGACTAAATGCTTAAGCAGCCCCCCAAATGATAGTTGATGCACAGGTGACTTACTATCAGGAACTACTTCTCAACCTGCTAGAATAACATTATAGGCACCTGAAACCCTCAATCCAGCCACACTGCTGTCAGATCCAGATGTGCAACCCTACCTCCCCCCCCCCCCACCCCACATGACTTTTCTAAGATACTATCCCAGGTCCACTGCTTAGGGTTGGACTTACAAAATGTTTCACTGTTAGATGCTTAGGCCACCTGATTCATGGACAACAGGAGTAGCTTCATCAGAGATGGACATAGATATGTGGGGCTATGGTGAATACTACTCAATCCATTGCCTGGACCACAGCCTTACCTTCTAGGACCTTGGCACAAAAAGTATGACTGGTTGCTCTAACCAAGGCCCTGGAAATGAGTAAAGGAAAGAAGACTAACATCTACACTGACAGCATGTATACTTTTCCCACTTTGCATACTCATGGAGCAATTAATGAGGCTGTTAATAGCAGAAAGAAAGACCATAAAAAAATAAGTTAGAAATATTGGACTTACTGGAAGCCATCTGGCCTACCAAGAAGTTGGCCATCATGTACTGTCCTGGATACCAAGGACTGAAAGACTTCATCTCCTGGGCAAATAATCTGGCAGACAAGGCTGCAAAGGATGCTACCATAACAACTTTAATGTGGCCAGTCCTAGTTGACCATGGTCTGTGAGAATTTCCCTCTTGACTGGATTATAACAAAGAAGAGGAAACATAGACAGCCCAACAGGTGGGAGCTTACAAGCAGGAGGGAGGGTGACACCTGCCCAATGGAAAGATCTTCCTGACACTACTCTTTAGTAAAAGTCTACTCAAACACATACATCAAACATCCCACATAGGAACCTGAAGGATGCAGGAACTACTCCAGAGCCCCCCTTAAGAATCAGACAAGCCAACAGGCTCATCTAGGAGGTGACCAAGAGCTTTCAAGCTTGCAGTGTCACTAATGCCAGTCATTCCACCCATGAAAAAGTTAACTGTCTTAGAGGAAGCCAACCTGGCACATACTGGGAGTTTGATTTCACTGAGATTACGTCAGGGAAATTTGTATATAAGTACTTATTAGTGTTTATAGGTATCATTCCAGGATGGAATGAAGCCTAACCAACAAAGCACAAGATGCCTCATGTTGTGGTCAAGAAGATTCTGGAAGAATTGGTACCCAGGTTTGGATTTCCAGTTATTACTGGGTCTGACAATGGGACAGCTTTTGTCTCTCAGGTAAGCCAGGGAATGACCACTGAACTGAGGACCAAATAGAAATTACATTGTACATACAACACCCCCAGAGTTCAGGACAGGTAGAAAGGATGAATCAGACCCTAAAATATACCCTTAGAAAATTAGCCTGGGAAACTGGTTGGAACTGGGTGGTGTTCCTTCCCTTTTCCTTGTTGTGAGTCTGAAACTCACCCTACCAGTTAGAATTGACCCTCTTTGAGATCATGTATAGACACCTTCCACCTCTCCTCCATAGCCTGCATACAGAGGTAGTGGCCCACCTTGATGACCAGGACATCTTACAGGCCCTCCAATTTTTGGTGAAGGCTCACCAATAGCTCTGGCCTCAGTTACAAGCTATTCACACTTCTGCTTCATCCCCTACCATGCCCTACAGTTAACACTCTGGTGACTGGATATTATTCCAGGGATACCAGTGCTAGAATCAGGAATTATAGTGGAAAGGGCCCTTCTAAGTCATCCTTATCACTCCAACCACTCTTAAGGCAAATGGGATTGCCCCCTGGGTGCATCACTCCCATGTCCAAGGCATTACCCTATTCAATCTATCTACTGGCTGGAAGGCCAGACCAGACTCAGAAAACCCCTTGAGACTGACAATTCACCAGAATAATGGGCCACCTTGGCACATTCCATCTTCCATGGTTGCTGATACTACTCCAGGTGTCTTTTGTCCTAGCAACTGACAATCCCCATAGACCTTGGAACCAAAGTGGACATTGACAGTTCCAGGCAGTCGATTGACTCTATCACTAGCTAATGGAGTGTTCCCATTATGCTCCTGGTTCTCTCAATGCTAATGGAGTGTTCCCAGTGGGCTCCTGGTTCTCTCAATTTCCTTTGACCTTTGCCTCCTAGCTAAGGACTTGGGAGTCTCCCCAGAGACAATGGTATGTTTGCCCCAGGGGCAGGAAAGATAGAACCTGTGGAAATGACAGATTTCTGCTGTGAAAGTTGGGAATGTGAGATTAGTGCCTCTAACTGGAACTCTAACAAGCCAGATCTTGCGAGATTTTCCTGGGCTTCCTCTCCTTTAGGAAAGGAAATGTTCCCTTTGGGACACAACATCGCCATTACCTCCACATAGAGAGGAAAGAAGCAAAACTGGTTGGTAGGCAAGCCTTGGGGTCTTTGGCTCTATGACCTGACTAGGCCTGATTACAGGGTCATGCTTTCCTCTATGAGTGAGAATTACCCTTCCTAAGTCCCCAGTAGGACCTAACCAAGTTTTGAATCCCAAGTCAACTTGAATCCCTACCAGGGAACCACCGTTGCTGTCGTGATCCTCAACCCTGGTAACTCCTCTCATTAGGACTCTACTCCTTCTCCACTCAGTCTAATTAATGAGAGCCCAATGATTTCCCTACTCCAGATGTCCTTATTTTTATATGTCACAAAGCCAGATTTAACAGATTCTTGTTTGCTCTGTTATGAGAGGAAGCCAGATCCTTAGCAATGTTGTTGAGAGACCAAGGCCTCTCTGATACTTCAGCAAGTAGAAAGGTGGGGCATATGTATAAGAAAAATCCCATCAAAATACCAAGTCCACTGCAACCTCACCCAATAACTTGGGAACTATACCAGCTGCCTACTTCTCCTATATGACATCTGGTGGCCAGGTTCCTCCAGGCTAAAACCCAGTACACATGTGTCAATCCTTAACAAGCCCAAGGATTTGTATCCTAGTTAGGCTTGTACGCTGGCTCCTGTGCCACACGGAGAAAGAACTTCATGATCTGATTGAACTTCCCATTCATCACTGTAGTAAAGAGATCCAGTCACTACACTAACCTTTTCAATATTGCTTGGGGCTAGATTGGCAGGACTAGAGACAGGAGCCGCTTTCCTCATTAACCAACAGCAGCATTATGCCTCTCTAAAAATATCCATAGATGAAGATATAAAAAAATTATAAATTCTATCGCCCATTTGTAAGAATCTCTCAGCTCCCTGGCAAAAGTAGTTATACAAAACAGAAGGGGCCTAGACCTGCTTTTTCTCATGCTAAAAGGTCTATGTGCTGCCTTAGGTGAAGAATGTTGCTTCTATGTAGATCATTCAGAAGTAGTCAAACAGACCATGGCCAAAGTTCAGGAATTAAAGGACTACTAAAGAGGATGTGAGAGCTAGAAGCCACCAGAACTGGTTTGAGTCATGGTATTTGAAGTCCTCCTGGTTCACCACCCTGATGTCTGGAATTATAAGCCCACAAGTTTATCTTGTTACTCCTGCTTACCTTGGGACAATGCATTTTTAACATGTTAGTCAAATTCATGAAGCAGTGACTAGGCACTAACCAGCTGATGGTGCAAAGGGGCTACAAACCAATAGATACAGAAAGTTAAAGGTACACCTTCCCTTTGATGGAACCCCCTGATTCTTATGAACCACTGATTAAGGATCCATTATTGGCTCCTGGTACAAAAGAAGGAGGGAAATGAGAAACCAAAAGTTCCTCCATCTTAGAGTCAGCAGTCATGTTATTAAACAGGTCAAAAAAGTCAAAGAAAAGCCTAAATACCCCTCAGTTCCAAAAACCATGCAAAATATGTTATCCAAAAGAACACTTGGGAACGCCTCCTGGCCTCATTGTGCTAAGCATATTGAACAAGTTCCCTGGCTGGCTTTTATTGAGTATTCAATAAACCTTGCATTTGCATTTCAGATTCCTGGGAATGCAGTGGTATCTCCGGGAGTTGTTCTCTGGGCAGAACACCTTGTTGACCTGCATTCATTAGTCCAATGTCTCCTTTTTTGTACATCTGCATACTCCAGAGAGGAGCATTCTGTTGAGATTATTCCTTAAAAAGGCACTGTTTCTGGGAACGTCTTGTAATGTGGGAATGCCTTTCTGTATGCTATGAATATCAATCTTTAAATAAAGGAGCTTTTTTGGCCTATGACAGGCACCATAGAAGAAGTAGGAGGTGGAATCATAACATAGGTAGGAGAAGCAGGGTGGAGTCAGGCAGATCGAACAAGCCACCCAAGGAGCAACATGTAAGGAACACAGGTGAGCCACGGGCCATGTGGCAGACATATTAATGGAAATGGGTTGAGTTAAGATGTAAGAGCAAGCTAACAATGTGCCTGAGCCATAGGCAAAACAGCATGGGGTTAATATAAGCATCTGAGTCATTTCTAAGGGCCTGAAAAACAGTGGCTGGCAGCTATGGAATCTGGTGCAGCAGGGTCTGGGCCTCTGGCCACTCAGGACTAAGAAAACCCACTTCTACAGTCTTGTTATAATCTTTTTTTTTAATGACCTTGCCTTCCACATTTGTTAATATTTAACGTTTGGACTTTTTCATATACCTCTAGAAATAACCTCTTCTACCAAGTTATCATCACTGTCCTAAGGCTCTAGATTACTTGTCTCATGAATCCAATCCTCCAAGGGTGCTGACCTTGCTTATAATGGTCTAATTATTCTTTTACAATATGATTTAGCATTCTCAAAATCCAGCTATTCAATCATTATTCAATTAGAGTCTTAATCTGGGATGATTCTGTTTATTGCTGCAGTTAATCTCTGCAAAAAGGATGTAAACATTTCTTTTGGGCTTTGAAATACTTTTGTGAAAAATTCTGTTTTCTTTCCTATTTCTTCAAGCTGATCCCATGCATTTAATACTGCCATATGTCATAAATTCAGAGTATGTTCATTGCATAAGGATCGCCTTTTAATAACAGCATAATCTCCTTCCCCAAAAAGTTGGTTGTTACAGTGAGGTTTCTTGCCCCATCCAGCCAAAGTTCCAGGCCCATAGACCTGCAGTCCCAGAGTGCCTAGCTGCCTGCTCTGGCTTAGGCCCCCCCAAATGACTCAGTCATATATATTAATTTCATGCTCTTTGGCCAATGGCTTAGGCAAATTGCTAGCTAGCTTGATCTTAACCCATTCTCATTAATCTGTCTATCATGTGGCCTGTGGCTCACCTGTGCTCCATCTTCTTTGGGCATCTGGCTTGATCTGCCTGTGACTCAACCCTCTCATACCTATGCTCCTGTCATTGGTTACAGTGTTAAACAAAGGTCAAAACAACTCCTTTATTTAAAGAGTGATATTCACAGCATACAGAAGAAATTTTCGCATAACCTCCCCATTTCTATCTAATCGAAAATGAAGGTTTCAATTTTAACATAATAAAATTACATATAACAAAATAGCTAACAAATGAGAATTAGAGTTATAATATCTAGTCTCTTTGTATTTAACAAAATTAAAGATAATATTCTATCATTTTATCCTTGTGAATTTAAAGTTTCATATCTAATATACCTTTAAAATTAACTAAGAAATACTATACCTATATGTAGTAGTGAAGTTTCTTTGGTTCCAGGCGGCCAGAGACCCAGACCCTGCTGCACCAGACCTCTTAGCCGCCCACCACTCAGGTCCCCAGAAATTACTCAGATGCTTATATTAACTTTATGTTGTTTGGCCTGTGGCTCAGGCACATTGCTTGCTAGCTCTTACATCTTAAATCAACCCATTTATTAATCTGTCTGCCACGTGGCCCGTGGCTCACCTGTGTTCCTTACATGTTGCTCCTTTTGGCTTCAGCTTAGTCTGCCTCTGACTCTGCCCTTCCTTTCCTACCTATTCTGATTCCTACTACTACTTCTTCTATGGTGCCTGTCATGGCCAAAAACAGCTCCTTTATTTAAGATTGAGATTCATAGCACACAATAAGTCATTCCCACATCACCTATAACTATCTATTCTTCAACTACATCAAAGACCACAGAAGGATATATTTACCCAAGTAAACTGGAAGTGCAAGCAACTTCCAAAATCCAGAAAGGACAGAGATGACACCTATCTGCCTGGACAGTCACATAAAGTTCCTTTATAAAGTTGGGGCATCCATCTTCAGCCTGTAGACCCAGAGTCTCTGGCATACTTTTCAGTGAAGGAGGAAATCTGAAAGAATGTTCTTCTCATTCTGGCATAGTTCATCAGTTGCTTCTTCTTGTGTCCTAAAGACTGTCTGGCAGTTTTCTCTGCAAAGTAGGACCCTGAATGATCATCTTGGGGTTTTCTGCCTAAGTTCAGAGGTCTCTTTCTAATGGAACCTGCTTGTCTATTTTATACAGCATACTGTCAAGCAGTCAGTAAAAGAACAGGTTTTTGTCCAGTGGCTAACCATTGCCACAAAGAAAGTAAACTCCATATGGAGTTTCTTCAATACCCATTTTTCTCTTGATGTATATTGGTGCTGCCAGGAGCAGATCTGTCTCACTGTCCAGGAAAGTTCTTAAAACATTTAAATGCCATATTCTGTAGGTCTTAGAAGTGTTTGAAGATCACCTATCTAATTGAATTATATCTTTGTATACCTAAAAATCTAACTAACATGCATTTCTTAATTATATATTACAATTTTAAATCAGTTACATAAACATCATATCTTAAACAGGAGTAGAAAAATATATACAGCATAAGAGAATTGACCTTAAATTTGTATCAATAAACCAAAATCTAATACCAATGTAAAACATTTTGAGATTAACAACTGATTTCCTGATCTAAGTACATTTAATAATCTAATTTTTTTTTTAAAAAAAATCATTCTGTTTGGGCCATCTGTTACGATGTAGTAGTTTCTTGGTCCCAGGCAGCCAGAGGTCCAGACTCACAGGTCTGCTGCCCCAGACCTCTTAGCTGCCCCCTGCTGATGAGGCCCAAAAAATGACTCAGACACTTATATTAACTTTATGCTGTTTGGCCTATGGCTCAGGCACATTGCTAGCTTGCTCTTACATCTTAAATCAACCCATTTCTATTAATCTGTCTGCCATGTGGCCTGTGGCTCACCTGTGTTCCTTACATGTTGCTCCTTTGGGCTTCTGGCTCAGTCTCTCCCTGACTACGCCCTGCTCCTCCTACCTATTTTGATTCCTTCTCCTACTTTTTCTATGGTGCCTATTATGGGCCAAAACAGCTCCTTTATTTAAAGATTGATATTTATAGCATACAGAAAGGCATTCTCACATCAGAGTTACATAAAAATAATACCTTAAACAAGAGTAGAACAATACATAAAGCATAAAATATTGACCTTAAATTTGTTATCAATAAACTGAAGTCCATACTAATGTTAAATATTTTGCGTGTAAGAGCTGATTTTTGGATTAAAGTTAATTCAATAATCTATTTTTTTAATCACTCATATACCATATCCCCCTTTTCTTCTTAGAAAGAAATTAACTATGACAATTAACCATTTGTAATTTAAACAAACATTTATGAACAATATTTTGGGAATTTGGGCATAGATTTACATTACTAATTCCTGAGGATTAAGGGGTGTTGGCAATCTCATGGGTTCTTGAACCTGAATTATTTTATTTGCAGCCTTGAAATTGGTGGAACCATCTCTTTCTATTAAAGACTTTTCTCAGGGGCTCTTGATTGTCCAAACCATAATACCCTGGAAGCAATCCACAGGTTCTCATCTTCATGGGAAACAAAAGCAGAATCAATCTTCCAAAGTAATATATCCTTAAAATCAAATTTCAAAGTTAAGATACCTTTAAGATATATATTCTTGTTTAACTTAGCAGCCTTATTGTCTTTCTGCATTTAGCTCATTAATAGTTAAAAAATAAAATAAAACACAATAATAATCATAATCTATACTGTGTCTATTTTTTATTTTTATGTAGCTTATCATATATTTTTATACTCTATTTCCCTTTTTTTTAGGGACTTCCTCTACCCTTTTCTCTCTGACACCTATGGACATTTTAAACACATTGTAACCTGATTACAGGTTTTTTTTCCCTATCTGAATCTGCTTTATTGTGAATCCTTTATCATTTTCTAACCAGAAGAGCTTTTAAAATTTTAGACTTTACAGCACTGCTTTGCCTGTTGACCCCGCCCTGCTCAACTGCCTTTCAACTTGGTGAAGGTGCCAAAGCCACTCTTACTTTCTCAGTTCTGGGAAGTAATACTAAATATCATGAAACCTTTTACCACCCTAACTCTGGAGGATCATCATACAGTCCCCACTATCATAAAGTAGAGCACTGCTGCTGCTGCTCACTCCATTTAAGGGTAAGAGCCACACAGTTTTTGCTGATAAAGCTTAGTCAGAAATTTGCTTTTAAAGTGGTAGTATCTTTGTTCACTGCCAGCAAACAGCAGACCTATGAGAATGCTGCTACCAAAAAGTTGTTTTTGACTCTGTCCCCCTTTTCTTCAATATAAGCAGAAACCTTAAATCACTCATATGCTACTGAGTCTTCTGTGAGACTTAGGGAACTGACTTTGTTCTAGCTTATGCTGCCTGCAGTGAGTCTGTGCCATTTTGTCTGTGGCCTGGATGCCATGCTATCTCTGTACAAGGACCCACTTCCAAGTCATAATTTGTAATCTGCTTTTGGCTCTGTTTCTTGCTCTAGAACCTTTTTAAAGCTTTATCAAGTTTTATGTGGGTGTTTGCCCATGTTAGGATGCCAACTGTTACAGTCAATGTTCTTGCTCCATCTGACCCGAGGTCCAGGCCCACAATCCTGCAGTCCCAGAGTGCAGTGCTGCCCACTGCTACTTAGGCCACTCAAAATGACTCAGATGCATATATTAACTTCATGATGTTTGGCCAAAGACCTAGGCACATTGCTAGGTAGAGCCTTAATCTTAACTCAACCCATTCTCATTAATCTGTCTGCCACATGGCCCATTGCTCATCTGTGTTTCTTGTATTTTTCTTCTTTGGACATCTTCCTTGATCTGTATGTGACTCTGCCCTCCTCATACCTATGCTCCTGTCTCTAGCTATGGCATTTGCCATGGGTAAAAACAGCTCTTTTAAATTTAAAGATTAATATTCACAGCATACAGAAAGTCTTGAGAGACTTCTATGCTTCTGCATCTTTGATCTATTGTTTTAGCCTCCTTCCACTATGTTTTCCACTGTAAAAATGGCCCAGCCTCCAAAATAGGAGTAAGCATATCTAATCAATTCTTAGGGGTGATCCAGTTACATGATGACCAGCTATTTAGCATTTGTTTTACAAATTGTGAGTGCATACCATATGTCACAATTGCTTTCTTGACTCTTCTTATTTCTAACATTTGAACTAGAACTTTCTGTGCCTAGTTGGAGAAATCAGAAAATAAGTAAGAAGAGAACAGAGTTAGAGACAAATTGAGGCAGATGCCCAAAGAAAAATCATGTATGGAAGACAGATAAGCCATGAGCTATGTGGCAGAACAGATTAATGAAAATGGTTGAACTAGCTAGCAATGTGCCTAAGTCATAGACCAAAAGCATTAAATTAATATAAGTGTCTGTGTCATTTTGGGGGGCCTAATCAGCAGTGAGTAGCCAAGTAGTCTGAGATTGTAGGTCTATGGGTCTGGCCCTCTCACAGGACAGGGCCAAAAACCACATTTCAACAGAACCCAACTAGCTTCTGTATATTTTCCTAATTATGCGATATTTTAAAGGTTAGTGGATATGTTAATGTTGGCTATTTTATTACCTTAGGCTATTTTTGTATAATCTTAGACAACATTGCTGAGATTGGTTCTATATATTCCTCTGCTTGTGTTTGAATATATTTGTGTTCTCTCTTAACAGGATTTTTTTCTGAGCATTCTCATTAACTGATGTTTTTCTTAGCATTCTCATTAATTGACTTTTAAAATGGTAAACAGAAATAATCCAACAAATAATATCCATAGTAAATGTTATGATGATAATCCAATCTATGTTATTCATTTATTATTTTTTCTTTTACTGTTTCCAATATCATATTGTCTAGAGAAAGATCACAGAAAGACCAAACACCCTCCATTGCTTTTAAAAAATTCACCATTTAAGAAAAATCCAATTTACTCACCAATTTTGTTGTCAGTGATTGTTCAGATGACTGTAAAATTGGGTAGCTACATAGTGTCACCCTAAGGAGGGGTCCAAGAAAAAACAAACAAACAAAAACAACCCTGCAACCCACCAGGGGAAAGAAGTCACTGTCTGAAAAACTTACCCAGATTATAGTGAAAAGAAAACATGTGTGGCTAGTCTGCCTAAGACTGGAGGCTAATTCAGAGCAGAAAGCCTAGCCAGCTGATAATTATTCCTCCTGCCACACATTTGTCTGGATTGGAAACAGCTTTTTATTGGAGGTGATGATATTTGTGCCACAAAGTTTGATGCCAAGTGTATCATGAATTCTGATTATTGTAGTAAATGTAATATCAGAGAGAGAAAAAAGACCACAGTCACTTCTCACACAACTATCTTCCAGCTTCCTCAGCCTCACTTCTCATTAATTCTTCTGCCTACTCTATCTTCTTATGCCTGTCTTAAATACCTTCTTCACCAGGTTAAAATTAAAGATGTGAACTACTACTATTTGATAGTTAGCCTTGAATTCACAAAAAAACAGAAAGATCTCTATCTCTGGAATTATGGGATTAAAGTCCTGGCATCACCATTGCTTGCATGGGGTCCTGGAACTCCCTATGTAAACTAATCTGGCCTCAAACTCAGATATGCTGGGATTAAAGGCATAGGTGGCCATTTCTGGTCTTTCCCTATGCTGGGATTAAAAGTGTGAATTACCACTATCTGATCTTCCTAGATTGACTGTGGCTAGATATCTTCTCTGATATTTCAGACTGGTTTTATTAAATATATAACGTATCACCACAACCAGCAGACAGGATAGGAAATATGTTAAGTGGTATATTTTCTTTCAATATGAAAGGCAAAAGATAAGATAGAACTGTGACAAAATGATACATACTATTAAAAAGTACAAACATTGCTATACTAAATAGTAAGGCAGGCAAATAAAAATTGATAACTATACAGTAATTTTGGTGCTAAAATTACATATAGACTTGCAATCATATTTGAATCTTGAATATTTTCTGTTGTCACCTCTTATGAAAAATGTTTATTAGTTCTTTATTCTCTCAAATTAGTAAACCTACATTATGTGCATTATAGAATGCATGAACTTCTAAGGGGCCTGGAGAGCAGCCTGGCCTCAGCCATTGCAAACTAGTTATGAATAATACATTAAAATATGTGCTTTTAAGCACTTTTACATAAACCAAACTGGGGTCATCCTGGAGCCTGGAAGAGGGTAGAGTCTGAATACAACATTCCTCAACCATCAAGATACCACCAACTGCAGTTGCAGATACCAGCAAATCAAAACCCCTTTCCCCAGGTTTGGGGAGGATATGGGTAAAAAAGTATTTAAGTCTTTTACCTCCATAATAAAATTGAACTTGTTTGCTTCACCTTGTTCCAGAGGCTATGTTATTGCTTCCATGCCATCTTGGTACCCTCCCCCAAGGTGAAAAGCAGGACCCTGAGCATAGAGGCAATCTTGACTCTTGAATCTTAACCAAGAGCACACAAACAGTGCATCATTTGAAAATATAATCACAGAATACAAAAGGTTATAAATCTCAAAGATATTACTGGATAAGATATATTATGAGGAAAAAATACAAGCAAAAATGTTCAGAATTTAAAACACAGTCATTAAAATAGTTGAGATTCCATTTCTGTCAAACTAAATATAAGACATAACTGGGTTTGAGAAATGAAGTGCTTTAATAATAAAATGAATGATGGGTCTGGTATGTATTCTACACAATAAGATAATTTATGTAGCTTATTTATAGAAGGTTATCAGACTTTACCATTTAGTGGTAATTTCTTTTTGAAAAATATTTATTTATATCTTCTCTGAGCATGCTTATTTCTACTGTGATAGCCTTTACCCACTCTGCATGTTACAAAGCATATTGATTTATTTTTTCAGTTCAAAGAACTCATCTTACTGAGCATACTGAAAACTTTGCAACCACAGCATAAACAAAATGACAGTCATTATGTGTTTTAAAAGCTATTGAATTTAAGCCATGAACACAGAGTACTACAAAAACATCTCTGTCTTAGTTTTCTTTCTTTAAAGTGGTATTCAAAATTTTGGGTATTTTACTGGGGAGTAGTGAGGATTAAATTTGTGAAAACTTTTCAACTTAAGCACTAACATGTGAACAATAAATAATTTTGGACTAAATGAAATTATATTATAGGGGTTCTAAATATACCATACTTGCCTTCATAGGTAAGTGCTTATAAAAATAATTCTCTCTCAGAATATGAATTCTGTTCATAAATCTATCTGAATGAATATTTTAGAGGCATCATGCCATTAAATATGAATGTGTACATTACAGACTTAGTCAACTTCCAGTAGAAAAGGTACTTGGGATAAGAATAAATCTCCAGCATTTTCAGTGTTCCCTTATTTGATAATTTATTTCCTTAATAATTCATTCAAATGCTCATTTATTAAATTTGGAGCACAAGATGTTAAAATGTATTGTGGGGATATTTTTAAATATAATAAAAACAGTCAGAGATATTAGAGGGTTCTAACCACAGTCAGTCTAGGAGGATCAGACAGTGGTAACTCATACCTTTAATCCCAGAACAGGGGAATATCCTAGAAGTGATGACCTATGTCGTTAATCCAAACTGAGTTTGAGGTCACCTTAGTTTACAGAAGGATTTCCAGTCTCCCAGGCAGGCAATGGTGATGCCACACCTTAACTGGGTGAAGAAATTATTTAAGACAGGCATAGAAAGATAGAGCAGGCAGAAGAAGCGGTGTATTACGCTGTTAGTCCCAGTACTTGGGAAGCAGAGGCAAGAGAATCTCTGTGAGATCATTGCCAGCCTGGTCTTCAAACCAAGTTCCAGGACAGTCAGGACAGTTACACAGAAAAGTGTATGGAAAAAAAGGAGGAGAAAGTAGATTTGTCCTCTGATATCCCCTACTGTTTTTTATTATATTTAAAAATATCCCTACATATGCCCTTTTGTCTTAAATTTTTAAAAGAAGGTTATAAGTAACATGAAAACATATACAATAGGTAAAATAATTATACTCAATATAAACAAATAATAAATGGGCAATGTCCAGTCCATTAACAATTGACAATTATAAGAAAATATTTCATTAATTATCCTCTTTTGATGAATCCAAAGGATTATACCTAATTAATTTCCTTTCTAAGCAAAAGCTATTATTTTCATGTCTCTTAAACTTATAAACTTTAACTTCAAAGTTTCATTTCTAAAACTGTCATTAGAAAACTGTAACTATAACTATCTCAACTATCTCATCTTCAGCCAGAGACCCAAGAAGGAAATAATATTTACCCAAATAACCAGGAAGTGCAAGCAACTTCCAAAAACAAAAATGACAGAGATGACATTATCTGCCTGGACAGTCACCCAAAGTTCCTTGATAAAGTTGGGGCATCCATCTTCAGCCTAAAGGCCCAGAGTCTTTTTTCATTTCAATGAAGCAGGAAATCTGCTTTGCCCATCCTGATATAGTTCATTAGTCTCTTTTTCTTGTGTCCGGAAGAATATCTGACAGTTTTCTCTGAAAAGCAGGAACCTGAAGGACCATTTCATCTTAAATTGAAAAAGAAATAACAGGAGGAGTTGGGTCTGTCCTCTGATATCTCCAAATGTTTTTATTATATTTGAAAATATTTCCAAAATATATATTCATAATTCTCAACACTACCACTGTAAACAAACTTTGTGCTAGCATGATGACCAAGAAATTTCAATATAATCCCAGTATATTATATGCACCTGAGTACTTTGAAAACAATGATTGTGACAGAAGAACAAGAAAGGAGCACCTACATTGTAGTTAACTAAAAGGTATACATTAGGAAAATAATATTTTAAAATGTATCTATGGATTTTTGGAAAAGTCTTCAGTTGGTAATATTCCATAACTTCTGCAGTTACAAAATGAAAATTTTATTTATCTAATAATACCACTCACAAATGAAGTATGCTCTTCAGCTTCAGACAATTTATCTCCATCAGTACTAATGAAAAATAACAGCAGTGCCTGTTTCAATTGAAAGGTTTTTCAGTTGAAACCTTTTGTTTCACTATTCTGATGAAAAAAAAAAAGTCATCCATATCAGTGTGTCAAATAACTTGTGGAATATTCCTTTAATTAGGCAAAGATGTGCTGCATTTGCTTATGCTGTATTTGTTATAAAGATGTGATATATTTGAGTTAATTAAATAAAATTAAGCTGGGCTCAGAGAGGCAGGTTTAGCAACTAGACAGGAAGTATCAGGGAGGGTCACAGCCTGTGATTTTGGTTGTTTATTTTTGATTTTTCATTTTATTGGGAGGAGGGTTGTGTAAAAAAAGAGGCTTCATGGATGCTAGTTAAGAGAGAAAGTTAGCCAGTTGCTACTTTAACTCTCTGAGCTAGCAGGTATTCACTCTATCTTTTGAATCTTGAGCTTTATTAGAATAATAAGATTTAGTTAAAGCTACCTTTAGTGGCAGCAACAGAGCCACTGTCTAGGGGAGCAGAACTCTTTTTAGGTTATTACCTTAGTAGCCTGGAAGCCAGTTGTTTAATGTACAACCACTGCAACACAAGTAGAACAGCAATAACTCATGAGTTTAGTTATTTCTGCTTTCAGCTTTGTTATATTTTTTGAAAGGAAATGTAATTATGAAGAAAAAGAAGAAGGTATCTCTTGAATGCAATTTGTTTAAAGTTTTCTCTCAGTTCTTGGTTTTCTCTTCTCCCTCATTAGATCTTGCCACTGAGAACAATTTGTCTTTAGCACTTCTGTTATTTTTCATAAGTACAGAAGGAGATAAATTGTCTGAGTCTGAAGTGCATACTTCATTTGTGAGTGGTATTATTATATAAATAAAATTTTCAGTTTATAACTGAAGAACATGGATTTTGTTTCTCTAAATTAATAGATTTTTGTGTAACACTGGAAGTCTATTAGTACAGCTCTAAAGTTGCTAAATGATGGCTGGATAATTCTATACTATGTTCATCAATTCAAGTGTAATATATATGACAACAGGAATCGAATAATGATATAATTTTCCAATAGCTGTTTAAAAAATATCGTTGCCAGTGTTCTAAATGCATAATCATGCCATAATTTGCCTACACCATTTGTTTTAGTTTGTGTGAAACTGTATTATTGCTTTTATTTAAAACAAAATAAGTTTATAACTATAGAAAATGCCAGGTTAACCTAGGCTTTCAAATGTGATCTGCAAATTATGGCAGAATAAATGAAAGTATAGAGTTTTACAAAAGTATGTAAACTATGCCAGTTAATTTCAAAATCATGTTACTAGTAATGTATATCAATCCCAATTTATCAGATATGCTTTATCTGCTAATCTTTTTCTTCTCAAAAAATTCTTGATAACACTAAATAGCTTTATTTCCACTTGTATTTTGCCTTGTTGGAAATAGCAAATTCTTGCTAATAATGGGACCTGGAATACAACAGAAGTCTTCTAAGGAGTGTTATAATGTGATGAATTTGATGTATATAATACTTTCATGACATTTAATTTTATGTTTTCCAAACAATTTCTTTTAATAGGCAAATATATTTATTATATGCTAATAGCTCCTGTGTTTTAACTCATTTTTGAACTAATTCCCAGTTATAGGATTCTTCTAAATATTATCTAAATGACATGTGGATAAGACCGTACATCTTGATGGTATGTGTTTCACAGAAGACATTTTAAGTTCAAGAGAAAAATATTAAAGTTGGGGAAGATTGTGATTTAGGTATATCATAACAAAAGGCAACAACAGTATAGAGTTATAAAATGACCTTATTTCACTTAGTGTTCCTATAGATTTGATGACAGAACTTTTACTGAAGCTCTCAGAGATTCTAAGAGTTGCAGGTAGTCTAACCTGGATTTTCATGAAAGTAGTTTGTGTGTATAGAAGGGAACTGTTCCTTAGTGGGCTCACTCAGGATGTACTCTGCTTGTGGTTCTCCTCAGTGCCTTCTCTATTTAATTTCTTTGTTCTCAAAACATACTATGACATATTCTCATGTTCAATCTGCAGCAGACACAGATCCCTAGCTTTTCTCTGTAGAGTAATAATTATGTTGGCACCAACTAGTTCCATAACTGTGAATCCAGGCTCTCAAGAAGCAGAGGAACTTCTTCAATGAGAAAAGCCTGCAGTATAAAGTAGTTAGAGCACTGATAACTCCTTGTAAGAAATGCAACTCATTTTACTCCATGCTAGAGTACTCTGAATTTATAATGGCAGGAGTGGATCCTTATTCATATCAGTAATTATTTGATGGTCTTAGACAATTGCTCTTGACTTCAAAATGGAAGAGCAACTAATCTCAGCTTTTTGATGATTAGAAGTTGTTTTCTGTTTCTGTTTAGCTGCTTATCTACATTAATGTATTTATGAAATGGTCTCTCTTTAACAATTTTTATAAAATCTCTAAAATAACTTAATGACTATTTCCCTTTTGAGTAATAACATTGTTTCTTTACTTTTTCTACTAATTCTTAACTAGAAGTATTTAAAGATTCATACATTTAACACTTTGCTTACAAATCTCCTCAAATGTATAACTTTAAGAATAAGTCCTGCTTCCACAAAATGCTAGAACACAAATTTAGGGTAGTCATTTACTACATTATAATAAGAATCTTCTTCTTTGTTCCATGTTTCCATCTGATATTTTATAAGATGGCCAAAATGTGTGTTGTCTAAAGTATTATAACTTTTGTTTGTATATAAGATTAAAGCTTTAATTCTGTTCTACGGAGCCCTTATTATAACCATTCTTTATAGCCAGTTCATGGGGTTTGAGAGATGGCATAATGGTTAAGAGTACTGGCTGTTTATCCAGTGGTCCGGTGTTTAATTCCCAGAATTCACATGGTGGCACAGAACTAACTATACCATCACTCTCATGGGTTTGTGTAGAATGAGGTTTCTGGTCCACCTGGCATGGGTCCAGATCCACAGACCTGCAGTCTCAGACAACCTAGCACCATGGTCTGGACCTAACCATCCTGCTTAGACCCCAAAATTGACTCAGATGCTTATATTAATTACATACCATTTGGCCTATGGCTCTTGCATATTGATATCTAGCTCTTTCATCTTACTTCAACCGTTTTCCAATAATCTGTCCTTCCATGTGGCCTATTGCTCACCAGTGTTTTCTTATATGTTGCTTCTTGGGTGGATGGATTGGGTCTTCCTTGACTGGGCCTTCCTCCTCCTACTTATGTTTCAACTTCTCTACCTACTGCTACTGTGCCCACCATATACCAAAACAATTCTTTTATTTCACAGCATAGAGAAAGACATTCTTACATGAGGTACGGATGTCCTCCTCTAATGTGCAGATGTACATGCAGACAAAACATCCATATACATAAAATGAAAATTTTTTAAATAGACCTTAAATATTCCCATAGAAATATGGGAATTTTTAAAATTTGCACTTCAAAACTCACGTTTTAGTACAGATTGCCTAGTTCAAATTTGCCCTACAATTTTAGTATTTGTTAAAGGAACACAGCTTTTAGTTGTCAGTTTTCTTTGTTAATCAATTGAAGCTATACTAAAAACAATTGTAATAAGTGAGTGTGTTATTCAAGATTCTCTAGATGAATGAAATGGAATGAATATGGACTGAAATTGATCTATTATATTGGCCTAAATGAAATATTTAGAGTAGTTTAACACTGCTAATCTTATATAAAACTTAAGAATTTATGACATAAATGACAATTGTTATATATTTTTATTACTAGTCTCATTTCTCTCAATACTTTCTTCTATTTATTGGTCATGTCTCTGGGTCTCTTACATGTGTCTGTTTTGAGTTGACGCAAGTTAAACCTAGTAAAAATTCTCAGCATTAATGTTTTCCAACCCAGTCTCAAATTCAGCATCACCTCATCATGCCATTTGACATTCTTTTCTTGACTGTTTTAAATATTTTCTTTTTCTGCTTTTACTCTTTCTATATTTCAGCCAGTGATTCTGTAATATATTAACAACTTAATGGTGACTTATCACTGGTTAATAAAGGGACAATGTTGGTCAATGGCAAGGTATTTTAGAAGCAGGCAGAAAATCCTAGCAAAGATAAAGGAGAAGGAGAGTGGAGTCAAGGAGAAATGTGATCTAGTTACACAAGGAGCAATATATAAAGGAATACAGGTAAGCCACAAGCCATATAGAAAGAAAAATTGAAGAAAATGGGTTGAGTTAAGATGAGAGTACTAGCTAACAATAAGTTTGAGCCATAGGTTGTCTAACAGCATGTAATTAATATGAGTAACTGAGTCATTTTTGTGTGGGAGGCTAGGCAGTAGCAAGAAGGACCAGATTACAGGGCTAGGCTGCCATAAACTTCTATAATGCTACATGCCATTTTTTTTTCTGCTTTATTTAATTCATAACATTTTAGGTCATGTCAATTGCTCTAAATTTGGTTAATTTTTAACTTGTAATGTCCATCTGCATTTCTCCTAGGTTGCATAACTTGCAGCTTTCACTTATTATGATGATAGTGAGTATTATAAATTTACAAGACATATAAGAAAAATAAAGTTTTAAATAATTTCTAATGTCATACAGAAGAAAACATATGCAATTGGCTCCAAGTAAGATATTAAATCCAGTATTCTAGATAAAAAAAACTACAGAATGTTGACACATTTTCTGGCTTCATATTAACTTAAAATAAAACTTTTCCACTGTAGTTAGCCATTTTTCTAAATCACAAAAAGTCTAAGAGTTACCATTGATCTTAATCTCCTCAGATAATAGACACAGATATTAGGAGCAAATAGAATAAATTATGGACTACAAGTATCTCTCAACAGTGTCTGAATATCTGTGTGCAAAGAATATTTTATGAGATAAATTGGGTATTGGAAAGTCAAATTTGATCTTTCCCAACAGTGGGAGTAGAGTGATGTGGGAATGTCTTTCTGTATGCTGTGAGTATCAATCTTTAAATAAAGGAGATGTTTTGGCCCATGACAGGCACCACAGAAAAAAAATAGGCAGGGAAATCACAACATAGGTAGGAGAAGCAGAGTGGAGTCAGACCAAATGAGCCAGCCACCCAAGAAGAAGCATGTAAGGAACACAGGTGAGCCACAGGCCATGTGGCAGACAGATTCATGAGAATGGGTTCAGTTAAGATGTAAGAGCAAGCTAACAATGTGCCTGAGCCATAGGCCAAACAGCATGAACTTAATATAAGTGTTGGAATCATTTCTGGGGGGCTGATCAGCTGTGGGCGGCTAAGGGGTCTGAGGCTGCAGGTCTGTGGGTCTGGACCTCTGGCAAGCTAAGGTCCAAGAAACCTTATTGCAACAGTAGAGCATATCTCTTTTCCTTGCTCTTGGAGCTCTTCTACTCCAACTATGTTTCCTTGTTCAGTCTTGATGAGGATTTTTTTTTTGCCTAGTTTTACTGCATCCTTTAAGGTTTGTTTAATGTTATTTTTGGTTGACATCCCTGGGAGATCTATTCCTTTCTGGGGATAAATGGGTAAAAAGTAGACATAGAGGAAGGGAGAAGTGGTGGAGACAAAGAAATTTATAAAAAATTACTTTGACAGAAAAAATAAGTGGTTCTTTATAGCACAGTTGAGACATCTCAGTTATAGTCCTCAGCTGTCATCTGATAAAATAACCTTTGTTTGGTAGGAAATTAAAGTTTTGGTTAACAAATATATTTTAAAGCTTTTTATCTGTAGTCAGGATGTTAAATCAGGCTAATACAGCTTCAATTTTGGAATTCTTCAGAAAATAAGAAAGGTAAGTACGAAATGAGGAAGGGAGGGAGGGAAAGAGGGAGGGAAGGAAGAAGAAAAAAGGGAGGAAGGAAGGAGAAGAAAGGAAGAAAAGAAGATAGGAAGTAAGAGGTAATTATATGTGAGGAATATTTATGTGATTCCTCAGAGAAGAAAGCAGCTCAATAGGAAAAAAAATAGAGCAAATAAAGAGTTTATTATGGGTGTTAGGTGTTATTTCATTCTTTCATTCATCCAGTGGATAATTTTTTTCCCATTAAGTACCAGGCACAGGCTGTAAAGATGGTTCAGTGGTTAAGAGCACTGATTGCTTTTCCATAGGACCAGGGTTTAATTTCCAATACCCACATGATATCTAACAACTGTCTGTAACTCCAAGATCTGCTACTCTCATGTAGACACACATGATGACAAAACACAAATGTTGTTAAATAATAAATAAGATATTATTTTGAAAAGATATCCCAAGCAAAAGGGTTTAATAATAGCCTTGCTTAATTTCTTAGAGCAGCAGAGCTCTTTAAATCTCAAGGCCATCAACTTTTTAGTTTAATTAATTAATTATATTTAATTTTGTTAGTCATTATTAATTAATTGAAATCAAGAATAAAATCCACTAAGAAATTATCTGTTTTCATTGTACTATCATAATTAAATGTCTAAAAAAATTAATGAAATGAGGTTATGATGCTCCCAGGTATGGGTAGAAAAGAAAGTTTATATCTTGTAGATATAAGGAAAACCATAACCAGGGAGATAGCTGGAAGGGTCCAGATTTAACTGGGCTATGAGAAATGAATAAAGTGGAGATCAGTAGAGGAAGAGGGATGAACCAATAATCAAAAAAATAGAAGCAAGCCAGGACATCAAGAGAGCTGCCAGTGACAGGATTGAACAGTTTAGAGGAGAGGGCAGGGAATACTAGCCAGGATGAGAACATGGTTGTAGGGAGATTATGTTGTTTCATGGTAAATAATTGTCCCACGCAATGGTTTATTAAAAAGCTCTGATTGGCCAAAGGCAGGCAGGAAGTGTGGGTGGGGCTACCGAACTAAGAGAACTCTGAGAACAGCAAGCACAGAGCAGAATGCCAGAGAGAAGCCGGAAGAAGCAGAGGACAACTATACTGCTCTAAGAAAAGGTACTCAGCCACATGGCTGAACAAGATAAGAGTCATGGGTTAGATGAAGGGTAAAGAGCTAGCAAGTGATATGCCTGGGCCTTAGGCCAGTCAGCCTAAAACTATAGTAAGCCTCTGTGTGTCTCTGTGGGACTGCGGGTCTGTGGGTCTGTGGGTCTAAACCTTGAGGCAAGGCCCGAAAGTCCAGGCCAGAAGCCTCCTACTACACATGGCAGCCAGAGTCTACTTTGATTTGAAAAATAGATACTTCAGTTATTAATTTTTGCTGAATTAAGACCAAACACATTTCAGTTTTTGAAATTAGATGTTAGATGAAGCAGAAATAGAAACATCTATGTGTCAGGTATACAGTCTGCTTTTTTTTTTTTTTCAAATCTTCCAGATGAATCATTGTTCAAAGAGTAATTCTCTTTTACAAGCATGAATATAATCATTTGATCCTCATTGTAGAAATTGATGCACTATAAAGAATAAAGCAGCATGTTATAACCAAGGCCCAGACAGAAGATTCATTGGGAAGAGATGTAGATTAGCCATATAGTATATAAGTAAAATGTGTAAGATATTTTGTTCAATAGCCATTACCACAGAAAAAAAGCAAGTATCCTGACATATTACAAGATCTTGCATAGACTGAATTTTAGACAGCAGTGAATTATGACTATACTAATCAATTATGATTGTCAACAAAACCTGTATTGGAGTCAACTAGGAGACATAACTCTTAGTGTGTCTTTGAGCTTGACTCCAGATAACTTTAAAAACATGTACAATCCCATGGGATGGGTCTTGAAGTGATTAAAACTTAAAAAGTTTGAAAATTGACTGAACATTAGCATTTATCTTTTTAGTTTCCAGCTGTATACGCAATGTTATGAACTTATTCATGTTTCAACTGTCATACTTTCCAAACACAATTCACTGCTTCTTTGAACCAAAATAAATCTTTTTTACCTTATGCTGTTTTGTCAGGTATTTGTTCACAAGGAAAGGAAATTTAGGTACTGTAATGGACATGCAAAACAAATTTTCTTCATTAACTTTGTATTATTTAAATTCTAAGTGACAAGCATCAGACCTTTCAAGAAATAATATACATTCATATAAAATATATTTATATATTTATAATACCAGCTGTGATCAGATAAAAGAAGTAAAATAAATTGTATTATTAGGCAGCACAAATTAACACTGGGAATATTTTTAGATGCTCCAAAAGCACCTCTCTGTATTTCTTCAGGTATTTTCAAGTGACCACTTATCACTGGTGGAAGAAACACCCATGATAGTCATAAATCAAGCCACAAAATAAACAAACAGACAAACAAACAAAAAACAGTAACTGGGCTTTGATGCAACTCATAGATAGCTCTAAATGACACAGGTGACCTTTGGAGTAATGATAAAATAATAATGGTGGTTCCTAGAAGATTAGGAAAGTTTCTTTGTAAAGAAAACTCATTTAAGAGATCTGCTTTTCTAGAAAACAAAAATAAACTCTGTTCAGAAGCAACCAAATAACCATACCAGAGTCCAACCCTATGTTTCTTTTCTGGTAGTTACGCAACATAGGTATCTGGAACAAGGCAACTGTTTATGAGACTATGAGGCCAACACTTGAAGTAAACTGACCCTGTGCATGCAAATCATTATTCATCCTGTCAATATACTAATGAATCAGTGATTTTTCATATTCTTTGAAATAAGAACTAGCTCTTATAAAAAGAGGAACAAGGCTATTAATTATGGAACTGACTAGGATGGAAAAAGCTTATCTCATTATGATGACAATCCTATTAAAGAAGCAAGATGAGTTTTAAAGTTCAAGAAATAAAGTATATTATATAAGCTAAGATCCAGAAAATTAGAATGTTGTTACTTGCTGTGAAATCATGCTCTTATACATTGTAAATATTTGTCACTCCTACTGGTTTAATGTGGGGCTACCAGATTATGAAAACTATGGGAAGAGGAATACCAGAGCACAGATGCCAGAAGATGCAAAAATTTAAAATAAAATGATGAGAATGTTGCTTTGAGAAAAGTTACTAAGTCGTGTGACTAATCATTAAAAGTAAGAGTTAGCAAATAATAAGCCTGAGCCATAGAATAATAGCTTTTAATTAATATGAGCTTCAGTATGTTTATTTGGGACTGATTAGCTATAGGACTTACCATGTGAACACAGAAATTTATTACTACATATTATTCTACAATAAAATGTGTGAATCTTAGAATTATGGAACATAGGGTGCTGAAAATTAGAAAGGGACAGCTACAGCTCACTGTGTGACAGCATGGGTTCAAACAGTATTTAGATAAGAAAAAGGTTGAGAACAATATAAAGGGTTTTGGAAAACTATCATATGATGATGCTTGCATAACTTCAAAATTTAATAATAATTGTAGCCTACATAAATCCTACAGTGAGACTTCAATTCAGAAAAGGTTCTAAGCTTTAAGAAGTATTAGGAGTAAATAATTTTTTATTCATCAAATGTAGTAAAAAATCTGTTCCCAATATCCAAACTAAGAATTGAGGACACCACAAGTCCTATTCCATACTCTTGAGCAACTGCATATGATCTCATAACTCCTTTTCTCAAACACTTGAATATTTTTTTAGTTTATTTTGCTTTAACCTGTCACCCGAGCTTTTGTCAGTTCACTGTATTTGTGTTCAATATCAAACAATACATATATATAAAATTTATTTTTCTGACTTTATCTTCTATATACCTGAAAGTGTATATACATCATTCTGTACAATTCTTAAATTTATATTGTGATTAATATTGGCTATATTATGTGTTTAATTTTCATTTGCTTTTACAGTATAAGAGATAAAATTTCTATGTATAAATTTTGATAAAATTTGAATGTTTTCATTCAAGTTTTATGTAGGGAACTTCTAATACTACTTTGATAATAACCAATCTGTAATTTTTATCTTTATCCTATTGGATCTAATATATTACTTTTATATTATTCTTATATGAATTTGTTTATTATCTACATGTATGCCTGTGTGAAGTTGTTAAATCCTTTGGAACTGGAATTATAGATAGCTGTGACCTATCATGTAGATGCTTAGAATTTGAACCCATGTACTTTGGAGAAGCAGCCAGAATTGAGCCTCCTCTCTAGCCCCTTAGATTTCCTTTGGAACTAATTTCTTATTTGAATAACTATCTTAATTTGTTATCCTTCATTTTCACATCATATAATATATCATAAATATATACATGTGTTTATATGTATATGTATTCAAATATAAATATATGCATGTATGTATACATGCTTGTGTAGCTAGATATATACACAGATAGTATCAATAGTTTCAGCAGCTAGTAAGCTTGTTTATAAGTACAGACAAATTTGAAGCTGAAGGTATATACTCAACAAAATTCTAATAAACATAAAATTGAGAACACTTGAAACTCTAATCTTTAAAGTTTAAACACTAAAGGTTGATAAGTACTTATATTTATTGTTCCCCTCCTTCGATCAATTTAGTGACATTATGAGAGTAACTTGCAGTAAAAGCTAGTGCTGATAATCATGAATCAAATATCTATACATGAAATTTAGATAGAAAAGGTAAGAGTGATTCTGACAGGTTTTGGAAGAGTCTTAAGGATTATTGTTACTATTTATAAAGAATAAAAATTAGTACACTTCAAGATGGCAATATAATTATATCTGAGAAACCACACATAAGTTGTATTGTATAGCATATATGTTCAGGAGCATTTAGAGGGAGATTTTGAGAAAATTTGCTCCATTTTAATTTTATAGTATTAAAAATGATTCATAGTCTACATTTTCTTTTCTGGTTTATTTGTGTTTTATATCAATTTCTCTCAATATTGGGACAAGATAATTGGTGGTAGTTGTCTTCATAAATTTTCTCACATGTTAAGAATACAGTGAATGACTAATAAGATAGGAATGGAAAATAAGTACAAAGTCTCCACCCTTACCATCCTGAGAACACCCAATTTTGTCTGATCTTCTAAGACAGAACACTTTAAGATCTTTACAATAAAAAATAATTAGAAAGACTTGAATTTTCCCTTTTTGTGTTTGATTGACATGTAATGAGGACTTGCACTGATTTTAGTAAGAATGAAGGAAGAATGAATGACAAACTTGGATTATGTGGATTATTACTATTTGTTCACTGAACAAAGTGAAATTGAAAATAATCATGAGTAAATTTAATGTAATTGTTACTCAATTAAGTAGAAATAAATTTTGTTACCCAAGATCCTAAAAAAATCAATAATTATTACAATGATTAAAATTGTAATTTACAATATGTACAATTTCAAATAATATGGTCAATACATATAATTTTACACATTTGGAAGGTAGATCCATAAAAAGGAAAAATGGTTTATCAAGTAAATGTAATGACAAATAGTGGGAGTACCTTAATAATATAAATATAAGTAGAACTCCACAATTAATATTAATTTGCCATCAATTACTAGAAAAAAAGACTTCAGAAATTAATCTTTTCTTCAGAAAAGCAAAGTAATTATTTAATTAGCTTTCAGTATATTTTAATTTTAGAATTTATTTTGTTCTATAATTTTTGTAAATTTCTATGCCCAGAGACAATAATTTATTTAGTTTCACCAAATTGAATCTCTTGTAATCATCAGTTTATTCTTTTATCTATTCCAAAATTTTGTAACAACTATATTTAACTTTTTTTGCTTTCTTAAATGTTGGGTTTTTTTTTATTCTAAAACCATCAAAAAGAAAAAAAATCTACATGTTCTTAATAAAACACATAAACTAATATTAACACTAACAAGAAGAAGTAATTAGAAATAACCATAAATATTATTATTAGTAGTAGTAGTATTAATATATTGTCACCAAAATTTCAATAAATGCTCCACAATATATAATATTATACATTGATATAGAAATAAATGTAATATATATTCACAAGTATGTAGCTGAATATAAATATATATGCATATTTACTGTTCAAATGGACACTACAAAAATAATTTTATAGAAATATTACTTTATGGTCTTATTCTTGAGAGCTGAAATGGCTAGAGACAGTTTGCTTGATTATCAATGCCAAATTACTTCAATATTATTATACTGTCAAAGAACACTTGTAACCACCTCTCAGAAATTGTAATGGAAGAATGTCTGGGCTGTTTAAACTACCAATGACATATTCTAAGTATCAATGTAGCAAATACTTTATACTTTTTAAAAAGTTTCTGTAGGCAAAGCTAATTTAATTTCAGGTATAAACATCTTGATTTATTTTAAACTGTAAAGGCAAAGGAAAAAGATAAAAATGAGTAGTAATAAATGAGAAATATCAAAAAAACACATCATTTTGCTTTGCAATGCTATTTTCTATTTGTAAAATTTCTAAGAGACATCTCTAAATTTCTACATTCATACTCTAAATATTAACTATGAGCAATAAATCTATGATAACTTCAAAATATTTCAGAATATATTACACAAAAGAACAAGAGCAATTTCAGCCAAATAAATTACATATTATACTTAAAAAGTAAAAACCTTTTTTTTCCTTATAAATGCCAGGAAATTTATGTTTGTCAATATATTAATAAATAGTGTTTGGATGGAAAAATTACATCAATATCAGTAGCAATTAAATATCATATATATTCTTTATGTTAGAAAACAACTTGTATCTTTTTATATGTTTTATCAGAATCCTTACAGCTAATCAGATAAATAAATAAATTTTTGTTAGTCAAAAAATAAGTAAACATACCTAGGATAATGTCACAAGGGAAATGGTTGCTATTTATGTTGTCCCTCACCATTATAGTATATCATTATTTTCTTTCAATCTTTATTGTTTCACTGCAATAATATTAATAATATAAGATTTTTAAATTATTGATAATTTAAAATTTTTACTTTATAAAAATAGTTTCAATAAAATTTGGATTAGTTTTATTAATAGAATCAATATGTTCATGAATGTTTTCAGAATTTTGAATAACCATGCAAGTATCTTGATTTTGTAGGAAGCAGGTTGAAGTAAGTCAAATGTAACCTGTACATCTAAGTTCTTACAGAAAAGCTGATATTTATGTTTGTGAACACATGAGAAAATGGTGGTTCTATTTAAGAGTAGCATTTGAATATGGGAGACTCAACTGAAAATTTTCAGCAACTGATATGACTTTCTGCCTTTATTTTTGAGATTATAGTATAAATACACCACTTTTTGTTTCCATATCCTTCCTTCAAGCCTATCCCTTCTATTTATTCTTTGCTATCTTTCAAGTTCTTGGCCTCTTTACTTGATGTGGGAATGCATTTGTGTGTGCTGTATCTTTAAATAAAGGAGCTGGTTTGGGCCATGGCAGGTACCGTAGAATAAGTGGGAGGAGAGTCAGAGCTTAGGTGGGAGAAGCAGGGTGGAGTCAGGCAGACCGAGCTGAAGCCCCGGAAGGAGCAGCATGTAAAGAGGCACGGGTGAGCCACACGGGCCACGTGGCCTGCAAATTAATAGAAATGGGTTGATTTAAGATATAAGAGCTAGCTAGCAATGTGCCTGAGCCATAGGCCAAACAGCATGAAGTTAATATAAGCGTCAGAGTCGTTTCTGGGGACCCGGGCGGCGGCGGGCAGCTAAGCGGTCTCGGGCGGGTCTGTGGGTCCAGGTCTCCGGCCGCCCGGGACCGAGAAACCCACTACAACATTTACTCATTAACTTTTGTCCATGACTCTACTTAAATTTCTGCCTCCAGATTACTGACCTGCTTGAATTAATGCTCTGACTTTTTTTTTTTTTAATAATGTCCTATAATGTAGAAATGCAAACTGAAATAAGCTATATCTTTCTAAAGTTACTTTTGGTCATGAAGTTTTATCACAATAGATACATTGGCTAAGACAAAATTTAATAACATTCATATAAAAAGATTTTTTCTTTCTTAAATTTATTTCCTGTCAATCTTGTTATGAAATGGATAATCTCTATTTGTCTAGTGTCACAGTTTCTTAGGTTAGCCATATAATAATCATGACATTTAATCTTCTTGGATATACAATAAAATATGTAAGATAGACAAAATCTTCAACCACTTTATATATCTAAAAAGTATGGCATTTAATGTTACATTATTCAAAATTTGGCCATAAAAGATACAATAACTCCTGACATCACTATTCCTTTCCTGAGATAGTGTAGAAAATCAAAGACACTCCATAAAAGTCTCTCTTCCTCAGCAGACAGTCACCTATTAGACAAAGAATAGCCCTTGCCTTGACTACTGACAATAAGCATACTTTCCATTCCAGACAAGCAAGACAAAAGATAAAATCTACTAAAACCTGCCCAAACAAAATAAGACAATTTCTCAAAATATCATACTTCTAAAATGATCTGTCAAATACACTATGCCTTTAGCCAAAAAATATAAATGTTCCAACTTTACAAAAATATATGTGACTGTCTGGGCAAATGCCTGTTATTGTCCTCTCCAAATATTTAATGCATCCTCTTATGCTTCTAGGTTATTTGGGAAATGTATTTTTTTTCAGGTCTTTAATAGAGTTAAAGACTAGATAGCCAAGGTTACTACCATGTCTTATTTTCACTAAGAACATTCAAGTATTAGATTCATATCATTCAAGATAAACAGCTTTATAATAATCTCTATATATTTCTATTTATCAATATTCTAGACACTTAAAATATGTTATTTTTGTTGTTTGCTAGTTGTAGTTTGACCTTGTTTATATTATTTGCCTTTTCCTCTCCTAGATATTATCTTGTAATTATTTTTATTATGTAGACTCTCACACTTAGGTTTAAAACTTTCTTAATAAGATAAAAAGGAGAGTGTAGTAAGAGGTTTCTATCTCTGACTTTTGGGCCTAACCTCAAGGTTTAGGCCCACAGACCCGCAGTCCTATAGAGACACACAGATGCTTTCATTAGTTTTTGGCAGATCAGCCTCAGGCCCAAGCATATCATTTGCTAGCTCTCTACCCTTCATCTAACCCATGTCTCTTGTTCATCCATGTGGCTCAGTACCTTTCTTTAGAGCAGCATAGTTGTCCTAGGCTTCCTCTGGCTTCTCTCTGGTGCTCTGTCTGGCATTCTGCACTCAGAGATTTTCTTAGTCTGGTAGTCCCGCCTACACTTCCTGCCTGCCTTTGGCCAATCAGCTCTTTTTATTAAACGAGTGGGTGGGACAATTATTTACCATGAAACAACACAATACCCCTACAGGAGAGATGTGGTGAGATTCAGGCATTATTAAGGGAGACCTGGAGGCATAACTTTTGGACCTAGAGGACCCTGGATGGGATGTGTCCAGCCCAATGTTTGAAGACCCAGTTTATGATGGCTTCCTGACTTATTTATTCCTGTGTTCTCAGAGTGAAGATTTACAGCATAACTGTGTGAGACAGTTCAACTCTCCAAAATTGCTTTAAATTTAATTTTCCTATAATTGAGTGTTTTTATAAACCTATTAATAAATACTAATTCTTTATATAATTAATGCCAGCAATTAATTTATACAACACAGAAGTAAACTGGATTGCTATGTTAAGTCTTTCTCATAATTGGTATAAACTCATTATCTCAAGAAATAAACATTTTGCAGCAAAATAATGAAAGATTTTAAAGTAATCATGAAATACTAATTTTCTTCATTTTTTAAAAAGAAACATTTAGTAGGTACATACATACACATACACACGCACGCACACATACATACACTCACAAAATTCTTCACTATTTTTATTGACAATTTTTTCCCTTCAACCTGTAAGTCTGTCTATTAATGTAACATAAAACTAGGGGATGTTTAATAGAAAAATTTTGCTGGCATATTCAAACTACTGAGAATATTGTTACTCCAGTACGGCTACTTAAAAGTACATGACAGACTACCTCTGAGTTAATCTTATTAGAATCTGACATGTTAGTATCACCAAAAGATACATTTTACAAAGTATTTTAGAGGTTAGGAAACTTGGTACAAATGATTCATAGTATAATAAAAGTAAACAAATTTTTATTTTATTAATTATTTTGTTATTGCTGTGCCAAATAAATAAAAACCAAATCCTTAGGAACATACTGCAATAAATCTAGTAATTTTTTTTGAGAGAACTTTATATTGACAGTGTCTCCTTGTTTAAAAGATGACTTTGGTTTCTTTTTCTTCAAGTTTTCTAATTTTAATCTTTTATTATACATTATTTTATTATTTGGTACAGTGCTCTATAAAGACAATTATCACTCAAATCTGCATAAATGCATTTGCGCAATCATTCTTAGAATGTAAAGAGAAAAGTTTCCCTTTTCAATGAGTTATGTAACAGTTGTTTACTTAGACCCTGTCAACATGTTCCATTCTCTATTGCAATGCAAAGGGTCTTTGAGTTTCTCCTATTTTTTATTGTTACTCTTTTTCTAAGCAGATGCTATATTAATTAATGGCATGCCTTTTAAAGAGTGTGGATAGTGTTCAAAACAGAATAACAGAGTAACAATCTTTAAAAAATATATAGAGAAGTCAAGAAACTAGAGGCCAAAACCCAAAGAACCCAATTAAAAAACAGAGTACATATTTAAACAGATAATTCTCAGCAGAAGCACTCTATATGGCTGTAAGACATTTTAAAAATTTTACAAAATTCTTAGCCATCAGAGAAATGAAAATAAAAATTTTGCTGAAATACAATCTTACAACACTTGTCAGAATGGCTAAGATCAAAATCACCGGCAGCAACCTATGCTGGAAGGGATGTGGAGAAAGTCCTCTAATTCTGGTTGGAATGTAACCTTGTACATCCACTTTGTAAATCAGTATGGGAAATCTGATTCCCTGAGAAACTGGGAAATCAATCTCCTTAATGATCCAGCAGTACCATTATTGAGCATATACCCAAAGGATGCACATTAGTTCAACTAAGTTCATACCAGCATTAGTCATAATACTCAGAACCTGGAAACAACATAGATGCCCCTCAACTGAAGAATGGATTTACAAATTGTGATACATTTACACAATGGAGTACTACTCAACAGGAAAATAAATGACATTCTGGAATTTGCAGGCAAATGGATAGAACTGGAAAACATAAGTAGATTTTAGACATAAAGAAAAAATAAACTAGCCTACAGTACACAATTCCTCAAGCAGCCAGGTAACAGAAGGAAGTTAAGAGAGACATCCATAGATTCATCCTAGGAAGGGGAAATAGAGAAGTTCTCCTGAGTAAATTGAGATTTTATTATGGGATGGAGCAAGGAGAGGTGAGAAGAGAATATAAGACAATGGGATGGTTGAGTCGGGGAAGCAAGACAGAGGGAAAGCAAAGAAGTGAATATCTTGATTGAGGGTGCCATTGTGGGGTTGGAGAAAAATCTGGAGATAGGTAAAAACCCAAGACCATACAAGATGAGACCAACTAGGACTCCAAGCAATTGTGGGGAGGGTGCTTAAACTGGATTTCCCCTATTTTCATTTGAATGACTACCCTTATAAAACTTTATTCCAGCAGCAACTAAGGTAAGCGATTGCAGAGATTCAAAGCTAAACACTGGGCTGAGTTATTGGTAGAGATGAAGAGAGGAAAGAGAGATTACATGATCAAAGAGATTAATATCATGATTAGGAGACTCACAGAGTAGGCTGTCCCATACTATTGGGAGCTCATAGACTCTGAAATGGCAGGGGATGAACCTTCATGGAATGAATTAAATCCTCTGAATGTAGATGACAGTCGAATGGTATGGGCAGTTTGTTAAGCCTCTTGTACTCAGACCAGAGTTTATTCCTGGTGCAAGAACTGGCTTCTAGGAGCCCATATCTTGCAGAGGAACACCTTTCTCAGCATTGAAACACAGCATGTGTGTGTGTGGGGGGGGGGACCTCAATCCTACGTCAGTTGGATAAACCACACCAAAACAACTCACCTTAGGATTCCTTACCCTCTCTGGACAATAGAAGGGGAATGAGTCCAGGAAAGGTTGGGAGAGTACTGGGAGAAGGGGCAAGAGGAGGAGCAGTGGTGGGTATGACAAAAAAAATGAAAGAAATTTTTTAAAAAGGCACAATCACGACTCAGCTAAGACATCAAGAAATAGTGGAGAGGTTGTCTAAACTGGCCTTTTTTATAATCAAATTGATGATCACCCTAATTGTCATCATGTAATGTCCATCCAGCTACTGATAAAAGCAGAAGCAGAGATCCACAGATAAACACTAGGTCAAGCTCCCAATCCTGTTTATGATGAGGAAGAATTATATGAACAAAGAGGTCAAGATCATGATGAAAAAATACATAGAGACAGCTTACTTAAGCTATTGAGAGCTCACCAACTTCACACTGAATGCTGGGGAACCTACATGGGTTCAAAATAGGGCCTCTGAATACTTACATAAAAACAAAATTCCACACTTGGTGTTTAGCAGCAGATATGTGTCTTTGGTTCGATACTGTCTCTTTTATGGTGTATTCTCAAACATATTTGATCTTGTCTCAGATTATTGCTGTAATGGTTCATTTACTGAACAATATATTTGAATACAAAAGCAGGTCGAAATATTGGGACCATAATTTATGACTTTATAATTGTTCTTTCTTTATACATTTTACCCCAAGGGGACATGGACAATAAAGGATGCAAGTTCTACCTTTCTACATTTGGAACAACTCCAAATTTCAGTGTCATTCTATAGACAAATTTATCATAATAAATATTTACAGAGGTGCTGCTGGCCACACTCATAGCACTTGAGGACACAATATTAGTGGACATACTCTAAACTTGGGAAAGTAGAGGCAGGAATGTTATATTATCCAAAGTCTAAGATGTATAACCTTGATGTGGGAATGCGTTTATGTATGCTGTGAATCTCAATCTTTAAATAAAGGAGCTGTTTTGAGCCATGGCAGGCACCATAGAAAAAGTAGGAGGAGAAATCAGAGCTTAGGTAGGAGAAGCAGGGCGGAGTTAGGCAGATCGAGCTGAAGCCGCCTAAGGAGCAACATGTAAGGAGGCACGGGTGAGCCACGGGCCACGTGGCCGACAGATTAATAGAAATGGGTTGATTTAAGATGTAAGAGCTAGCTAGCAATGTGCCTGAGCCATAGGCTGAACAGCATGAAGTTAATAGAAGCGTCTGAGTCGTTTCTGGGGGTCTGGGCGGCAGTGGGTAGCTAAGCGGTCCCGGGCGGCAGGTCTGTGGGTCTCTGGGTCTTAGCCGCCTGGGACCCGAGAACCCACTACTACAGATGGCGCCCAACGTGGGGCGATTATCCACTTAATGCCTGAGAAAGTTTAAAAAGGGTTTTAGCAAAAACTGAGCAAAGGCAGCTTCCAAGTTGTGCATACGAAACAAGTCTCTGTACAAAAAAGCGTAGCCGACAGGTCACATTCAAAATGGCACCGACAGACTGGCGGCAGGCAGTGTAAGCTGCAGCTGCAATCAGGTGGGGTCCTGAATCTCACAGAAGACTCAGTATCATGTGATTGATTTTAGATTTCTGTTTATTTTGAACAAAAAAGAAACAAATTTTCTTCGTAGCAGCATTTTCTTGGGCGTGCTCTGTTTACGGTCCGTTTAAGAAAACTTAATGATTCAGCCTAATTTGCAAAAACTGTGCTTCTTTTTAGAGAATGTATTTTAAAAGCTCTTAAGGTTAGAAGATGATTAAGGATTCACAATAAAACAGATTCAGATAAAAAAAAAAAAACCTGTAAACGGATTACAATGTTTGTAAAAGGTACATAGGCTTCAGAGAGAAAAGAAAGAGGTTAAAAAAAGTTTTTAAAGCGAGAAATAGAGTAATAAAAATATAATAAGCCACGTAAAGATAGAAAATAGACACAAAATCTGGATTTTGGTTGTTATTGTGTTTTCTTTTAATTTTTTAACTGTTAATGAGCTAACTGCAAAAGGACAATGGATTGCAAATGCAAAGGCTACTAAGTTAAACAAGAATATATATTTTAAAGGTATTTTGACTTTGAAATTTGTGTCTAAGGATTTATTGCTTTGGAAGAGCTCTGCTTTTGTTTCCACAGAAGATGAGAACCTGTGGATTGCTTCCAGGGAAATATGGTTTCATCAACCAAGACCCCCTGAAAAAACCTGATGGGAAGAGATGGCTGTATCAGCTTCAGAGCTGCAGACTGATCCAGCCTCAACAACCGTGAGATTTTCAACGCCCCTTAATCAGCAGGAAGTAGTAATGGAAAACAACGCCCAAATTCCCCAAATATTGTTTCTAAATGTTTGTTTTCATTATAAATGGTTAATGGTCATAGTCAATCACTTTCTAAGAAGAAAAGGGGGATATGGTATGTGAATGCTTTTTAAAAAAATTGTATTATTGAATTTACTTAGATCAGGAAATCAGCTGTTAATCTCAAAATGCTTTACATTGGTATAGATTTTGGTTTACTGATACAAATTTAAGGTCAATTTTGTTATGCTGTATGTGTTTTTCTATTCTTGTTTAAGGTATGATGTTCATGTAACTGTTTTAAAATTGTAGTGTATAATTAAGAAATGAAGGTTAATAGTCACTTTTGATAATCAAACTTATAGTTCGGTTAGTTAGGATTTTTAGGTATACAAAGATATATTTCAATTAGGTAGGTAATCTTCATATACTTCTAAGACCTACAGAATATGGCATTTAAAATGTTTTAAGAGCTTAGAATTTTCTGACAGTGAGACAGGTCTGTTCCTGGCAGCACTAATTTACTTCAACAGGAAAATGGGCATCAAAGAAACTCCATATGGAGTCTACTCTCTTTGTGGCAATGGTTAGCCACTGGATAAGGACTTGTTCTTATATTGACTGCTTGACAGTATGCTGTTTAAATTGGACATGCAGGTTCCATAAGAAGATGACCTCTGAACTTTGGCAGAACAAGCTGAGATGGTCATTCAGGTTCCTGCTTTATAGAGAAAACTGTCAGACATTCTTCAAGACTGAAGGAGAAGCAACTGATGAACTACACCAGAATGGGCAGAGCAGATTTCCTGCTTCACTGAAATGAAAAGAGATTTTGGGCCTGTAGGCTGAAGACGGATGCCCCAACTTTATAAAGGAACTTTGGGTGACTGTCCAGGCAGATAGGTGTCATCTCTGTCCTTTCTAGATTTTAGAAGTCGCTTGCACTTCTGGCTTACTTGTGTAAATATATCCTTCTGTGGTCTTTGATGTAGTTAAAGATTAGATAGTTATAGGTATAGTTTTTCTTAGTCATTTGAAAGATATATTAGATATAAACTTTAGATTCATAAAGATAAGGTAGATGATAGAATATTTTCTTTCATTTTGCTAAATACAAATAGACTAGATATTGTAACTGTAATTCTTTCTTGATAGCTATTTTGTTATATGTAATTTTGCTATGTTAAAATTGAAACCTTCCTTTTTGATTAGAGAGAAAGGGGGAAGTGATGTGGGAATGCGTTTATGTATGCTGTGAATCTCAATCTTTAAATAAAGGAGCTGTTTTGAGCCATGGCAGGCACCATAGAAAAAGTAGGAGGAGAAATCAGAGCTTAGGTAGGAGAAGCATGGCGGAGTTAGGCAGACCGACCTGAAGCTGCCCAAGGAGCAACATGTAAGGAGGCACGGGTGAGCCACGGGCCACGTGGCCAACAGATTAATAGAAATGGGTTGATTTAAGATATAAGAGCTAGCTAGCAATGTGCCTGAGCCATAGGTCAAACAGCATGAAGTTAATATAAGCGTCTGAATCGTTTCTGGGGACCCGGGCGGCTGGGCAGCTAAGTTGTCTCGGGCGGCAGGTCTGTGGGTCTCTGGACCTCTGGCCGCCCGGGACCCAAAGAAACCTTACTACTACATAACCTTCTCTCTCTTTTTCTCTCTCCCTCCCTCCTCATACACATGTAGAGATAGACATGAAAGAGAGACAGATGCTATAGGGTTAGTCCCAAATACTAAGTTTCTTTTGTGATAGTGCCTGTGTATTTTAAAGTTAAAAACATAAATGAAATAAAAGGAAGGTATAGAAATGGTATAATTACTATTAACAGTAGTAATATTTGTAAGACAAAATTATTAAAACTACTGATATTAGTTAGAGCATATGTTTTGTAAGTGTTTTCATCTCTTTCAATATTGTAGCATGTAAAAAAGTAGTCAACAAGCTTATATGCTCTTGTTTTCATAGCCACTATTTTTCTTAGCTTTGAATTAAGCTGATTTCCCATTTATTATCTGCCATCAGTCAGCTATCTGCCTTGCTTTCAAGCTATGCTTAAATTTTTTTTTGACCAAGGGCCATAATTCTCATTTGTTCTAATTGTGTTACCTCTATCATCTTTCTGATTACAGTTCTAAATTAATGTAAATACCTTGTGCTCTCCATTAGGGAAATTGAGCTTTAAAGTCTTGCTTTTCACCAGGTTGGTGGCATTCACCTATAATCCCAGCTATTTAGAGGACCAAAAATTTCCAACTCATTTCTACATAGTGAGCTGAAGGCAAATTTGCACATATTGAGACCCTGGCTAAGAAACAAAACTAACCATGCAAAATAACAATATAGTTTTTGGAGGTTTCCCTAGCACCCAGTCTCTTTCCAACCCCACATTGGCTTCCTCTATGGAGATACTTATCTCTTTTTATCTCCCTCTTTTCTCCTCTCCCTTAACCACTTCTTTCCATGGCCAAGTCTCCAAACAATAGTTGAGGGGGTGCCGAAACAGGACTTCCACTATAATCAAAGAAATAACCACCCTAAGTGTCCTCAGAGGACCTACATCCAACAAAGAACAGAGATAAACACAGAAATCCGTGGCTGAGCACTGGGTGGAGCTCCTGGTTCAGCTGAGAATAGTGGCAAGAGTCTGTATGACCAAGAGGATAGGGATTATGAGGAAAATTCCCACAGTGATGGCTAGCTGGAGCTCTGAGGAGCTCACTGAATCAAGAAGCCTTGAGGGGTGGTATAAGACTGTGTTCATTTGCAAGGGCTAGCACCTTGGAGCCCATTCCCTGCAGAGAAACACCTAACCCAGTCTTGACTTTGGGATGAGTTAAGCAGACTTTCCTGGAGTGGATGTGCCATGATGAGCTGATCCACCTTGGGACTCCTGGCCTTTTTGGGGGAGGGGATCAAGAGATGGGGAGGAGTAAGACTGAAGGCTGACTGGGAAGGATTGAAAGGAGGGAAGGGAGGAGGAGCAGGGGACATATAGATAAAATGACAAAAAAAGATAAAATAAAGAATAATATAGCTTTGATTTTGTAAAGAGGAGATTAGAACAATGAATCTAATTTTTGTAGGCAGTGTTTTACCACTTACTCCATAAAAAAGCTAATATTTTTAAGGCTTTGTTTAATCTCATGTAAACTTTTATTTGCTAATTTTAGTATAAAAATAGTATATGACTTACCTTTTTGTAATTTTATTTTATTTTAAAAAAGCATATGTATTAACTGTAGATGGATGTTTTGCCTACATACTTGTTTGTGCATTGTGTGTGCACCTGGTGCCCAGAGAGACCATAAGTTGATGACAGTTTTACAAAAACAGAAATTACAAACAGTGGCAGGTGGTGAGAATTGAGCTCCTATGGAAGGGAAGCCATTGCTCTTAACTGTTGTCTCACCTTTCCATTTCCATAACAATTATTTTGAAAACAGTATTGCTTTATTGCCTAAAACTTATTTTTAATATATATATTTAGTCAATATTCTATTTCTGTGAAAAGACCCCAAGACTTTGGCAACTCTTATATAAGAAAATATTTAATTAGAAATGACTCACAGTCTTAGAGGTTTAGGCCATTATTCCCAAGGCAGGAACATGACAGCATGCAGACATATACAGGGTTGGAGAAGTAGATTAGAGTTTTACAACTGGATTCAAAGGCAACAGGAAGAAAGTGTGACACTGGGCCTGGCTTGAGAATCTGAAACCTCAAAGCCCACTTCTAGTGACATCTTTCTCCAACAAGGCCTCCCAATCCAAAGGCCATTTCCAGTTGATTGATTATTCAAATCTATGAGCCCATGGGGGGCCATTCTCTTTCAAAGAACCACAGTATATATCTTTTTATTTTAATTTATGGTTTGAGATTATAATGAGTTATAGTATAAACCAAATAACTCTTTTATTTCCAAAATTAGTTTTGATCTGGTATTTCATTACAATAATAATAATCCTAACTAAAATAGTAATTAGATGACAAAATGTAGATGACATTACTTTAACAATGTGTATGTTGTTGGGCATGCACTTCCTTGTCACCACATAAATACTTTTTGCTCTGTTAATAAAAATCCAGAGCCAGATATTGTGGAAAACATGAAATAATAGAAAGACATAGGAACAAGCCACAGTCACTTCTTATCACTACTGAATCCTCAGGCTGAATGGAATAAACACTGCTTCCAAAAATTCTCAGAATAAGTTGAGAAAGGAAAAAGGAACTGCAAGAGTAGAGGGCCAAAATACTGTCTCCTCCTAGCTTATATTTTTTTCTCTGCCAAACCATATGGTCTGTCAGATATTCTAGGCCCTAGATATAAAGTAGATACAGTAGCATTGAATTGGGTGACTGTCCAGGCAGCCTGCTGTCTCTGTCATTTCTTGCCTTTCTTGGAGGCTGCTTGCTAGCACTTTCTTATTAGTTGGCTAATATATTTTCCTTTTGTAGTCTTTTATGAGTTTGAAGTCTCAATAGCTACATCTTGTAACTTAGCTAAGAGTATATTAGGTGCAATATTCAGATTCTTCAAATAAGACACCTTTTGGAGTAATCTCTGTATTTTGCCATTGTTCTAGGCATTTAGTTTACATTTCTTGCTTGATGTTCTTGATGGTTGTAGATCCACTTTGCTTATATTTTTGTCCTCTCTCTTTCTCTCTTTCTTTCTCTATCATAGACATTACTTGATAATTATTACTTGATAATTGTTCCTATTATATATAGCTTTGTATTAGGCTTAGAATTTTTTATCTAGACAAAAGAGTGAGATGTAGTGGGAAACACATATCCTCCTACCTTGAACTTAGACTACATCCCTGAAGACATGAATTTATAGCTATCTTAAGATCTGAGACATATACAAATCTGTAGTAGTGGGGTTTCTCAGTCCAGGCGGCTAGAGGCCCAGAGACCCACAGACCTGCCACAAGAGACAGCTTAGCTGCCCACCGTGTGCCGCTCAGACCCCCAGAAATGACTCAGACACTTATATTAACTTCATGCTGTTTGGTCTATGACTCAGGCACATTTCTAGCTAGCTCTTATATCTTAAATCAACCCATTTCTATTAATCTGTCGGCCACGTGGCCCGTGGCTCACCCGTGCTCCTTGCATGTTTCTTCTTGGGCAGCTGGCTCGATCTGCCTCTGACTCCGCCCTGCTTCTCCTACCTAAACTCTGAATTCTCCTCCCACTGCTTCTATGGTGCCTGCCATGACCCAAAACAGCTCCTTTATTTAAAGATTGAGATTCACAGCATACATAAACACATTCCCACATCACAAACCTTATTCTCTTGTGCTCTTGGATGGAGAAGACTAGACAGATTGAAGCTTCACAGAATCGGTTCAGCCTTTCAGGAACTTCACGACTGTTTTTGTCCTTTTGTATCAGTGAATTGTTTTTATTTGAACCCTTTAATAAATAATCTTCATCAGTCATACACGATTTTCTCACATTACTTCCTCCATTTTTGACAGAGGTATATCAAAACATTTTTTTGCTTCTTACAACATGGGATTGCTATTTTTTTTTTTTGATGGTATTGGCACTATCAAAATCCTGAGATAATTCTTTATGGAGCAACTGTAGTGAAAAATATGTCTTTTATTGCTTAGATTAAGAACAAAGATCAAGACAAAACAAAGGTTCACAGTATATTCAATAAGAAAATGATCAGCACTATTTTCCCTCTTAGGGAGTTAGGCAGCATCTATAGGAACAGGTTACAATTGAGCATTTCCCCTTAAGTGGGAAAAATAGAGTTTTATATGTATCCAGTTACTCAGATGTGAACAGTAACTCTTACAGGCAATTCTTGTGTAGAGCAGAGTACCCTGGGCAAAGTGCATGATAGCTACACTCCCAAACCTTATCTAGAAACTGTACTGGAATTTTTCTGTGTTCTTTACTATGACAGTCAGAAAGGAACCCTAGAGGCAAATCTTAGGACTGTATAAAAGTGCTCAGAGATTTTGCACTTTGAAGCATGTCAGTCTCATGTTTGAACCCCACTAAATTTCAAAATTTAATCCTTAATGTGACAAAGTTCTATTCCCATGCTGGAATCTATGGAATGATAGGCTCTTATTTCTGACATCTCTAAGAGTGATACTGTCATCAATCATCTCTTTTTTCTCCTTGGCTGAAGAAGTTATGACCTGAGTTTTTCTTGAGATATATGTCAAAAATGCTGCCTTTTAGTTTTTTTAATGACATTTTTGCTTGTGTCAGTGACAGAGACTTCTTAACATCTTCCATGCTTAAGCTGCATGAAAGGTAATATGATTTAAGAATAAAAACTCAGTATGTTCCTTTAATGACAAATACATAGCTCTCAAAGCCTAAGGAGCATTACAGTGTGTGTTATCATATAAGAGCACACTAAGTTTAATTTGAACACATAATAAAGTTAAACTTCTTAGTCAAGAATGTTAAGAGTGTAGTGAAATTTAGGTGCCACTTAGGAAGCCTAGATGCAGCTGTATCAAAGAAGGTTTCGATGACAAAAATGTAAAATTTTATTACATTTAGAAGGTTTTTCCAGCAACTTTATATACAATTCATGGAACATAAAGCACATTCAGTATTTCATTTTTTTACTAGTTTCTCTGACTGATGTGTTTATGACAACACAAATATATGACTGTCACTTCAAGAAACTCATAATTGATTTACCAACAAACAATAGAAACTGAAATTTTAACAGAGAACAAGACTATCTTTGGACACATGAATGGAAGTTTACTTTGGGTATGGCACTCTATTCTCACATATCTTAGGAATCAAAGTTATTCCTAAATTAAGTTCCATAATGTGAGCATGGAGCTGTCACATTTGATTTTGAGAAAGAAATAGAAATTTATCTTTTGCTCAGTTTCGCTGATTTGTCAAATTCCATGCTGAGTCAAATGTCAGTGGCAAGAAAAGTTACCAACCTTCTCTTCACTGAAGGCTAATATTATAGCTTTCCCTCATTGGAGGAGTAACACAATTGTGTGTGGACATCTTTACTATCTCCCTGAAACTATTATATACATGAAACAAAAATAGTTACTGTAGTTTGTGAAGCAGTAACATTACTTATCTGTTGGTCAGTCATTTGATAAAATCAGACTTGCTCTGAAGTTGCTAAGACAAGTGTGAGAGTTATTTAAACTTCAGTTTGGAAATTCAGGACAAGTTTTACAAACTTAAATTTTAAGTTAGTTAAAGACCATTGGTGTTATTGCCTATTTACTATTTTTAATCAACATTCTGTAGTTTTGGTCAACTGAGGCTGAAGAATTAGCCATGCTTATTTAGAAACCAGCACCACAGAAGTGAAACCTTTGCTTTAATGGGGCAGTTGATGCTTACTAGCTGGAGGTGAAAAATTAAGAGTGATTAATAAGAGACAACTATTGTTGACATGTAACCTCCTCAGGTGTGTTTGCTGAGAGTCAGCAATGGAAGCTGTGTCCAAGGGGTAGCAAAGGTTGTACCTATTTCTGGCAACCAAACTTAGTACTGTGTCATCCAAGTGGTACTGATTTTGAAGGCATGAAGATGTCATGGAAAGTAGCTATTGCTTGGCACTGAGACATCATGAGCATTCATTGATAAAGATACAGTATCCCCAGCAGTTGAAGGCCCAGTATTATGGAGTCAACCAGAGAAGTTGAGGCTTGGCCTCATGAAGGAAGCCCCAGGCCATGATACTGGTGAAAGTGAAGCCCAGGTGAAATGAACGACACTCATATTTTGCAGATGTTAGTACCATGACATGATCATTAAGGGCAACAGCAGCAGTGGAATGAAGTGCAGCTTGTTGAAGCTTAGAGGACAAGTTGTGAATACTACAGAGGGTGGGGCTTGAAAAGTGACCCAAGCTTGCTGGAGAAACCAGAAGATGGTGAATGAGTGCTAGATCTTAGAAACTGAATTATTTACATTGTAAGAGTTTGGTATTGTGTAGCATTAGGGTTTTCTGGCCCCAAGCAGCCAGAAGTTCAGACCCCAGACCTGCAGCCTCAGACCCCTTAGCCACCCAGAGCTGCTCAGGCACCTAGAAATGATTCATACACTTATATTAGCTTTATGCTGTTTGGCCTATGGCTTAGGCACATTACTGGCTTGCTCTTACATCTTAACTCAACCCATTCTCATTATAACAATATGTTTTTTTTTGGTTTGGGGCGGCCAGAGGTTTAGACTCCTTAGCTACCCATTGTTGTTTAGAGCCTTTAAAATGACTTAGATGTTTATATTAATTTTATATTGTTTGCTTATGACTTAGGAATATTGTTAGTTTATTATAATTTAATTTATTTTTATTAATTTGTTATGTGGCTTCTGGCTTATTTGTAGTTTGTATTTTATTTATTTATTTATTTATTTATTTATTTATTTATTTATTTATTTATTTATTTATTTATTTATTTATTTATTTATTTATTTGTGCCAGGCTTGGTTTGTTTGACTTTGTTTTGTTTTTCTTATTTATGTTATGATTTTTTTAAAAATAAATTATGGTGTCTATCATAGGCCAAAACAGCTCTTTTATTTAAAGATTGATATTCACAGCATGCAGAAATACAGTCCCACATTAGTATTGCTTTCTTCGGATTGTGACTGTGCTATAGTTCTTTCCTCTTGCAACCAAAATAGTAAGAGTGTTGTCAGATATTTAAACATTTGCTATTTGAAAGAGATGGGACATTTTAGAGACAAATTTTAAAGTGTTTGTATTCATAAGGACATTAGATTTTCTAAGTTTATAAACTTTTACATCTTTATGTCTTTATTACTGTTTAATCTCAAAGCTGAACAAGAAAGAAAACATTATGGCTTAGCAGTGATATGTTTGTATGTCCAGTTGAAAAGAAGTTATGATATCAACTTGATGCAAGCTACAGTCATTTCAGGAGCATCATTTGGGAAAATACTTCTGTAAGATAGGGCTGCTGGCAAGCTTGAAGGGCATTTTCATAATTAGTGATCAATGAAGAAATTGGGCCCAGCCCTTTGTTGGTAGGGTAATTCATGGGCTGGTGGTCCTGGGCTCAGCAAGAAAGCAAGCTAATCAAACCATGGTGAACAATCTAGTAAGAAATAGCTCTCTCTTGCCTCTGTATCTGCATCAACTCTTGCCTCCAGGTTCCTGCACTATTGAGTTCCTGTCCTAACTTCCTTTGTTGATTAATTGTGATGTGGAAGAGTATGTCAGATAAATTACTTAATCTCCAAGTTTCTTTTGATCATCATTTCATGATAATCTCATTATAGCACTAGCAATCATAACTAGGACAATATATAATGGTTCTTTATATTCTCTGTCACTGTACAGTTTACATTTCTATGATTTCATGATGTGGTAACTTTTAAATGATGGTTTCTATTTGCTTTCACAATTTTTTGTCTGTCTGGAATTGGAGTCTTTGGATTGTCTTCAAAACTTATTTGTTTCATAGTCTCGGAGAAAATCATATGTTTCCTGTTTCCATGGTATACAGCTTCTTTGTAAGGCATAAACATGTATATATAATGAAATTTTGAAATTTTGTGTCAGCATGGTTAAAAAATGCTGATCGACGACTTTGAAGTTGCACACTGTCTTAGTTATTTTTATGTAGTTGTGAAAAGGCATCATGTCTAAGATAACTTATAATATAAATTATTTAACAGGGGGATTGCTAATGGCTTAAGAGGGTGAGTTAATAACCATTGTTATATGGAACATAGCACAAGGTAGGCAAATATAGTTAAAGAACAATAGCTGAGAGATTACATTGATCAATAGTCACTAAGAAAACGATATATAGGGAAGAGAGGGGGGGGGATGTGGAACTGTATGGACTTTTGGAATCTAAAAGCCCACCCCAGTGATGTACCTCTTTCAGCAATACCATATCTCGCAATCCTTCCTAAAGAGTTTCCTCAACTGTTAACAAGCAGTCAGATATAGGAGCCTATATGACCTATATGGTTTGTTCTCATTCAAATTGACTCATAGACAATTAAAATTTTCTCATGATCAAAAAGGAAATAACTATTTCTTGAAGGTCTATTATAAGAAAAATAACATTATTAATGTTGATAATTTTATATTTATGTATAATGCAGTTTGACTGTCTTCTACCTCCTCTACCTCCATTACATCCCTATTAATTGCCCTCCTTCACATTAGTTCGTTTACTAAATGTATAGAATTTCATTATTTCATGATCCCTTTTGCTTATCCAGGGTAATCAGAATGGCCATAGTATTAAAACTATCCCTTTGAGACTGGTATAGTCATTAGTGAATACACAATTGATAGCATTGATTCCCATATTTTGTGAATTTTTGTAAGGAATATTTCAGCAGTGAATAATAAAGTATTCTGATTTCAATCATACCTGGCTGTTAATGGGTTCAGTGTTGTCTAGACACAGTGAGGGATTTCACATATATTATAAGATTTTATTCCAACATCTATGCCTTACTCAAGAAATGGCATTTTGTAGCCTTTCACCCCATTTTTCAGCTCTTACACTTTCACTTTAGATCTGTCTAAATTATTATTAGTCTAGGGCACTTTCTGACGACATTTTCTCTTTGCATCTCTGATTGCATTCTATCTGCATTATTCAATCACTAGAACTGATTTTTTCCTCATTTGTTTAATGTACTCACAGTATCATTTTCATTTATTTTGTTGAAATTTATATTCAAATGTATACATTTACGGTTATTCTTAATTATGCTGCTTGTAAACATGAGTTAGCATTGTTAATGCTTATATATCACAAACTCATGATAAATGCTAAGTTAGAAACTAGGAAAAATGAGCATGAAAATGAAAAATGTCTTCAAAGGATGGATAGTTTTCTAAGTGTAATATTTCATAGAGCAGATCTACCTTGCCTGTTTAGAATTTTACATGTAGTGAAAACTAACCACTTAAATATCATTTGTCTTAAATATTAAGCTTGCTTAAATATGTGTAACATGCACATATAATAGATTGTACATTTTCACTACTATAAAGTTTATTAGCTTTATTTTATTTTCAAACTTTTCAGTAACTTTCTATAAGGCAATTTATTGGTATTTTCAAATAATGGTGCAACTAAATAAAATTGTCACCACTAGTCATATTTCATATATTTAGAATATTATTTAATATCAAAATAATAATTTATAAATATTTCTTTTTATCTAGACTACATGCTAAAATTTTCAGATGCAGGAGATTATTTAGAACATATTTTGAATTGTACTGAGTTTAATTTTGTAGGTTTTGGCAATGGGGTAGAATCATGAAGTTCACCAGAAATCTCACTTTACAATCTTGTGGTGGTTACTTTTGGTGAACTTGAAACAAACTCAAATCATTGAAGAAGAGGAATTTCCCTTTTTTTGATGTCAATTGAGTATATCTGTGGGGCATAATCATGATTAATGATTGGCATGTGAAGACCCACTCCACTGAAAATGGCACCACTTCACACACCAGATGTTGTATAAGTAATTTGTTGAACAAGCATTAAAAAATGAAGACAGTAAGTAGTCTTCCTCGATGACCTTTTCATCAGTTCCTGCTTCCAAGTTGTTATATTGAACTTTTGACTCTAGTATCATCAGCAGTGTGTTGTGATATGATAGTTGTAAGATGAAATGAATATCTTCTTTTCCAAGATGGTTTTGTTTAGTATTTTATACTAGCAACAAATATACTCAAACATAAATTTGCATCAGGAATGAGTTATTGCTTTAACAGGCCTGACCATGTTTGGGAGACGATTCTGGAAAGGTCTTGGAACTTTGGGCTAGAAAGGTACCACTGAGTAATCAGAACTAATAAGGTATTATGTGAGGTTAGGAAATAAAAATATTAAGAGAGGTACAGATAATTAAGAATTACATTGAGAAATTTCAGAAAGAAGCCAATATCTATTTGGTCTGTTCATATAATATTTTAAATCAATCAAATAAACTAATGTGGTTTCTGGCTGGTTAAAATCAAATAACCAGTTGTGATTAACAAGAAATGAATACTGCTTTAGTAAAACGTTTGCTTTAATCAGAATATTGATGCTAGTTATCTGAGACTGAAAAATAAGCTGTGAATTAGTCTAGAATCATTACAGAAAATTCTTCTGTAAAATATTTCTTTTGTCTTAGAACATAAAAATTCTGGTCTACCGGGGATAAAAGGTGTGTTTCTAGCTAACAGTTTAACTTACTAATGTGTGAGAATCCCATGTGGTGCTAATCTTGAAATATATGGAAACATCAGGATGGAAAGGGTAATAGAGAATATGTGAGTTGGATATCCTGAATAGGCCAGGAGAGGACATTGGTAATAGTGTACCATTAGTTGCAGTGAAGATCTTATCATACTGAAGATTTTGTAATTTGGAAGTGACCTTAAAGAACAGCCGCAGGCATGGAGTGAAGCCAGGCTAAGCCTAAGATACATAATTGTGTATGTTGTGAATTGCAGAGCCACAATAGTAAAGCTACCAAAGCTTTATAGTGATCAAGAAATTACAAGTATAGCCCAGATGTTGCATACAAAACTCTTTACATTGCTGAATGTTGGTTTTATTTTGACTTTATCATTAGTGTGCTCAGTTTTTTCTTTCTTTGGATAAGAAATATTTAACATATTTTTCTATTTTACAAAAGCCCTCAGAAGGGATACCATAGTCCTAAAGGAGATTAAATTTTTAAAAGAGAAGTTTAACTTTAAAAGTGTTATTTTTAACTGTAATACAGAAATAGATTAAAAGAGTGAAGGCTAACATTGAGCTTTTCTAGTCAAGAAAATAAATATATGGCTCTTGGTGAACATGATATAGCATAGACGTGAGATGAATTAAGAAGACACATTTCCTAACTAAGGAGCTATTGGCAGTTGATGGCTCCAAGTGAAGAGAGGGTATGTTTTCTTTGTCAGTGTGTGTTGTAAAATATTAAATATATGTTAGACCTTTTATTCTGTGGAATATTTGTTTAATGTTGCAAAGATACGTTGCAGTATTTTATGCTGCTTTTATTTTTTTACTCTGTAAAGCTCTATTCTTATGCCTGTGTGAAAGAGTTGATGGTTTAATAAAAATCTTGACAGACAATAGTGTGTCAGAATAAAGGATAGATGGGGCTGACAGGAAGAGTAAATAAATAGGAGAAATCTGGGATAAGTAGATTTGGAAGTGAGAAAAGAAGATGAGGAGGACACAAGCGGCCAGCCTCTCAGCTACACAGCAAGGCATGGAGTAAGAAAGAAAGGTATATAATATAGAGGACAAAAGCACAGAAGCAAAAGGTAGATGGAAAAATTTTAGTTAAGAAAAGCTACCTAGAAATGAGCACTCTAAGGCTGGCATTTACAAGAAAGAATAAGTCTTGATGTGATTATTGGAGAGCTAAGTGGCATCCCTCCAAAAGACTGAGGGTTAAAAATAACCAGAACAAGTAGAATACCTGGTAGATTGACCAAACTTAAGTAAATGGCCTTAAGTCCATGCATATATAAGCAACACAACTTGAGCTTAATAGGTTACTAAAAGAGAATACAAAACTGGAATTAGTATGGAATGTTAGAGGGACTATATAGCAAGAGGAAGGGCAGGTATGTGATGTAAACATAGTTAAAATATATTTTATTCATGTGTGAGATTTCTAAAAATTAAATATTATATTAAAAATATTTCCCAGCCAGCAAAATGTGTCTCTAAAAGACAAGTTCAAATGAATGACCAATATCTATCAGTTGAATAATTTAACTAAACTTGAAGTGCATAAAGCATGTTTTTATTCTTAAAAGAATAAATTTAGAAGAAAAATTGTAAAAGCTCATGGAATTGAATGCCCATGTTCCTGCCAGAATGAATGAAATAGCTCTACATTTTTTCCCAGGCATATACCCTAACTTCATCTAGCAAGGTTACTTCCCCACTGTACATTATATTAGTTTCATACTTTCCTATTTATTTCTAACACTTACAATCTTAAACACTATAATTTACTTTCCATTTTTCATGTTTTATAGAAATGGAATCCTAACTTGTATTGCTTTTTATGTTTGATTTCCTCAATACGTTTGCAACACTGTGCTAAATGTTCAGTTATTTTTATCACTTTCCATTGAGTAAATGTTTAAAATATGCATAATTAATCCATTATTACTCTGACAGGCTTTTAGGTTTTCCACAAAATTTACAAGAATTATATTGGTCAGCTTTTCACAGTATACTATTTCTTGAAAGTATTATTCACAAGTACTTTCTTTACATCATTTCTACCTCTTTCTCTTACCCTGAAACTGCTCCCATGTCCACTATACTCCATATAAATTCATGACCTCTTCTTCAGTTGTTGTTGCATGTATACACACATGCATATATGAATTCCAATAAGTCTATTTAGTGTTTCTTATTTCTATATAGATTTAAATTTCTCAAATATTTTGGAAGTAGATTATTAATATTTACCACATCTATTTTTAATGTGTATCTGTTTCCACTTATATATCTTCAAAATATCTGCTTTTATTTTTTGGAGAATCTCTTCAGGCTTTCTTTCTAATACATGTATTTTAAATTTTAAGCAAAATAATTCTATTATTAATAGAACTTCCAATAATGTTTTCATACACTGATCATATTCAGCCTTCCTCAAAAAACCCATCTCATTGGTCTCCTCATTCATTAGCAATCACTGTTTTTACTTCAGGCCATTTCTTTTTAAGTTTTTAGATATGTTAAATTATTTACAACACTTATTCCTCTGTATCTGGATAATTTTACTTAAAATAATATTTTTAGTACTGTATTATTCTGCAAATGATACATTTTCACTCTTGTGTTTTATGAATAACAATGTTGAGTATTCATATTTTTGTTTATTCACTTGCTGATGGATATCTACATTAATTTGATATGTCAGCTGTTTTTCATAACTCCATAATGAACATAAGCATGCAGATTTCTTTCTCTCATGGACTTTATTTCTTCTAGCTATAATTTTGAAAAGTATAGTATGAATTATTGTAGTATGAGGCTTCTTGCCCGGATTTTCAGGCCTAGCATCAAGGTTTAGGCCTGCAGACACACCCGAAGAGACACATAGATGCTTACAATAGTTTTAGGCTGATTGGCCTAAGTCCCAGGCATATAACTTGCTAACTCTTTACACTTAATCTAGCCCATGACTCTTATCCTGTTTAGCCATGTGGCTCGGTATCTTTTCTCAGAACAGCATAGTTGTCCTCTGCTTCCTCTGGCTTCTCTCTGGCTTTCTGCTCTGTCCTGCCTATTCCTAGATTCTTCTTAATCTGGTAGCCCCGCCCACACTTCCTGTCTGCCTTTGGCCAATCAGAGCTTTTTATTAAACTCATAGGCAGGGACAATTATTTACAATGGAACAACATAATCTCCCTACAAAATATAGTAGTTTTACATTTAATTTTTAAAGAAAACTCTGTTATATTTTCCATGCTTGTTATGGAAATTTCATTCTTACCAAGTATGTATAAGAATTTTTTTGTTTCTATCATCTATATTATAAATATTTTTAATTTTTTGTATACATATAATTAGGCCTTATTTTACTTCTGCTCCACTATTTTTACCTCCCTTCATGTAGTAACCCCTTGTTAAATCTACTTTTTTTCATTTATATTGTATCTTTTTGCCTTCTTTCCACATTTGGATACATATGAAACATCTATAAATGTGTTCTATCATGTTTAATTGTAAGAAAAATAAATGTACTAATTTCTCATTTGTTCATTCAGAAGTATTGTGTTGTGTAAAAAAATAGAAGTTGGCTGGTTCACATATTTCTAGAAGCAAGTTAAGTATCTAAATTTTATATTTAGACATATAGTTCTAATAATGTTTAATGTTTGTTATTCTCTACATTTTCAGTGGTTCAAATTATATAAGCATATTTTAACAATTTAAATTTATGTATTATACAAAATATATATTTAACAAATCAAAAACTCAATGTAGGAAATATTAAAATTGTCCTTTAATTTTCAATAATATTATAAAATGATTCTTTGAGATAAATTGATATCATTAATATTTAATTGAATTTCAGTTGATAGAATGTAATTTTAGAAAGAATTTAAATCTCATGTTAATCTTTCTCTTTAAGGATAAATGATAAATTCCCACTAAGAAATTTTCATAAGCATTCTTTTCTAACTTTTCATGAAAATTGATACTTTAAAGAAACTTGAAGGTTCATAACAATAATATTTTATAAACTATCCACTAGATTAATTTGTTATGCTTTCTAACATAAAATTGCTCATATATAATAATGGGTGAAACTTACAAACTTATACGGGTTAGTAGAACTAATAGAACAGACTTCACTTAAAAATATTTTTATTAATTCTATCATATTTACATGCAATATGTATATTTTTAATTTAATTATTTTTCTGCTCCTTCTATGATTGACCCATCCTTTCAAAGCCTTGTTTTTTTTAAAACATTTTTGTTATAATACATACAAACTCATGAACATATAATACAACCTGCAATATCTGTTCAGTGTTGTCTGTGCATATGTATTTCTAAGGCTGATGACTCAGTAATTTGATCATATCCTCCTGTACTATCCACTAACACCACTCTATCTGAATCAAAACTTTAATTAATTTGATTTTAGAATAGTTTATTGCCTCCTATCTGTGCCATTCATGCATTCATGACTTTGTGGCTGTCCATGAAAATATGGTTGAATTACTAATAAAACACATATATAAAAACTGACTCTCTTTCTCTCAACAATTATGAATTTCCAACCTCTCCCTACCCAGGATTGGAGCTCTTTGACCATCTCTTTTCCATGCTAAAATTAAGGTTTGCTTGATGCTGTGCAAATCTTCTGCATGCCACCCTAGCTATTGCAAATTTTTGTGTACAACTTTACTCCATGTCTAAGTAAACCAGGCTCATAAGGTTGAGAAAATTGGCTCAAACCTGTGGTGGGATTCAGGTGTCAGTTGATAAAGTCCAAAGATGCTTATCCAGGGTCCTGGGCTCGTGAAGGGGGAGTGGCCAACCCCCACATAACAAACAAATTAATAAAAATAAATTAAATTAAGATATAAACACTAACTAATAATATGCCTAAGCCATAGGCCAAAAAACATAAAATTAATATAGATAAGTCAATTTTAAAGGCCAACACAACTACAAATGAATAAAGAATCTAAGATTACAAATCTATAAGTCTAGACCTCTAACCTTTCCAGACCAAAAAACCTTATTATAACACAAACCAGTTGTCAAAGGTAAGCACATAACATACTTCTTTATGAGTCAACATGGAGTCTGCCCAAGGGCCTATCAACAGGTGCTGCCCAGAGTTTTTGATCCTGTAGAATCTGCCTAGGGACAGAACAGGTGTTGTCAGATCTCCCCATTGTTCCCAGACAATGAGGGACAGCTACAAAATATCACCAGATCATGATCTAGTCTGGCTTCTGGGAGGAGGATATATAAGGCTCTCTTCATTATTAAATAAATGAGTTAGTCCTTTGTTTTTCAACTGACTCCTGGGGTCTGTGTTGTTGACTCCATGCCTTCTTATTTCCCCCTGTAATAACTGTTTAGACCCAGCACTATACACCTAACAAATACTTTGTTGTTACAGTGTTTACAGAGTATACTTCCTCTGACTTTTAATTTTTTTCTGCTACCCTTTACAAGCTGATTCTTGACCCCTGGGTAGAGAAAGGGTAATGCAGGTGTCTTAACTATGCCTTAACACTCCATATTCTTTTATGTTCTACAAGTTGTCCAGGTCACATTATTTTTTTTTAAGAAATCAACATTATTATCAACTCCTTTATATAGTCTTTGGCAACTTCTTATTTAAATTCAATTTCTATGAACATAATTTTTGTATTCTTGAATTGATGTAAATGATGTTATATGTTTTCTTTTGTTACTGACATCCCCTTGCAGTGTTTTTATGATTAATCCGTGATGTAGGATATATCTGAATTTTGTTCTTTTTATTACAAAATAATACTGCTTACATACATACATACTCAGAATGATTTGGATTTAAAATGTCTCTAAAAAATCTCTATGTGTTAGAGGATTGTTTGCCAACTATTAAGTTATCTAGAAGTGAATTAACCCTTTATTCTCTGGTCTTATAAGTACATTAATCTCTTGATGGATTTATCATGTGGTGACATTGTAAAGAAATGGTAGACTAGGCCAGGCATGGTGTAGTATATCTTCAATCCTGGCATTTGAGAGGCAGGGACAGGCAGATCTTTGTGCTAAAGATACTCTCAAGGACCCCCAGATAGCTAAAACTTTCTAAGGATGTGGAAAGCCAGGCCATCTATACTGTGACTACTCTAAGTCAAAACCTAGTACCTGATGCCCCAGGTGCAAAGGTACAACTAGAGATTTCATTAAGGAAAGTATTTCATTAAGGAAGGCTGGCTGAGGCATGGGCTCTCTTAAACTCCAGATGGGTATTCCCAAACACTGCCAGAAAGAGATTTGTCCAATCCAAAATTTACTGGTATATTGGTCATTGCCATTGCCATTCTTTCTACTTTCTACACTCTCCCTTAATGATCTTTTTTTTTTTTTGATAGAAGCTTGTCAAAGTCTTGGTGGGCACAGGTATAAACACAACAGAATGAACCAGGACTGAGGAACTTAACTTTCTTCATTGGAAGATTGACCTCTTAAATTCAATTCCTGCCCCCATCACTAGTGTGGGAAGCAAACAAGATTATATGATGACTACCTGTCCAGCCCAGTGGAAAGATTTGATGGCAACCAGGGAGTCATTCATCCTATCATTTCTACTATATATGGGGACCTATGGGACAGAGATATTTTAGAAGACATGGGTGTTATGCTAATTAGAGATGGCAGGGCTTTTTTTGATATCAAGGTTCATGAAAAAGCAAGCCTTGTGGACCGCAACTCTGCATGAGATCTGCAATTCAATTTTAAAGACCACTATCCCCATGAGATCCACTGTGTTTAATTCCCCTAGCCTCATTCCATTGATATGGCTCTCAGATGGATCAAGAAGTGTGGGTGCAAAAGTAACATATAATTAAATCTAAGCTGTCAATACTAAAAGAATCAGTTGCAGAACAGCTGAAGCTGGGGCAAATAGTACCTTCCAAAGGTAAACATAATAATAACATATTTGTTATCCCCAAAAGACCAGGATGCTGTCACCTTCTGCAGGTTATTCACATATTTAATGGACAAATAGAGAAAACAGGATCCACACAGCCAGGCCTCCCCCACCCTAGTTCTATTCCTCCATCTAATTATATATTAATTTTAGATATTAAGGATTGCTTTTTTCAAATTTCTCTTATTCCAGAGGTATCAGCAGACTATTGTAGGAATTAAAGGTCTGAAAACCCACATTGGGTGCTAGATATTGTCGGAATTACTTATTGGCAATTGATTATATAAAAGGATTATTTTAAGAGGCTTATCTGAAACACTGATAAAGATTAAACTTTAGAGAAATTTTTAAGAGGTTAAAATGTCTTATGCGACAGCAGCAACAATCTTCTCTCTGAAAACACGGGGAACAACAGAAGGAGCAGGCAGTGTGTAACTAGTCGTTAAAGGGGATGACCACTCCCTATCTAGGGCTTTGAAACCTTAAAGCCATTCCTCTAGGTCTACCTTAATAATGTCTAAAACCCAACACAGTAGACAGTTTGGCCCCAAGAAGTAAAAAACAATTCCATGGTGTAGCCGGAGTTTTATTTACAAGGCACCAGTTCAAGATAAATATTTATTAGAATATAAATCAACACCCACAATATTAGTAACAGCTTATAGTGGCACCTGAACAAGGACTGGCGTATCCAAGCGATGGACGAGTGACGGACGCCCGATGGAAGGAATATTGATTCCAATTCTATCTCTCCAACAGCCAGCAGCCAGGAAACCAGGAAGAGAGCCTCCTTGTGTCCCAGCAGCCACTTATCAATGGGGTTGGCCACACCCCCTCCAGGTTGGCCACACCCCCTCCAGGGTCCCGGGTTCCGGATAAGCTTCTTCTGACCTTATGGGCTGACACCTTAATCCCGCCATACCATGGTATGCTAACTATACATCTTTCAGGCTTTGAGTAACACCTCAAAGAACATTCTTTTGGTTCATTACATGGATGAGCTCCTTGCATATCCAAAAATAACCTAATTACATGGGTATTATACAGAGGTGTTAAAGATTTTGCATCATTGTATCTGATTGTTGCACAAGACAAACTCCAAGTAGTACTCCCTTTGGCAGTAATAAATATGTTTAAGTGATAATAGATACCTTTTATTTCTCTGTTTATACCCTTGCTTTTTCTGGGAAATAGGCAATCAATGTTATCAAGGCACTTAGGTCATCCATAGTTATTATGGAGTTTTTTGGGTACTTGAGATTTATAATGGCCCTGTGTAAGCCTCTCAACAATTCAGTGACTTTCTAGGGTCCTGAAAGATTTCCCATACTACTGGTATCCTCCACAATCCACAGAGACAGTCTATTGTGGAGCAAACCAATAGAACTCTTAAGGAGCTGTTGACTACTACTGTCTCACCAGAAGTTAGAAGATACTCATCAGTTTTTTAAAAGGTCCTTTTGTAACATAAATTTTCTCAGTTTTGATGACAATGTGCTTAGCTTGGCCTATAAGCACTGGCCTTCTCTACCAAGAAATCTGCCCAGACTCCGATGATATGGAGAGATTCTCTCTCTCTCCAATGGCAACCACCAACTCCCCTATTGGCTCCATGGTAAAGGGTATGCTTTTGTTTTGGTTAATGTTTATACTCCCCTTTCTTGATCTCACTACCCCACTAAAAGCTGTAGACTTGTGAACCCTTGCTTTTCTTCATTCTGAATTATGCCTTTTGAAGTGAGGAATGTTAGTTTAGCACACCAGAAACAGTCTCTATATATTAAGGGCCCATGGTCAGCTAAGCAGACAAGGGAAGACATTCTCTCTACTTTTTGAAAGGGTTTGGAAAAATATAAGAAAGCTGTTTGATCTCTTCTGGATTCTCACTTAAGTTTTGTTTGGCAGAGTGGTACATTTAATATTTCTTCTTTGTAAGTATCATCTACAACATGCCCAATGGGCAACCACTAAGGCAACTAACTCTATGGGTATTGATGTCTCATAGATATCCAAGTCATAATCCTCCATAGAAGGTTATATGTATCTGGCTTTTTGAAATTCAAAGGCTACTGCCAGATCATCCTCACCTGTGGTGACTCCCAAGGAATGATTGCTCTTTGCAGGCTAATAGTCAATGACAGGTAGGAGCTCGTTTGACAGGCCACTTTAAGGTGGGCACAGTTCAGTTAAGTTGCTGAGCCCCTCTGAGATAGAGTTAACAAGGCCAAATCCAAGAACTCTGACTCAAACTGAGTGCCCATGTAATAAAACAAAAGGGCTCATATGTAGTAAAACAGGGCCATAGATACAAGGAAATTTATTCAAACCAATTGTCCAGGTATGTATATAATGTATGTATATAATGTACTTTCTTATGAGCCAACCTGGAATCTGCCTTAAGGTACAGCATCAGACACTGCCCAGAGTTCCTGACCATGCATAATTTGCCTAGCAACAGATGCTTTCAGAACTCCTGATATAACCAGTCTATGAGAGACAACATATAATGTCACCAGATTGTACCCTGCCAATCAGGAATGGTCACACAATAGCATCAGATTAGGGTGCTCTCAAAATACTTGATTGTTCCAAGTTAATGAGAGACAGTCACACAATGTCACTAGATAGTGACCAGTCAATGGCAGTCACCCTGAGTTCTGAATAAGTGAGTTTGCAGTCTCTGTTACACCTGAATCCCTGAGTCTGGGTCTTTGACTCCAAGTCTTCCCTCTTCCTCCTTTCAAAGGAACTTATAGGACTCAGCAACCGTAAACTAGAACTGGCATGGTGGTTCTTGTCTTTAATCTCAGTACTTGGGAGGCAGAGTCAGGTGGATCTCTGTGAGTTCAAGGCCAGCCTGGTGTACAGAGGTATTTCCAGGACAGCCAAAGCTACATAGAGAAATCCTGACTTGAAAAGCCAAAAGAGCACTACCTTGTCTTCCAGAGGACCCTGGTTCTATTCCTTATACCTATATGGCAGCTCAGACATTGACTGATTATAGTTAGAAAGTGAACCTTGGCAAAGAGCCTGTAGTAATTTTTTGGAAGATATTAACAACAAATATCCTCAAACAAAAGAGTTGAATTTCTAAAGAAAACTAATTGGATTCTTCCTCGTATTGTACGAGATAAACCAATTTCTGGAGCCCCTATGTTTTTTAATAATGCAAACAAATCAGAAAAGGCAGGTTACAAATCAGAAAATATAAGTAAAGTGGCTCAAAGCCCTTATAACTCTGTTCAAAAGTCAGAATTATATGCTATCGTGATGGTATTAATGGATTTTATCAAACCTCTTAGCATAGTCACTGACTCTCAGTATGCAGAAAGAGTTGTTCTACACATTAAAATGGCTGATTTTATTAATGATGAGTCAGAATTAACTTCATTATTTATTGTTACAAGAAATAATCAGGACTAGAAGTTATCCCTTCTATATAACACACATTTGATCCCGTATGGGTCTGCCAGGTCCTTTAGCACAAGGTAATGATGAAATTGATAAATTATTAGTAGGAAAAGTACTAGAGGCCTCAGAGTTTCATAAAAACCATCATGTCAATAGCAAACGGTTAAAATAAGATTTCTCTATCACTTGGCAACAAGCCAAAGAAATTGTAATATGCGTCCTACCTACACCTTCTATGACCAAACTTCGTTACCAGCAGGAAGTAATCCTAAATGTATACATAGAAATGAAATCTGCCAAGTACATGTATTTAATTTTACAGAATTTGGAAAATTAAGATATGTACATCATACAGTAGATACGTTTTCAGGATTACAATGGGCAATTTCTTTGAGTTCAGAAAAGGCTGATTCTGTAATCACACATTTGCTAGAAGTTATGGCCATCATGGGAATACCTGTATAAATTAGGGCTGATAACACTCATATGTTATGTCTCTAATAAAATAAAAAAAAATGCTTATTATAATATAAAGCATATTACATGAATACCACACAATTCTATAAGGCAAGTAATCATAGATCAAATGGAACTCTAAATAATATGCTAAATAAACAGAAAGAAATAACAATGATGCCTAGAAGATAGATTACTTTATGCTTTGTATTTTGAATTTTCTCAATGCTAATGAGAAAGAAACAACAGCTGCTGAAAGGCATTGGACTATAGAAAAAACAGCTGAGCTAAATCAGTCTGTCTACTTCAAAGATGTGCTAAACTCTGAATGGAAGTCAGGATATGTGTTACGTTGGGAAAGGGTTTTGATTTTGTTTCCACAGGCAAATAAAAGTTATAGATGTCATCAAAATTAATAGACTCAAACTGAACCAGAAAGACATCATAAAAATAAGAATTAATAGGTCATCTACCTATGTGGGGATTTAATAAAAGGTCTGAAATTTCGAGTCTGAAAGAAAAAAAAAAGACAGGAGGAGGTAGATCTGTCCTCTCATATCTCCCAAACTTTCACAGCTTTTATTAAATCCCCACACACTCATATTACAATGCTTTAAGTTATAAGAAAAAACAAAGGGTTGGGGCAGATTTTTGTTTTTATCTTTACAGAAAACTAGAAATAACCATCTTCAGGAAGTTAAAAGACCTTGAACATCTATACATTTAAAGCAGAAAAAAATTACAAGCAAAAGAATGTCAGACCTCTTGGTACCAGTATACTCTATAGGGTAAAATCTCAATGCTTGACCTCTCTACATATTTTTTTTGCAAGTTTAAGTCCTATTTTAATTATAATTTAAAGCTGGCTTTAGAGTTGGAGTGTTGCTAGCTCCTTCTCTTAACTTAAGTATTCTTGTTAAAGGAAAATACACAATCTCTGTATCATATCAGAAGAGCCACTTGATATGGGACTGAAAAATAATTAAAAATATGGGACTATTCTATTGTTACTTATCCCATGCTGAATATATAGTTATGTATTTAGCTTCCTGTACATTGTGTTCTGTTTTATTCTCTTATCAGTTTTCTGCAGTGATCCATGACAATGCCTAATTTCGAACTTTCACTATCCAAAAGGAATATGGAGCTCACAATGATGATTTCACATGGACTATAACAAAGTCACTTAATTGACAAACACCAACCAAAGATCAGATTTGGATTACAAACTTCTCAGCAAAAGTTGTTTCAGATTTGTTTATCTTAGAAGAAAATAATAAATTCCTCAATTCTGATTTAGCTGGATAAAGATTCTTGTGCAAATGTTATTACTCTGTCAGTAGTTTGAATATGTGCTCTTGGCATTTTTTTGTCTTATAATTACAATGTTTTTATTATATTCATAGGTTTTTGATTGACAATTTATTTTCATGCAACATATTCTGATCATGGCTTCTCCTTCTTTAACTCCTTCCAGATATTTCCCACCTTACATAAACTCAAATTTAGGTCATTTATTTTTTTTATTTGTTTTGTAAAGCAAACAAAGTAAAACAGAAAAAAATAACGAATTTAAAAATCAATAAAAACACATGAAACACACACAAATGGAAAACACATGGAAACACAAAATTGTAATGTCGGTGGAAATTCTCTTAAATACACCAATCCAAGCTTAATAATTATTAAAATATATGCCAACATTCATGATACAGGTTACAGCTTATGTAGACGCCTGATAGACTGGATTATCCACACGGTAGATGATGGATACCAATGTATGCCAAATGGTCTCCCCAGCAGTCTTGAACCAGGAAACAGGGCTTTCCAAGATCCCAGCATCCCCTTATGAATAGGGTTGGCCACTCCCACTTAAGGAGCCTGGGACCCTGGATATATGACTTCTGACCTAATCAGCTGAAACCTGAATCCCACCAAATCTCCCCTTTTGTCGAACTAAGAAGGTTCTAAGCTAAGACTATAAACAATAGGAATTATTATGAGGTAGTATCTAGGAGAAGATAAGGTACAAACTACAACCAAAACCTAACACACATAAAGTACATATCTTTCTAGAATATTGGCAGATGGTAGGGTGTATAAATTACTTCAAAAATGTTGATCTGGGAAAGTGAAAATCCAACATCTGAATGTTCCTTGCTAAGGTATAATAGGGTAGTAACCTTAAATACCTATTCTTCAACCCCTTCAAGACCTGAGAAGGAAAATGTATTACCTGAAAGTCAGAAGCACATGGAAGTAGTGGCTTCCAAAATTTGGGAGAGGACAACAACACAGCTACCTGGACAATCACCTATGGTTTTGTTGGCCATTGGAATATCCATCATATTGGCTACAGACCTATGGTATCTGACAGATCTTTTCACAAGAAGGGCATTTTTGGAGGGACTGTCTTATCCTGTCCAGGCAGGTTTCATCAGTCTCAATCCATCATCTTGTTCATCTAGCTTGGACATCATGTGTGTACTGTCAGCAATCAAGGTAAGGGCAGTTCTTTACCCAACCGGCCATTCTCTGCCAAAAGGACAAACTACAAAGGAGTGTCCTTGATGCTCATCACCATCTCGGGAAAGGAGTACTGACACCAGGAGTTGTCGCGTTTCTCATATGTACTGGCTCATAACTATACTGTACAAATTCCGAGGATCCCCCAAATGATTTCTTTGTCTAAACAGTAGCTGTGAATAATAGTGGTGGGGAAGGGGGTAACCCCGTCATGTTTACCACCTTAGGTAGAGTGTCTCCAGTACCATAATAACCCATTGGGAGTTGTCCTGAACTCTTCTGAGCATAAAATGCATTACTACCCTTTTCCAGTACTATAATATGGTCCTCCCATTCCTGAAGCTTGGATACTACATCTTCCCATTCCTAGATTTTGGATACTACCAGTTCCCATTCCTGGATTTTGGATACTACTGGCTTCCATTCCTGGAGTTTAGATATTATTGTTTTTCTAGAGCTTCATTTTCCTGATGAAGCAGTCTTCCAAAGACCTCAACGAACCATCAATTTTTTGATCCACATCATTAACATAATCAATGATGTTTTTGTTCTCATCATTAATGTAGTCAACAAGTTTCTTGTTTTCATCATTTACATAGAGCCTACATTTTTCCTGTACAGTTTTATCTATATCCAAAGAGGAAGCCTTATCTGAAAGCTTGTTGTAACCAATTTCCAGAGAATTAATCTTATCTACCATTTTAGTGTTTGAAATTTCCACATCACACATCCTGGACATCAATCATTGATTTCCATATTTCACCTCTTTAACCTCATCTGCCATTTTAGTGTTTGAAATTTCCATATCACATATGCTGGACATCAATTGTCGATTTCCATATTTCACCTCTTTAATCATTCTCATATTTTGACACATAAAATAGAGAAGCAAGCTGAAAAATAGTAGGACTGGGTATTGAAGCCTTCAAGGTATTCATTCGAGAATTGCTCAATCATCACGGAAAAATATGACCTGAAGTCGTTAATGGAATAATTATAAGCCATTACCTCGATTCAGGTGCAATGACAATGTTTGGTCAGCAGGTGTGGAAGTAGTGTTCAATGTTTGGTTCACCAGCAATATGGCAGATGCAGGGAATCTCAGCAGCGCCAGGCTACCTACAGACCCTATGCGGTCTTAAGGGTCTTAGCAACAGAATACAACCCTTAGAAAAAGCAAAATTTCACAAATTAAAACAGGATGGAAATCAGGAGGTTTTGGGTGGTGCCTGTGCAGATGCACATTTTTTTGTGCATTCACATAGGAATTTACACTTGTCCAGGTCCTGGCTCAGTTGCAGTGACAGCACTTGCACGGAGGTGGGTCAAGACCTTGCTCGCATTTGCACTCTGGTAGCATGGGGCGAGATTGCATTCACACTTCCACTGTGTGCTGAGGTCACTCAGTTATGGCTCTAAGTACAGGAGTTGTGGTAGCTAAGAGGCAGCGACTATGAGCCTCCACTCAGTGCCAAGAAAAAGCGGCTTAGAGGGGTGACCCTCAGCTCAGCTGGCTCGGGCAGGGGATCACTCATTGCTCTGCTGGCTGGCTCGAGAATGAAGGGTAGAGCCCAGTATGGAGGAATGACAGGCCAGTGAGGGAGGGAGCTTTCAGCCCACACACCAGAGTGCAGGTTCCTAAAGCTGAACACTCTGCCTGTCCTCTGCTTTCTAACAGTGTTCAAAACACAAATGGGACCCCTATACCCATGGGCAGAGGCCCAATATTGGGTCACCAGATGCTGGTGGAAATTATCTTAAATACACCAATCCAAGCTTAATATTTATTAAAATATATGCCAACACTCACGATACAGTTTACAGCTTATGTAGACACCTGATTGACTGGATTATCCACATGGTGGACAATGGATGCCAATGGATGCCAATGGATGCCGACTGGTCTCTCTAGCAGTCTGGAACCAGGAAACAGGGCTTTACAACATCCAAAGAGCCCCTTATGAGTAGGGTTGGCCACTCCCCCTTCCAGAGCCCAGGACCCTGGATAGGTGTCTTCGGACCTAATCAGCTGACACCTGAATCCCACCACATTGTAAAGCACAATATACAAGAAAAAGGTTTGTAAAATAAAATGGCCTATACAAAGCAATATGTGATATAAAGTAAAAAAAAAATACCACTGAGATTTTTTTTTTAATTTTTGATTATCTACTGCTATCCATGTTACTTCCTAATGTGCAGTTTCTATACTCAGTGATACTCCGTTAGAGTAATTTAACTTTTCCTCTGTTTGCAGGTGCCAATCAGATAGATTCTAGATTAGGGATGGGAAATCATGTTCATTTCCTAATCTCTGGATTACAACCCTATCTTGCTTGAAACTTTGCAGGCACTGTACATACTGTCATAGTCTCTGTAAGTTCATATGTGCATCACTTCTGTTGTATCTGTAAAAAATGAATCAATATTTTGTAAATTCATCTGACATTATATATGTCTAGTGAATAACAGTCGTTTAATCATTACTTGGTTATATTTAGACATAATTCTCACAGGAGATTCTGACATCATTCTAATTATTCTGAATATATTTTACTTACACTGTTATTAACACAAGGTAATACAGAAGAAAAGGTAATTATTTAACATTTAAAGTGTCTTGGCATTTATTATTGTCATCTTTGCTAATATTTGCCCAATTTAATATTTCGCTAATCTGTAACATTTCATATGATGCATATTGTTTCATTTAAAAAAATTGATATTTAGTGGTACAAAATCAATTGCATGATATCAGCTACATAGCAATTATGGGGTATCAAGAATATCTTTGCAGGTCTGTGCTCTATTTTAGGACCTTTGATTCCATCCCTGTTGTAAATGCTATAATTAAACACAGAGAGAGTTTGAGTAATCCTCACAGATTTTTATGATTTTTCTGGAAAATGTTAGAGTTTAAAGGAGAAGCCTGATGAACAGATGGCAAAAATATATATATTTACAAATATGTTTTAAAATTGCAGAAGTAATCTAAGCTTCAAATGTATATTTGTAGAGTTATGTTAATGAAACACAAATATAGCTTCATACATATGTAATCTGTGTAATTTCCTCAGAATTACAATAAGGAGATAAGCCTTTGGTAAGACCATGCTTATATCCCTAATGCGATCATTCACAAAACATAAGATATATTTTGTCATATGGAGCTATAACTATGATATATTTATTGGACTTGTTTGTTTTCAAATGTAGTATACAGTTTAAAATAATATGTCAGACTCTTCTCCTAGCATTTTAACAAAATATTGGGCAAGTTTAAAGGAAGCTGAGAAATAAAGTATGAGCATGCAAGTGAGTATTATAGAATTGCTGTAAATATGATTTTTTTAAAACTCTGGGACATAAACATGAATTTCATTGCATTATAAAATTGATTGGAGTTCAATTTGAAATTCACAGTAAGAGATCTTAGAAGCTGTTGCTGGATTATTTTCTATCTGTGCACAGCCTTTTAACTCTGTTGAATTTCCTGCTTGTGGGTCATTTTTAGACTCACAATGAAAGGCAAGTAAGAATCCAGTGTTAGTATGAATCAGTGTTTGAATGATTATTATATTTTATTGCACATAAAACACTGGGGTTTTAACTGATGATTCATTTACAAGGATAAACTTGGAGAGAAACAAAATAAAAATAATTATCTTAAAAATATTTTCAGTTTTAAATTGCAGGTCTCTCTGACAACCCCTTTGGTAGACTTTACTTTTATCACATCTTATATTTAACAAATTAAGTAAGGCTTAAAAACATAAATTAAATTTTTCAAAGCTTCTTAGACAATACAAAGTAGAGATGAAGCTCAAACTCTAATCCCAGTGACCCTGTTGTTGTGATATGTGTTATATATGTATGTATATGTACGTATGTAATATTATGTAATATATGTAATACTATGATGTGTGTTTTATATACAAATATTAGTGTGATATGTTATGCATAATATGATATATATAATACATATGTGTCATATGTATTTGTATACATATATAATATTATCCAATACTATAATAATATGGTAACTATATCTGTCATATACATAATATTAAGGTAATTGCAAATTAATTTTTTCTTATTTTTTCTTTATACATATTTTGAAGATTTCATGGTCCAAAATGTCCTCTTGAAACATTTATACAAAAATTATACTTTCTAAAATGGCAATTAAAAATTTATGTAAGCTTTAAAAATAAAAATAATCGTACCCAAATCATTTTAAACATGAGAATTAATATATGAGAAAAAGATAAAGAAACAAATAAAAGAGATGGCATAACCATTATTTTAATATGAAGATTGTTCTATTCTTTTTGAAAATAACTTTTTTCCTTACATAATATACCCTGATTGTGACTTCACTTCCCTCTGCTCCTCTCTCTTCTTCCCTATATAACCCTGTATGCATTCTCTTTCTGTCTCTCATTATGAAAAGAAAAAAAAACAGAGTTCCAGGGTATAATAATAAAAAAATAAGATATACCAAAACTAATATATCAAAACAAGACAAAACCAATAAACATAAGTAAAATAATTAAAGAAAAGGCACAAAAAATAAATAGAAAGTCAGATATGTACTGTTACAAACTCAGGAGTCTCATAGAAATGTTAACCTAAAGCCAATATATACATACAAAAGACAACTGGCATAAAGAGAGAAATCATATTGAAACAGTATAGAAATAAAACTGATATGTACTTTAAATTAAAAGGCCATACAATAATGTTATGAGACAAGAAACCTTCAAAGATACTGTGGAGTTCATTTTCTGTTGGCTGTCTACTGTTGGATATGCAGTATACCATTAAGAGTTGCCTTTGCCAGCCTTAATATGAGAGGACATGTTTAGTCTTAGGAAAAAATTAATATTCCATTTCTGTTGAAACCCATGGGAGGCTTGAAAACTTCTGAAAAGAAGTGGAAGTTGAGGTGGCAGTGAAGAGGTTTGAAGAGGGACTGGGAAGAGAGAAAGGAGAAGAAACTGAGGTCAGGATATAAAATAAACAAATAATGAGTAGTTTATTTCCCCAGTGATACTCCTTTGGAGAAAACTAAATTTTTATTTGTAAGTGGTTATCAATTAGAGATTGTTTATGGGTTAAGGATTGTAGACCTATTCAGTCTCAGTGCATGCTGCTGCAATCACTGTCAATTTATACGTGCTTCTATCTGATTGATTTGGAAGAGCCTTATTTATTTATTTATTTATTTATTTATTTATTTATTTATTTATTTATTTATTTATTTATTTATTTATCAGCCACCCTTCCCTCCTCCCAATCCTTCCCAGCCAGCTTTCATCCCCCCCCCCACCCCACTCCCACACACACTGATTTCCTCTCCCAAAATGGCAAAAAGTCCCAAGGTGGGTCAACTCAACATGGCACATCTATTCTAGGCAGGTCTGATTTCCTAATCCCAAAGTCAAGACTGGGCTAGGTATTCTTCTGCAGGGAATGGACTCCAAGATGTCAACCCACGCATAGGAACACAGTCTGATCCCACCTCTCGAGTTTTCACATACTGCCTTTACCAACGGATTGCTGCCTACTTTTGGAGGGCCTAGGGCCTAGCTCCTTTTCTAGGTGGATCTCCAGTGGCTATTTTTGATTCAATGTGGTCCCAGAGCTCTATCCAGCCATCACTGTGGAAATCTTCCTCATAATCCTTATCCCTTTGCTCATACATATACCATGATCATGAAGGGCCTTATTTTTAGGTGTCCTCCACCCATACAGGTTATTTTACTCATTATGCTATCTCTTTAGTGAGATTCCTTGGGCTCTGAAGAGAGGAATTTTTTAGAGGCATCCCATTTAGAGCTTAGTGTTCATGTACTTCACTTTCCTCGTTATGCCTAGCTGTGGTTTTCTGTATTTGTTTCCATAGTCTGCAAAAAGAAGCTTATATATATATGATGATAGCTGAGACTTGCTCTACATGTATAGCAGAATGTAATTAAGAATCATTTTATTGATACTACTATTTTTCTTTAAACACGCAAAAAAATTATTTGATTTTATTCTTGGTTTTTTGGCCATCTACTCTCAGATACTTGATCAACCAAGCAGTGTTGTATATGGATTCCATTTGTGGAGTAAGATAAAAAATATTTGTTAGTTAATCCCACATTTGTACCACCATTGACCTATCTTTTCTTTGAGGCAGGAAATTATAGTAGATCAAAAGTTTTATGATTGGGATGGTGTTTACATTTTTTCTTTTGGATATGCCAAGTATTTTCCTGTAGATTTACATATATGTGTATACATAAGTACATAAATATATTTGTGTGTGTGCATTCATGTGTCCATATTCTGATCAAGTTCCAAAGAGTCTTGTCACATAGCATTTTGTTTTAGTCAAATAAACTTTAATGTAAATTTCAGAGTATTTTGATTAGACTTAAAAGTTATATTCTTGTTTCTTTATTTCCCCTAGGAAAGAACACTAGAAATCACTATTGTATCAGTTTCCTAGGACTATCTTGATGAACAGCAAGTTGATGGATTGCAACATAGTACTAATAATATATTCTGCCAAGATTGGTTCCTTCTAAAACCTTTTGAGGATTATGTGCTCAGACTCTTTATTTGACCTAATGATGCCCAACTTTGCCATATTGCTTTTATCACTATTACAATTCTTTCTAAATTTTGTCGTCTTCCAAACATTTTTAGATGTTATGGTTTGTTTTATAATTTCAATCACATGTTTTTGAATATTTTTAAATATTATATAAGCATTTCTTGAGTATATATTTAGAGTATACAATAATGGGTCTAATTTTTACATCTTCATAGATCCAAAGAGTAAAAAAAAAAAAAAAGTGATAAAATGTGAGTCTTATTTTTCTAAATTTGCTAGTCATTACTTCTAAACACTCCATTTGAGTAGTATAATTCTATTCTTAATGTCTGTGTTAATAGTTCACTGTGTAGTGCGTGAGTGTATGTGTGTGTGTGTTGCATTTTTCATTCATATGGTAGTGGTTATCTATGGTGATTTATTGTGTTATCTATTATGAATTTTGATGCATTAAACACACATGCAACTATTTCTATGGCAGACTGAATACACTTAGATCATATCTTAGTTCTGGTTTCAGTGTTATTTAAAGATACTTCTTTACCTTTTTCAATAGTTGTATAGCTTTACACTCCCACCAAGAGTGAATAATGGCTTCCTTTTTATGTGTATCCTATACTTACAACATTTGTTGTCACTTGATTTCTTAATTATAGATATTCTGACTGTTGTGAGATAAAATCTCATTAGCTTTTATTTTATTTGTTGATATAGTCATGGAAGATTTTTGTTTTTATTTAGTTACCATTGTAGTATTTAAAAATATTACATGTATTTATTGGTTTTGTGTGTTACAGGGATGGGGACCAACTTTATGGAGTTGTTTCTGTCCTTGCAAGTGTCTATTTAAAGGATCTACATCAAGTCATTAGGCTTATCAACAAACAACTTTATGTGCTGAACCATCTCTTTGGGCATACACTTTATTAGAATATTTTTTGTTCAACTCACTTATGCATTTACTAAATGATCAGTTTATTCTTTTAGTTTTTTTTTCTAATTCTGAGTCCTTTATGGAATATATATATATATATATATATATATATATATATATATATATATATATATATATATATATACTTTCCTTTATCTGTACCTTTGAGCTCGTAGTCTCCTTTTCACATTCCATTTATTCTCAGGTTTAGTCTTTTCATGGTATCCCAGATTTCCTGGACATTTTGTGTTATGACTTTTTCAGTTTTAATATTTTCTTTATTTGACATATCTATTTCCATTATTGAATCTTCTATTCCAGAAATTTTCTCTTCCACCTCTTGCATTCTGTTGTTTATGCTTACATCTGTAGTTCTGGTTCATTTCTTCAGGTTTCTATTTCTAGCTTTGTTTTGGTTTGTGCCTTCATTACTGCTTCTATTTCTATTTTTAATTCACAGAATGTTTCTTTCACCTGTTTGTTTTCTTTTTCTTGGATTTTGCATTTGACCAGATCATAGAAAACACTTCACTGTCTATTCTATCTTGGTGAGTCCAAAATTATGTACCTAAATTACTTTCTATCTTAACTTTATTACCAAGCAAAAATTATCTTTTTAGACATCAATCATTCTCTTTGACATACAATTTAAGATTTTGTGTTGTTCAACATTACAAAGTTTACAATTTTTATCTGTTTCTTTTCTGAATTTGGTAACAAGAATAACTAGCTATCTCATCTTCAGTTCCCCTCAGAGAACCAAGAAAGACATAATATAAGCTTAGAAAGTAAGCAGAAAATGCAGAGCAACTTCCAAATCTATAGAAATTATAGAAGCAGATAACTTCTTGGACAGTCATCCAACCTCTGAAACATTGGGACATCCATCAATAGCCTCAGGTGTAAAATATGTGACAGACTTTTGTATGAAGTAGGTTATTTTGAAGGTCTATTGAACCTTGTCTTTGCAAAGTTAAGCAGTCTTTTTTCTTTGTGTCCTTCTTGTGAAGTTTATACAGAATACTGTCAGCATTTGAGGCAGGTATAGTTTGAGGCACGTATAGCACAAATGGCTAGCTGTGCTAAAATGAATTAAAGCTATTTTAATATGAAGGTTCATTGATGCCCATAATCTTTATATAAAGTAGATTGTTGGTGTCAAGAACATATTGTCTCACTGTCATAAAAAAAGCCTTAGGTTATTAAACATCTTACTTGCCATATTCTGTGTATCTCTGAAGCATTTGAAGACCATATATATAGCTAAATTATACCTGTTTAATCTTAAAACCTATCTTATATACATGTGATTGTTTTAGATGGCTAATAACCTGCATTTCTAAATTATCCTAAATAGTTTATAATAATAGTTTTCAAGGACTTAGACCTTTATATTACATTTTTTTCTTTTCCTCTCTTTATTTAAGAAATTTTTACTGTATCTTAAAGGGTCTCTATAATCTATATAATGTTATATTTAATATTTTTGAATCACCTGTACTGGTATGATTAGATCTTGCTGTAGTAAAACCACTAGTTTCTTGCATTGCCATATTCTTTATATTGTTGAATATATTCTTACACTTCTGTCTACATATTTCTTCCTTCAATTTATGCAGGCAGAATCTGTATCTCCTAGAATCCCTCTTTCTTCAATTAGTGCAGGTAGGGCCTTTGGCTCTGTGGTCATTCTTCTTCCAAACAATGTAGGTGAGTTCTGTAGCTCTGGTGGACTCTCTTCTTCCAATTGGTGCAAGTAAGTTCTCTGTCTAAGTAGGTTGCTGGTACCATGGGGTATAGCCAGCAAGTGGACACAAAAGGATCCTAAAACCTCGATTCTCAAGCTGTGATGTGTGGGGGAGAGGTATGGTATATGTCACTGGGACCTCGGAGTTAAAGAATAGAGCTATACAGTTATAATCTCAGGAACTCACCTCTTATTCCCAATCAGTGGAGGTAGGGCCTATGGCTCCAGTTATCACTTTTGTCAATTAGGATGGTTTTTGTATTATATTTTTAGATGAGCATAAAAAGTAGAAAAAATATACGATATTTAAAAATAACATTAAATCTATAGGTATATACAAAGTACATACCAATGCGAAATATTTGAGTTAAATATCTGTCTTTTTAACCAATATTTTATGTCCTCATTAAATTATGACAAACCCACTGAATGTCCAAAAACCACCCACCCCACATCTTTAGAATATGGGTGTTGTGATTTCTAGATTGCTTGCTGTTGTCAGGGTACAATATAAAGGCTAAGTATGTGTAATTTAAATGTAATTAATTTAGAAAATGTAGTGTCATACAACAAAAGAATAATGTATGTGTATGGAGAGAGTAGTAAGCCACAATAATAAAAAATAATAGAATTTCAAATGCTTCCTATTAAACTCAAAAAAAAAAAACAAATTAAAAACTTACTCTACCTATTTCTCTTCAAGAACTCAGTGTAACAGAAAATCCTCCCAAAGTCTGTGTAATTCAGAAATATATAGTAGGTAGGGTATGAGGAAAGCCATTGAAGAGAAGGTCAAAGTATGCAACTTCACATAATTGCAAGCAAAATGAATAGAAATAATGAAGTATTATTATTAGAGAATATGTGCCTAATCTCTAGAACCAAATGATCATAATTAAAATGAGAACATTATCTACTGGTCAGTTCTGTTTTTGCAGGTGATATTTAATTCAGAGCTGTTAATAGGAAAAAGTGGGCTTAAATAACTGTTCTATATTTTGTCAAATGTGCACTAAATCAACTTTTATTCCAGAGTGATTACTAATCAAGGAAATATGGTGTTTTACAAAAATAAATAATGTAGATTAATTGATATTCTTTTCTAGTAGATGAGATAGATTTTCTCTAGTCTACTCCTTTTTAACAGCTCAGAAATAGAAAATTACATCTCCATCTACTCATTGCTTCCGTTGATAGTATTGTTACCTGTCACATTTTTAATCTTCAGAATTAGCTGTTTTATTATTTCAGGACCCAGTATAATTCAATGAATAGGTCCCATTTTTGAGAGAAATGAAGACTTATTTGAAAATATGCTTTATCTTTACATTAACAATGAAATACTTTTGAGGTTTTTTTGTGTTTATGAAAGCCATTGAGTACTGCACATTTGAAAATGTATTTAAATTTTTGCCGTAGGACAGTAGATGAGTTCAAATCAAGTAAAGTAGCTTTTTGGCAGAAAAAAATATCTATGTTGATAAGTGTCAGAGACAATTTGAAGTTTAACAGAACACTTAAGCAGACAGGATGTTCAGGGTGAGAATCAGCACTTTCTCTACTTTTGAGCATGATTGTTTTTTGATACAGTTCTCTTGATCTTTTGAAATTTAGAAATGCAATATGATTTTAAGTGACCTATGTACACACATACTTAGACTAGTGCCAAAAATACATTTGCATTAGAATATATTAGTAAATTTTATGACTTTAATAAATATAGGACCCCATTATTTTGTTTTTTTTCCTTTAGTCATGTTTCTTTTGTACTATTTACAGAAAATTAGAACAGTATTGATTGCTTTACCTGTAGCGACATATTAACTGTTATAATTGGGGCATAAAATACTAATTTTTAGGCAGGTAAAAGCTGTGTGCTTAAACACTGGCTCTGGTAATTATGGGAGTGATAAATAATTATTTTCTAGCTTATTGAATAACAGAACCTCAGATAGTTTGCTTATTAGTAGTTGGTTCAGTAGAAGATGAACAGAAATTACCAAATTCACTTTCAATAGAAACATTAGGGAATGATTGACACAGTATATTCTTTTTGTTTCACTTAAATTTTTTTCTGTTTTATAGTAAATTCTAAGGGTTGTAGTACAGTGAGTCCCAAACATTTGAGGCCCCCTTCAATGATTTGACACAAAAAGGGACATTTGTTTTAAATTTAGTAATGAAATCTTCCTACATTATTTTCTTGTAACAAAATTGTTCACAGACCTCACTGTTGTTCAAAAAACATAATTTAATAAAGCTTCATTTGTTTTGTCAGATGACTTGCTTAAACTTATGCTTCCCCAAATTATATGGGTCATGCATAGGCTTGTACAGCTACAACCACTGGACTTATCATGTGGTAATAACTACATAATATATTTTTATTGATCTGATTAAATTGATCTGATTAGAAATTCAAACTAAAAATCATTGCTCCTATACAAATATATTTAATCTTTAATTCGCTATTATTTACCATTTTGCAAGTTAGTGATTTAAAAATATTCAGTTTCTAATTATACATCTCCAATATATATGTATGTTAACTCTAATTATTGATTTTCATATAAACTGATTCATTCAAAAATACATTGTTTTTACACTGGTTATTACTTGAGATTTATTTCAATTATAAGTTTCTTCGCTATAGCAGATTCATAATTTTCTACAATTTATTCAAAGTCATGAAGCAGACTCCTTAAAAAAAATCTAGCTATTCCAATTGCTTTGAAACTGGAAATTTTCATAATGCTAGTTCTGTATGACAACTGTTATTTCTACTACTCATAAAATCTCCATTTTTTATATTGCCTTTCTCTTTTATTCAGAGTCTATATAGTGTATTCTTAAAATTTTTTACTGGTTTATCAGAGGTAGGTAGCTGTTATCCAATGTGGATATCCTTTAAGGGAGATACAAGCTTTCAGATATGTCTCTGATAGGTCGATTCCTTTTCTCTTGAGAGTTCTTAATGATCCCTATATTAAGAACTATTCACTTTCTGATATTTACAGCATACAGAAAGATGTCCAACAAATATCTTCCTTACTGTCATAGACTCCTCAATATATTGAAGGTCAGTTCTGGGGGGGGGGTTGTACAGAAAATTATACTAATTAATCTTTATCTCTTATGAGATTAAATACTTATTTAATTATTCTTTCCTTGAAATAATTTATGTAATTAATTTTCAGGACACCACTCTCAGCTTAGTGTGGTCTCCTCAGTGACTACTGTCTTCCAGTCTCCTCTGTTGATTTATTTCTTCTTTTAACTTCTACTTTCTTTATAAATTATTCCTTGAAGTAATATTAATGACAATGTTTTATTGCTATTCTACCTGTTCAGCAGTGTGAAAGAATATCTCTAGAATATGTCTTTATATCACTTATACATTTAACACATCAACAAATTTTGTTGCATTTATTTTTAAAATATAACAAGAACAGTGCCCACCTCTCTGTCAGAACTAATACCCTGTGACTAATCGATAGAATCCATTGAGACCTATTAACTTCATATACCCATGAGTTTCTACTAAACCCAAAGCTGAGATTATTATAATACAACACTTCCAATCTACAGAAAAATTTCTCTCATCTTTCTGTAATCACCTATATAATGTACTAACCAATGTATTTTAAATATCCTGACATATTATACTGCTAATTTTTGCAAATTGTAACTTTATGAAATCCTTCCACTTTGGAATATTCAATTTGGTGTATCCAAATCTGTTTGACCATGTTGTACTCATCCAAAGTGATTGCAGAAAAAAACACCTTTTATTCCATTCAGAAAATATGCTTTTGCATTCCTTTGAAAATTTACTTTTGCCTAAAACTCTACACCTCTAGTAATTTATAAGCTCTGTTTCTATTCTAATATTTAGTCTCCTATATATGTACAATCCAAAATATTCCTTAATTTTACTCAGCACAAGTGGTCATTCACACAAGCATTAATGTAGCTCCTTGATCATGCCAAATATAATTGTTACACAGGCCTTTTAGATACACTATCTTCTCTGCCAATTACTTAAATCAAGTGTCTTTTAAATGTCATCTTCTGTGGAATATTGATTTTGTACAGTGATGTGGGAATGCCTTTCTGTTTGCTGTGAATCTCAATCTTTAAATAAAGGAGCTGTTTTGGACCATGACAGGTACCATAGGAAAAGTAAGAGGAATAATCAGAATAGGTAAGAAAGGAAGGGCGGAGTCAGAGACAGATAAAGCTGAAGCCCAAAGGTGCAACATGTAAGGAGCACAAGTGAGCCATGGTCCACGTGGCAGACATTAATAGAAATGGGTTGATTAAGATGTAAGAGCTAGCTAGCAATGTGCCTGAGCCATAGACCAAACAACATAAAGTTAATATAAGCGTCTAAGTCATTTCTGGGGGCCTGAGTGGCGGTGGCGGGCTGCTAAGGGGTCTCGGGCAGCAGGTCTATGGGTCTGGGCCTCTACCCGCCTGGGACCAAGAAACTCCTTTACAACATATGGCATCCAGCATAGATCAAATATCCACTAAAAGCCTGAGAAAGATTAGAAAGGGTTCTACATCACAGAAACTGAGTCAAGACAGCTTCCAAATTGTATATACTAAGCAGGTCATTGTACAAAAAAAGCATGGCGTCCAGGTCACATTCAAAATGGGGCCTGTGGACTGGTAGCAGGCAGTGTATGCTGTAATCAGACTGGTTTCTGAAATCTCACTGAAGACTCAGTAACATGTGATTGATTTTAGATTTCTGTTTATTTTGAACAAAAAAGGAAACAAAGACAGTTTCTTAGTAGCAGCATTTTCTTGGGTGTTCTCTGTTTGCTGGCCACAAACAGAGATGTGGTCCCTTTAAGAGACCTTACTGTATCTGCAAAAACTATGTGGCAAGAAAGTAACAGTATTTTAAAAAGCTCTTGTTAAAAAAAATGATTAAAGATTCACAATAAAACAAATTAAGATTTAAAAAAAAAAACCCTGTAAACAGGTTACAATGTGTGTGAAAGGTACATAGTCCTCAAAGGAAAAAAAAGGAAGATAAAGAAAGTCTTTAAAAAGAGAAAGAAAATAATAAAAATATAATAAGCCACATAAAGATGAAATATACACACAAAATCTGGATTTTAGTTGTTATTGTGTTTTCTTTTAATTTTTTAACTTTCTGCTAACTGCAGAAAGACAGTGGATTGCAAATGCAAAGGTTACTAATTTAAACAAGAATATATGTTTTAAAGGTATTTTGATTTTGAAAATTGTGTCTAAGGATTTATTGCTTTGGAAGAGTTCTGCTTTTGTTTCCAGAGAAGATGAGAACCTGTGGATTGCTTCCAGGCAAATATGGTTTCATCAACCAAGACCCCTTGAAAACACCTGATGGGAAGAGATGGCCATATCAGCTTCAGAGCTGCTGACTGATCCAGCCTCAACAACCGTGAGAATTTCAACGTGCCTTAATCAGCAGGAAGTAGTAATAGAAAACAATGCCCAAATTCCCCCAAATATTGTTTCTAGATGTTTGTTTTCATTATAAATGATTAAGGTCATAGTTAATCTCTTTCTAAGAAGAAAAAGGGGATATGGTATATAAATGATTTTTTTAAAAAAAATTAGATTATTTAATTTACTTAGGTCAGGAAATCAGCTTTTCATCTCAAAATGTTTAGCACTGGTAAGGATTTTGGTTTATTGATACAAATTTAAGGTCAATTCTCTTATGCTGTATGTATTTTTCTACTCTTGTTTAAGATGGGATGTTTATGTAACTGATTTAGAATTGTAATGTATAATTAAGAAATGCATGTAAGTTAGATTTTTAGGTATACAAAGATATATTTCAATTAGGTAGGTAATCTTCAAATACTTCTAAGACCTACAGAATATGGCATTTAAAATATTTTAAGAACTTAGGCTTTTCTGGACAGAGAGACAGATTTGTTCCTGGCAGCACCAATCTTCTTCAAGAGAAAAATGGGCATCAAAGAAACTCCATATGGAGTCTATTCTATTTGTGGCAATGGTTAGCCACTGGACATGAACCTCTTCTTATATTGACTGCTTGACAGTATGCTGTTTAAACTGGACATGCAGGTTCCATAGGAAGATGACCTCTGAACTTTGGCAGAACAAGCTGAGATGGTCATTTAGGTTCCTGCTTTACAGAGAAAACTGTCAGACATTCTTCAGGACTCGAGAAGCAACTGATGCACTCTGTGCCAACATGGGAAGAGCAGATTTCCTGCTTCACTAGAATAAAAAGAGACTCTGGGCCTGTAGGCTGAAGATGGATGCCCCAACTTTATAAAGGATCTTTGGTGACTGTCCTGGCAGTAGGTGTCATCTCTGTCCTTTCTAGATTTTAGAAGTTGCTAAGTTTAGAAGTTCTGGTTTACTTGGGTAAATATATCCTTATGTGGTCTTTGATGTAGTTTAAGATTAGTTATAGGTACAGTTTTTCTTAGTCATTTGAAAGGTATATTGGATATGAAACTTTAGATTCATAAGGATAAGGTATATGATATATTGTAACTGTAATTCTTGCTTGATAGCTATTTTATTGTATGTAATTTTGCTATGTTAAAATTGAAACCTTCTGTTTTGATTAGACAGAAAGGGAGAAGTGATGTGGGAATGCCTTTCTGTATGCTATGAATCTCAATCTTTAAAAAAAGGAGCTGTTTTGGGCCATGACAGGCACCATAGAAAAAGTAAGAGGAAGAATCAGAATAGGTAAGAAAGGAAGGGCAGAGTCAGAGACAGATGAAGCTGAAGCCCCCCAAAGGAGCAACATGTAAGGAGCACAAGTGAGCCACAGGCCACGTAGAAGACAGATTAATAGAAATGGGTTGATTAAGATGTAAGAGCTAGCTAGCAATGTGCCTGAGCCATAGACCAAACAGCATAAAGCTAATATAAGCATCTAAGTCATTTCTGGGGGCCGGAGTGGCAGTGGTGGGCTGCTAAGGGGTCTCGGGCGGCAGGTCTGTGGGTCTGGGCCTCTGCCCTCCCGGGAACAAGAAACTGCACTACAACAGTACACTGTAAAAATTTGTTGCTTATATTGGTTTAAAAATGCTGATTGGCCACTAAGATGTATAAGTGGAACTGAAAGACTAAGATAATTCTGAGAAAGGAAAGAACAGAGCAAAGATGCTAGCCAAATGCAGTGGGAGGAAAATGAGAATGATGCCCTGAGAAAAAGGTACCAAGCCACATGTATGAACATAAATAGAATCATGATATTTTAAAAGTGAAGGTAGCAAGTAATAAATATGAGTCATAGACCAAAGAGTTTGTAATTACTATATGCCTTTTTGTGATTATTTGAGACTGAAAGACTGTCGGACTGGCTGGGCAAGACACAGAAACTTTTGACTACAGTCATCATATAAGGATTGATTCAGCAGAGGTTTTGTAAAACTATCACCTATGATTTACCAACCTATGACTCAACAAATTTAAAAATTATTTTGTAAACACTTTTCAATTTTTGATCAATAATCAGTATTTTTCCTGGCTGTTGCTTACCCACATAATTGAATAAAAGTAGGTAAGATTTAACATAATGTTTCTTTGTGAAGTATGCATAGTGTTTAATGCATTTCTTGGCATATAGTAAGATCTCAGAATTAAATATTTAGGAATTGAAGAGATATCTCACTGGCTAAAAGCCTTTACTTCTCTGTACTTAGACTCAAGTCCAGTGCCCAGATGGAAGTAAGATGGTTCAGAACTATGTATAGCTCCAGGTACATGAATCCAAACTTCTCTCTATGTCTCCATGAGCTTCTGCACTCATACTCACAAACCCACACATAGATACTCACAGACATATAAATTAGAAAAACAAATTTTAAAATATATTTACTGAAATAAAACAAAATTAACACCCAAAACTGCACCAAGTCTACTTTAGCTTATCTCTTACTTGTTATTTTTTTTACTTTTTAATTTTTTATTTATTTAAATTTAATCTATATTTACCACTGCTCCCCCTCTACTTTCCTCCCAGTCCCTCCCAGTCCTCCCTCAGCGTCTCCCAATCCTTTCCCCCATCCATTCCCCAAGGAGGGCAAGGAGACTCAAGGTAGGACAGTTCATATCTCAATAATATAGATCTTTAGAGTCTCTATTCTTTGTTTCATATATTTGTGATTCACATGATAAAAATAATCTTTATTCATTTTTAGATTAAGATAAATGTTACTTATAATGTAAACATGGAAATATTCAACTCCAATCTTCTCTGCTTCACACACACTATAAAAATGACAGTGGAAAACAGATTATATGTCTGTGGTGTGTGTCCTCAAATTCCTCTCTGTAGGTAGAGGTGCCAACTGTATACTGAAGGTAATTTAGTTTGTGTTAAAGTGTAGTATTTTGAGAGAAGCAGTATAGAAAGCCCCTGATAATTCAATGTACTCTTATCTTTCACAGTCTTGATTTTTCTATAATTATTTCTTCCCTACTACAAGATGATATAATTTCATTTGAATTTACTGCTACACTGTTCTCCAGTTTATTCTCTAAATTCTTTTTATTCCATTATTTTCCCAAACAAATGTCAAAACATCCCAAGTTCTCACTCTTCCATTTCAGTCAATTTTATTAGCATATTTTATATCATATTTTTAAAATGTGATAAATCTTTTTCTATTCATTCAACAGAAATGAAACAAGTACTTTGTTATTTCTAGTACAAGTATAAATTTTATTTGATATTTTGTATCATATATTTGGAATACGGAGATGTGGAAATAAGTTGACTGTACAAAAACAAAAGGATTTTAGACTATAGGACAAGTCTTAGAGAAATGCTTGTGATCCAAATGACAGTAATTGAGACTATTAAAGCTCTGCAGCATTATGTGTCATTATCAATGCAGTACACACAATCTAAGGTCCAGAAGCAAAATAGCAATACCAACTTTCTCATTATATTTTAATTCATATTTTAGGGGCTAAAATATATTATGAATAATTTTTGATTCAGTTTAAAATTAGATTTCTTAAATACTTTAAATTCACTCTCAGCTGTGGTGATATATATTTAATAAAATAGTCAGGAATATCAGAGGAAAGAGTCATCTCTCTAGCTTTTTTTGTTTTGTTTTTTTGAGGCAAATTGTTTTTTTAGACCATTTTAGCTCAAAAGTTGTTTTTATGTGAACTGTAGTATACAGGTATATGATATAGACATAAAAATCAAGCATTTACTGATAATAAAAAATTTTAAAACAAACCTTTAATATGAATTTAATTTACTATTATTAGTAGAAGGAAAAATTGTACATGAATGAGGTATATGTAGTATACTTCTTTTGTTTTTACATAAACAATAAATCCGTGGCAGAGTATTTGACACTACACCACAGTAAAAATCTTCAACTCTTTCTGAGTTGATTAATATTTTTTTATTTCTGTAAGCAATGGAGAAAATGTCATTTCACATAAATCCATAATAGAAAGTAGCATCAGGTCCCCTCCCTAAATTGAGGCCAGAAGAGAAAACCCCTGCAGGCCAGAACTCTTCAGTAAAACCCAGATGTCTAGATACCCCAGCTACAAATCCTGCCCCAATACCACCCAGCCCAACACCAGGTAACCTCAGTGGTTGCCTAAGACCCACAGATCATCAGTTCCTATTGGACCAAGAGCCCAGCAGGGAAAATCCCTACAAGCCAACTCCCCAGTAAAATCTAATTCACAGGATGCCCTAATCTATAAATCCTACCTCTTCCCCTAATCTATTTCATCTCCTAGTGACCACAGCAGCTACCTGAGATCCATAGATATTCAGCACCTATTGGATCAAGAGGTAAGTGACACTTCACCCAGTTTACCCAGGGAGCCAGGTCACTATAAACTAGGCCCTGGGACAAAATCTTTGGAATTCCACTCCCCTCTTATCTCTTCCCTAAATCCAGGCCAGGAAAAGAAACACCTGCAAGCTACAACTCCAGTAAAATCTAGTTTTCTAAACACCCCGTTTATAAATTCTTCCCCAAACACCAATCTATCCCATCACCTGGCAACCTCAGTGGCTGAGACCTACAGTTCCCCAGAACCAATTGGATCAAGAATGGCCACCTGAGACCCACGGTTCCTCAGTACCTACTAGATCAAGAATAGAAACCTGAGGCCCACAGTTCCTTAGCACATATTGGATAAAGATGGGAAACCTGAGACCCACAATTTGTCAGAACTTATTAGATTAAGAAAGGTACCTGAGATGAACAATTCGCCAGCACATATTAAATCAAGACCTCTTATAGTACCAAGATTAGATCCCCATGACACAGAATCAGCAGGCTCTTATTGCACCTACTGTGACAAAGAATATGCTAACTCTATGTGTACTAAGAGCCTTGACTGGATCAAAGAAAGGCTTACTGAGACACAGACACAGCCAGAACAGACAGCATCAAAATTAGAAACCTGAGATATAGACAAATCTTGCATAGATCCAAAAAAGCAATGGACAGATACCCATGCAAGAGTACAAATAACAAAATAAAGAACAATATGGCACCACCTGAATCTGCCAGTTCTACAACAATAAGTTTTGATTATGACAATGAAGAAAAACAGAAGGAAACAGCCTTTAAGAAAACATTATGAAGAATATAGAAGCCTTAAAAGAGAAAAATTTTAAAATTCCTTAAAGAAATAGATGAAAAGGCAAACAAAAAAAATGGAAGAGATCAACAAATCCCTTAAAGAAAATAAAGTAAAAAGCAATCAAACAAGCAAAGGAAACATTTTAAGGTTTAAAAATTAAAATAGAAAAAATAAAGAAGACACAACCTGAACAAATGTTAGAAATACAAAATCAGAAGAAAGGAACTGGAACTATAGATTCAAGAATAACAAATAGAATGTAAGAGATAAACAAAGAAAAATTTGGTGTGGTATATTTGGTAATTGTAGGGGAATTATGTTGTTCCATTGTAAATAATTGTCCCTGCCTACGAGTTTAATGAAAAGCACTGACTGGTCAAAGGCAGACAGAAAGTGTGAGTGGGGCTACAAAACTTAGAAGACTCTAGGAAAATGCAGAACAGAGCATAATGCCAGGGAGAAGCCAGAAGAAACAGAGGACAACTATGCTGCTCTGAGGAAAGGTAACCAGCCACATGGCTAAACAGGATGAGTCATGGGTTAGATTAAGGGTAAAGAGTTAGCAAGTTATATGTCTGGGCCTTAAGCTGATTAGCCTAAAATTAATGTAAGCATCTGTGTGTCTCTGTGGGTCTGGGTCTGAGGGCCTAAACCTTGAGGATATGCCCGAAAGTCCGGGCCAGAAATGTCATACTACAAATGGTGTCCAATGTGGTGTCATCCCCTTTACTCTTTTTAAAACAAACATCCCCTTTTCTCTTTTTAAAACAAAAAGAACTCCAAATCTAATAATCTCCCCCCTTATCTATAACAACTTATAAACAACACTGTAAATAAACACAAACATCCATAATCCATGTTTTGGGAATGTAGGCGTCATTCTCTAGGCTACTTCCTGCTAAATGAGGTCATTGACAATCTCATTGGAATCCAGAGAAAAATGGAGGATTATGCATGTCTTTAGTAGAATAGTCTGTAAGGCTGGGTCATCTCAGCCAGTCTCCTTGAAATTTTTCTGGATAGAGAGCTTGGGAAACTTCAGAGAGGTACTCTGAAATGCTGAATCATCTGGTCCATCCATTTCCATTGGAGATTTTCAAGAGGTCTTCCTCTATAAAACTTTATGTTCTTTATCAAAGAATAAATCTACAGCCTCTCATTTTCTGTGGAAATGAAAAGAAAACCTCTTCTCCAAAGTAGCATATCTTTGGATTTCAATTTTAAAGTCAATTCATTTACAAAATATATAGGTTGAATTAGTCCAACAGCATTTATAATCAACTGTCTTTTAGTAGCTTTTACTACGTCATCTTCAGTCAAGAAGCTTAAAGATAAAACAATAATATACAGTATCCAGACATTCTTTGTATTTATCATCTTTATGTGGCTTAATTTTTATTTATTTATTTATTACACTATTTCTTTTTAAGGGCTTTCTCAATCTTTTCTTTTCTTTCTCTAAGCCTATGTGTGTGTGTGTGTAATTTTTTTCAACACACTCTAAATCTGATATGTGAATGCCTTTGTGTATGCTGTGAATATCAGTCTTTAAATAAAGGAGCTTTTTTGGGCCATGACAGGCAGCATAGGAGAAGTAGGAGGAGAAATCAGAGCATAGGTAGGAGAAGCAGGGCGGAGTCAGACAGATCAAGGAAGCTGCCCAAGGAGCAACATGTAAGGAACACAGGAGCCATGGGCTATGTGGCAGAGAGATTAATAGAAATGGGTTGATTTAAAATGTAAGAGCTAGCAAGCAATGTGCTTGAGCTATAGGCCAAACAGCATAAAGTTAATATAAGCATCTGAGTCATTTCTGGGGGCCTGAGCAGCAGTGGTGGGCAGCTAAGTGGTCTGGTGTGGCAGGGTCTGGACCTCTGGCCGCCCGGGACCAAGAAACCCCATTGGAAGAGATGGCATCCAATGTGGGATCAATATCCACTTAATGACTGAGAAAGTTTAAAAAGGGTTTTAGCAGAAACTGAGCAAAAGCAGCTTCCAAATTGTGTATACGAAGTAGGTATTTGTACAAAGAAAGCATGGCATCCTGGTCACATTCAAAATGGCACCAGGGGACTGGCGGCAGGCAGTGTAAGCTACAATCAGGCCAGTTCCTGAAATCTCACAGAAGACTCAGTAGCATGTGATTGATTTTAGATTTCTGTTTATTTTGAACAAAAATGAAACAAAGACAGTTTCTTAGTAGCAGCATTTTCTTGGGTATACTCTGTTTGCTGGCCATGAACAGAGACAAGGTCCCTTTAAGAGAACTTACTGATTCAGCTGCATCTGCAAATACTATGTAACAAGAGAGTGAGAATATTTTAAAAAGCTCTTCTGGCTGGAAAAAAAAACTAAGGATTCACAATAAAACAGATTCAGATTTTATTTAAAAAAAACGTGTAAACGGGTTACAATGTGTGTAAAAGGTTCATAGTATTCAGAGAGAAACGAAAAAAAGTAGAGAAAGTCTTTAAAAAGAGAAATAGAGTAATAAAAATATAATAGGCCACATAAAGGTGGAAAATAGACACAAAATCTGGATTTTGGTTGTTATTGTGTTTTCTTTTAATTTTTTTAACTGTTAATGAGCTAACTGCAGAAAGACAATGGATTGAAAATGCAAAGGCTACTAAGTTAAACAAGAATATATATTTTAAAGGTATTTTGGTTTTGAAATTTATGTCTAAGGATTTATTACTTTGGAAGAGTTCTGCTTTTGTTTCCACAGAAGATGAGAACCTGTGGATTGCTTCCAGGCAAATACGGTTTCATCAACTAAGACCCCCTGAAAAAACCTCTGATGAGAAGAGATGGCCATATCAGCTTCATGGCTGCAGATTATGACCCAGTTTCAAGAACCATGAGATTTTCATCACCCCTTAATCAGCAGGAAGTAGTAATGAAAAACTACACCCAAATTCCCCAAATAATGTTTCTGAATGTTTGTTTTCATTATAAATGATTAATGGTCAAAGTCCATCTCTTTCTAATAAAAAAAAGGGATATGGTACACCAATGATTTTTTTAAAAAGATAGATTATTGAATTTACTTAGATCAGAAAATCAGCTATTAATCTCAAAATGTTTTACACTGGTATGGATTTTGGTTTATTGATACAAATTTAAGATCAATTCTCTTATGCTATATGTATTTTTATACTCTTGTTTAAGATAGGCTGTTTATGTAACTGATTTAAAATTGTAATGTATAATTAAGAAATGCATGTAAGTTAGATTTTTAGGTATACAAAGATATAATTCAATTAGGTAGGTAATCTTCAAATACTTCTAAGACCCACAAAATATGGCATTTAAAATATTTTAAAAACTTAGGCTTTTCTGGTCAGTGAGGCAGATCTGCTCCTGGCAGCACTAATTTACTTCAAGAGAAAAATGGACATCAAAGAAACTCCATATGGAGGCTATTTGTGGCAACGGTTAGCCGCTGGACATGAACCTGTTCTTATATTGACTGCTTGACAATATGCTGTTTAAACTGGACATGCAGGTTCCATAGGAAGATGACCTCTGAACTTTGGCAGAACAAGCCGAGATGGTCATTCAGGTTCCTGCTTTACAGAGAAAACTGTCAGACATTCTTCAGGACTCGAGGAGAAGCAACTGATGCACTGTGCCAACATGGGCAGGGCAGATATCCTGCTTCACTGAAATAAAAAGAGACTCTGGACCTGTAGGCTGAAAATGGATGACCCAACTTTTTAAAGGAACTTTGGGTGACTGTCCAGGCAGATAGGTGTCATCTCTGTCCTTTCCAGATTTTAGAAGTCATTTGCACTTCAGGTTTACTTGGGCAAATATATCCTTCGTGGTCTTTGATGTAGTTGAAGATTAGATAGTTATAGGTACAGATTTTCTTAATCATTTGAAAAGTATATTGGATATAAAACTTTAGATTCATAATGATAAGGTAGATGATAAGGGTATATGGCAGACAGATTAATAGAAATGGGTTAATTTAAGATGTAAGAGCTAGCTAGCAATGTGCTTGAGCCATAGGCCAAACAGCATAAAGTTAATATAAGCATCTGCATCATTTCTGGGCACCTGAGCAGCAGTGGTGGGCGGCTAAGGGGTCTGGCGTGGCAGGGTCTGGGCCTCTGGCCGCCAGGGACCAAGAAACCCCAATTGCAACATAAACCACTTAGACTTTATAAAAAAAACTGTCTTTACTGTATATTTATTTCTTAACTTTTTCTGTCTCTGCCCACACCTTTGCTTGTCTGGGGTGATTGATCCCACCGATATTCTTCTATTTCTTTCTGCTTCTGACTACACCTTTAATTTGCCAAGGTCCTTGACAAAGGATTAAAAGTTGGTAGGGTAGGTAGATGCATCCACCCCACTCCTACTCTAATTTAATAGAATTTATCTTTTTAGCCCAGGTACTTTGGGAATTTTAGGGTCCATATAATCACCAAGTAAAGCTTTGCCATCTGCTGGTCATTGACTCCATTTAAGTATTTGCATCAGGGCCTCTTCAAAGACTTACAAGTGTTTTGGCTCTAAGGCTGAATCAGGAAGCTTTTCTTCAAAAAGCCAAGGCTCACTTTGCTTCTGGCAAAGAGAGCTCATCCAAGAAAATACTGCCACTAGAAAGCCATATTTCATTCTGTTCCCTTTTTGTCCTTATGAACAGAAACCTTAAGTACATAATTTACAACTTTTTGCTTATATTGAGGGTCCTGTGAGACTTCAGGAACCATCCATTTTATACCTTAAGCTGTACTCCAAAAGTCTGCCATTGTAGCCCAAGAAAACATGCCTCACCAGGGTGTCTCTGTACCACAGCTCACATGACAGTCACAACTCAGAAGCTGCTTTGGGCTTTAGACCATTTTTAAGCTTTCTATGGATTTATGTGGGTATATTTTACCCACATTGGGCTGCCATTTGTAGTATGAGGTTTCTGGCCTGGAATTTCAGGCCTAACCTCAAGATTTAGGCCCACAGACCCACAGACCCACAGACCCACAGAGACACACAGATGCTTACAACAGTTTTAAGCATATTAGCCTAAGGCCCAGACATATCACTTGCTAACTCTTTACCCTTAATCTAACCCATGATTCTTATCCTGTTCAGCCATGGGACTCGGTACCTTGTCTCAGAGTAGCATAGTTGTCCTCTGTTTCTTCTGGCTTCTTTCTGGTATTCTCCTGTTCCACCTGTTCCTAGAGTCTTCGAGTCTTTTAGCCCCACCTACACTTCCTGTCTACCTTTGGCCAATCAGCACTTTTTATTAAACTCATAGGCAGGGACAATTATTTACCATGGAATAACATAATTCCCCTACAGGTAATGGAAAAAAAATGTCAGTTAAATGCTTAAAACAAAAAAAGTCATAACACGAAACCTCCAGTAAATATGTAACACCATAAAATGACCAAACCAAAGAATAATAGAAATAGAAAAAAAAATACCAGCTCAAAAGTATAATAATTTATTCAACAAAATCATAAAAGAAAAATTTCCCACTCTAAAGAAAAATGCCTATAAAAATATAAGAAGCTTACAGAACACCAAATTGACTAGACCCCAGAAAAAAGTCTGCTAACCCCATAATAATCAAGCCACTAAACCTACAGAAAAAAATAAAGGTTATTAAAAGCTGGAAAGAAAAAAAGGCAATGTAACTTATAAAGGCATACCCATTAGAATAGAATCAGAATACTCAATGGAAATAATGAAAGTCAGAAAGTCATGCTCAGATGTAATACAAACACTAAGAGACAAGAGTTGACAGCCTAGACTACTATACCCAAAACATCTATACATCTATATACCCAAAACTACTATATACAAAACTATCAATCACTATGGATGGCTAAATGAGATATTTCACAACAAACCATTTAGACAATACCTATCTATAAATCCAGCCCTACAGAAAACACTAGATAGAAAGCTTCAACCTAAAGGAGCTAAATAAATCCACTAAACAAGCAAGCAATAGATAATCAAACAGAGGGAAAATCCAAAGTAGGAAAATCACACACAAAGTGATACCAAAAATAACAGGAAAAATAATCACTGGTCATTAATTCCTATACCTTAATATCAATGGAATCAACCTATAATCAATGGAATCTGGCTAATAAAATGGACATAAAAACAGAATCCATTCATCTATTGCATAAAAGAAACATACCTCAGCTTCAAAGATAGACACTGGATCAGAGTAAAGGGTTGGGAAAAGACTTTCCAATCAACTGGACTTAGAAAGCAAGCTGGTGTAGTTACCCTAACATGTAAAAATATCAATTTCAAACTACACTCAATCAAAACATATTATGATGGACATTACATATTGATCTTGGGAAAATCCATTAAGATGAAGTTTCAAACCTGAACATTAATGCCCTAATACAAGGATACCTACATATGTAAAAGTAAGATTACTAAACCTTAAATCTTATATCAAACCCCACAAATTAGTAGTGAGAAATTTTAATACCCCACCCTCACCAATGGATAGGTGTACTAGTCAGAAACTTAACAGATAAATAATGGATCTAACAGATGCTATGACTCAAAAGAACTTAATTGATATATATAGAGAGAAATAATTTTCTATCCTAACACAGAGCAATATATGTTCATCTCAACATCTGATGGAGTTTTCTCTAAAATTAGCCACATATTTGCTCATAAAACAAATATGAATAGATTCAAAAATAGGAATAACTCCTTGTATCCTTGTATCCTATCAGACCACAATCAACTAAAACTATACTTCAAAACAATACAAACAACAGGAATCCTAAAAGTTCATGGAAAATGAACATCTCTTAATTGAACCACCTCTGAGTCAAGTAAGAAATAGAGATATTAAAGACATTTTAGAATTCAATGAAAATGAACTTACAAAATACACAAATTATGGGCCACAATGAAAACAGTGCAAGAGAAAAACACATAGTGCTAAATGCCTGCATAAAAAAAACTTAGAGAAATCACATAAGGGACTTAACAGTATAGCTGAAAGCTCAAAATTAAAAACAAACTCACCTAGAGGAAGTAGATGGCAGGAAATAAGCAAACTCATGAATGAAATTATAAAATTGAAACAGAGAATAATACAAAGAATCAAAAAGTTGGGGTTTTTTTTTTTAGCAAGTCAACAAGAAAAACTTATCCAAACTAACCAAAAGGCAGAAAAAGACCCTACAAATTAGCAAAAACAGAAAGGAAAAGTTGGGGTATACCAATAGACACTGAAGAAATCTAGAGAATCATTACATCTCACTTCACAAACATTTGCTCCACTAAATTAGAAAACATAAAAGAAATGGACAGCTTTCTGAATAGGTACCACTTACCAAAGTTAAATCAAGTTTAGATAAGTAACATAAATAGACCTATAATGTCCAAGGAAATAGAACCAGTTTTTAAAACTCTCACAAGCAATAAAAAAGCCAAAGGCCAGATATTTTAAGCTCAGAAATTTACCATATTTCCAAAGAATAACTAACATCAATACTGCTAAAATTGCTCCATACAATAGAAACATAAAGAACACTGCCAAACTTTTTATGAGGCTACAGTCATCCTGATATCCAAGGCACTCAAAGAGGCAATAAAGAAAGAGAATTACAGACCATTACAGACCAATCTCTCTCATAAACTTTGAAGCAAAAATACTCAGTAAAATACTGGCAAACCAAATATAAGAAGCTATAAAAAAAATTAGCCACCATGATCAAGTAAGATTCTTCCTAGAGATGCAGGGATGGTTCAACATAAGAAAAACTGTTAATACCATCCATCATATAAACAACCTCAAAAAAATGATAATCTCATTAGATGCTGAAAAACACTTTGACAAAATCCAACACACCTTCCTGATAAAAGTCTTTGAAAGATCAGGGATAGAGGAAAACTATCTAAGCATAATAATGGCAATATACAACAAGCCTTCAGCCAAGAACAAATTGGAGAGAAACATAAAGCAATTCCATTGAAATGAGAAACATGACAATGCTGTCCTCTTTCCCTATATCCATTACTATAGTTATTGAAGTCTTAGCTATAAAAAAAAAGAAAAGAAAAAAAGACAACAAAAGGAACTCAAGGGGATATAAATTGGAAAAAAAAGAAGTCAAACTATCACTATTTGCAGATGATGTGATAGTATGCACAAGTGACTCCCAAAGTTCTATGAAAGAAATCATACAGCTGATAAACACCTTCAGTAATGTGGCAGGTTATAAGTTTAATCAAAAAAATAAATAGCCTTCCTATACACAAACATGGGCTGGACAAAATTAGAGAAAATTATTCTTTAAAATAGCTGTAAATAGCATTAAATATCTTGGGGTAGCTCTAAGCAAAGACATGGCAGATCTGTATGACAATAACTTTAAGTCATTGAAGAAAAAAGATAAAGAAGACATCAGAAAATGAAAAGCTCTCTCATGCTCCTGGGTATGTAGAAGAAACATGTTAAAAATTGGAATATTACCAGAATCAATCTACATATTCAATGCAATTCCAATCAAATATCCAAGACAATTCTTCATAGATCTTGAAAGAACAATACTCAATTTCATATGGAATTACAAATAGCAAAACAGAACAAAACAAAACAAAACCAGAATTGCCAAAATTATTTTAGTCAATAATAGAACTTTTGGAGGCATAACCATCCCTGATTTCTAGCTCTACTACAGAGCTGCTGTGATAAAAAATAAAGAAATTTTTTTAAAAAAAAAAAAACAGCTTTATAGTGGTATAGAAATCTAATGTGGATCAAGGGAATCAAATAGAAGACCCCAAAATTAATCCATACCTCTATGAATATCTAAATTTTGACAAAAAGACCAAAAATATACAATAAAAATAAGATAGCATCTTCAACAAATGGACTGGCATAACTAACTAGTGGTATATACAAAAATGCAAATAGATATATGTATCTATCACCCTGCACAAAACAAAAATCCAAATGGGCCAAAGACTACAACATAAACACAGTTACACTGAACCTAATAGAAAATGCCCTTGAACACATTTACACAAGAGAACATTTTTTAAATATAAGAACAGTAACACAGGCACTGAATGCAACAATTAGCAAATGGGCAAAGGACAGGGTCAATAAGACAAAATGACAGCCTACAGAATGAGAAAATATCTACACCAACCCTACAGAGGACTGATCTCTAAAATACATAGGGAACACAAAATCTAGATATAAAAAACAAAGAACTCAATTGGAAAATGGGGCACAAAGCCAAATAGGAAAATTTCAACAAAAGAACCTCAAATAGATGAAAGACATTTAAAGAACTGCTCAGTGTCCTCAGCCATCAGAGAAATGCAAACTAAAACAACTTTGAGATACTATCTTATACCTGTCAAAATGGCTAAGTTCAAAAACACATGATAGCTTCTGCTGTGGGGGATGTGGAGCAAGGGGAACACTTCCCTATTGCTCATGGAGTGTAAACTTGTACAGTCACTTTGGAAATCAGTATGGTGGTTTGTTGTAAAACTGGTAAATAATCTACTAAATGATCTAGCAATACCACCATCATTGGGCATATACTCAAGGGATATGCATTCTTAACCCAAGGGTATTAGCTCAACTAAGTTTCTAGAAAAATTATTAATAACAGCCAGAATAGAAACAACCTAGATGACACTCAACTGAAAATGGATTTTAAAAATGTGGTGCATTTATATAATGGAGTACTACTAGCAGTAAAAAAAAAATGATATATTTAAATTTGTAGGCAAGTCTATGGATCTGGAGAGTATTATCCTGAATGAGGTAGCACATATTCAGAAATACAGAAATAGTATGTATTCAATCATAAATGGATTTTAGACATAATGTAAAGGATAACCAGTTTTTACACCCAGCATCTATGTAATAAGGGAAAGTTAAGAGAGACATCTATAGATACCCTGGAAAGGGCAAATAGAGTAGTTCTCATGACAAGATTGTGAACAATGGGAGGAGCAAGGAAAGGTGAGTGTAGAAAATGAGAGAATATGATAGTATAGAGGAGAAGGGAGCAACAGATGGAGAGCAAAGAAATGTATATCCAGTTAGAGGGAGCAGTTGCAGTATTAGAGAGAAACCTGACACCCAAGAACCCACAATTTGAGATGAGCTTGAACTCTAAGCAATAGTGGAGAGAATGCCTTAGCTGGTCTTTATTATTATATGAATGACCACCCTAATTGGTGTTAAAGAACTTTCATTCAGCAGCTATTGGAGGCAAATGCAGAGATCCATAGCTAAACACCAGTCAGAGCTACTGGTCCAGCTGAAGAGATAAGGGAGAAAGGGCATAAAGGATCTGGATAATGATGGGGAGACCAAAGCACTAGGCAGTCATATCCTGTTGGAAGCTTGCAGACTCTGAAATAACAGCTTATGAACTTTCATGGAATATATCTGGGCCCGCTGAAGCTTCTTACAAACAGACCAGAATTTATCCTGGGTCCTTGAACTAGCTTCTCAAAGCCCATGTCTAGTGGAAAAAGCACCATCCTACCTCAACTGGATATGTCAGACCAAACTGACTCATCTTGAGAGTATTTGCCTTCTCTGGATAGTGAAGGGTGGTAAGGGAGAGGCTGGAAGAAAACTTGTAAAAGGGACAGGAGAAGGGGCAGTAGTGGAAATGGAAAGAAAAATTTAAGTGAAATAAAAAATAAATAATAAATAAAAAAGAAAGTAGCTGCAATAATGTTTGAAACTTCTGTAGTAATCACGTATTTCACCAAGTAGTTTCATTTTCAACCAAAACAGCAAAATATTTTAAATTAAATATTTTATACAATATAGCAAATATTAATTCAGTATTTAAATTCAGCATAATAGCAATAAGAAACTATAAAACACTTCAGATTTTGTAATAAAATAATTAATTTTTCATGAGAAGAGTAAGCTCTACATGTAATAAGAAAACATTGCAGATATAGCTTTCATTAGTATGGTTTTTCATTGTCATTACAGCACACAGAGAGATCTGCATATGTAGTGTATGAAATACAAGGCTTCAGTGAAATCGTATAATCCATCACATCTTTGTGTCCTCAGAAACACTTTATATTTATTATTGGTTTCATTTTGAATTAAGTTTTGATTATCATATACTTAAAAACCATTTACTATTACCTAATTTTTATAAATAAATTTTGAAATTTTTCTTCTGCCTTCCATATATGTACTGACAAACCCAAGTGTAACAATAAGGCTTCTTGGCCCTAGGTGGCCAGAGGTCTAGACCCACAAACCTGCAGCCTCAGACCCCTTAGCTGCCCGCAGCTGATCAGGCCCCCAGAAATGATTCAGATGCTTATATTAACTTCATGCTGCTTGGCCATGGCTCAGGCACTTTGCTAGCTTGTTTTTTCCATCTTAACTCAAGCCATTTTCATTAATCTGTCTGTCACGTGGCCTGTGGCTCACTTGTGTTCCTTACATGCTTCTTGGGCTGCTGGCTCAGTCTGTCTGACTCCCTGCTTCTTCTAGCTATGCTATAATTTCCCCTCCTCCTACTTTTTCTATGGTGCCTGTCATGGGCCAAAACAGCTCCTTTATTTAAAGATTGATATTCACAGCATACAGAAAGACATTCTCATATCACCTCTTTTTGTGTTTAATTAAAAAGGAAAGTTTTAATTTTAACATAATAAAATTATATATAACAAAATAGTTATTAAGTAAGAATTATAGTTATAATATTTTGTTTATTTGTATTTAGTGAAATTAAAGAAAATATTTTATTATTTATTTTATTTTATGAATTTAAAGTTTTGTATTCAATATTTTTTACATAATTAAGAAAAATTATACTTATAATTATTTAATTTTTAACTATATTAAAGATTATAGAAGGATTTATTTATCTAAGTAAATTAGAATTGTAAGTAACTTTTAAAATCTACAAATGATAGAGATGACACTTATTTGTCTGGACAGTTATTTAAAGTTTCTTTTTATAAAGTTGGGGCATTTATTTTTTATTTATAGGCTTAGAGTTTTTTATTTTAGTAAATTAGGAAATTTGTTTTGTTTATTTATTGGTTGTTTATTTTGAGCTTTGAAAAATGTTTGATAGGTTTTTTTGTAACGCAGGAACTTGAATGAATATTTTAGCTTGTTTTGTCAAAGTTTAGAGGCTATTTTTTTATGGAACTTGTATGTCTAGTTTAAACAGTATATTGTCAAGCAGTTAATATAAGAACAGGTTTATGTTTAGTGGCTAACTGATGTCATAAAGAAACTAATCTTTAGATGGAGTTTTTTGATGTTTATTTTTGAAGTAAATTGGTGTTGTCAGGAGTAGATTTGTTTTTTATTGTTTAGAAAAGTTTAAGTTTTTAAAACATTTTAAATATTATATTTTGTAGGTCTTAGAAGTGTTTGAAGATTATCTAATTGAATTATATTTTTGTTTATTTAAAAATCCAACTAATATGTATTCTTTAATTATGTCTCATTCCCACATCTCCCATGCCTGCAATCACACACACACACACACACACACACACACACACACACACACACACACACACACACAAATGCCACCACAACTACAACCACCATACTACACAAACAATAAATAAAAGTAGGACGTTTACTTTGCATGAACTGATCATAAATTAATAAAATTGTAAATTTGAGGAACTAGAATTGATTAAATTTGTCTACTTATTGGGTTCTGGCTTGTCTAATGAGTCACTAAATTTTGGAATACTAAAATTGGAAAAGCTTTGTGTATACAATACTTTCTTGCCATATAGTGCTTTTGTTTTGTTTTACTATAATTTTCTAATGTGCATTATATTTTATACTTTTAAGATGTTTATGATTCAATTATTATGAACACTCACTGGGATTTATAATTTATAAACGTAAAATTTAAAAATCAATGTTCAAAGTATGTGGAATAAAAAATCATTTTTGTGTGACAACTTTTTACTTGCTCTTTTATGTTATATTAAAATTGACATTCCAATAAATATCCAATAAGATTACATTTACTTTGTTCATAAGTATGTTTCTTGCTGATTTCCCTCCCCAATATTTTAAATCAGCTTATAGTGATTTTATATTGTAGTTTAGTCTTGTCATGTATTTACCATTACCAGTGCCATGTGTGTTCACTCTTTATTTTAGTTTTTACATTTTACCAATTTCTATTTTCACAAACAATAATTTCTGTTTAATTTGTGCACAATACTAAGCTAATAAAGCTCTAGCTTGTCAATATTGACTAGCCTCTATATTACATGCTAGCAAGTTTTGGTGCAGAGATGAAATAAAGCTACTCATTTGATTAGGAAATTAAAGTATTATTTATTTTTATAGGAAAACAGTAATTTCTTTATTATGCATTTTCTATCAGCATTTTTTTTAGCATGGTGTTAGAACTGGTTAGGTTTCAAGGAGATATATAGCCAAGAAATTGTAAAATAGTAGTATATGGAAATCTATGAAAGATTTGATGAACATTGATTGAAAAACACAACTGAAGTTATTAAAATAACACTCAAACTGCAATTGATATACACTGAAATTTATTTTAAAAATTTGCAGGAAAATATTTTATTATCTGCTGTGGTGCTAAGAATGATTTAGTCAATAAAATACTTGTAACTCAAGAATGAGTTCCTAACTTTGTATGCTTAACACCCATCTAAAAAGCTGTGCAATCCTAGACCTGAAGGGATAGAGACAATAAGATCTTTATTTATTTCAACATGCTCATAGCTCAATGAGAGACTTTGGCTCAAAATCAGATAAAGAAGTGATTGAGAAAAAGTATTTGTTTTATAACTCAGACCTCTACATTCACACATGTACTCATGCCCCAACATAAATTAATGCAAATACATATATACCACCAAACTAAATTTTTAAAAATAATCTCCAATGAATTTGTATCATACACACTGTGCTTGTACTGACCATTGTGGTAAGAATTTTCATCCAGAAAGTCTGAAATTCCAAATGGCTACAGCAAGATGTATTGCTGCGAAATAGTCTTTATATATACTACAAATATGTATTGCTACTGTTGATTAATAAAGAAGCTGTTTTTGTCATGTAAAACCCATATATAGCCGGGCAAAGAGTAAAAGCAGAAAAAGGATTCATGGGAAAACAATTCAGCAACCCAAGAAACAAGATATAACTGTATTGGTAAGCCATATGCCATGAGGCAATTCTTAGACTAATAGAAATGGGATAATTTAAGATATAAAAGCTAGATAGTAACAGCCTGAGCCATAGACTGAACAGTATATTAAGCCTTTGGGTGATTAGTGTGATTATCTTATAAGCTTCTACAGGGTGAGGACAAACTTTTGTATACAATGTATTTCATAAATTAATACCCTAACAAGTTTAGTGTTTAAATCACTTTCCCAATGTACTGTTCTGATTAGATCATTGCTGAGAACTTCCAGGCATACATCATTAATGGTGTCTATTAGGCAGAGTGAATCAGTGATCATCACTGATGCAGAATTGTTGTACCACATAGCATGATAAGAAAGGAAATTTTATATATATATAAGAAATATATTATTCTAAAAGACTACATGAATTTTGAACAAATCCAATGAGCCTTAGAACAGTCTGGATCTCAATTCTGCCTGCATTTTTGTATATCCTGGTGGCTTGTTAAAATTCTAATGACAAGGAACTTCTATAGACCATTTAAATCATCACCTCTAGGGATAGGTCTTGCTATAGTTATTTGAAATATTTTTTACCTTGATCCCAAGGAAAAAATGAAATAAAATGTGATTCATAATTATTTTTCACTATCATTCCTGAAAATCACAAACATAGATATTAGTTATTAATAAAAAGATCAAGTAAAATTTCCTAAAGTTATAATATCCATAATGTATATATTCATCTTTCTCTCTGTCTGTCTGTCATTATATTTTCTATATATCTATCTTCTGTTTGAGTAATTCCATCAGAATATAAACTATGCAAGAGTAGACTACTCTTAGAAAATACCATTGTAGAATATTCTCGTAGTATTTTATTTAGAATGACTTTAAACCATTTTAAAATGCTCAAATTATTGTAAGTTTATGAAATCCACATTTGTATTTTTATAAAAATTAAAACAGAATTAACATATGATGAACAATTTCTCTGCAATTTGTTCTGGCATAAGGTTCACTGTCTGCCCATAATCGATCAATTTATTCGTTAGTCAAAGGCACAACAATTTCTGCAGGGTCCTTTCAAGTCAATTGGCGAAGTCTTAATTTACCTTTAAAAATAAGATCAGAAATATTGTTGATATATGTTTTCAGCTTCTTGATTGGCCTATGCAGCAGAAATATCCATTCTAATATAATGCTTTCTCTTTGCAATAAGATTCCTGTTGGAGATTGTCTAGAGGGTAAAACAAAAAGTATGCAATCCAGGTCTGGATCCACATGATCTACATGTGCTTCTTGAAGTTTCTTATCAACCAACTCTAGTTCTTTCTTGGATTCATCAGATAATTCTCTTGTACTATTTAAATCCTTTTCACCATCCAAAGTCTTGGATAAATTAACTAGCTCATAGTTTTTTGTTTTTTGTTTTTGTTTTTGTTTTTGTTTTTTTTTTTTTTTTACCAATATTGGGCCATATATGAGCAATAACTCCTAATAACATTTGAAAATCGTTAAGAGGAATTTTAATCTGGGTATTCCATTGTAGTAGATATTCATGACCACACAGATTCACCACTATGTCAGCCATATATGGCTTCAACCGTCCTTTCTGACCTTCTGGTCCTATGCATTCAAGCTATCTAATATTTTGTTTCACCTGAAATATTGTCCCAATACCCAAAAATTGGTTATCCACTGCCTGTAAAGGCCATCTTGAATGCTATGATTGTGGGGTTATGATCAAAACATCAGCCCTGGTTTTGACTAAACCCTGGATATAAATATTGTCTACCCTTATTTTCAATTTTGGTCTTTGTTGATTTATTGAAGTCTGCCTAAATATTCATTTTGTGATTCTTCTTGGAATTTCTGATTTCTCTTTTGAATTTATTCTATTGTCTAATACTGTATGATCTTCTAGATCAGGTGTTGGATGCCCTATTCATCCTGAGAATGCTGGTCTTCTACTGTGACTGGATATGATCTTTCCTTCCTCGAATTTGGAGTCTGGTTTTTGGGGGCTTTCCTGGGGAAGCCCCGAAAGGTTTTTCCTGATGGTAATGGGTTGCCTTCTTTGTCCCTGGTAGATCTACATTCATTGGTCCAATGCTGTCCCTTGCCACACCTTCTGCGTAATCCAGAATGCAATGGCCTTCTGTTCAAATTAAACTTAGATCAGGTATTATTTTCAAAAGCACCTTGTGTACAATTCCTTCTTATATGGCCTTGTTTACCACAGTTGAAACAAGTGATGCCTTGGTTCCTCACCCTAACATTAGCAGTGATTTGGCCTACCCAATTCTGGTTGCAATGGAGAGATTCAGCATTGATTGTGTATTGAATCCATTCTTCTATAGGTGTGACTCTGATAATTACAGGCATAAGCATTCTTCTACATTCCAGATTAGCAAGATCAAAGGCCAGAGAAAGTATCAATTGCTTGCTAACTTCTGGATTTCATATTGCTCTATGTACAGCCTTGGCAATAAGCCTCTGTAGAGAGTTGGTATAAGGCTCTTTTAAGCCTTGCTTGACCTTATTATGAGGCTCAATTTTTTGACCTGGGTCCAAAATCTTTTCCCAAGCATTCAGTGCAGCAGTACGGCATAGTAATAAAGTATGCTCATCATAAGCAGTTCGAGCCTTCACATCAGCTAACATGCCTTCACCAAGGATTTGGTCCTGAGAAGCAAAGAAACCCCTAATTTTTTCCTTGTTGTTCTAAAGTCCTGGCCTCCTCTTTAAACCAGCTTCTCCACTGCAAATTCTGACTTTGGTCCAAGACAGCAGCCATTAGCTGCATCCAATCAATTGATAGGATCCGGATTTTTGCTGACCATGAATTTAAAAGCTGCTTTACATGAGTAGTGTGTATACTGTTTAATGATATTGCCTCTTTAAAATACTTGATGTCTGTCATATGTACTGGCTCATAAGTATACTTTACATATTCTGAAGATCCCCCAAGATGCTTTCTTTGTCTGAACAGTAGCTGGGAATAATAGTGGTGGGGAAGGGGGTAGCCCTGTCATGTTTACCACCTTAGGTAGAGTATCTCTAGTTCCATAATATCCTATTGGGGGTTGACCTGAATTGTTCTGAGCATAAGATGCATCACTATCCCATTCCAGTATTGCAATACGGTCCTCCCATTCTCGGATTTTAGATACTACTGGTTCCCATTCATGGATTTTGGATACTAATGGCTTCCATTCCTGGAGTTTAGATACTATTGATTTTCCTACAGCTTGATTTTACTGATGAAGTAGTCCTTCCAAAGACATCACCGATCCAGCAGTTTTTAATCCCCATCATTAACATAATTAATGATTTTCTTGTTTTCATCATTAATGTAGTCAAGTTTCTTGTTTTCTTCATTTATTTAGAGCCTATATTTTTCTTGTACAGTGTTATCCATATCCAAAGAGGTAGCCTTATCTGAAAGCTTGTTGTAACAAATTTCCAGAGTATCAATCTTATCTGCCATTTTAGTGTTTTAAATTTCCATGTCACATATCCTAGATAGCAACTGTTGATTTACACTTTTTACTTCCTTAACCTCATTTACTATTTTTGTGTTTTATATTTCTATATCACATATTTTGGACAGGAATTGTTGATTTCCATTCTTCACCCCTTTAACCTCATCTGCCACTGTAGACTTTGAAGTTTCCATATCACATAATCTGGACAGCAATTGTTTATTTCCATATGTCACCTCTTTCATCATTCTCTTATTTTGAAACTCAAAATAGAGAAACAAGCCAAAAAATAGTAGGACTGGGGTATTGAAGCCTTCAAGATATTAATTAAAAAATTTGTCAATCACCATGGAAAAATATGACCTGAAGTCATTAATAGAATAGTTATCAGCCAGCCATTGTGTCAATTCAGGTGTAATGACAACTGACAACGTTTGGTACACAGGTGTCATAGTAGCATTCAATGCTCTGCTCACTATATGACAGGTGCAGAGACTCTCAGTAGCAGGAGGCTATCTACAGACCCTACCTGGTCTTGAGGGGCCCCAGCAGGCAGAATACAATCCTTAGACAAAGCAAATTTTCACAAATTAAGACAGGATGTCAATCACAAAATAGAAGGGTTTTTGTTTCCTTTATTCACTGGGAGTGCACAGTGGAAATTACAGTTGCTTGGGTCACAATCAGCAACCACATGGGCTGGCTGGGGGGGGGGGGAAGGGGCATGCAAGCACTTTAAACTCGGGCTAGATGGGTGGAGCCGCCGCACAGACAGGCAATGGCAGGCCAGACACCAGATGTAAAGGGAGTTTTACTTACAAGGCACCAGTCCAAGATTAGTATTTATTAAAATACAGATCAACACTCATGATACAAGTAACAGCTTATAGTGATGCCTGAACAGGGACTAGAGTATCCCAGCGATGGACAATGGATTCCAAACTGGTCTCTCCATCAGCCAGGAACCAGGAACAACAGACCTCCCTGGGTCCCAGCAGCCCCTTATCAATGGGGTTGGTCACACCCTCTCCAGGAGCCTGGGACCCTGGTAAGTGTCTTCGGAGCTCATCAGCTGACACCTGAATCCCACCACAGACAAATAATCTCCTATCCCACATATTTGGCTTGTGTTTTAGGAAACGTCACAAATAATCATAGTCTAAAAATGGGAAGAAACATTAAATCTATCTCCCAACTGTATAATAATTTCCCACAAACCGTTTCCCTGTTACTTATATAACAGGTCCTTAAGTACGTGCATATTGAAGAGTTTAATTATCTACACTCTCCAGAAAATTTATCATTACTATTTCAAATTGCTAGCAATATTCACACAAATAATTTAAAAGATATAGACTTCTTTCTAGGATTTTATCCCCTGAAATTCTTTGCTCTTAGTTTCAGTTTATTTTACTGCTATTATTAAGCTAATATTTAAATGGAAAATAAGCTATATCTGTACAACAAAATACTGAGGCTCATTTAATTTATAAATTTTTCTTTCCATAATTTACTATCACTTTCCTTCATAATAATACATTTGATTTGGAACAGCAATGACAATTTGTAAACCAAATATGTGACAGATAAGTGTTTAACATTATTGTTCTACTGTTATATGTACTGTTAGCACTAAAATAGACATATGTTTTCACATTTATATTATAACACAGAGTATAGGTGTAGATAGCCATTATATTGCAACATTATGACACAACCTAGAACAAGGTTTGAATCTAGACCCAGAGAGACCTGATTGGTTTCCTCTATTTATAATGAATTAATGAATTAGTAAGCATAGTTATTTATAGAAATTGTTCCCTTAGCCAAACCAATTGAGAATGTAAGAAAAAAAAAGTAGAATATAATGGTAACTCTTAACTCAGATTTTTCTCAGGACATTTGTTTCTTGAGTCAGTAAATGCCCTTTATAAAGCAAAAAATCCTGTGGAAAACTATATAGATGCTATAGTAGTTTAATGTGTACATTCATAAATAATTTTTCTTGAAATTAATCTGTACATTCCTTTAACTCTAATGTTTATTACAAACAAACATTTTTTGAGATTTTGAAAAATATCAATTAAGACTAAAAGTATTTATGTTAGTATTTAATTATACATAACACAAACTTGAATGACAAAACTCTTATATATACTATTAATTACATGAATATGTTCTTATAATATTCTATGTACTAGTCTTTGAGAATTAATTTAACAAATATTCATTAGTCAAATGTTGTCAAATAAGAATTGTATTAAATTTTTATTGAACAACAAAATACTAAATTTTCTGCTGGAATCCAGTCTTAGTGAGATTAAAAAAATAAAAGACTGAACAACATTATATAATTCTTAAAAAGCTGCTGACAAGTTAAAGAAATGAGTAAAGAATATAGTATGGGTAAGGAGTTCAATACAGGGTTGATAATGTGACTATTGGTGTTTTTTTCTTTTGTTTCTGTTTTTATAAATCACTACAATTTTATTTTAAAATATTATAGAAGTAGCTAAGTAGGTCAAAAGTAATTATACCAATATATTATACATTTGCACTTGAGTGATGAGACATAATAGGACTTTAGTCAAAAAAATCCCATAAAATATATGACACATAAAGACTACCTTCTATCTATTAAAAATACAGCAATGGAAAAGATTGAATAGGAAGATAGAATTATGACCAAGGAATTGGTCTGATTCAATGGAAAGCAAAAATGTATACTTTGGGGCAAAAGATAGTCTAATAATTTCTTTGAAGTTTCCTGCATTCAGACTTAGACTTCCAACAGAAATTGGTAGATTGAAAAGCTAAATTTCTTTATGATTATATTTCAAAGAGATGGATTCAAATCTTTTTATAGTATTTTCTTCATTTTATTATATTTTATAAAAAATTTTTACCAAGATTTTAGTTAGATACCTATGTGGGTAGAACTATCAGATGAAGACTTGAGAGAACAGTAAAAGCAGAATAAAGTAAATTTTTCTAAGTATAAGTTTCAAATATCAAAAAAATATCTAAGGAAATGATAGAAGAAATTGAGGATGAAAGAAGGACATAAAAGTTTTCTGATAAACTTCTCTATTGCTTGCTGTTGACAAGGGTGCTGAATATTCACTTAAATGACATGAAAGACCTTAGAGCATTGTGAGCAGATGAGTTGCATGATCATAATAATACCATCTCTCTATCTTCTATGATAGAAAACAGGCTGCATGGAAATGCATAGCCAAGAAAACAGTGTTGTTGCAATAGAAATAATGATGGTTAGATATGTCAATGGCAGACTTGAAGAATTTCTGATGTGGGAATGTCTTTCTGTATGCTGTGAATATCAATCTTTAAATAAAGGAGCTGTTTTGGCCCATGACAGGCACCATAGAAAAAGTAGGAGGAGAAATCAGAGCATAGGTAGGAGAAGCAGGGCGGAGTCAGACATCTGGAGCCAGTCTCCAAAGAAGAAGCATGTAAGGAACACAGGTGAGCCATAGGCCACGTGTCAGGAATAGTTTAATGAAAATGGGTCGAGTTAAGTTGTAAGAGAAAGCTTGCAAGGTACCTAAGCCATAGGCCAAACAGCATTAAGTTAATATAAGGGTCTGAATCATTTTTGTGGCCTAAGCAGTGCCTGGAAGCTATAGGGTATAGGGCTGCAGGTCTGTGGGTCTGGACCTCTGGTCACCTGGGACCAAGAAACCTCACTGTAACAAATGTCATTTGAAATAGTAAGACTGGGTAGATTTGAACAGTAACTCAAAACCAGAATTGAAGTTCAAGAATCCTTGTTAATCTATGCTACAATTTCTTCTCCAAAGTATTTAGAAAGGGAATCTATTTTGTAAGTTTGGGCACACAAGATACTAACTACCAAAATGAGAGTGTATCTAATAAAATCACTATCTTCCTAAAATTTTTTCTCAGGTAAGAGCATTATTTCCCTAGTGGTAACCATTAACCACCAATTTTTGGGTCCAAAAATCTATCTTCATTGGTTAAACAATAGTTTGCCACATAGTAGGAAAATATAATTGATATTTTTATCCTGATGTAGTGGCGCATGACAATAATTTACTGATGTGGGAATGTCTTTCTGTATGCTGTGAATATCAATCTTTAAATAAAGGAACTGCTTTGGCCCATGACAGGCACCATAGAAAAAGTAGGAGGGGAAATTACAGCATAGGTAGGGGAAGCAGGATGGAGTCAGAGAGACTGAGCCAGCTGCCAAAGAAGAAACATGTAAGGAATACAGGTGAGCCACAGGCTGCTTTGCAGACAGATTAATGAGAATGGGATGAGTTAAGATGTAAGAGCTAGATAGCAATGTGCCTGAACCACAGGCCAAACAGCATGAAGTCAATGTAAGTGTCTGAGTCTTTTTGGAGCCTGAGCAGCTGTGGGTGGCTAAGGGGTCTGGGGCGGCAGGTCTGTGGGTCTGGTCCTCTGGCCGGCCGAGGACCAGAAACCTCATTGCTATAATTTACCTCATAGTAGTCAAATATAATTGGTAGTTTAGCCTTGTTTAGTAACACATGACTTTACTCACAACACTCAACAGGCAAAAACTGATAGATTTCTGATAGTTCTAAGCCAGCCTGATTTACATAGTGAGTTTCAGTGCCAACAGGCTATGTTGAGAAATCCTGTTTCCAAAAGGAAAAGGAAAAACAAAAGATAATAATTATGAGTTTATAAGAAAGCATTTTCTTAGTGCTACCTTATAAATTCTCATGAAAGATTAATTTAGTTCATTAATGTTTACTTTTAAAGAAAAATGAGAGAATTTGATATGTTTCCAACTAACTGCCTTTTGGGATTCAGCAGCAATAGGGAAAGAGGCCAGAATGATGAAACGCTGCATAAATGGTAAAATAAAATTTCTCTCAGGGGAATGTTCTAAACTGTTGTGTCTGAGCCTGATTACTTGGTTCTAATTGAACATTTTTGTATAGTGTACTAATGTGTTTTCAAAAAAGTATATGCTGCTTAAAACTATTTTGTGTTTTTAAATGCATTTTCTCTCTACAATTTCCTTATTGTTTGTTTACCTGCTAGTAAACTCACACCTAAGGCTTGTATGTATTGGCAGGCAATTTTATACCCTGGGATGTGCTATTGCTTGCCTAATTAGCAATCAATATTCACCAGGTACATTTGCACCTGCTCCATCTGCAGATTCTTAGGATTTCAGGCCTGGCCAATTGGCATGTTCTGAACTTTCTCCAACTTCTGAGAAAATTGTAAGATAGTCCTTCTTATAGGATACTCTACTTAAACCTATTTTCCACCAACACTGTCTAAAAAGAAAATGTTTTCATTTAGAAATCTTAAAGATAATGTGAAAATACAGGATCCCCCAAAACAATTATCTCAAGGGAGATAATTTTATTTAGCAAATAAAGATGATAATGTGACTTTTCTCAATTCACATGTACACCACAATAATGGCACAGTCTGTGCCGGAGCTGAGGTGTACCTAGCATAGGTATGCATTTTGGGATGTGTTTAAAATTAAATTTCTCGTCCTGCATTATTTTGGAAATTATAGAATTAAACATATCAAGCCATCTAATTTTCCTCCTCACTTAAGTTTCAAGTACTGATTATAATGGGATTTAAACACAGCTCCTCTTCTGTGACTATTTCTTTTGAACTATAGTTACACAGAACTCTTTGGGAGAAATACATCTTTAACAGTTATATAATTTGTAAAATGACTTTTTTGTGGAATGTTAACTTAAAGTGGTTTTTTAATACTTTTTACTTTTGTTAGGGATTGAATACCTTTTTTAAGAATGAACTATACTTCTAAAATGTGTTTTACTGGTAACAAAATTAGACTTCTATACCTTTAAAATATAGATTTCAGTCCCTGTTAAACTGTATGAATCCTTGACAGCTAATGTATTTGAATACATATTTACTCACCAAAAGTATATTTAATAGATTGTGAGGGGAAAATGCTGTGATTGGTGTCACACTTGACTAGCAGCTATCCTTTTCCAAGCCATTACCAAAATTTTTAAGTTATTCCCTTTTGATGTATTTTCCAAGAGTTTTTATTTATTTTTTACACATTTTCATCTCATACCAGATATATTAAATAATTCAAAATTATTTAAATGGTAGGTAATTTTTTTTCCTGGCAATCTTTTTATCTTATTTTATTATTAGACATCTAGAGCCCACAGGTTAAGAAAAGGACAGATCTAATATGAAGCACAGTGCATTGCTATCACTTGTATTCCTCTGTAGAGGAAAATTTACTCTCACACTGTAATATAAATTGTGACATCTTTTTTTTTTTCTAGTTTGAAACTGTGCTTAACTGTCTTATACGTAATACTTACTTTGTGCTATCTTTGTAAACTCTGAATATCAGTAATACCTAATGCTTAAAGCTGATCATCCACTAAAATCTCCCATTTCATGTAGGTGGCTTTTCTGTCCCACAAGCCACTCCTAAATAGCCACATATGTACTTATTATTAATTATAATTAATATATTTTAATATAGAAGAACATCTGTCTAAATATATCTGTATAACCTTGAAAATATACCTAATATGAATACATGTTTGATTATTATAGATTAACTACTAACCTATATTTTTAAATTATATATTACATTTTTAAATGAGTTGCACAAGTACAATACCACAAAAAGAGTAGAAATATTCATATGATATACCAAAAATAACTTTAAATTTATATCAATAAACTAAAATCAATATCAATGTAAAATATTTTGAAATTAATAGCTGTATTTTGGATATAATAGATTCAATAATCTACCCCTTTCCCAACATTTTTGTATTAGATCCCATTTTTTTCAGTTAAAAGATCTTTGAATTTAACTCTCTTTATGAGTTTTTCTCCTATGTGTAGCCAGAAACATTTTTATGTCTTGCAGCCACTTGGTCCTGGATAAACACAGAGAAACTTATTTTAATTGCAAATTTCTTGTTCTATGCCTCAGGCTGATTATAGCTTGCTCTTACATCTTAAATTAACCTATTTCTATTAACATATCTATTGTCACATGGCTGATGTCCTGCTAGTACTTATAGTTATATTATTTGCTCTATATTAATTTAGAAAAATTTGAGAAAATATTTTATTATCTATCGTATCTTTGTGATTTTATATATAATTTACCTTTTCTCATAACTAAGTAAAAGTATAATTATAATTATACAGTCTTTAACCTCATTTAAGATCCAAGATGCATATAGTACTTCCTGAGTAAACAAAATTACATTGTAAGCAACTTTCAAAATTCTAAAAATGACAGAAACATCTGACTACTTGGACAGTCACCAAAAGTTCTTCTGTAATGTTGGGGAAACCATCTTCAGCCTACAGGCCTATAGTCTCTCGCATACCTTTCAATGAAGCAGGAAATTTCAAGGAATATCTCAGCTATTAATAAAGTTTGTCAGTAATTTTCTTATGTGTCCTAAAGTATTTCTGGTAGTTTCTTTTGTGAAGCAGCAACCTCAAAGACCATATTGCCTATTTTGGAAATGTTCAGTGGTCATTTTTCTTTGGGTTTTACATGTCTACTTTATACAACATATTGTAAAGCAGTCCAGGCAACAGAATAATAAGTTTTCCTTGAATGCCAACAAGGAGAAAGTTTGAACTAGTTGTTATTCAACTTCTCTGAGTTTGAGTATTTTCCTCCACAGCCTTTGAATTTCAAGTTTCATTTACAAATCAAATGGTAGAAATGTGGTTAAAACAACATTTATCTAAGCCTTATGACTGTTTTTACTTTTCTGATTTGTTTTCTGAATTACTTTTATCATTTTTGTGAGATGAATATTAAATCAATATATATTAATTCTTCCTAACTTAATAATGTAAACATTTATGAATGTCTTTTTAAAAATCATGTTAACTTGATTCCTGGAGGGATTTGATATAAGAAACTATTAAATAAACATGTCATTATGAATTAGATAACTTTAAGTATACTTTTGCTTCAGTTATAGTTTAGGAAAACGTCTTCTTTTAATTTTTTTAATTTTGTAATTGTCTTTAAATAAGATTTTCTTTAATTTTGATAATATGAATCCATCTGATTTTAGTTGGTGCATTTAAAAATATACTGAAGTTCCCACTGGGTAAAATGGCACATAACTTAATCCCAACAATTGGGTGGCAAAGACAGACAGATCACTGAGTTCAATACTAGCATGTTCTACAACAGAACTAGTTTCAAGAAAGCCAGGGCAATACAGGAAAATCCTATCCAACAACAAGATAAATGAATTAGGAATAAAATGAAGAAAATATAGCAAAGTTTTTTTTTTTTTTTGAGAGATCCTAACTACCAGCTATGGACATGTCATCATCCATGTTGATAATCACTTTATGGTACAACTGCTTTGGAATAATTCTTGCTAGCAGTATTCATTCTTGCTCTATAGGAAAGTCCAATACATGCATTAGTTTCCTAGACTAATCTCATGTGGAATTGTGTTTTTCCCCCCAATTGGGGTCTTATGTAGTCTGCAGATGTAATAAAACCAAAGACAAGTTTACAGAGTATAATCATGTTCCTCTTACTTTGGATAAAAAGACAAGCTATAGAAACCATACTGTCTGAAGGTAGAGTATCTGCAAAAGGGATATTGACATAATTGTCTATTCCCATGTGGTGTGTGGTAATATATCTCTTGAGTGTGATAATTGTGATAAGGGCCATGCAAGTTACAAAAATGTATGTCAGTAGATAGAACTACATAAAGGTAGGGTATCTATAGAAAGGTGTGTAATTCCATGGTGGCCATCTTCTGTGTGAAAATTCCACTTGAAAAGTAGTGTCCACTGGGTAAAATTGGAGATATGTTAAGACCAGCAAAACTTCTTGAATAGTAATACAGTTCCTGAGACTGATGTACCAGGGACAAAGATATAGGCATTTAGCATTAGAGAGTACCTAAATACTGCTCTGTGTAGGAAGAGATGAATCTGAGGCCAGGGTGTCTTCCAGTAGAGAAATTGTCTGTATCAGGAAGAAAGTACCTGGGTTTTCAACAACAGAGGACTGAATAAAAAGCTGTAGAATTTGGGGATAAACAGAACACTAAAAAGCAACTATCAGATGGACTTAAAAACCTTAAGTAAATGTATTTCCCAAAATGGAAGAAAAAAATGTCTCCCAGAACTTGTCCTCTGACTTCTATTATTCTATACACAAAGACACATAAGGACAAATAAATATAATTAATAAATATAAGTTCTAGAAGGTGTGAAGTTATGTTTAGCCATAAATAAATATTAAATATATAAATTAAATAATTTGCAGAGAAAATTGAAGCTTAAATCACCATATAAATTGAATTCATTCAGGCTCAGAAAAATAAATGTCTGATATTTTTTTCCTTTTTAGGGTTCCTAGATTTTATATAGGTACCTAAAATGATACATGTATTTTAGATGTAGTTAATATAGAAAGACATAGATATATGACATAAAAATAAATGTGTGTCAGTCTAAGGAAATAAATGAAAGAGAGGGAAAGGAAAAATAGGGTGATGAAAGTATATTCTCAAAGTACTTGGCATGCTTGTGTCAAATTATCCTCACATAATTTATTACCTATTGTAGTAGTTTGAATGTTAAACATTCCTCATAGTCTCTAGAATTTTAATACTTGCTTCCCAGTTAATGGTGCTTACTCAGGTGGGGGGTGATTAGGAGGTAAAGCCTTGGCAAAGGAAGTAGTTCATAGGGGCAATAATTGAGGATCCAAATGTACATCAGCCTAGTTTCCTCTCTCCACATAGCTTCATTCCTCCTAAACCATTTTCAACTTCTAAGCTCAACCCACTAGTGTATCCATTTTGTGTATCAAACTGTTCTAAACACCTCAGACATCTAGATACCAAGATATCATTGTATAAAATACAAGCAAAATAAAATATTAAACCAGTACCTTATTTCAAAAACTTACTTGTTCTATAGAAATGTTTGCCAATGAGACCTAATTATATGAAACTCAAGATAGAAGATTTCAAAGAACATGAATATACTTTATCAAAGAATTTAAAGAAGACACAAGAAACAACTCAATAAATTTAAAGAGGAAAAAAGAAAACCTTAAGGAGAATAAATGCCTAAATGTTGCTAAAGAAAATACAAACGAGACTGATTAACATGTCAAGGACAATCCAAAAATTGAGAAGGGAATTCAATGCAAAAAAAAAAATCTAATAGGATACAAACTGAGATAAAGACAGAATTGCAAAACCCATTAACCCAACTTTAACATTTTAAAGAGACAAATTACACTTAAATGCACTCAATATGTGAAAACCATTTTTTTTTATTGTTGTTGATTTTTGTCTCTATCATTTAGAAGTTTTGAGGTGACTTTTATTGCTTCTCAACAGCAGTAGGCTATGTTCTCTGTTTTTTTCTGAATGATAACATCTCACACTGTGGGGAGCTAAGTCATGCAAATTGGGCACAACAGGCTTATTTCTACAAAACAATAAAGTAAGAATCAGTCATGATAATCTGTCTGAAAATTCACTCATGCAACAGTAAAATAAGTAGAAAAAAATTTCTAAATATATGAAATATTTGATTTTAGACATAGAAATATATATGTTAGAAAAGGCATTTTTGAAAAAGACAATTAAAATTGGGATTCTCTAATCACTCAGGCTTTTTGCCCATTTACTCCTTCTGTAGCATCATATGTCATAAATGGAAGTATGTCATAAGAAATTTTTCCTTGAGTTCAGACAGATACTATATTTAGGAGGGGTAGAGGTATCTGAGAATGAGAAACATACATAGGTAAAGAGAGCTTAAAATCAACAATAAGTTACAATGCACACCCTTCTAAGCACAAAGCTCCATTCTATTTGAAAAAAAAAACCTAACTGTATATTAAATTATTTTTAGATATAGACTAAAATGGATCAATTTGAATTTTGATGAACCAGAATAAAATGACTTTATTAAACACCAGATACATTTAGTATCAAGTCTTCATTTGCTTAGAGTTAGGGTGACTATAGAACTTCCACAAAGCTTAAATCAATCTTCAGAGATTATCCTAAAATATTTACCCAAAGTAAATGTAAAGAACTTTATACAAATACTCATTTATAGATATTTGTGGTAGTTTATTATAATTGGAAAATAGTAATATCAGTAATTTCTATTAATAGTGATATAGTTACATAATTAATACTTTTTTCCACTGAAAGACATTTATCATTTGATTTTCTTTGCATTTAGTTCAAAAGTACATAAATTAACTTTGTTGATAATAATAATCTCAACAATTGCCTTTGGGAGATTAATAGTGAAGAGATATAAATAAGTAAGCAGTGGAGTTTGGAGGTGATGAAAACTGCTACTACATCTTATGCTGTTTATAAGAAATGTATTTAATTTGAAACTAATCTAATAGGTCAATTAAAAAGATTATTTTGGGGCTTGAGATTTGGCTCAGTGGTAAAGAACATTTTAATATTGTGTATTCTTGTGCTAAACTTAGAAAAGACTCTTTAATTTTATTACTTTTATTAATAAAAAGTCTTTTTATCCATGTATCCCCTGCTACCCTCCCTTTCCTCCTCCTGATTCCTCCTAGTCAGCATTCAGCCTGCCCCTCTCTATCCCCACATATCCTTTCCCAAAATGGCAAAAAGTCCCAATGTGGATCAGCTCAGCATGGCATATCCACTCCAGGCAAGTCCAATTTACTCATCCCAAAGTCAAGATTGGATTAAATGTTCCTCTGCAAAGAATGGGCTCCAAGGTGACATCCTATGAACAGAAATAAGTCTGATCCCATCCCTTGAAGTTCCACATACTGTCCATGGCAATGGACAATTGCCTACGATTGGAGGGCCTATCTACTTTTCCTGATGAATCTCAAGTGATTATTCTTGATTCAGTGAGACCCCAGAGTTCTAGCTAGCAACCTCTGTGGGAATTTTCCTCATAATTCCTATCCCCTTGCTCATACAGACTCTCCTCCCTTGCTCTTGAATGGAAGCAAAAGCTCTCTGCCCAGTGCTCAGTCATGGGATTTCTGCTTCCACCTCTATTCTTTGTTGGATGTAGGTTCTGTGATGGCACTTAGGGTGGTTACTCATTTGATTATTGGGGAAATCCTGTTTAGGCACCCACTCACTACATCCTGTGAGTTCTTGGACATTTCCTTAGCACACACTCTCTTTGATTAGAAAAGAATCTTAAGTATAATATTTTTTTTCAAATTAACTAACTTATATTTTCTATTCCCTCTTAAAAATAATTATTTATTTTTACTGAATTATATGTATAGCTACATGAGTTTATGTGCACTGCATTTGTGCATAGCTAGGGATCAAAAACATGTCAGATCACCTATAAATAGAACTACAGGCCATTGTGAGCTTCTAAACATTAGTGTTGGGAACAGAAATCATGTCCTCTGGAAATATATTAAGATCCCTAAGCCAATGAATCATCATTTCAACCCCTTCATTAACTTTTATTTCTTATAATAAGAACATATATATCCTATATCATTCCTTACCTACTTATCATTCTCTCGCCATTTGTTATCTCACCTGCACAATAATAGATATCATATGAAATAGAATTCATATGAGTATAATCTGTCATCACTGATATTATCTATTGACAGTCAAATTAATTACAATGAGAAAAATTGTGAAGTATTCATTATTTGATTAGAAATATGTAATGTTTAATACATTTATTACTGACACAAAGATTTTTTTTCTTTTTTCTTTAAAAAGGGTTTTTTCCGTATCTACTAATGTTCCCCCTCTCTTTCTTCCTCCCAGTTTCCCCAAGTCCCAGTCCTCTTTCAGCCACTCCCCCACCCTATCACCCCATCCATGGAGGGCAAGGACTCCCATGGTTGGTTGGTCAGTTCAATCTGGCATATTCAGTTGAAGTAGTTCCTAGTCCTTCCTCCCAGTATCAAGGCTGGGTTAGATGTTTCTCTGTATGGAATGTGCTCTGAGGTGTCAGTTCATACACCAGGAACACACTCTGATACTACTGCAAGAGGCTCTACAAACTGCCCATGCCATTTGACAGTCATCTTCCTTAGGAGGCTTTAGTTCCTGTCCCTGAAGTTGCCTCAGCAATTGTTTCTGAGTTAGTGAGCTCCCAATATCTCAGGTCAGCCATGTCTGTGGATCTCCTCCTCATGATCCTAATCCCTTTGCTCATATACTCTCTTCTCTCTCTTCAGCTAGACCAGGAGCTTGATCTGGTGCTTAGCTATGGATCTCTGCTTCTGCCTTTATTGATTGCTGGATGAGGATTCTATAATGAAACTTAGGGTGGTCATTCATTTGACTATAGGTAAAGTCCTGTTTAGACACCATCTCCACTATTGCTTAGGATCCTACCCAGGGACATATTGTGGGTTCTTGGAGTTTTCCTTAGCACCAGATTTCTTTCTAAACCCACAAAGGCTCTCTCTATCAAGATAACCATTTGTTCTCCCTCTTTGTTGCTCTTCTCACTCACCCATCTCCTCTCATGATTTGTCCTCATCTCCACTTGCCAGCTCCCTGTTATAATACCAATTTACTCAAGAGATATTCTCTTTTTCCTCTGTGTCTCTTAAGTCCTTTCTGTTACCTAGCTGTTTAGGGTTTGTGGTTTGCAGCCTAGATATTCTTTTCTTCTTGTCTAAAATCCACTTATGGTTGAGTATATACCACATCTATCTTTCTGGGCCTGTGCTATCTTACTCAGAATGAACCTCTTCTAATCCATTCATTTGTTCATTTGTGTGCAAATTTTAGGATATCTTTTTTTTAAAAAATCTGCTGAGCAGTATTCCATCATGTAAATGTACCACAATTTGTTAATACAGTCTTCAGTTGAGGGGCATCTAGGTTGTTTCCAGGTTCTTGCTATTATGAATAATGCTGCTGTAAACATAGCTGAGCTAATGAATCTGGGGTAAGAATTTGTATCCATTGGATATATGACCAATAGTGATATTGCTGGATCATTGGGGAGATTGATTCCCAGTTTTCTAAAGAACCATCATACTGATTTGCAAAGTGGTTATATAAGTTTACACTCCCAACAGCAATGGAGGAGTGTTTCCCTTGCTTCACATCCTCTCAAGCATAGGCTGTCATCTGTGATGTTAGCCATTCTGACAAGTATAAAATAGTATCTCAATGTTGTCTTGATTTAAATTTCTCTGATGGCTAAGGATGTTCTTCAGTTCTTTATGTTTTTCAGCCATTTGTAACTTTTCTGTTGAGAATTCCCTCTTTAGCTGAGAACCCCATTTTTTAATTAGATTTTTGGCCTCTATTTTATTGAGTTCCGTGTATATTTTAGAGATCAGTCCACTGTCATATATAGATTTTGTAAAGATCTTTTACCATTCTGTACACTCTTGTTTTGCCTTATTGACTGTGTCCTTCACTTCTCAATTTCAGGAGAAATTTATTCTTCTCATTTATTAATTGTTTTCCTTAGTGTCTGTGCTGCTTGTGTTATATTTAGAAAGTGGTCACCTGTGTCAATGTGTTCAAAGAGTATTTCCCACTTTCTTTTCTATCAAGTTCTATTTATCATATTTGTTTATTTAGAATTTTATAAAAAAATTATAAAATAAAATATGTAATATCTTAATACAGGCCTTAATAATCATCAAGCTATTTCTCTCAAATTATGTGTCTGAAATTTCATAATTTTTAATGTACATAAACACATACATATTCATTCAAATACATGTATTTTGCATGTATATACACATGTATATACATAATTTATGCCATCAAATTTCAAATCTTTATGTAAAAGCTTCACTAATGATATAATTTGTTTTATGCTACTAAGAGATTTTTCTTTGTCACATGCCTTTTATTTTTTAAATTTCTGATATATTAATGAAGGATTTTTTTTTATCCTGTGCAAGCCACTTGACATATTAGTACATAATTAGTACTAATATAACCTAATAATTAACATTGGGTTTTTATACTATTTCTAGATCAGGTAAAATATCATGTGATAATGGTGATTATATCATCAATAGTGAGACTTGAGTTATGCAACCTAATCAATGAACATTCAGTTTTTTAATAAAATTATTTACTTATTTCTTTTGCATACTGTCTGCATTTTCTCCTACATCTACATTCCCTCTCTTCCTTCTCTCTGCCCTTGCCTTCTTCATCCTTTCATCCTACATTCATATTTAGAAAAGAGCAGGCCTCCTATGGATATCAATGAATATGGTAGTAAGGTTAAGACCTCCCACCTTTGTATTAAGGCTGGGCAAGTCAACTACTTATGATGAAAGGGGTTCCAAAAGACAGTTAAAGAGTCATAGACAGCCTTTATCCCCACTGTTATGTGTCCCACAATAAGACCAAGCCACACAGCTGTCACATATATGCAGACTGTCAAGGCCAGTACCATGTAGGTGCCTTGGTTATATAGACAGAATGTAGGTATCTGTGAGTTCCTATGAGCTAAGGTTAATTGATTTTTTGAGCTTTCTTGTAGTGTCCTTGACTCCTCTGTATCCTAATATCCTGTCTTCCCTGTTTCTACATTATTCCCCAAACTCTGCTTAATGTTTGACTCTGGGTCTACATGTGTTTCCATCAATTGGTGGATGTAGCCTCTCTGATAACAATTGAGCTAGGCACCAATCTGTTCACAAAGGATGGCCAGTTCATGCTGTCTATCAACTATTGTTAGGACTCTTAGCTTGGAGAGTCATAATTTTAGATTTCAGGGAAATTATCTTGTGCCAGGATATTGCCTGACCCCCAAATACTCAATCTCCCCAACAGTCTCTTTCACTAGCCCCCCACCTGATTGTCCATGTTCTTATCCTACTATCCCTTGGTCTACTCAAGAAATCCCTTCAAGTTCCTTGTCCTAGAGAGATCCAAGTATACCCATATGAACCCTCTTGGTTAGCTAGTTTTTCAGGATTTATGAGTTATAACATAATTATCTTTTGTTTTACAGATGTAAGTAAAGTCCATTTTGCACATGAAAAAAATACTTAAGCATTTATTGCCATCTTATGTGAAGTGTCTTATATCTTTTCATGTATCATACGTTCTTGTTGATGATAAATGTAACTCTAGCAAAATGGACGCTTTATATAAATACAACATATAAAACATGCACTGAAAATTTCTTTAAATTATATCTAAGCAAGTTTTATTGCTTTTCTTAGGCCTGACACAATTTATTCATTCAAAAGCAACAAGTGTGCACATCTGTATATTTGCATATTAAAAATAGTTGTTCACAAAACAAAGGGTTGCTCAGAATACATAACCTCTTACTAGTTTAAATTATATGTTTCTCGGTGAAGTATTATGATCTAGTTTTCAAGTACATGTATGTGACTACCTAATTACAAAGGAGCCATTTTAAACATAGTGTTTATTTCAAAGCATTGTATCTCAGAATAAAAGTGTATTATATGCAATACTCAGGAAGAAAGGGAGGCAGACCTGCTCAGAGGACTGAACAATAAGATATGAAGACTGCATTCTGAGGAAACTTTTTTTGTGACCAAATTTAATACTATTCAAACTAAATGGAGCTTGTTGGTTGTGAATACAGATAAACATTCATGACATACTATCTTTCCTGAATCTTAGTTTAACTGAAAATATTGAACACAATAGAAAAGGGACTAAGAAAGTACTGCCATGTTGTTAACCTATTTCCTTCATTATATCTTGGTCAGCTTTATCAAGTACGAGATAAGCTCAAGTGGTATGGCTTACCAGTGAGGAAAAAGAAAGAAAGGAGGGAGGTTAAAGTTATTGAAAAATTAGCCAAAGAACAGAGCTTGAATCAAAGAAGCAAAGACATTATAATGGATACAAAAGCTAAGCTGAATATGGGGGGTTTTCTGTTGTTTTTGTTGTTGTTGTTTTTGTTCTGATTTTTTTTTGTCTGAACAATCAGAGCATTTTCAATTCCTTCCCATAAAGTATTATTGTCACCTTGGATATTTTCAAGGAAGGCCCTAGTTACTATCTATATAATGAATAAACCATTTAGAAAACTGACAAAAATACTAGGTAAGATATAATCAATTGAGCAAATTTATTCAGCATAGCCTGTGATATCATTTAAAATTACAGAGTTAGAAAAAACAAAGAAGAAAAATATGACAGAAAATTCAAGCCATTGTAGAACAATAATAGTTATCTATGTAGACCCCTAAATTAACTCAAGTTTAGACCTAGACTCAACATCGTGGGGATTTTTGTTTGCTTCTTCTAAATTCTTGCTTTCCTTTTCTTCTTTAAAAGTACTTTTTTGTACTTGTATACCCCTGCTGGCCATCTTTCCCTCCTCTAGATTCCTTCTAGTCCTCTCTCAGCCTCCTCCCTTCCCCCATATTCCCATTCATTTCTCAGAGGACAAGGAGTCCTAATGTGGGTCAGTTTAGTCTGATGTATATATTTGAGGTAAGTCCAATTCCCTTATCTTGTATTAAGGCTAGGTTAGGTGTTCCTCTATAGGTAAAGGACTCCAACATGCCAGTTCAAGCACATGTAAGAGGCTCCACAATCTACCCAAGCCATTTAGCAGTCTTTTACCTTTAGACTCTTTAATTTCTTTCACTAAGTGTTCCTCAGTGGTTATTTCTTATTCAGTGAGCTCCCAATTGCTCCAGTGAGCTATCTCTGTGGGGCTCTTAATGATTAATATCCCTTTGCTCAAATACTCTCTCTTCAGCTTGACTGGGAGCTTGACCTGGTGCTTAGATATGGATCTCTGCCTCCAACTCTATTCAATTTTGGATGTAGATTCTGTAATGACACTTATGGTGGTGTTCATTTAATTATTGGGGAAGTCCTGTTTAGGCACAACCTTCACTATTGGTTGGAGTCCTAGACAGGGAAATCCTTTGGGTTCTTGGAGGTTTCCCTAACACCTGGCCTCTTTTCAACCCACAGGGGCTTCCTCAATCAAGATATTCATCTCTTTTTTCTTCTTCTTTGTTGCTTTTCTCACTCAACCATCTCTGTGGGAGGTTATGTTATTACATTGTAAATAATTGTTCCACCCACTGGTTTAATAAAAAGTGCTGATTGGCCAAAGGCAGGCAGGAAGTATGGGCAGGGCTACCAGACTAGAAGAACTCTGGGAACTAGAAAAACAGAGCAGAATGCCAGAGAGAAGCCAGAAGAAGCAGAGGAAAACTATGCTTCTCTGAGAAAAGGTACCGAGCCACATGGCTGAAGAGGATAAGAGTCATGGGTTAGATTAAGGGTAAAGAGTTAGCAAGTTATATGCCTGGGCCTTAGGCCATTCAGCTGAAAACTATTGTAAACATAGGTGTGTGTCCACACGTCTGGGAGTCTGCTGGGGTACCATTTGTAGTAAGAGGTTTCTGGCCCGAACTTTCTGGCCTAACCTCAAGGTTTATGCTCACAGACCCACAGACCCGCAGAGACACACAGATGCTTTCAATAGTTTTAGGCTGATCAACATAAGGCCCAGGCATATAATTTGCTAACTCTTCACCCTTAATCTAACCCATGGATCTAAACCTGAGGCTAGGCCTGAAAGTCCAGGCCTGAAACCTCTTACTACAAATGGCAGCCCAATGTGGGTCAAATATACCCACATAAATTCATAGAAAGCTTAAAAATGGTCTAGAGCCCAAAACAGCCTTTAAATTGTGTCTCCCATGTGAGTCGTGAGCTATGGTACAGAGACACCCTGGTGAAGCACATGGGCTTGGCGGGCTTTTGGAGTACATCTTAAGGTATAAAATGGCTGGTTCCTGAAGACTCACAGGACCCTCAATATAAGAAAAGGGTTGTAAATGATGTATTTAAGGTTTCTTCTCATAATGACAAAAAGGGAACAGAATTAAAAATGGCTTCTTAGTGGTGATATTTTTTGGAGAAGCTCTGGTTGCCTGAGGCAAAATGAGGCTTGGCTTTATAAGAGGCTTCCTGATTCAGCCTTAGAGGTGAAACACTTGTGGTTTTTTAAGAGGCCCTGCTGTCAAATAGTTAAAATGAAATTAATGAGCAGCCCATGGCAAAGCTTTACTTGGTAATTATATGGAGCCTAAAAGTCCCAGAGTACCTGGGTCAAAAAAATAAATTCTATGAAGTTAGACTAGGAGCTGAGTGGAGCCATCCACCCATCCTACCAACCTTGAACCATGGCAGATTAAAGATGTGTACAGAAATTGAAAGAAATAGAAGAATCCTTGGCAGATTAAAGGTGTGTTCAGAAATTGAATGAAATAGAAGAATCTGGGTGGAATCAGTCACCCTAGCCATGCAAAGGTGTGGTCAGAGACAGAAAAAGTTAAGAAATAAATATACAGTAAAGACAGTATTTTAAAAAAAAGTCTAAGTGGTTTAGAGTGTGTTGAAAATATATATACATAGGCTTAGAGAAAGAAAAGAAAAGGTAGGGAAAGCCCTTAAAAAACAAATAGAATAAAAAGTAAATAAATATAAAATAAGCCAGGTAAAGATGGAAAATACAGAGAATGTCAGGATACTATATATTATTGTCTTATCTTTAAGCTTATTGACTAAAAATGACTTAGTAAAAGCTGCTAAAAGACAGTTGATTATAAATGGTGTTGGACTAATTCAACCTATATATTTTGTAAATGAATTTACTTTAAAATTGAAATGCAAAGATATGCTACTTTGGAGAAGAGGTTTTCTTCTTATTTTCACAGAAAATGAGAGGATGTGGATTTATTCCTGTATAAGGTACATAAAGTTTGATAGAGGAAGACCCCCTGAAAAATCTCTAATGGAAATGGATTGCCCAGATGATTCAGCATTTAAGAGCACCTCTGTTGAAGTTTCCTGAGCTCTGTATCCAGAACAATTTCAAGGAGACCCAGCCTTACAGACTCTCCACTAAAGACTTGTGCATAATCCTAAATTTTTCTTTGGATTCCCTTTAGATTGCCAACACCCCTATTCAGCAGGAAGTAGCCTAGAGAATGACACCCACATTCCCAAAACATGGATTATGGATGTTTGTGCTTATTTACAGTGTTTTTTATATGTTGTTATAGATAAGGGGGGGCAAGAATATTAGATGTGGAGTTCTTTTTGTTTTAAAAAGAGATAAGGGGATATGTGGGAGATTATGTTGTTACATTGTAAATAATTGTCCCAACCACTGGTTCAATATAAAGCACTGATTGGCCAAAGACATGCAGGAAGTGTGAGCGGGGCTACCAGACTAGAACTCTGGGAACTGGAAGAACAGAGCAGAATGCAAGAGAAAAGCCAGAAAAAGCAGAGGACAACCATGCTGCTGTGAGAAAAGGTACCGAGCCGCATGGCCGAACAGGAAAGAGTCATGGGTTAGATTAAGGGTTAAGAGCTAGCAAGTGATATGCCTGGGCCTTAGGTAGATCAGCCTAAAACTATTGGGAGCATCTGTGTGTCTCTGCGTGTCTGGGGGTCTGCAGGTCTAAACTTGAGACTAGGCCTGAAAGTCCAGTCTAGAAACTCATACTATACATCTCCTCTCATGATTTGTTCCCACCTCCCCCTGCTCAATCCCTTTTGATCCCAATTTACTGAGGAGATGATGATAGGTCAATCAGAGAGAAATTCAACAGAGAAATATGAAATCTAACATATATTATGACCCAAATGGACTTAATAGATATATACAAAATTCTTACTTTCTTTAGGATTCTCTCAGCAACAGCATGTGTATGAATCTGTGTGCAAAGCATTATGTTCTCTAGTTGTAAGGGACTGAAGAAGGCAGAGAATGATAAAAAAGCTAAGTGCCTCTGTACATGCTTTCATGATGAATGTCAGACATCTAGGCTATGGAGAGAAAAGGGTATATATAAATTCTAAATACAGTACTTCTGTATTTCTATACAGAAAAACTGAAGAGCACAATAAGAATGAAGTATTTCATGGTGTTCTAAGTTTTTTATTCACTGATATCTTTTCAGCTCATGCTCTAATTAATACATCCTATGAATCTTGAAAAATCATGAAGTATCCACAAATATGGGTGAGCAAAGGCAATTCTACATGATTTTTAAAATAAATAATGACAAATCATATGTTAAGCCGGTTTCATTTGGGACAATGTACAATATGTTATATAATCAATAATAATTATATGCATGCTACTTTATTTTCAGAGGTACAGTATTACATTCTTTCCCTGAGGACAGAGTTTACATAATCAGACTTGAGTTTATTAATGCCACTTTGAAAACAAAATTTACAATATTACTTCCTTTTCAAAATGTTTTTAAAAAATTATTCCTTAATCGAAACATTTTGTAACTGCAAATGGACATTTTACTTAAAGTTTTTAATTAAAATGTAATCTATCTGTTCTCCTTTTTTCTTCTTCTAATACTTCCCATGTTTCCCCCTTCCAACCCTTTCCATGTCTACAATCCTTGCTTATTCTCAAATTGAAGGCTTATTTTTCAGCCATTATTGAAAAACAGAATTGGACATAATGCAGAAATCCACAGATTGTATAGATACATCTACATCACTAATCCTATACCTAATGTTCAGGGAAAATTGTTGAAGATGTGTAATAAAGCAATTGTATGATCCAGAGTGCTAGGAAGTCTGTGGTGAAATTGTGTCTCCTATAAATGACAGTCATGAAGTCTCATCCATACTTGCACAGGTATGACCTGAACAATGACAACATCAATAGATACGGTAACATTAAAGTGGTAAATCTCATGGGATACTACCACTAGACTAAAAAGTAGAAACAAATAATGACAGCTGAGAAATGGAAAATTAGTCTTTCCAAGGATAAACCCCTAATTTCTTATTCAGCTCAATTGTATTTCTGAACAATAACATTTAATCAATAATAATGCTTATAACATTCTTTGTGTCTATTTTCTTTTAAAAAAAAGATATTAGAATTAAATAACAGTGTCACCAAAACATGCATTTGTAGATGTAAGCTCATGTGGTCATAAAACTCAATGGCCCCCAGGAATCACAGTAGAGATTAATTGTTTTAATTATATTTGATAGTCATTAAATTCCTACATAACACTGTAACTTGTAAGAAGGTCATTATTAGAGGGACTAAAATTGGTCTAATAGTTTCTTCTTTCTTATTGAGTTTAAAAGAAAGCTAAATATGTTTCTTCTACCCTAGGGTTTGCTATCTAAGACTCATTTGTGGATCATGTCATTATCTTTTATCCCAGTAATCAAATTTTTATAACTTGAAACTAAATATTTCCAAATTGTGATCAATAGATAATGACAAATGCAGTTTTAAAAACAATATTTTTATAATAAGGCAATGCAGAAAACTGGAAAAATTGTATACAAGAATCAGTTTTTTTATATTTGTGAAAATATTTATTACAATTGTAAGTTGCTGATACCTGGATAATAATATGGATAATGCCACTCTAAGTGTAATGTCAATAAGAATAGTATGATCATCTTTGTAAAAGTGGCTAGTACATAAAACCCAGTAGAGTAAAAGTTATATGGAAATGAAGAATCTGGTACCTAGTGTAAATATTTTTGTCCAATCAGGTTTTGATAGTTGATCTTAAGGCTGGAGAAACAAGGATGTATGTAATATAAACATTCATTGAAATTTCTTTGTATGAAGAATTTAATTACATTGTAGTAATATAGATAATTTGACTAAAAATGAATCTTCATTTTCCTGAAAAAAAATTAAATATCAAGGAATTCAGTGACCAATAAACTGGAATGTTGGCCTTTACTACAGATGATCAAATAATCTTTTTGTTATGTCACATACTTTGGTAATAATAATTTATAAAGTTGAATAAAATAAGCCACTAGGAGGAGTTTTTAATATTCTAGCAGCATTAAAATACAGAGAGACTTCAGTTATAATGATTGAACCAGAAGACATGAGAAACTACTATCAAATCAAAGTATCTGCTTCCAACATATACATTCATGCCAAAAAATCAATCAACAAAATGAGTAGTAAATGTAATATTTTTCTGTAGGAATGGACACCCATTCAATGATTTTTACAAGTGATATAATACTTTGATTTTTATTCAGATAGCAATTTGGGATGTAATTCTAATTCTTAAGGTAGTTATAGCCATTTCAAATTTCCCATCAACTTCAATTTTGGAGAGGGAGTAATCAATATGCATGACATTTCTTTCATTTGCTAGAAATTACAGTTGATGATTCCAGACCTAATGCTCTGGCTTTTTTTCTTGCAAATGGGACATTGACTATTATATAAAGACCATGGAACTCTTGAGCTCATGTAATTTTATACTATGAAAATATGAGCTCTGCTTATAGAAGTATAGACTGTTAAGTCCCCAAATTACTATTTCTTAAAATGCTGAGAATAGTCAGTGCATAGTTTGAAGCAGTTTCACTAGTATTCTATAAAAAAATAAAATATAAGTATTCTATACCTGCTTCAGACGTGACTGTGCAATGAGACTTTATATTCATTGTTTATTCTCAGTTGCTGTTGATACTTCAAGTTTAAAGAAATAGAAATAACCTAATTTATTATTTACAAGTAGAAATAAGAAGAAAGATGGAAATATGTATTCATTGAAGCATATGGAAAAAACTTAGATTATCTTTCCAAGTTCACATGCTTTCAGCTCCCAGTTTTCTCTAGAGGTTTGATTGCAATATATCTATTATAACATATATGGGCATATGTGTGTGTGTGCTTGTGTGTGTTTGTGTATGTTTGTGTGTGTATGTGTGTATAATATTCTGTAATATATTGCTTGTGGTTAATGCTATTGAGGCTGTATTTTGTTTATAAAGCTACTTGACTAGGTGAAATCCCAGCTTATTCCAAGACTAATATTTTGTGGAGATAGGAAGAGCATAACCTTTGATCATACTTCTACTAAATACATATATAAAAGCATCTTCTTAATGAACAATTTTATGAGAATTGAATCTTTTATCAATATTATTATATTAATGTAATTTAGAAATTACATTAAGCATATCTAAATCATTGGGTGGTTTTGTTGTTGAATGCTCTATTTTGGGTTTTATATGTATTACAAATTTTTAGGCCTTATATAATATAATGATAAACTATTTTTATAACAGATAAACCTCACTATAATGCTATAAAATAATCTCTTAATGCTTCTCAAGCTATCGCCATTGAATAAATAGCAAGTTGCCTTCAGCCACTTAAAGATCTAACTGAAGTGGTCTTTCACAATACCTTATTACGTGGATGGTTGTACATGCTATTTTAGACTATGAATCCAGCTGCGATAATCTTAATAAAAAGAAAGCTGCTCTGACAAAATGTATTAACCATAGTGGACTTTTGTTGTTACATTGTAAATAATTGCTCCCCCCCCCCAACGATTTAATAAAAATGCCGATTGGCAGTCTAGAGCAAAAACAAGAGAGCCAAAAGCAGCTTCCAAGTTGTATCTCTCAAGTAGGTCATGGTAGAGTATTGGATTAAATTACAAAATGGTGTGTTTTCTGCATGCAATTTAAGCTGAACAAGGTCAGTTCCTTGGCCTCATGTAAACAAAGAGTTCCTGGGCCTCATGTATATGGTGCATTTAATGTTCCTGTTAATAACACAAAAAAGGAACAGAGTCAAAGACAGCTTCTTAGGGGTGGTGTTTTCTTGAATTAGCTCTGTTTGCTGGAGGCAAGCAAAGGCTTGGATTTTTTTTAAAGAGAGCCTTCCTGATTCAGCCTTAGAGAAAAAAACACTTGTGGATTTTTTTTAAGAGGCCTTGCTTAAAATACTTAAATGGAGTTAATGAACAGCAGACAACAGTGCTTTGCTTAGTAGTTATATGGATCCTAAAATTCTCCAGAGTAGTAATTGTGGGTCCTACCAGTATCATGACTAAAATGCAAAACAATCTCTTTTTATTAAATGACTCAGAATTGTAAAATTACCCCCAAAGCAACATATACAATGACTTTAGGAAAAAGCAAAAGCAATATCTACAATTAAAATAATTCTGTTCACAGATCTAATTCCATTCCTGACAAGAATTAACTATGGCTGGTGGGGCAGTGAGGTGATCCTGATGTGGAAATTAGAAGCGATAGTTCCAACTCTAGGAATTTAAAAGCAGTGATTGACTATAAGCTTAATGTCTTCAGAGAACTTTCATGCTGAAACCATCTTTAATGCTTCAAATTGAGGACAAAGTGCAGTATTTCATCTATAAGAATTGTGTCTAGACAAAGGAACTATTATATCAAAGGATTTTGTTACATGTTTTAGAAAAAAATTTAGAGTTATAATTTAATTACTTTTTATAATTATATTTAGTATGATTTATGAATTGCAACCCATTTGATATCAAATTGAGAAAATGCTTTTGACATCTTTTTAAATATTTTGGCTGTTTTCCTGACAAGTAGAGTTCAAAGATAGTTTAATAGAATATCACTTATCATGAAATGTAAATAAGCTGGAATAGACAATGAATGTGGCATTGAAGTATCCTTTGGGATACAGCAAATAAATTCCTCTGAAAAAAATGTCAAGAAGAAATCAAATAAGGAAATACTTATTCAACAGTAAAAAATAATCTCTCTTCCATTCAGCCTACTGAGACTAAGGAAAGCTAAAAATTCATTGATAGAAGTTTTGATTATTTTATCAATAAAATGATTTGCTATATTCACTAATTTGAAAAATGGATGATGGCTGGTTCAATAAACTAAATATATAAGTAAAGAATGGTTTTGGTAATTATATAGATATATATCTAGAGAAATGAAAGTTGTATCATCATTTTACTCATTGTCAGGGATGGTTGTTTAAAAGAATGAATGGGCAAAATCTTTTCCCTTTCAGTAGAGTGCTGCTTTTCTTAATAACTGTTCTTTGATGTGCACAAGGTATTCAGTTCTCTGAAGGATTATTTATTATATTTTTATCTTAATGCATTTGTTAATGTTTTCTGTTCATGAAACTGTCTCTTTTGCCTGTGTGTTAAAGGGTATTTTTTTTCATCCATTAGCTTTTGTGTATCTGCTTTCATGGTGAGGTTTAAATATGCCTGATCATCCTAAGATAAAGGGTTTTATTCACTCCTTATATAGAGAAAGCAGAATCAACTTTGTACATTAGACTCATCATGGGCAAGAAATGGCTGACAATAGAGTAAGATTCAGCAAATATAAGAAACACATTTACCAGGAACAAGCTGTAATAAATATAAAACATTAAGAAGATGGCAAAAATAAAAAAGTTTGTAAATTCAGACACAGGTGTTTATGGAAGAGATGATTGTTTTGGTGGCTCTAAACTCAGGACATGATCTGGATGAGACATTGTTCCAGGGTAGGTGTTACATCTTAGCTTTTATGTTGCAAGAGGCTCCATAGAAGGCTAACATCCAAATCACATGAAGAACTAAGAAAAAGGAAATATCAAGCTGTTACATATATAGTATAAGAAAGTAAAAACATTATAGCTGGTACTTGACAAAATAATTAGAGAAATTGTAGTGTATTTGCACAATGGAATACTATCCAAGTGTTAAAATATCAATAAACTCAGTGGTAAAAGAATGGAAATAAAAAATAACATCCTGAGGGACATTACCCAAACCCAGAGAGAAAAATAGGGAATATATTTACTAATATATAGATATTTATAGTAACATAAATGTTAAAAATGATAGAATTCACATAATCACAAGGGTTGAGCATAACGTAATACGCCAGGTGATTAATAGATTTATAATACAGGAATATAAAATAGATTATTACGGATTAGTGGTGGAGATTGAGTTTTTCTGGGTAGGGGTGAATCATTTTTTAAAGGGTGTCTTTTCTCAAATATTTTATGACTGTCAAATATTAGATGGTTGTGTTATCAAATCTGTATCTCTTTTACTTTATTGGTTTACATATAAATTTTTGTATCAGTTTGTTTTTTTTTTTTTTTACCAGAAACTGTGTTATTTCAGCTCTGTTGTGTAACTTGTGACAATATATGATTGTTATTTTAAATATTATTTTATATTTTATTTGCCTCATTTAACATCCATGTGTGTATATATATATATATATGTGTGTGTGTGTGTGTGTGTGTGTGTGTGTGTGTTTGTGTGTGTGTGTGTGCTTATTTGAATTACAATGTGTATACAGTGCCTAAAAAGAAATTAGGGCTTGAGTTAAGGACATCTGAAAACCACTATGTGCTAGAATTAAAGTCCAGACCCCTGTTACATCTCCCTTATACTCTTAACCACAGAACATTGACTCCAGTATTATCTTAATATAGCTCTAAAACATTGTCATTTAAAAGATATTATCTAGCCACAGTTAACTATGAGGTGAGTGGCACCTGGACCCTCAAGTCAAGCAGAGACTGAGGTCTCTGAACCCCAGCATGGGGACAGTGCCCTCAGCACCCCATCCATATCTAACTCTGCCTTAAACAAAAGAAACCTGGGAAAGCCCCACCTCACCTAATCCCCAGGAAAACACAGCTCTAAAGACAACCAACCCATGGGCCAAACCACACCCAAACCACAACCTACATTATCACCAACCAACAACTGGGTAACCTACATCATCACCCACTGACAATTGGATAACCAGCAGCACTCTCCTGTTCCACAGCTAACTAAGAGCTAACTAAGATCCCCCAAGTGCACAACTAAGAGGAGACAAAGAGTGAACCAAGGAAATGATGGACAGACACCATTGCAAAAATACACATAAGAATAGAAAGAACAACATGACACAACTAGAAGCAGCTGATCAAAGATCAAAGCATAACAATGAAGAGGAAACAGAAGGATATGTCATTAAAAACAACTTTTTGAAGGTAATAGAAGTTTTAAAAGAAGATATAAAAAATTCCCTTAATGATATAGAAAAAAATACAAACAAAAACCTGGAAGAGGTAAACAAATCCCTGGAAGAAAATAAAGAAAACAAACAGGCAGTAATTAAAAATTAAAATAGAAGCAATAAAGAAGGCACAAACTATAGCAAAGCTGGAAATAGAAAACCTGAAGAAACAAACTGGAACCAAAGATGCAAACATATCTAACATAATGCAAGAGGTGGAAGACAGAATCTTTTGATTAGAAGATTCAAAAGTGGAAATAGATGTCAGTTAAGAAAATACTGAAACCACAAAAGCCATAACACAAAATTTCCAGAAAATCTAGAAGACCATGAAAAGAGCAAACCTGAGAATAATTGGAATCAAAGAAGGTGAAGAACATCAGCTCAATGGCACATAAAATATACTTTAAAAATCATAGAAGAAAACCTTCCCAACCTAAAGAAGGAAATGCTTATAAAGATACAAGAAGTTTACAGAGCACCAAATAGACTAGACACTTCAAAAAAAAATATGCTTGCCACATAAAAATAAAGCCACTAAATCTACAGAACAGAGAAAAAGTATTAAGAGCATCAAAGGAAAAAGGCCAAATTACCAATAAATTCAAACCCATCAGAAGAACACCAGACTACTCAATAGAAACAATGAAAGCAAGAAAATCTTGGTTAGATGTTATACAGACATTAAAAGATCAGGGCTGCCAACCCAGACTACTATATCCAGCAAAACTGTCAATCACTATAAGTGAAATAAACAAGATATTTCATGACAAATCCATATTTAAACAATATCTATTCACAAATCTGGCACTACATAAAGCTCTAGAGAGGAATATCCAACATAAGGAAAGCAGATACACCGTTCAAACCACAAACAAATGATAATCCCTCCGAATAAAAGAAACCAAAGAAGTAAAATACACACAAGATATGACCAAAATAATAGGAAATAACAATTGTTGATCATTATTATACCTTAATATCATTGGACTCAATTCACCTATTAAAAGGCAAAGTCTAACAGGATGGATATAAAATCAGAAGCCATTCTTCTGCTGCATACAAGAAGTACATTTCAACTTCAAAGCCGGACACAGGAAAGAGTTGGGAAAAGACATTCTAATCAAATGGTCTTAATAAACAAGATGGTGTAGCCAGCCTAATATAGACTTTAAACTAAAATCAATCAAAAGAGAGCAGAACAGATACTACTTACTCATCTTGAGAAAAATCTACCGAGATGATTTCTCAATCCTGAACATTTATACCCCTAAAACAAGAGCAACTACATATGTTAAAGAAACCTATTATGGCTTAAATCTCTTATCAAACCCTACACATTAATAGTGGGAGACATCAATATTCTACTTTCACCCCTTTTATATGTCAACCAGATAAAAATTCAACAAAGAAATAAGAGATCTAACATGTATTATGACCTAAATGGTCTTAATATGTACAGAATCTTCTACCCCAAAATAAGAAATATACATATTTCTAAGAACACCATATAACTTTCTCTAAAACTAACCACATACTAGGACATAAAGAAATATCAATAGATACAAAAATGGTAACAACTCTCTGCATCATATCAGACCATCATGGTCTAAAGCTGGAGTTCAACAACAACAAAAATCACAGAAAGCCTAAAAACTCATAGAAACTGAACATCTCTCAATTGAACCACCTCACAGTCAAGGAAGATATTAAGACAGAAATCAAAGACTTCCTAAAATTTATTGAAATCTATAACATACCCAAATTTATGGGACACAATGAAATCAGTACTAAGAGGAAAATTCATAACACTAGATGCCTACATGAAAAACCTACAGAAATCTCACACAAGAGACTTAACAACACAGCTGAAGGCTTTAGAACACTTAGAAGCAAACTCACCTAGAAGGAGTAGAAGACATGAAATAATTAAAATTAGGGCTAAAATCCATACATTAGAAACAAAGAGAACAACACAAAGAATCAAATATCAGGATTGGTATCACAATTTGAAAGACACTGAATACAAAACTTGACAGCATTTTAGAGGAACTGTAATTCTGAACACTAATGTCTGGAGGAGAGAATGATTATAAAAGAAAAGCTTGGAAAATTCCGAAACCTCTAGAATCATGAATGTTCCCTACAGAAAGACAGTATACAAAAACTATGAGCCAATCTCTATTTTTCTTTCAAATGCCAAGATCCCTACAACAGTTATATGCTAAAATAAAAACATATTAATAATGCTATTATAACAATTATATATATATATATATACATATATATATATTTATACATGCAGCTTAACGAATCTCAAATAATTCTAAGTGAAATAAGTTCATCAATTACTACACTAAAATATATGAGCGTCAAAATGTCTAAATCCAAAAACAATAAGAAAGTCACGCAAATTGACAGGACAAAGTGTACTTGATGCACTGAGATACAAAAAAAAAAATCCATGAAAATGTTGTGTCTGAAAATACTGTACATTAAAAATCTGGTTCAAATTAACCATTTCTAAGATTTTAAACAAAATTAAGGCAATATATTATTCTTATATTTGATTCACAAAAACTTAAAGATGAAAGGAAAACAAAAATAAACACAATTCTGGAAATAATTTTTCTTTTGCAAAAGTGATGAGATTGAAACATATTATATATGTACTTGTAATTTAAGTACATTCATTTTAATAACAAACACCCCTGTTGGGTAGTGCACAAGCACCTATAATGTGGAACAATATTTTTGAACATTGTGAATATTTATTGTTCTCATTGGCTTAATAAGGGGCTAAATTGCCAACAGCTAGGCAATATGTATGTATTGTTAATTATTATATAGTGTATAAAGATGCTATTGCGATACTCAGTACCAAGATGTTTCAGGAACTGAAAACCAGGAAAACATTTATGCACAAGTAAAATTAAATTCTGATAAATTTTATAATAAAAATTATTAACTTTTATGTGATTTCTACACTAATTTTATACTTTTTAATTATGATTACTAAATTAATGGGAATTGTGGATTCCTAGAAAACTAATAAAAAAAAGTTTTGGGTATGTCTGTAACGCCATTTATGGAGAAAAATGGCAGAAGTATCTTCCCTTAGCAACCTTGCTTTGAATATAATTAGCACATGGAATAAAGGTGGAAAGAGATCATAGGCAGTCAAGACTACCAAACTCCATTCTTTTTGAGATAGCACATCTACTGCTGCTATAATTACCTGTGGACACCAGACTCCATGTTCTTTACCTCTTCTATGTGAATTGAAGCCATTAAATTTCCAACGAGCTCATAAACCTTAAACCTCTGAGAAGTTCTTCATTATTCGTTCATTTTGCTCTGAAGTTGCCTGCTGTATACGCAATATAATTGCTAAGTTCTACACCTCTTCAGCATGATGATAACCACTACCAGACTTCCTAAATTCCAACTGTATAAGTCAATCTAGAAACTTCTTTTTAACTTTATAAAAATGAATTTTGTGGACTCTTGCTCTTAATAGTGCCCTAAGTAATACAATGGCTTTTGATTTATAATGACTTCAATTATAGCTTTTTTCCATTTATACTTATGTAGAAAGATACACACTGAAGAGATTATTAATTAAACTTTGAAATATGGTATTTTCTTGGTATAGCCATGTGTGACATAGTAGTAGTGCTATAACTACTGCGTTGGTCAGTTGGGCAATAGCAGTAAGCTATCCCTTCTTGTCAGTCACACAGTCATGATTATAAACAACCAGTAATATACTCTGTATTGTATCAAGGCTACAGTGCTAGCTATATACTAGACATATTCAATATGTTTGACCTGAAATTTTTAAATTATGTTGCATTTATCAAGATACAATGCCATCATAATTTGATGATTTTCTTAAATGACACTTGTGATCCCCAAATGACCACAGACTATACTTAGAAAAATAAACATATATTACCCCCTAAATCAACACAAATCATAGGGAAGAAAGAGAGAAAAGAAAAGGCTGGCAATATGGATTGATTTTTGACAATCAGTTATCAATCTGACAATTAATATTTACATATTTATTAAATGAAAAATCTGTTACAGAGTCTCAGCTTCTGTATTGATTGGTTATATTATGCAATGACTTCAAATAGTGTAGCCATATTTGATAATTCATTTCCAATATGAACGTTCAGGACTAGGCAATTCTCCTCCTTATTATGAAACAAGGATTTAGGGTCTTGCTAATTGCTTCATCTACAAAAATAGAAGTTTTTTGTTTTGCTTTGTTTTTCCTTTAAGATAGTATAACTTGGAGAACAGAAAAAGGAGATTTAGTCAAAGTGGCCACATTGGCAAAAGAAACAAAGAAATTAAGCAAGCGACCCCCCATTTCAATAATACCCCCATCACTGCAAAGTCCTTCTTCAGAATCCTGAAGTAAAATTAAAATTAAACTTACTGCCAAAGACATGTTCATCTAAGACTTCCCAATCAAGGAGATGTCATCATACCAACAACTGACCATCACAGACTACATTTCAGACTGATTCTACAAAATTGTCTGACAAATGTGAAATCATTGCCCATAAATGGAGCACTGAATACTACTGAGATATCTGTTGACCAAACATCGTCATTGCAACTGAATTGAGGTAATGACTGAAAATTATTCTATTTATGACTTTAGGTCATACTTTTCTATGGTGATTAAGAAATTCTCGAATGCATATCTTGAGGATCAAAAAATTACTGATTCTATGAGGTCATTTGAAGGCCTGCTTCATCAGGAAAATTAAGCTCTAGAAAAATCAGTAGTATCCAAACTCGAGGAATGTGAGTCATTAGTTTCCAAGCTTTAGAAATAGGAGGAACATACTGCAGTACAGGAAAAGGGTGGTAATGTATTTTCTGTTCAGAACAATCCAGGTCAACCCCTGATGAGATACTATGGTAATGAAGACACTCTACCTAAGGTGGTAAATGTGACAGGGCTACGCCCTTCTCCACCAGTATTATTTCCAGTTACTGTTCAGTTGAAGAAATCATATGGGGAGTCCTTGAAATTTGTAGAATATATTTATGAGCTGATACATATGAAAGATATCAAAGATTTTAAGGAGCCCATATTGCTTCATGGGATACACTCTACTTATGCAAAACAGTTGCTAAATTCATGGTGAACAAAAAACCAGATATTGCCTAATGATTGGATGTAGTTCAGTGTAATTGTATTGGACTATAGCCAAAATTTGCAATGGAGAAATTGTTCTAGGAAGGAGGCTAGGGCCTTAGAAAACTATGGAAAAATTAGGGACTTTTTTATTTCTCAGGATCAAATTTGTGGTGAAGGCATGTTTGCTGAGGTGAAGGCTCAGACTTCTTATAATGAACATACATTGTTGCTATGCCATACTGATGCATTGAATGCTGGAGAAAATATTTTGGACCCTGGTCGAAAAATTGAGCCTTAAACCAAGACCAAACAAAACTAAAAAGAACCTTACACTGACTTTTTACAGAGGCTTACCAAGGCTGTGCATAGAGTAGTATCAGACCCTGAAGTTAGGAAGCAGTTAATAATTTCTGTTGCCTTTCATCATGCTAATCTGGAATGTAAAAGAATGTTTATGCCTTTAAAGATCATATCTTCACCAATAGAGGAATGAATTCACTATGCAATCAATGCTGAATCTCTCCATTGCGATGAAGAGAATTGGGTAGGCCAAGCCACTGCTAATGTTAGGGTGAGGAACCAAGGCATCACTTGCTTTAGCTGTGGTAAACCAGGCCATATAAGACAGAATTATACACAACATACTTCTGGAAATAATATCCATTTTAGGATATTCATAGACCAATGAATGTAGATTTACCAGGGACAAAGAAAGCAACTCTCTACCACTGGGAAATACTTCTCATGGCTTCCCCCAGGAAGCCCCCAAAAGATCATATTTCAAAGCCAGGGAAGGTCTGATCATATTCAGTCACAGGGGAGGACTAGCCTTCTCAGGATGAATAGGAATTCCCATGCCTAATCTAGAAGATAATATGGCATTGGATAGTAGAATAAATTCAATAGAGAAATCAAAAGTTCCAAGAAAAACCTCAAAATGAATATTTTGACAGACTTTGATAAATGAACAAAGACCAAATTGAGAGTATGGGTACATAATATTTATAACCATGATTTAGTCAATATGAGGGCTGGCGTTTCAATCACAACCCCACAATCATAGCATCCAAGATGGCCTTTACAGGCAGTGAATATCCAATTTCTGGGTAGTAGGATATATCTCAAGTGAAACAGAGTGTAAGATGGTTTGAATGCAAAGGAACAAAAGGTCAAAAAGGACAGTTGAAGCCATATATCACTGACATAGCAGTAAATCTATGGGGTCATGACTTTCTACAGCAATGGAATACCCATATTTAAATCCCTCCAAGTTCAGATATCAACCAGAAACTCAATTATGTTTCTAAAAGTTGTGTTTTTAGGTGCTATGAAGAAAATTCACCAGCTGTTCAGGTTGTGCAAATTGCCCAATAGCCACAGAACCTAAAAGGACACTCATGGTTCTGCCTTTAAGATGGCTGACAGAAATGCCTGTTTAGGTTCAGCAATGGCCCTTGACAACGGAGAAACTTCAGGCTTTGGAACAGCTAGTATAGGAGCAGTTACAGACTCAGAATATTGAAGAGTCAACCAGTCCATGGATTCACCTGTATTTGTTTTCACGAAGAAATTTGGAAAATGGAGGATGGTGACAGATCTGAGAGTAATTAATAAAGTGAGTCAAACTGTGGGATCTTCACAATCTGGTATCCCCCTTCCTTCCCTGTTACCTAAGGGATGGCCTATTACAGTTATTTAATTTGAAGGACTTTTTTTTTTAAACCATACCTTTACAGGAATAGGACAAAGAAAAATTTGTTTTCACAGTGCCTCCTCTTAAAAATTCATGTCCAGTTAAGAGGAACCAATGGAGAGTCTTCCCCAAGGAATGTTGAATAGTCCTACCTCATGACAATATTTTGTACAACAGCCACTAGAAGTGTTGTACAAGAACTTCCAACAATCTATCATTTACCATTATATGGATGATATCTTGTTGGCAGACCCAAACACAAATACATTAAAAACATTGTTTGAAGAACTAAAGAAAATATTGCCTGATTGGGGACTACAAATTGCCCCAGAGAAAGTACAGAGAGGAGATATATCAATTATTTAGGATATAAAATAGGTTTACAGAAAATTAGGCCCCAAAAGGTGAAATTGAATAGATACAAATTGAGGACACCTAATTATTTTTAAAAAACTACTAGGGGATATTATTCATCTACAGCCCATTATTGGCATAAAAAACTATGAACTAGTTAATTTGCTCCAGACTTTGATGGCAAAAAGGACTTAAATAGTCTCAGACAATTCTCCAATGAAGCCAAGAAAGAATTAGCATTGGTGGAAAAGAAACTACAAGAAGCACATGAGGATCATGTGGATCCAGACCTGGATTTCATACTGCTTATTTTACCCTCTAGACAATCTCTGACAGGAGTTTTGATGTAAAGAGAAAATATTATATTAGAATGGATATTTCTGCTGCATAGGCTAAGCAAGAAGCTGAAAACATATATCAAAAAAATTTCTGATCTGATTTTTAAAGGTAAATTCTGACTTCGCCAATTGACTGGAAAGGACCCTACAGAAATTGTATTGCCTTTGACTAATGAAATTGCTTGATTATGGGCTGACAGTGAACCTTGACAAAAGGCTTGTAGTAATATTTTAGGAGAGATTAATAACAAATATCCTCTAAGTAAGAGAATTTAATTTACAAAGGAAACTAATTGGATCTTTCCTCATGTGGTACAGGATAAAACCCTTTCTGGAGCTTCTATATTTTATACTGATGTGAACAATTTAGGAAAGGCTCGTTACAAATCAGAAAACTTAAGATGGCTCAAAGCTGTTATAACTCTGTTCAGCAGTCAGAACTATATGCAATTATTATGGTGTTGTTGGGATTTTATAGATCCTGTTAACGTAATAACTGACTCTCAGTGTGCAGAAGGAGTTGTTTTATATATTGAAACTGCTGACTTCATTCCTGATGATACAGATTTGACTTTACTGTTCATACAACTACAGGATATTATCAGAGATAGGATACATCCTACGCACATAACACATATCAGGGCACACACAGGTCTCCCAGCCTGTCTATCACAAGGTAATGATGAAATTGATCAGTTGTTAAGAGGAAACAATGCTGGAGGCCACAGAATTTCTTGAGAAACATCACATTAATAGTTAAGGACTAAATAAGAGTTTTCCCATCACTTGGCATCAGTAAAAAAAAAAATCCTACAGAATTGTACCAGTTGTCCCTTCTATAACCAACCATCTTTACCTGCTAGAAGTAATCCTAAGTGTACACATAGAAATGGGATCTGGCAAATGGATGTGTTTCACTTTCCAGATTTCAGAAAGATGAAACATGTACATCACATCATTGATACTTACTCTGGAAAGCAATGGACAACTGCCCTGTGTTCTTAAAAAGCTGATCCTGTACTTACTCACCTTTTGGAAGCTGTGGTCATAATGAGAATTTCCTGCTCAGATTAAGACTATCAATGCTCTAGCTTATGTTTCCCCAAAAAGGAAAGTGATTTTTGGATATTATAATATAAATCATATAACAGGGATGCCACAGAATCCTACAGGGCAAGCAGTTGTATAGAGATCTCACTGAACTTTGAAAGATGCTTTATAAACAAAAAAGAGAAATGAGAAAGCCCCAGGAGAGGTTTCATAGTGCCTTATTGACTTGAATTTTCTTAATGCTGATGAAAAGGGAACATCAGCTGGTGAAAGACATTGGGTAATGGAGAAATCTTCCGAAATAAACCAATCCATCTACTTCAAGCATGTGTTGGCTTCAGAATGGAAGGTGGGATATATGCTTTGATGTGGTAGGTGTTTTGCTTTTTTTTCCACAGGAAAATAAAAGATGTTGGTGCCAATAAAATTAATAAAGGTCAACTTCAGAAAGGAGTGTCTTCCTGAGGAGGAGAAGTAATTGCTCATCCCAGATATAACAAGTAGATATATGGTAAGGAAAATACATTTATAAAACCAGGGAAGAGTCTCAATTTTGTCTTTACAGAAGAATGAATAGAACCATCTTTAAGACATTGACTGAATATTGAATGGTTAGTCACCTGCAATAGAAGGGAGATCAATGAGGAAGGAATATAAACAAAAGACTATAAGACCAACTGATACAAATATGTACTACCGGGTAATTTTTCAATTCTCACTGCTTTCCATCTTACATCTATACCTCTTCAAAAAATGTGATCCTGATTTGACTATAAATAAGGCTGGATTTGGAGTGGGAGCAAGTGGCTTTCCCCCTCTCTAAACTCAAGCATAATGGTAAAGAGAATGTGAGAGATTCTGTCTCTTATCAGAAAAGCCACCTGGTATGGGACAGAAGACAGTTTAGGGACCAATATTATTGTGACTTCATCTATAATGATATTTTCCTCTGAATCTACACCTCCCAACAGTCCTCTATGAATATGATGTAAATATCTTCTTTGGATATCAATAATTCTTACGTTTTCCATCATAAATAACATTTCCTCCTCAGCTATCTACAAAGCGTCTGGAACTGAGATGGGGCCCCCACCAGAAAGATTCCTACTGGTCAAAAGGGAGCAAAAGAAAAAGAGTATGAGAGAGAGAGAGGCAGACAGACAGACAGACAAACAGGAAGACAAACAGACAGAGAGACAGACATGCAGAAACCGAAATAGAGAAATCAAGAACCTGGTGTTTATCAATCACTGATTCAATGATTGCTTTTAAAAAATTGACTATTCAAAATGGTTGAAAGACAGTACTCTATGATTATCCTTCCTGTCACATCTCTTATAAGAATTCCATATGGATTTATGCAGTACTCTGAGAATGGTTATAGATGTGTATAGTCAGTCCATTAGGATCTAATCTTTGTTTTAGCTTTTATAGGATCCCAAAGAGATGCCATTGCCCTTAAGTCAGCAGGAAGCAACCTGATGAAAAACTATGCCCCTTTTCCCAATAAGTTTTGTCCTCTGAGAGTTATGGTTCATTATTATTCTGATAGAATGGTTATAAGTTAAAATTGGGTTGAGGACAGAACAATAATATAGCCTCAAAGACAAAGACAATGTGCATTGGCATAGATATTTATATATTAATACAAATGTGAAATGATTTCATATGTTTTATTGAGATAATTTGTATATTGGTACAAATTTAAATCTGAAATTGTTTCATATGTCCAAAGCAACTTGTACATTGATATAAAATTGAATCTGTAACTGTTATATAATATTGAATCTGTAACTGCTACATTTTACACATACTTCTACCTCTGTTTAAAATATTTGCACATTATTGTCATTTCCACTATACTATTCTTACCTCCATTTAACTGTACTAGACATAATGTATGATTGCACTAGTTATGATATGTGCAAAAGATGTTTATATAAGTTTCTTTGGATATATATGTATATACATGTCTGAAATAATGTTACCATGTTTGATAGTCATATTAAAGTCATTGTTCAAAGATTTTACACCCCTTTATAGGTAACCTAGTTTTACAATAGTTTTCAATCCTTGGGATGATAAGAACTGCAGTCAACATTACTTAAGCTGCCATGTCACAGTCCTCCCAGATACAGGTTAGAATACCATAGATAGACAGGAGTCTTCAACCATTTCATAAACCCAGAGAATATGGCATTTCACCTTTTGTTATTCAGAATTTGGCTCTGAGAGACATGGCAACTACTGGTGTCACTCTTCCTTTCCCAAGATGGTGTTGAGCATCAAGGAAATGTCTTTGGAGTTTGTCCTTTTGGCAGCGAATGGCCAGTTGGGTAAAGAGCTGCCCTTGCCTCTATTGCTGCAAATGCCAGGATGACAGATGGAGACTGACGAAACCTGCATGGACATGATAAGAGAGTAACTCCAAAAATGTCCTGCTTCTGAAAACATCTGTCAGATATCATAGGCTGAATTTCATCACTTGTCATTTGTCTGTTTTCATTTTGAATTGCTGATAGGAAATTTTCAACATAAAAAATCAACAACTCGGTTTACTATGATTCAGATAGTTCATGTTATAACTTTTCACCAATTTTTACTATGTTTCACCTAAGTAATATTATATTCAAAGTCTTTTTTACTTCATTAATTTTACTGGCTAATTCAATATTTCCTTCCCATTCCTGGGATCATATAATATTTAATTTGGATATTAGCAATCTGTTCACTGTGTATTTTGTAGATTATTACACTGTAATAAAGATTACTATTCTTTTCTTTAAACTTTTGGCAAAATTTAACAATTATAATTTTTAATTCAATGATATGACACTGATATTTCAATCCAGCTATATTTTCATTTTGACCTATTTCTATTTTATGATTGTAAAATTTATTTCTGAAAATTGTTCTTAATTTTATATTTTCCTATTGTGCTTCTATTAATAAATAATTATGTCATCTTAACTTTAATTATATACCAAATTTATAATTATTTTGAGCTTTTATTACTCAGACACTCCTATTGATATGTATTTTAGAATATTATAGAAATATTCTTAGGTATATTCTTTTCCATGATGTGAATTTTATGCATGTCTTGTCTCCATCAATAAAAATTTGAAGTTTATCATATGTTATAGAATATTGACTCATTTTAAATGTTAAAGTACCCCCATTTTAAGAATTTGTATTGATTGATTTCTCTTTTTTGAGGTTGAAATTGTACTTTATGTTATTTTCTTATTGTAGCAAACATTTGTCTGAAACACTGTGACAAAGCCACCTTAAAGGTAGAAAGTTTATTTTTGCTCAAAGTTTAAGGATATAATCCATAATGGTAACAGCATGATCTTGAGACAGCTAGTCATATTAAATTCACAGTTAGGAAAACAAGAACAATGTTTTCTCATACTCAGCTAGCTTTACATTTTATATTAGTGTCAAAATATAAACGAAAAATATTATTGCGAATCTTAGGGTAAATCTTTTCATATGTATCAACCCAATCAAAATTATTCCTCACAGGTCTAGTGAGGAGGCTCAGCATGTAAAAGGGATTGTTATCAAGATTATCCCTTACAGGATTGGAATGGAGGCTCAGCACTTAAGAGCAACTGTTGTTTGTTCTTAAAGAGAACCTGAGTTTGAGTCCCAACACCCACCTGACAGTTTACAGCCTCCTGCAACTACCTCCATTCCCAAATAACTGAATGCCATCTTCTTCCTACAATGCCAGCATCTACATGATATACATACATACACTGAGGCACACCCATATTTAATAATAAAATAAATACTTTGTAAATGATAGTTTTTCAAAGGTATGATCAGAATCTAATTTAATCTAAATAATATCTCACTGGAGAGCCTAATTGATATTTTGTGCATGTTGTTACCCTATGCTGGATGAATTATTTCACTGGAGCCAAGTCTGTGAATTAATATCTTGACCCCACTTTACACTTTGGACTTTGTTTGATATTGGAAATGTGATCTCTTGGCTTCTTGTTCTAGTGCCCATGTCAACAAGAACCCCTTACTCTAGAACTGTATATAAGCTACTCCATTATTTTATAAACTTTATTATTCATATTGTCTTATGACAAAAATAGAAAAAATTACTCATATAGAGATTTGTACCAATGAGTGAGTAGTTGTTGTGAAGAATGGGACCATGTTATTTTTTGGAATAATATGAAAGGCCTTAAAAATTTGGACTAGAAAAGCAGAGTTTAATAGACTTTTCTATGATAATTTTGGATAATGGTAGTACTCAGAGAAATGCAGACTCTGGAGATTTAACCCAAGAGGGTACAGGTGAAAATTATTATCAACTAGACTATGGACTTTTCTTGTGATATTTTGTCAAGAAATATGATTATTTATTTCCATTGGCTGAGGACTTTCCTGAGACTACATTTAAAAATAAACAGATCAATTTCCTTTGTGTGTAGAATATTTCCAGATAGCATAACACTAAACATTTTATTGTTTTTATTGATAATGCTTATGGAAATCTACAAGGTCTTAAAAATTCATAAAGTATATCTTGGAGAGAAAATAGTAGTAGGAAGTTGAGTCATACAGGCAGGCTTACATTGAGAAAGGCTATAATTCTAAGGAGATCCACACAGCTATTGAAAGGGCTCCTGATGTATAATAGAAAAATAAGAGTATCCCCGGGTAAAGATATCACAGAGTTAACATTCCAAATGTGAAAAAAAAAGTCCTAAGACATTTTCTGCTGCTGCAAGGCAATTGCATACAAAGCTACTGCAAATGTAACTCACAGTGTCACTGAGGCTATGTAATGTGTAGTAGGATAGTTTATGAATACAAAGGATAAAAGTTTGTAAAATGATCTTGTAAAAGTGAAGACACAGAGGTCTTTGAAGATGTTGGAGCCCTAAAACATTTCACCAATAATTGTCCCCGCCTATGAGTTTAATAAAAAGCACTGATTGGCAAAACGCAGACAAGATGTATGAGTGGGGCTACCAGACTAAGAAGACTCTAGGAACAAGCAGAACAGAGTAGAATGCCAGAGAGAAGCCAGAAAAAAAAAACAGAGGATAACTATGCTGCTCTGAGAAAAGGTACTGAGCTGCATGGCTGAACAGGATAAGAGTCATGGGTTAGATTAAGGATGAAGAGTTAGCAAGTTATATGCCTGGGCCTTAGGCTGATCAGCCTAAAACTATTAGAAGCATCTGTGTGTCTCTGCAGGGCTGTGGGTCTGTGGGCCTAAACCTTGAGGATAAGCCCAAAATTCCAAGACAGAAACCTCTTACTAAACACCAAAAAATGCTTTCTGCAGTTTATAAAACTAGCCTAGGAAAGAGATGTATTTTAAAGCAATGGGTCAGTCTCAAAAGATCAAAGTGAACCTAATCAAAATATATTGTATGGAAATCTAAAAAAAAAACTAATTAAAAATATCTTATTCACCATTTAAATTACCTAAACATTACATCTTTTCTTGTGTAAAATGTATTTTGCAATTGTTTTATTTAACACATTAAACTTATTAGAATTCTATAATTATTTGAATTTTGATGATTTTAAGATTGTAGAAGGAAAATATAAGGCTCTATATAACTTTCAGAAAGTTACCAGAATGTGAAATCAATCAATCAATCAATACTAGTAGGCATTCTATATACCAACAGAAAACTTTCAGAGAAATAATTTTCAAAGATCTCTCATTCATGATAGCTTAAAACAAAAAACAAAGAGAAAATACTAAAGTACCTCACAATAAACCTCACCAAGTAAAAGATCCTAACAACAAAAATTTGAAGAAAATAATTAGTAACTGAAAAAGACTTCCCATGATCATTAATGAACAATATCATTATTGATGAAATGGCTTTAATGTCAATGATACTACAGATCAAATCAAACCCAGTTTAAGACTCCATAGGAATAGGAAGACAACATTAAAAATTAATATAGTAAAAATAATTTTGAATAGTAAGATTAATAAGAAACAAAGTACAATATTGCTGACATTGAAATACTTGCTTTCAAACTATTTCAAAAGGCCAGGTTAGAATATACCACTGAGTTCTGCACTACAAATACCAGTAGGTTGGAATTAAGTATTTATAAATAATAACAATTAAGGTAAAAAGAGGCTGTAAACTTGAAAAAGAAGAAGAAAGGGTATATGGGAGGATTAGGAGGCAGGAAAGAAAATGGATAAATGATGTAATTATATGAAAATATCAAGAAGTAAATTTTTAAAAATCTGTATGTTATTATATTAGAAACAAACATGTATAACAATGGGCAAAATTTTATAAACTAAAACAAAACAATACATATTTAGGTTCCCTTATTTTGAACAAGTTGAGAAAAGTTTATACTGGGAAATATGAGTCTAGTATCTGAAAGTTAGGGCTGATACTTTAGAGTACTAGAGGAAAATGTAGATAAAATTCTTTCATATTCAGGCAAAATATTCTGAAAAAAATTAATATACAATATTAAGAACCATCATCACAACAAAGAAAACAGCTGGAATCATAAAGATATAGACTAAAAAATTGGAAAAATATAATTTACCAGCTATGAGTCAGACAGGGAATTAATATCTTCAATATATAAATTGTTTTAAAAGTTAAGCAACATAAATTCAAATAATTCAATAAATAAATAGGCTAATTTAACTAAAGCAACATTCTCAAAAGAAGACATAGGCAATAAATATTTGAAAAACATGTTGAAATTACTTAGGTATCAGTACAATATAATATGAAAACAACTTTGATAACCAATACATGTCCAGTGAGAATTGCTCTCATCATGAAGGAAACAAATGAGAACAAATGCTAGTGAGTATTTGGTGAAAGAGAAATTATCTATTGTTCATAGACATGTGAACTAGTATATCCACTATGGAAATCAGTACAATAATAGTTCCACAAAAGACCCAAGACTACCTTATTATGCACCTGTAAAAGAATTATAGGTATATATGTCATGAAGATACACAAAATTTATTTCTGATTTGTTCCAAACAGATAAGAAATGGAACCAAACTATCTATTCATCAGATAAATGGATAAAAATGTAAAGTATATATTAGAGAGATGGCTCAGCCAGTAAGATGAGACATACAACCAAAAAAGATATGGAAGATTTACATTCTGTTATTTTATACAATCATAAAAAAAATTGAATCATGACATTTTCTGGAAAGTATATGTGTTTTACAAATCCTAAGTGGTCTCATAATAAAAATGCAAAGCCAGATATTGGAGTAAGTTCTTAAAGATCAAAGAAACAAGGGACCAGAGAAACTTCTCACCACTACTGAATCATCAGGCAGAAAGGGTAGATTCTGTCTACAGAAATCCTCAAATTGAATGCTCCTGAGTCATCAGCCTAAAGGGGAAGGAACTGGAGAGCCAACTTCTGTCTTTTTCTGTTGTATATTCCTTTCTTTGTCTGGTCATATAATTTCCTGACTCAACCTTCCTAGTGCTGGGATTAAAGATTTGTAATCCCAAATGCTGGATTAAAGTGCCACCATTGAGTGGCTGTTTTTATTTTTTGTTTTTTGTTTTTTTTTTTAACAAGATTAATCTTTAATAGTCCAGGTTGACTTGAATACTAAAAGTAAAGGTGTGTACCATCACTGACTGACATCTGTGGCTAGCTCTGTAGTTGGCTCAGCCCTCTGATCCTCAAGTAGTGTCCATTTGATACATTGAATATTACCACATAGGTGGAGGTAAAAATCACTTTTAGAGAAATTAAATTAATCTCAGAAGAAAAAAATGTTTTATATCATATAATTTTTATATATAAATATAGGAATACAGGAAGAGATAGTTATGTATATATTTGTAGGTCTTCCATATAAAAATGTGACCATAAAAATGGAAGAAAATATAATAAGGATTGTGAAGAAAGTAAAATAAATTGCATATGGTATGAAAGACAGGACTATGGAAAGCAGAAATGGTGAAAGGATAGATAAAATCAAAATATAATGTTATGTATGAGTGACATCATAATCAAACTCATTGAGTTATATGATAACTTAAAAAATAATTAAGACAAAAGTCTAGAGGTGGTAGATTTATTTGCCTGCTTCTTGTTTCAAGATAAGATGAGATTTGGATATAAATATTTCTTTTGCAGAGTCAACCTTTTTCAAGAAAAACTGTATATGCTTTTCAAAGCTATTCCCTTAATCTTCAAAAATGTGGGCAAAAATATTCTTTGACCTTCCCAGAGGAATATGACAGATTTCTTTGAATGACAGCACTGACAATTGTGTGGTTCCTCAGTAGATTAGAACTTCAGTGAAGGCCTACCAGAAAAATCATCAATAATATTAGTCATTTGATTACTCCAGTTAATGGCTTTTAACATAATCTCTTATAAAGAAATAAATCTCAGTTGTAATTATATTTTTCTGAGGCTCTGGATTTCAGAGCAATGTTTTTCTCATAAAATTAATTTTAACTTCATAAAACCATTTATTTTTATTTTGTATAACTTTGCTTACATGTTAAAACAACAATGCTGTATATTTCCATATTTTTATAAACTGGCATTTTAATTAGAACTCCCAATAATCTTAATATTGTTGACTATAGTCTTAATATTGCTGAATATTCCATAATTATATGATTAGATACATAGAAGTTTATAGATGCCATTTTAAGGGCAGTGCTTATGCATTCTCCACAATATATCTGATTTTGTTTTATTTCCTCTCATATAGTAGCCATAAAACAACCATAATGATCACTTTAATTTTTTATAATCAGTGTGATTATTGATCTATTCTTATCATTTTCTCATTTTTAAACTTTTATCTTTCCTGTCTATTTCTTTTAATCTACAGGCTTCCAATATGTGTACAAGGTTCCCATATATATTTTTCTCAGTAATGATTTTAATTTTAGACTATATCAAAAAATTGCCATATGTTTCTTTCTCATTTTTCTTTTATGATTGTAGAGGTTACATTTTTTGTTTTATTCTTAACTTTTAGAAAATCTCTATGTTTATCTACATAAATAACCTATGTTTAAATCTGTTCTCTTCTTCAAAGTATATAGGTCATGGACATTGTTTTCTTTTATTAAATATAGACCTTTTCTCACTTAATATATTATGATTACAATTTCCCATCGCTACACCCCTCCTATTTTCTGCACTTTTCTACAATTTATACATACCCCTTTTTTTGTCTCTTCTGAAAAAACAGACTCCTAAGACAAAAAATGAAATAAAAGAACTCATGAAAAGGAATAAAAGTAGATATAGATTAAGAGACACACACTTTTACACATTCACACTCAGTAATCTCATTAAGACACTAAACTAGAAGCCATATATACACAAAAGACCTCTATAAAAAAAGTAGAGGGGAAAGAGAGAGAATGAGAGGAAATAAGGGAAAGAGAGAGACGAAGAGAGAAAGAGATAGATGCAAGGAGAAAGAAAAAACAATAGTGGGTGGAAGAAGAAAAAAGAGAGATAAAACATAAGATATATATTTTTAAAATACAAAGCTATAAAATAATGTTAAGAGAAACTGAACCCCCAAAGATGTGATTGATTTTATTTTCTGCTGTTCATATACTGCTGGGCATGCAGCCTACTATAAATAGTTTCTTTCCCCAGTGATACTCGCTTGAAGAAAATTAAATTTTCATCTTATTGAACTTAAACTGAATATTAATTGGAGATTGCTTCTTAGTTAGGGATTGGAGACTGTGTTTACATCTCCTTACTGCTCTAGGACTCCCATCTGGTGTAGACCCATGCAGGTCTGGGCCTGTTGCCACAGTCTCTGTAAGTTTTTAAGTGGTTAAATCCTATTGATTCAGAATGATCTTGTTTTGTTGTTGTCTACTATAGCCTCTCTTGCTCCTGTATCACAGGGCCCCTGAATTCTTAGAGGGGAGATTTAATTGAAACAGTCCATGTAGTGCTGAGGGTTTCTCATTCTCTTCATAATGTGTAGCTGTGTATATCTGTATTTGTTACCATATGCTACAGAAGGAAGTTTCTCTGATGATAGTTGAACAAGGCATTGATTTGTGAGTACAGCAAAATATCACCAGAAGTCATTTTATTGTGATATATTCTGTCTTTAGATCCATAGTATTTATCATTTGGACTTATCCTTCATATACGCGTTATCTAGTCTGGCTTTTGGTTACCCAAGCAGTGTTTTGAGAGCCATTTTGTAAAATGTTTCTTAGCATCAAATCAAATATTAGTTGATTACTCCAACAAAAATGTGCCACTATTGTCTTAGTATATCTTGAAGGCAAGACACTATCACAAATCAAAAGAATTTGTGAAGTGCTTATTGTTTAAATTTTTCATTTGGTAGTGTGCAGAATACTTTCCTCTATTACTTCACATGCGGGGATAAAGACTATGTAAATACAGCTTGATGTTTCTCTCTTCAGTGAGTTTTATAGCTTTTATATTCAGCAACAGGTCTTCACTGTGAGATTGTAGAGAACAACTTACAATCTTAGAAACCTTCTGGGTTGTTTCATGATTTCCATGGGACCCCATTGATGGATATATTATTTAAATGTAACCCAATCCCAGTAATGGAAAATTCATTTGGTGACAAGAGGTGCTCAGTTTGGTCTGTCTCCTTCAGTATTTGGCAATTTCATTTAGACCATCTCAATATATGTGTATATTAAGGAAGATTCTACTGTATTAGGTATCCACTCTACCCACAAATGACTCTTTACTTGGGTCTCCCAAAGTTCCTTTTCTTGTCTCATCTTCACTTTTCTTTTCACTTTGATCTTCTCCTTCTAGACCCTCATTCTATCCATCATAACTGTCTTCCATTTCCACTTTCTAAAGAAGTCTATCTTCCTCTTCTATACCTTACTCTATACCTAATTTCTGTGGTTCATGAGATTGTATCTTGCATCACTTAAATGTTGATATCCATATATAAGTGAATATATTGTATATTTGTCATTTTTAGATCATGGACATCTTTAAAAATAATCTCTCACCTTGAGAACACCCTATAAATGGCAAAGTAGTGTTGTTCAGTATATACATAAATCATTTTTATTGAAAACATGTGCTTTCTAAACATTTAAAAAATCTTAAACTTAATGCTTGATATAACACCACCACTGGGATTTTGATAAATAAAATATCATGAATAGGAGAGAATTTATTATCTGCCTAGATTCATTGTTCATTCATTGTTCTGAGCTGGATAGGATCATTACAATCATTTTAAACTAATTAGTAGGAATCATTTTATTATAAAAAATAAAATTTATCAGAGTTCCCTATAATCTCAAAGCTTGTCTGAATTAAACAAAATTGAAGATGCACTTGATACTGCACTTCATTCAACTTTAATAAAAAAAAAACTTTGACATTAAGATAGCATTTAACTGAAAACAATGGCAAGAAATAAAATAAAGTGGTTATGTTCAAAAGCAAGTTGAATTTTCGGAAATATTTGTGTTTTTATGACCTACAAAATTATATATATATATATATATACATACACTGTTTATTGTAATTGTTCTATGGGTGTGTTTTATTCATTAGGATGCCATTAAAATTTGAAATTTCATAAGGAATTTGTTTGTACTCTGATCTCTAATGTGTATTAGCATTTTTACCTCATGTATCATATTTAACTTTCTTTGAGCTTAATTTTTAATGTGGAAGAAGTAACTAATGTTGGAATGTCTTTATGTATGCTGTGAATAAAGGACTATTTTGACCCATGTTGGGTACCATAACAGTAGGCAGGAAATAAGAGCTTAGGAGAAGGAAGTCAGAGTCAGAAAGACTTGATCCAACTGTCCAGGTAAGCAACATGCAATTAAATAGGTAAGTCACAGGCCATGTGGCAGGACAGATTAATAGAAATGGGCTGAATTGAGATGAAGGAGCTAGCTAGCAATGTGCCTGAGATATGGGCCAAACAGTATAAAATTAATATAATTGTCTGTATATTTCTTTGGGACTTTGGGATTGCAGGTCTAGACAAGCAGTGGTGGGCAGGTCTGGATCATGGGGCTAGTCAGGTAAGAAACCTCTTATTAAAGATGGCATCCCAACAGGGACCTAAACACCCACATGATGATGGAGAAAGCTTAAAAAGTAAATTGGACTTACCTGGAATGGATCTGCCATGCTGACCCAACCTTGGGACTTCTTGCATTTTCGGGGGAGGGGATGGATGGTTGGGGAGGGGCAAGGCTGAGAGATCACTGATAGGGATTGGGAGGAAGGAGAGGAGGGGGAGCAGAGGGATATGTACTTAAAATGACATTTTTTAAATAAAAATAGAAGTATTCTAGAGCACAGAAATGTGGAGCCTAAGAAACTTCCAAGTTGTATCTTTGATGGGGTCATAGTATAGGTGTTCAAGCTTGAATTTCAAAATGGCAAGTTTGCAGCAGACAGCATAAGCTAGAAAAGGTTGGTTTCTGAAGTATCACAGAAGACTTGGTATAAACATATTGCATATGATTCATTTGAAGTTTCAATTTATATTGAATAAAAAGGAAACAGAGTCAAAGACAGCTTCTTATCAGCATTTTCTTCAGTCTGCTCTGTTTGCTAGCAGTGAGAAAACTTGGCTCCTTTAAGAGAAACTTCCTCACTCCCGACTCAGCTTTATTGGCAAGAACTGTGTGACTCTTTAGGAAGCCATGTTACCAAATGCTTAAATGGAATGAGCAGTGGCACTCTACTTGAAGAGTGTGGACCCTAAGATTACCAGAGTTGGAGTTGTAAAAAGTTTTACATTTAACACTGCTTCCCAGAATTCAGAAGGTAAGCATGTCTCAGACACTTCTGCCATGTTGAAGAGACACCAAGTGGGCCACAGTCACTAGGTAAAGAAGCACTGCATAGTGTAGAATTTTGAAAGCTCTTCTGGTTGGAAAATGATTAAGAATTCACAATAAAACAGATTCAGATTGAAAAAAAACCTCTATAAATGGGTTACAAAGTGTGTGAAAAAATAGGTAAGCTGGGAGACAAAAGATAAAGGGTAGAAAAATTTCTTTAAAAAAGAGAAATACAGTAAAATATGAGCTATCTAAAGATGGAAATACACAAAGAGTTTAGATTATGGCTATTATTGTATTGTTTTTTAATTTTTAACTGTTAATGAATAAGAACAAAGAGACAATTGATTGCAAAGGCTGCTAAGATAAACAAACATATATATTTTAAAGATATCTTGACTTTGAAATTTGTGTCTAAGGATATGTTGCTTTGAAAGATATATTCTGCTTTTGTTTCCAGAGGTGAGAACCTATGGATTTCTTCTAGACTATGATAATTTGATCAACCAAGACCACCTGAAAATTCTCTGATGGAAAGAGATAGTCACATCAGCTTCAAGGCTACAGACTAAGATGATCCAGCCTCAGGACCCTCAAAAGATAGCCAGTGCCCTTTAATCAGCAGGAAGTAGTAATGGAAAACTATGCCCAAATTCCCAAAATATTGCTTATAAATTTTTGATTTCATTATAAATGGTTCATGGTCATAGTCAATCTCTTCCTAAGAAGCAAAGGGGGATATGGTATTTGAATGATTTTAAAAAGGTAGATTATTGAATTTACATTAATCTAAAAATCAGCTGTTAATTTCAAAATATTTTAAATTGGTATAGATTTTGGTTTGCTGATACAAATTTAAGACCAACTTTGTTGTGCTCTATGTATTTTTCTACTCTTGTGTAAGGTATGATGTTTACATAACTCATTTAAAATTGTAATGTATAATTAAGAAATGCAGATTAACAGTCACCTATGATAACCAAAGTTATCTTAGTTATAACTTTTTCTTAGGTATATAAAGATATATTTCAATTAGATAGGTAATATTAAGACACTTCTAAGATCTACGGAATATGACATTTAAAATATTTTAAGAACTTAGACTTTTCTGGATAGGTTTGCTTGTGGCAGCACAAGGGGATGATGAGCATAAAAGAAACTCCATTTGGAATTTACTTTGTTTGTGGCAATGGTTACATTAGCTGCTGGACAAGAAACTAATCTTGTATAAACAGTCTGACAATATGCTGTATATACTGGATATGTAGTGCCCATAGGGAAGTGACCTTTGAACTTTGGCAGAACAAGCTGAGATCATCCTTTAGTTTTCTGCTTTTCAGAGAAAACTGAAAGGCATCCTTCAGGACACAAGAGTTGACTTACAAACTATTCAAGAATGGGCAGTGTAGTCCTTCAAATTCCCTGCTTCCCTGAAAGTTATGCCAGAGACTCTGGGCCTATAGGCTGAAGATAGATGCCCCAACATTATAAAGGAACTTTGGGTGACTGTTCACGCAGACTGGTGTCATCTCTGTCATTTATAGATTTTGGAAGTTGCTTGCACTTCCTGTTACTTGGGTAATATTATATCCGTTTGTGTTCATTGATGTAGATGAAGATTAGATAGTTATAGTTCTCTTCAGTTATCATAAAAGGTATATTTGATATGAAATTTTAAACTCACAAGGATAATGTAGATGATAGAATATTTTCTTTAATTTTTCTAAATACAAATAGGCTGGTTAATGTAACTATAATTCTTGTTTGATAGTTGTTTTGTTATATGTAATTTTGCTATATTAAAATTGAAACCTTCCTCTTTGATTAGACAGAAAAGGGGAAGGGATGTGGGTATATTTTTCTGTATGCTGTGAGTCAAGGACTATTTTGGCCCATGACAGGCACCATAGCAATAGGCAGGGAATCAGAGCATAGGTAGGAGAAGGAGGACAGAGTCAGAAAGACTTGATCCAGCTTCACAAGTAAGCAACATGTAACAAAATAGGTAAGCCACAGGCTACATGGCAGGACAGATTAAAATGGAAATGGGTTAAATTAAGATGAAAGAGCTAGCAATGTACCTGGTACATAGGTGAGTCAGCATGAAATTAATATAAGTGTCTGTGTGTTCTTTGCAACTTTGGGATTGCCAATCTAGACAAGTCGTGGTGGGCAGGTCTGGACCATGGGACTAGTTGGGCCAGAAACTTGTTATAAGTAACAGAGAATTGCTGTGAGATTTAAAAACATAATAAAATATAGTGATTGTGTTTATAGAATATTGTATAAATGGAATGAGCTATAACTCAGCAGGAAAATATATAGGGGTATTGTGTTGTTTCATGATAAATAATTGTCTCACCCAGTGGTTTAATAAAAAGCGCTGATTGGCCAAAGGCAGGAAGGAAGTGTGGGCGGGGCTACCAGACTAAAAACTCTGAGAACAGGAAGCCCAGAGCAGAGCACCAGAGAGAAGCCCCAGGAAGCAGAGGACAACATGCAGCTCTAAAGAAAGGTACCGAGCCGTATGGCTAAACAGGAAGAATCATGGGTTAGATGAAGAGTAGTGAGATAGAAAGTTTTATGCCTGGGCCTTAGACTGATCAGCTGAAAACTATCGAAAGCATCTGTGTGTCTCTGTGGGACTGTGGGTCTGTGAGTCTGTGGGTCTGCGGGCCTAAACCTTGAGGTTAGGCCCAAAAGTCTGGGCCAGAAACCTCGTACTACAAAAATATATAAACTAGTATGCAGTTTTTGTCATGGTTCAGAAGAGTCATCTGGTCAGATATGCAAAATATATTAGCAGGATATATTAAAGATACTCAGTGGTTTCTAAACATAATATATTTGAAGTAGAATAATGATGAAATCTGAGAAAACATCATTTCAGTAGTGACAAAGGTCATTTTTGACTGCTTCATTACTTATGTCTGATATAATAAGCTTGGGATGATACTTATTTCAAGCAAACTTAACATCTAGGCAGGTCAAAGTCTGTGAGAAAATCTAAAATCTAAATTTGGAATAATTCTATTTGATTTTAAAGACTCAGAAAGGAAGATTTTCCCTGTAATATCCTGCCACTTAAGAAGCCAGACACAGAGCAAACTGGGCCAAAGTGTTCAAATAATAATGGTAAATATAGCAAGGAGAAGTATTACTTTTAGTACTCCATAGCCCCTGATTAGTTTCTTAAATTTCTAAGACTCTAATTAAGTGATTACATCAGTCATGTTTTATAGTATTCATTTCTTATACCATATTTTATACTTTTAAAATGGTTTAAACATAAAAGATTTAATCTAAATTTTATAAATGTTTTGAATTCAAGACATGTAAAGTTAATAGCTACTGTGACTGCATTGTGAAAGATTATTATTTATTTTATGTGTTAAATATTAAATATTGCCTGCAAGCTCATATTGGAAAACTTTCTTAGCTGTGGCACTTTAAAAAAATTCTAATACTATAAGAAAATAGTACCTAGCTAGCAGAAAATCATCAGAATTGTGCCTTTGAATATAATTCTCTGGTACTTCCTTCTCTTTTCTTGCTTGTCCAACATCATGTAAACCTGCTTTTGCCACAAAGAACTCTCTAAGTATTTCAAACCATGATGAGGCAAGACCCTCAATGTCTGTCATTCAACTTAACTCATTCTTTTCTAAATTCTTTTGCCAGGTATGATGTCACACTACTACAAAATTAACCAAACACACTCATAATGTCTCATTTAAACTTCCTGAAAGTTCTGTGAGAAAGAAATGCTATTCTTATTTTACCCCCGAGGAAATGGAAGCTACATAAAATTCATTCAATTCTTAATATCTTCTTTTAATGTTATAAGAAAGTGTAAAAGTGTTACTATAATTAAAAACGTTTTTTTTTTGGTAATTGATTCAAAGTATAGATATTATCAGTTCTTCAAAATATACTTTTTTCTTTAGTAAACTCACTGAATATTAAGAAGTATCTTTGTGGCATAATTTCATAGAAAATGATTAAACTTCAAAACACTTATATCAGCTATAATCCCTACTCATAAAAAGAATCCATGGAAACCACAGTAACAGAATTTATTTTAAGTAGCAGTGTTGAGTGCTTGTCAGTAAGTATCTAAAGCACTGTGTTGAAAGAGCTACCTACACATCTAAACTCAGAAAAAAACTAGTAATAAATTATTGATAATTTATAGAGTCATATATGTGCTGTCTAGATTTAAATTGGAGTCAGCTGTTAATGGTCCATTTTTCCTGAGATGAAGCATGCAATTTGCTGCATCATTTCCTACATTTAATTCTGAAAGGAAGCTAATGAGATAGTATTTACTATCTTACTATCCCAAGGGAAGTGTTTGATAGAAAAAAAAATCATGAATGTGGGGCTAGAGAAATAGAAGTAAAGATTGTTAATTAAGATTTACTTCTTTTATGATTTTACCAGCATAGAATTTTTTTAAATACCAGTGGGCTCATCTCAGAAGTATCTGGGATAGATTTACTATTGGTTCACTGATGTTGTTTAGTGTGACATTGGTACATAAATTCCCATAAAATTAAAATTGGAATAGTAACTAAAATATGCATTTATTTGATCAATGAAATTGCTTTATATTAATACTTTGTGAAGACTAAGTACATGAATCTATCTACATCTTCATATTCAAGAAGCATAACAAGGAGTTAAGCTATCTAGTTTAAGTGAAAGTAATAGCAAGGCGGAGCTTAACTAAAGTTATTCCTTATTAGTGATAGTCTCTTCAAAGAAATCTACAATAAAGTTGATGAGATTTAACAGCTTAGTGTAAATGTAAAACTTAGTAATTTGTGATCACAAAATAAAATGTTTAAGTATGAGTCCAAAATTAATCAGGGTTCAAACACAAGGTAGACTTCTGCATGAGAAAACTACCAAGGCATTTATTACCACATTAATCTATGAATACATTGCTTAAATTAAATGATTAGAGTGATAATTTTCCAAAGGTTTATATGTTTCACCAAACACAATCTTTTCAAAATATGTTGTTATATGAGTAATTTAAAATATACAAATATATAAATAACATTTTAATAAAAATTTAAATTTTAAAAACAATATTTTTTTATTTTATGCACATGAGTGTTTTACCCACACATATGTATGAACACTGTGATTATGACTAGTTGCCAAAGAAGCCAAAAGAGGAGCATATCTCCTGAATCTGGAATTACAGCCAATTGTAAGCTGTCATTTGCATGCCAAGAAAGGAAAAATTCAAAACAATAAACAGCCCTCTGGAAGAGCAAAAAAATATTCTTAACTACTGTGCTACCTCTCCAGCCGTGAAATTTGTAATTTTAAGTGGAATAATACCAGGAAACTTACTGTTGAAGAAATTCTATTACAGTGACCTGGGAGATAACACAATTGGCATTGTGAATGATCTTTTAAAGCATTTAACTCCTTGGTTTTAAAAATACAATTTAATTTATCTAGAAATTAATCTAAAGAAATATAATAAAATTTGATGGAATAGTTACATATAAAATTACTATAAATTATTATATGTAATATAAAAATATTAAGTATTTAATTACTTAATGTAGGCGGAGTTTACCCACAAGGACACCAATACCAGATAGATATTTATTAAAATATAAACCAACACTCACGGTACAGGCAACAGATTACAGTAGCACCTGTACAGGAACTGGAGTCTGCAGACGGACGGACGATGGGATCCTCCCTCCAGCAGCCAGGAACCAGGAAGAAGAGCCTCCCAGCGTCCCAGCAACCCCTTATCAATGGGGTTGGCCACACCCCCTCCAGGAGCCCGGGACCCTGGATAAGCTTTTTTGGACCTTATCAGCTGACACCTGAATCCCACAACATCTCCCCCCTTTTTCTAACTAAGAAGGTTCTAAACTAAGACTATGTACAGTAGGAATTATTATGAGGTAGTATCTAGGAGAGGTCAAAGTACAATTGCTAATCAAAGCCTAACGGTAGGATTTGCTGAAGGAGGCAGGGGAATACCAGATTGTAAGGAGCCCATAGGTTGAATCACCTTATTAATTGCTCTCAAATCTGTCACCATCCTCCATTTTCCAGATTTCTTCTTGACAACAAAAACAGGAGAATTCCACGGACTGGTTGATTCTTCAATATGCTGAGCCTGTAACTGCTCCTGTACCAACTGTTCCAAAGCCTGAAGTTTTTCTTTTGTCAAAGGCCATTGTTGAACCCAAATAGGCTTTTCCGTTAACCATTTCAAAGGCAGTGCTGTGAGTGTCTTATTAAGAGGGCAATTCTTTTGTACAACTTGAATGGCTGGTGAATTTTTTTCATTTTTGGAAACATAGTTGAGCCTCCGGCTGACATCATAACCGGGAGGGATTTTAATCTGGGTATTCCATTGCATTAGGAGGTCGCAACCCCACAGATTCACTGCTATATCAGCCATATATGGCTTCAACCGTCCTTTCTGACCTTCTGGTCCTATGCATTCAAGCCACCTCACACTCTGTTTCACCTGAGATATTGTTCCAATACCCAGAAATTGGATATCTACAGTCTGTAAAGGCCATCTCGGATGCCAGGACCGTGGGGTTATGATCGAAACATCAGCCCCCGTGTCGACTAAATCCTGGATATAATATTGTCTATCCGTATCCCCAATTTTGGTCTTTGTTCATTTATCGAAGTCTGCCAAAATATTCGTTTCATAATTTTCTTTGGAGTTTCTGAATCTTCTTTTGAATTTATGTTATCATCTGATATTGTATGTTTTTGAAGATCAGGTATTGGGTGTTCTATTCGTCTTGAGAATGCTGGTCTTCTACTACGACCAGATATGATCTCACCATCCTCGAATTTGGAGTCTGATTTTGGGGGGCTTACTGGGGGAAGCCCCGAAAGGCGTTTCCCAATGGCAGAGGGTTGCCTTCTTTATCTCTGGTAGATCTACATTCATTGGTCCAATGCCGTCCCTTGCCACATCTTCTGCATAATCCCGAAGGCAATGGCCTTCTGTTCGAATTAAACCTAGATCGTGCATCGTTTCCAAGAGTACTTTGTGTACAGTTTCATCTTATATGGCCTTGTCTACCACAGTTGAAACAAGTGATTCCTTGGTTCCTCTTCCTTACCTTATCAATGGCTTGGTCTACCCAATTGTCTTCATTACTATGGAGAGGTTCAGCATTGATTGTATATTGAATCCATTCTTCTAGAGGTGCGGCTCTGATTTTTAAAGGCAGAAGCATTCTTCTACATTCCGGATTAGCATGATCAAAGGCCAGAGAAAGTATTATTTGTTTTCTAGCTTCTGGATATGATATTGCTCTATTTACAGCCATGGTAAGCCTGTGTAGAAAGTCAGTATAAGGCTCTTTCAAACCTTGTTTGACCTTAGCATAATGCTCAACTTTTTGACCTGGGTCTAAAATCTTTTCCCATGCATTAAGTGCAGCCATACGGCATAGCAATAAAGTATGTTCTTCATAAGTAGTTTGAGTCTTCACGTCAGCAAACATTCCTTCACCAAGGATTTGGTCCTGAGAAGCAAAGAAACCCCTAATTCTTCCTTGGTGTTCTAAGGTCCTGGCTTCCTCTCTAAACCAGCTTCTCCACTATAAGTTTTGACTTCGGTCCAAGACAGCAGCCGTTAGCTGCATCCAATCGAAGGGGAGGATTCGGTTTTTTGCAGACCATGAATTCAGGAGCTGCTTTACATAAGTAGAGTGAATACCATACATGGATATTGCCTCTTTAAAATCTTTGATGTCTTTCATATGTAGTGGCTCATAACTATACTCTACATATTCTGAGGAACCCCCTGATGCCATCTTTGTCTGAATAGTAGCTGGGAACAATAGTGGTGGTGAAGGGGGTATCCCCGTGATGTTTACAACTTTATGTAAAGTATTTCCAGTACCATAACACCCCGTTGGGGGTTGACCTGAACTGTTCTGAGCATAAGATGTATCATTGCCCTTTTGTAGTGTTGCAATATGGTCCCCACATTCTTTCATTTTGGATATAATGGGTTCCCATTCTTGGATTTTGGACACTACGGATTCCCATTCCTGGAATTTGGACATTGCAGGTACAAATTCTTGTATTTCGGATACCATCTGTCTCAAAGTTTGACTTTCTTGATGAAGTAATCCTTCTAAAGACCTCGCTGAGTTAGCAATTTTGAGATCTACATCATTAACATAATTAATGATTTTCTCGTCCACTTTATTAATGTGGTCAACAAGTTTCTTGTTCTCATCAGTTACGTAGAGTTTATATTGTTCTCGTATAGTGCTGTCATAATGAGAAAGCTTGTTGTAATCAATTTGTAGAGTATCTATCGTTTTTGACATAGCAGAGTTTGAGAGCTGTAATTCACATACGTTGGACAACAGCTGCCGATTTAAGTTCTGCATCTGCTTAACGTCATCTGACACCATAGCGTCTGATAATTCTATAATACCAAGTTTGGACTGTAATTGAAGGTTTGAATTCGTGACCTCAGTCATCACCCTTCTATTGTGGAACACAACATACAGAAACAGACCAAAAAATAGTAAAACTGGGGTCTTGAATACCTCAAGATACTCATTTAAAAACTTGTCAACCATCGTGGAAAAATATATACCGAATTCCTCAAAAGAATAGTTGTCAGCCATTACCTCAATCCAGGTGCAATGATGCTGTGTGGTCAGAAGATGTCACAATAACATTTAGTGCCCTGCTATATGGCAGATGCGGAGACACTCAGCACGCTATTCAGAGATCCTAGGTGTTAAAGGGTCTCAGCGGGAAGAATAGAATCCTTGGGAAAAGCAAATTCTCACAAGTCAAGACAGCCGCTTGAATCTGCAGTTTTTGGGTCAAAACCAGCCAGCCAGGTTGGGGGAAGGGCGCGTGCAGCCGCAGTTCAAACTCGGTTAAAATGAACTGAGCAGCCATACAGCTAGGCAGCGGGGCCGCGGCCACGCAGCTGATTGATAGGCGGAGATACCGACCGCGCGCGGCAGAATCAAACAGCGCGGCAGAATCAAACAGAATCAAACGTGGGGGGGTGGGAACGCGGGTCGCGCGCGGCTGGATGAGAGGCCTCAGCGACCGGAGGAGGAAGCCCTTTGGAGGTCACCACTCAGAACCAAACCCGCATGGGGCTGGGTACAACCTGCCCACACCCAAAACCTGACCTGAGTGCGTTCTAAGCCCAACCCGCGGGTCCGCCAGCCCAGAACGTTGGGCGCCAGATGTAGGCGGAGTTTACCCACAAGGACACCAATACCAGATAGATATTTATTAAAATATAAACCAACACTCACGGTACAGGCAACAGATTACAGTAGCACCTGAACAGGAACTGGAGTCTGCAGACGGACGGACGATGGGATCCTCCCTCCAGCAGCCAGGAACCAGGAAGAAGAGCCTCCCAGCGTCCCAGAAGCCCCTTATCAATGGGGTTGGCCACACCCCCTCCAGGAGCCCCGGACCCTGGATAAGCTTTTTTGGACCTTATCAGCTGACACCTGAATCCCACAACAACTTAATATTAGCTAAAAGAAATTAATAGCAGAAACACATAGCCATCAGAAGATAATTATAAAGTATTTATAAAATTTTACAGAATAATTATCATAAAATATTTAAATGCACTACTAGTATTGGTACATATAACTGAGCATTTTTTTTATCAGCTACCATATTTTACTTGACCTACTCCATAAAAGGAAAATCATGACTGGTACTGAAACTTATCAAAAACCTAGGGCAAATTGTTCTATTAATTTTTTAACCTGTCTGTCCTGTGATCCAGATCTGCAGACCCTCAGACCCACAGATCTGTAGACCTGCAGTCTCACAGAGACACGCAGATGCCTACATTAATTTTATGCTGATTAGCCTATGGCTCTGGCATGTTGCTAGCTAGCTCTTACTCTTAAACTAACCCATGTTTCTTATCCTGTTCAGCCATGTGGCTCTGTATATTTTCTCAGAGCAGCATAGCTGTCCTCTGCATCTACTGGCTTCTCTAGCATCTCTGTGGAATCTGCACTCTGCTTTTCTTGGTCTCAGAGTTTCCTCAGTCTGGTAGCCCTTGCCATACTTCCTGTCTAACCTTGGCCATTCAGCATTTTTTTTTAAACTAATAGGAACAATTATTTACAATGTAACATTATCCCACTACATTTCCCAATTTTTTAAACAAGAAAACCCTCAAATCTAATATTGTCTCTTTCCCACTATATATAACTACTTATAACCAATACTGTAAACAAATACAAACATGCATAATCCCTTTGGGGAGAATGTGGGTGTTGTTATCTAGGCTGCTTCCTGCTGAATGGGGTCTCTAGCAATCCCATGGGGACCCAAAGAAAAACTTAGGATCATAGATATGTCCTTAATAAAATAGTATGTAAGCCTGGTTCATCTCAACCAGTCTCCTTGAAGTTGTTTTGGATGCAGAACTCAGAGAAAATTACAACAGAGATGCTCTGAAATGCTGAATGATCTGGGCGATCCAATTTTATTGGAGACTTTTCAGTAGGTCTTCCTCAATCAAATCTTATTTTCTTTAATGGAGAATAAATCCACAGCCTCTCATTCTCTGTGGAAATAAAAATAAAATCTCTTCTCCAATGCAGCATATCTTTTTATTTCAATTTTAAAGTCAACTCATTTACAGAACATATAGGATGGATTAATCCATCAGCATTTATAAAAAATGGTTTTTATCAGCTTTTGCTACTTTATTTTTAGTCAAAAAACTTAGACAAGACAATAACATACAGTATCAAGACTCTGTATTTTCCATCTTTACATGGCTCATTTTTTTTTACTTCATTTATTTTTAAAGACTTTATCTTATTCCTTTTCTTTTCTCTCTCAAGCCTACATATATGTATAACAATATATATATTGTTCCTGCCTATATTTGCTTGGTTTAGGTGGTTGACTCCACCAAGCTCCCTCTATTTCCTTCTGTTTCTGTCAACATTGCAACACTGTTAGTTTGCCAAGGTATGGCTAAGGATTAAAAGCGTGGCTAGAATGGCTGGCTGGCCCAACCCAGCTCCTAGTCTAGCTTCATAGAATTTAGCTTCTTAGAAGAGGTACTGGTAGGATCCATAATTACCACTCTGAGGAATTTTAGGGTCCATATAATCACTAAGTAAAGCACTGCCATCTGCTGCTCATGAACTTCATTTAAGTATTTGGCAGCAAGGCCTCTTAAAAGACTCACAAGGGTTTTGCCTCTAAGGCTGAATCAGGAAGCTTCTCTCAAAAACTACACTTCTGCTTGTCTCCAGCAAACAGGGCTGACCCAAGTAAATGATACTGCTACTAAGAAGCTGTCTTTGATAGTTTCCTTTCTGTATATAAGCAGATAGCATGTGTCCATTATATTCAGCTTATTGTTTATAGATAGGCTCCTGTGAAACTTTAGGAACTGGCCATGTTAAGCTGTACTCCAAAAGCCTGCCATTTTTGAACTCAAGCCCGCACCTCATCAGTGCATCTCTCTACCAGGGTTCATGTGAGAGACATAATTTAGAAGCTATTTTTGGCTCTGATTCTGTGCTTTAGAATGCTTTTTAATCTTTCTAAAGCTTTATGTGGAAGTATATGACCCGTGTTGGGTGCTATTTGTTTCATTAGGTTTCTGACCTGTCTGGCCTGTGATCCAGACCTGTAGACCCACAGTCCTACGAAGATACACAAATGCTTACATTAATTTTATGCTGATCAGCCTATGGCTCTGGCACATTGCTAGCTATCTCTTGCTCTTAAACTAACCCATATTTCTTATCCTGTTCGGCCATGATGCTAGGTACCTTTTCGCAGAGCAACATAGTTATCCTATGCATCTACTGATTTCTCTGGCATCTCTGTGGCAACTGTGCTCTACTCTTCTTGTTCCCAGAGTTTTCCAGTCTGGTAGCCCCACCTATACTTCTTACCTGACTTCAGCTAATCGGTGTGTTTATTAAACCAATAGGCAGGAAATTATTTACAGTGTAACAACATAATCTCACTGCCAAAAGTAAAATCACATATCTCAGAGGAAAACCTACAAGCATCAATTTGATATGCCAGCATAATCCCTAACTACAGTCTCAATATTTTTTAATTCAACAGATATATGTAGTCCTTACCCCACATCAAAAAAAAAAGAAAAGAAAACCAGAATCACTTTGCAACAGATGGAAAATATAAACAAAAGCTATAATCTATCAAAATGCATAATTATGAAGGCTAGAACCAGAAGTTTCAGGCTATGTCTATAATACAACTCCTTCAGTTAAGCATCTATCTTCAGGAACCATCATGTAGTAATGGTAGAAATAAGATGCAGAAGATCAGTAAGTTTTTCATGAGACTGTCTCCTTTTAACTTTCAGAAGCTACAACCATAAAGTCTCACTGTCATAACTGCTTAAGCCTGAGCTGAAGAAGGACAATAATAGACACAATAAGGCATCAATCCCACAAATAGAAATATGGGCTAATATAGAATGCTGGGAACTGAAGAAATAGTCTTCTCCAAGGAAGCCCACAACAATTTTTTACCCTGTATTAAATTATAAGCCCTGAAAAGATAAATATAATTAACACTGTATACTTGATCAGGTTGTATTTATGTATTATTTATTTCATATTTAGATATATGCTTCTATATGTATTGAATTTATAACAATAATCAATTTAAAAAGATATTTTTAAAAGGCCTCATTCAGGAAATTTAGCCAATAAGCATCCATGGTAAAGGCCACTCTGGGATTTTTCACAGGTATGGGATATAGCCAAGCATTGTAGGACTACAAGGAAAAACATAAAGTCAGACTTTGATTTGTTTTTCTATTTGTTGTACATATCTGCCTTTATGTCTAATAAGTTATTTTCTCATTAGATTTGAGACTTACTTGGGCTCTCCTATGGTTTTTTTTCATTCCCCCTTTTCAATTTTGGAATAATTATCTTCCCAATGCATTTTTGTGCATATATTTGGAAAATAACATATCTATGCTCTGCCATCTCTTAATAAGAAGTCATATTTAACCACATACCAAACTTATCATGCCTTGATTTTGAACTTACCAGCTATCAAAATTGTGAGAAATACCTTTATTATTCTCCTGAACCTCTGCTATTTTAGTTGAAGCAGGCCAGAATCATTCTACTCAATTTATGACTACTTTATAAATGGAGAAAACAGATACATGATCATAATGCCTGTAAATGAAGAACTAGAATTAAAAAACATCTTTTGAGCTTCATCACCTTATTTCTTTCCCACTATCATACTGTGTTTATTTGAGAAAGAGAATATAAAGACATAAGAAAGATCAGTAGCTTAACCCAATTAATACCAAGGGTATTTTAATTTAACCTAAATAACCCTTTTGCTTATATATATGTATATGTATATATATATATATATATATATATATATATATATATATGTAACCATTGCTTTGATGACTACATATATCTGAGAAATTTTTTTGAAAGAAAAGGTGTCATAATACATATTAAAATCTTTCTTTAAAATTACTGTTTCTGAATTAATAAAGTTATTTCTAATGATATTCTTTGAATTTATAAGTTGGTGCCTTATCCAATCAGATATTTTACTATACTACCCAATCAGTGCTTTGTCAAATCACAATCAGAGAGACTTCACTTCTTCAGCAGCAGATTAAAGTGTATATAGAGACACACAGCCAGACAATGCATAATATGCAGTCTAAATTGGAGGTCTCCATCCAGTGCCTCCCCTCAAAACTCAGAGAACTTCCCTGAAGAATGGGATGGCAGAAAAGTTTATAGGAGTCACAGGGGATGGAGGACACCAGGAGAACTTAACTAACTGAATCAATTAAGCAGGGCACATGTGGTCTCACAGAAATTACAGTATCAAGTATGAAGCCTGCAGATGTCTGCATCAGATTTTCTGCATGTAAATCATAATTCTGTAGTTTGGTTTGGGAATTTGTGGGACTCCTAACAGTGGGAGTGGGTGTATCACTGATTCTTTTACCTGCTCTTGAGACTCTTTTCCTCCTATTGTGTTGTCTTCTCAGCCTTGATGGGGACTTTTACTTTGTCTTAATGTATCTTGTTTTATCTTTTCAGGATGTCTTCTCTTGGAGGCCTGCTCCTTTCTGAAAGAAAATAGAGAGAGAATATATCTGGGAATGATAAGTAGTGGCTACTGGTACTAGGAGAAGTGAGTTAGGTAAAACTATTGTCAGAATGTATAACATGAGAGAATAATCTATTTTCAATTTTGTAAAAAAGCTGTGTATCTTCAAGTGTAGAACATCTAGAGTCCCTTTATTTCATATACTAAATTTTCTTGGCACACTCAAATGTGTTTTAAACCATTTTCTTTGATATAAGCTAGTTTAAAGTACTTATCATAAATACAATCTGTGAATTATTTATTTATAATTCCTCCAAGAAATGTTGCCAATAACTACATTTGTGGAAATGGAGTGCCTTTCATTTGAAGAACACTATAAACAAGGGACTGGTTACAAGACCTAAACAGAACTGCAGTTCTAATTTTGGCCCTGCTTTCTGGAAAGAGAAACATGATACCTTTTAGAGTTTGAAAAAGCCTGTATCTCTAATCCTGGTATTCACATATATCAGAATATACTAGTTTACAAGCCTACTTCTAATCAAATCACTGTGGTAAGTAGAATATAACATGCTTATTTAATGAATAAATTATGTTCTCTTGCACTAATAAACTGATCCCACCTCATTTTTGCAATTAAACTTCATTTATAAATGGGAAAGTCATATCTGAAATCAATAACATTATAAGTTATGACTTAAGATAGACAGATAGTAATTCTTATTACCTTGAACAGATATTTGGGTACATTGTGAGCACAAATGATTCAAACTCTAGACTGCTCAGAAAAATTAAATGGAAAATTTGGAAGTGGGGCATTAGTTGTGCAGTTATGTTAAGACATGGCTTCAAAAAATGTGAGATTTATAGGCTTTGAAATTAATTTTGCATTTCTTTGTCTTCCTGTTTGTTCATTTTAGTGAATGTATCTACCTTTCACAAACTCCACTATTACAAATCCACCCACTTCTCAAGTATAAGATCAAGCAACTATGATATATAAGGTATAATAAATTTATAAACAAGAAGAAAGAAAGAAGAAAGAAAGAAAGAAAGAAAGAAAGAAAGAAAGAAAGAAAGAAAGAAATGAAGGCAGAGTTTTACTTACAAGGCACCAGTTCAAGATTAATATTTATTAAAATATAAACCAACAATCACAATACAGGTGACAGCTTATAATGGAGCCTGAACAGGGACTGGAGTCTGGAACGATGGACCATGGATTCCAAACCGTTCTCTCCAGCAGCAAGGAACCAGACAAACAGGCCTTCCAGGGTCCCAGCAGCCCCTTATCAATAGGGTTGGCCACACTCCCTTCAGGGGCCTGGGACCCTGGATAAACATCCCTGGATCTTATCAGATGACACCTGAATCCCACCACATCTTCCCCTTTTGTCTAACTAATAAGGTTCTAAATTAAGACTATGTACAGCAGGAATTATTATGAGGTAGTATCTAGGAGAGGATAAAGTACAAATTACAACCAAAACCTAACCTATATAAAGTACATCATATATTTCTAGAATATTATTAGATGGTAGGGTGTATAAATTACTTCAAAAGGTTCAAAAGAGAAAGTGAAAATTCTACACCTGAATGGTCCTTTCTAAGGGATAATAGGGTGGTAACCTTAAATACCTATTCTTCAACCCCTTCAAGACTTGAGAAGGAAAATGTATTACCTGAAAGTCAGAAGTACATGGAAGTAGTGTTTCTAAAATTTGGGAGAGGACAGCAACACAGCTACCTGGACAATCACCTTTGGTTTTGTGTGCCTTGAAACATCTATCATATTGGCTACAGACCTATGGTATCTGACAGATCTTTTCATGAGCAGGGCAATTTTAAAGGGACTGTCTTATCCTGTCCAAGCAGGTTTTGTCATTCTCCATCCATCAACTTGTTCATCCAGCTTGGAAATCATATGTGTACTGTCAACAATCAAGGTAAGGGCAGTTCCTTACCCAACTGGCTATTCTCTGCCAAAAGGACAAACCACAATGAGTATCCTGGATGCTGAACACCATCTTGCAAAAGGGCAGTGACACCAGAAGTCTTTGTGTCTCTCATGGCTGAATTTCAAATGTTAAATGCCATATTCTCTGGGTCTATGAAATGGTTGAAGATTCCTGTCTATATATGATATTCTAAACTGTATCTGAGATGACTGGGATATGGTACCTTATGTAAGGTTGTCTGCAGTTTTTATCGTCTTAAGAAATAAACCCTGTACTAAAAATTAGAATACCTATATAGGGGGTGTATAATCTCTGAACAATGACTTTTAGTATGACTATCAAACAATAGCCAGGGGTTATTACCTTGTAAAGTGGCCACAGCATTTTAGACATGTATATACATATATATCATCTAAATAGAGGTCTATAAAACATCTTGTGCATATATCATAACCAGTGCAATCATACATTATATCTATTATAGTTAAATGAAGGGAGTAATTGCATAGTTTACATGACAATAATGTGAAAATATTTTAAACAGAGGTAGAAGTATATATAAAATATAGCAATTACAGATTCAATTTTACATAATAGTTACAGATTCAGATTTATATCGAAGTACACGTTCCTTTGTTATACAAAGCAATTTCAGATTAAACTTTGTACCAATGTACAAATTGTCTCAGTCAAATATATAAAATGATTTCACATTTGTATCAATATACAAATATCTATGCCAGTGCAAATTGTCTTTAACTCAGCCCATATATTCAGCTAGAATTGTGCATAGGTACATAGAACAACCTACCATCTTCTATCCTATCTATCCCCATTCTCTTCTTCAAAAGAGATCTTTCATGTTATATTATAGTTCTGTCCTTCACCCAATTTTAACTTATAACTATTCTATTAGAATAATAACTACCCACAACCCTCAGAGCATAAAACTTACTTGGAAAGTGGGTGTAGTCTTTCATAAGGTTGCTTCCTGCTGACTTAAGGGAGATGCCATCTCTTTGGGATCCTGTAAAAGCTAAAACAATGGTTAGATCTTAATGGACTGACTATATACATCTATGATCATTCTCAGAATAGTGGTTAAGTCCATCTGGAATTCTAATTAGAAGTGTGATCTGAAGGATAATTATAGAGAGCTATCTTGCAGCCAGTTTTGAATAATCTATTTTCTGAAAACAATCATTGATTGGTGCGCACCAGGTTCTTGATTTTTCTATTTTTGCCTCTCTGTCTACCTATCTCTTACTCTCTCATAGTCTCCCTTTTATTCTTGTTTCAATAGTAGGAGTTGTTGCTGTGGGGGCCCCAATCTCGGTTCCAGATTCTTTGTAGATAGCTGATAGGAGGAAATGCTATTTACAATGGAAATTGTAAGCATTGTTGATTATCAAAGAAGATATTCATATCTTCTATGACTTCAGGAGATTGTATGCAGACAGATGTTTTAAAGGTACAGAAACAGAGAGAAACAAGCTTTAATATGAAGTCACAATAATAATGGTCCCTAAACATTCTGTCTTCTGTCTCACACCACGTGGCTTTTTTGATATGAGACAGAATTCTTCGCATTTTCTTTACCAATATGTTTGGGTTTAGAGAGGGAGAAAGTCACTTGCTCCCAATCCAAATCCAGCCCTATTAATAGTCAAATCAGAAAACTTTTTTTTTTTTTTGAGGTGTAGATGCAAGTTGCAAAGCAGTAAGAATTGAGAGATTACTCAGTAGTGCATATGTGTATCAGTTGGTCTCATAGTCCTTCATTTACATTACTTCTTCATCTTTCTCTCCTCGATCACAGTTGAGAAATTATTCAATGTCTAGTCAATGTCAGAAAAACAGTTGTATCCATTTTCCTGTAAAGACAAAATTGAGACCCTGCCCCAGGTTTGTTAAATGTGTTTTCCTTACCATGTATCCATTTGTCATATCAGGGATGAACAATTACTTCTCCTCCTCAGGAAGGGACTCCTTTTCAAAACAGACTTTTATTAGTTTTGTTGGTACCCATATCTTTCTTTCCCTGTTGAAACAAAAGCAAAACCCCTACCCCATGGAAGCATATATCCCGGCTTCCACTCTGAAGTCAACACATCTTTGAAGTAGATGGGTTGATTTATCTGGGAAGATTTCTCTATTACCCAATGTCTCTCAGCAGCTGATTTTTCATTTTCATCAGCGTTAAGAAAATTCAAAGTGAATAAGGCACTATGCAACCTCTCCCTGGGTTTTCTCACTTCTTTCTTCTGTTTATAAAGCATCTCTTTCAACATGCGGTGAGATCTTTCTAAAACTGCCTGTCCTATAGGATTCTGTGGTATCCCCATAATATGCTATATATTATAGTATCTAAAAATCAGCTTCTTTTTTCAGGAAACGTAAGCTGGAGCATTGTCAGTCGTAATCTGAATGTGAATTCCCATTATAGCCATGGCTTCCAAAAGTTGAGTAAGTACAGCATCAGCATTTTCAGAACTCAGGGAAGTCACTCATTGCATTCCAGAGTAAGTATCCATAGTATGATGTACATATTTCATCTTTCCGAATTCTGGGAAGTCAAACACATCCATTTGGCAGATCTAATTTCTCTGTGTACCCTTAGGATTACTTCCTGAAGGTAAAGATGGTTGGTTATGGAAAGAGCAAGTGTTACAATTCCTTATTATTTCTTTTTCTTGATGCAAAGTGATGGAAAAACTCTTCTTTAGTCCTATGTTGTTAACATGATGTTTCTCATGAGATTCTGTGGCCTCTAGCACGTTTCCTATCAGCAAAATCTATTTCATCATTATCCTGCACTAGAGAGCCTGGGAGACCTGTGTGTGCCCTGATATGTGTTATGTACATGGGATGTATCCTATCTCTGATGATATCTGTAGTTGTATGAACATTAAGGTCAAGTCTGTATCATCAGGAATGAAGTCAGCAGTTTCAATATGTAAAACAACTCTTTCTGCATATTGAGACTCATTAATTATGTTGAGAGGCTCTGTGAAATCCAACAACCCATAATAATTGAATATAGTTCTGATTTCTGAACAGAGTTATAAGGGCTCTGAGCCACCTTAATTAAGTTTTCAGACTTGTAGCCAGCCTTTCCTAAATTGTTTGCATCAGTATAAAATGTTGGGTCTCCAGAAATGGGTTCATTTTCCACCAACTCTAATTCTTTCTTGGCCTTATCAGATGACTCTCTTGGACTATTTAAATCCTTTTCACCATCCAAAGTCTTGAACAAATTAACTAGCTCATAGTTTTTTATACCAATCATGGGCTGTATATAAGCAGTATCTCCTAGTAACTTTTGAAAATCGAAAGAGTCTTCAATTTATCTCTATTTAATTTTACCTTTTGTGGCTTAATTTTTGTAAACCTATTTTATATCCTACATAAATTATAGAATCTCCTCTCTGTACTTTTTCTGGAGCAATTTGTAGTCCCCAAACAGGCAATATTTTCTTTAGTTCTTCAAACAATGTTTCTAATCTTTTTGGGTTTGGGTCTGCTAGCAAAATATCATCCATATAATGGTAAATGGTAGATTGTGGGAAGTGCTTGTGCAGTATTTCTAGTGGTTGTTGTACAAAATGTTGGCGTAAGGTGGGACTATTCAACATTCCTTGAGGAAGGACCCTCCATTGGTACCTCTTAATTTTTCCTGAATTATTAAGAGTAAGCACGGTGAAAGCAAAATTATCTTTCTCCTGTTCCTGTAAAGGTATGGTAAAAAAAACTCCTTCAAATTCAATAACTGTAATAGCCCATCCCTGAGGTAACAGAGAAGGAAGAGGAATACCAAATTGTAAAGAGCCCATAGGTTGTATCACTTTATTAATTGCTCCTAGATTCATCACCATCCTCCATTTTACAGATTTTTTCTTGACAACAAAAATAGGAGAATTCCATGGACTGGTTGATTCTTCAATATGCTGAGCATGTAACTGCTCCTGTACCAACTGTTCCAAAGCCTGAAGTGTTTTTTTCTCATCAAAGGCCATTTTTGAACCCAAATAGGCTTTTCTGTTCACCATTTCAAAGGCAGTGCTGTGAGTGTCCTTTTAGGTTCTGTGGTTATTGGGCAATTCTTTTGTACAACCTGAATGGCTGGTGAATTTTCTTCATAGCACCTTAAAGCATCACTTTTGTAAACATAATTGGGTCTCCATTTAATATCAGAACTGGGAGGGATTTTAACATGGGTATTCCATTGCATTAAAAGGTCACAAACCCACAAATTCACTGCTATGTCAGCAATATATGGCTTCAACCATCCTTTCTGACCTTCTGGTCCTATGCATTCAAGCCATCTCACACTCTGTTTCACCTGAGATATTGTTCCAGTACCCAAAATCGGATATCTACTGCCCGTAGATGCCATGATTGTGGGGTTATGATCGAAACATCAGCCCACATGTTGACTAAACACTGAATATAAATATTATCTATCCGTATTTTCAGTTTTGGTCTTTGTTCATTTATTGAAGTCTGCCAAAATATTTGTTTTATGATTCTTTTTGGAACTTCTGATTTTTCTTTTGAATTTACATTATTATCTAATACTGTATGATCTTCTAGATTAGGTATTGTATGCCCTATTTGTCCTGAGAATGCTGGTCTTCTCCTATGACTGGATATGATCTTACTCTCCTCGAATTTGGAGTTTGATTTTTGGGGGCTTCCTGGGGAAGCCCTGAAAGGCCTTTCCTGATGGTAAAGGGTTGCCTTCTTTATCCCTGGTAGATCTACATTTATTGGTCCAATGCCGTCCCTTGCCACACCTTCTGCATAATCCAGAAGGCAATGGCCTTCTTTTCAAAGTGAACCTAAATCGGGCATTATATCCAAGAGTTTCTTGTATACAATTCCATCTTATATGGCCTTATTTACCACAGTTGAAACAAGTGATGCCTTGGTTCCTCACCCTAACATTAGCAGTGACTTGGTCTACCCAATTCTCCTCATTGCAATGGAGAGATTAAGCATTGATTGCATATTGAATCCATTCTTCTATAGGTGCAGCTCTGATCTTTAAAGGCATAAGCATTTTTATACATTCCAGATTAGCATGAGAAAGTATTAATTGCTTCCTAACTTCTGGATCTGATATAGCTCTATGTACAGCCATGGTAAGCCTCTGTAGAAAGTCAGTATAAAGCTCTTTTAAGCCTTGTTTGACCTTATTATAAGGCTCAGTTTTTTGACCTGGGTCCAAAATCTTTTCCTAAGCATTCAGTGCAGCAGTACGGCATAGTAATAAACTATGCTCATTATAAGTAGTTTGAGTCTTCACATCACCAAACATGCCTTCACCAAGGATTTGGTCCTGAGAAGCAAAGAGACCCCTAATTTTTCCTTGTTGTTCTGAGGTCCTTGCCTCCTCTTTAAACCAGCTTCTCCACTGCAAATTCTGACTTTGGTCCAAGACAGCAGCCTTTAGCTGCATCCAATCAATTGGTAGGATCTGTTTTTTTGCTGACCATAAATTTAAAAGCTGCTTTACATGGGTAGAGTGTATACTGTTTTATGATATTGCCTCTTTAAAATCCTTGATGTCTCTCATATGTACTGGCTCATAACTATACATATTCTGAGGATCCCCCAGGTGCTTTCTTTGTCTGAATAGTAGCCAGGAACAATAGTGGTGGGGAAGAGGGTAGCCCTGTCATGTTTACCACCTTAGGTAGAGTATCTCCTGTACCACAATATCCCATTGGGGGTTGACCTGAACTGTTCTGAGCATAAGATGCATCACTACCATTTTCCAGTATTGCGATAGTGTCCTCCCATTCTTGGATTTTGGATACTATTGGTTCCCATTCCTGGAGTTTAAATACTATTGATTTTTCCAGAGTTTGAGTGTCCTGATGAAGCAGTCCTTCTAAAGACCTCACTGAGCCAGCAATTTATCAATCCACATCATTAACATAATTAATGATTTTCTTGTTCTTGTCATTAACGTAGTCAGTAAGTTTCTTGTTTTCATCATTTACATAGATCCTATATTTTTTTGTACAGTGTTATCCATATCTAAAGAGGAAGCCTTATCTGAAAGCTTGTTGTAACCAATTTCCAGAGTATCAATCTTATCTGCCATTTTAATATTTGATATTTCCATGTCATACATTTTGGACCACAGAGTAAGGATGAAAATAAGAAATTTTTTTCCTATTAAGGCACTAGGAAGTAAATGCAGTTTAAATGCATCACTCACTACATTTTTCACTTATTTATTGGAGTCAGATTTTCTTTATATATGTGGAAAAAGTTACAACTGAGGATTTGTATTACAAATAGCATGATTTTAGTTGCTCCTGAAGAATTGTTAAAATGGTGTGCCTATAGGTATTTCCAAAAGACCACATGACAAAAGAATTGAAAGAGAACACAGTTTAAATTACTGATAAATTTGAAACACCTGTTAAAATATTTTTAAAATAATTGATGAGAAAACCCAAGAATAACTTCAAAAAATTCAATACTCAAATTTAACCTATGTAGTTTGAGGTCTCATACTGTTACATAAAGAACATAAATTTGTATAGATGATTAGTACAATAATCACAGTTTTGTATATGAATTCCCTTTTTTTTAAGCCAGAGAGAGAGAGAAAGAGGGGGGGGGACTTAAAGGCATGAAAGCTCTTAATAACTTTACAGAAAATAATCTATATTCTGGTTACCTATTCTATTTAATGATTAATGTAACACTTTCTTACATATGTGCCTTTTCAATTTAGTGATATTTGCAGCTATTAAATTTGCATAAGTAAAGGGTGATTTCTTTTTTATCCCTTTTATCATTTGTGTATAGGAGGGTTATTAATTTTTTTGAGTTCATCTTGTACCCTGTTATATTACTGGTTATATATACATGGTTTTATATATATATATATATATATATATATATATATATATATATATACATATATATATATATATATATATATATACTGGTTTTACATATATATATATATATGTTATATATACTGGTCTTTATCATCTATAGGAGTTCCCTAGAGGAATTTTGTGGGTCATTTATGTATACTATCATATCATGTGCAAATCGTGATAGTTTGACTTCTTTCCAATATGTATGGCCTTGCTCTCCTTTTTTGCCTTTTTGCTGTGGTATGTGTTTTTGGCTTGACTTAGTCTCAAGGAGTAGAACCACCTGCTGTTGCTTAGTCTGCTAAAATGGCTCAGATGTTTATATTAATCACTTGCTATTTAGCCTATTGTTCAGGTTTATTTTGGGGTAGCTCTCTCATCTTAATTTAACTTATTTATATTGATTTGTGTTATCAAGTGGCTCATGGTTTACCTATTTCTTCACATCTTGCTTTTTGGGCATCTGGAACACATCTTTCTTGACTCTGCCCTCTTTTTTCCTTCAATCTATGCTCAGATTTTCCACCTGTTTTTTTAAAATACCCTGCCATAAGCCAAAACAGTCCCTTTACTAATAAATTATATTCACAGCATACAGAAAGATATCACACATTACTTTCCCTTTCTGTCTAATCAAAAGGAAAGTTTTAATTTCAACATAGTAAAATTATATATACTAAAATATTTATCAAGCAAGAATTATAGTTATAATATTTAGTCTATTTGTATTTAACAAAATTAAATAAAATATTTTTATCATCTACCTTATCTTTGTGGGTCTAAAGTTTTATATCTGACTTATTTTTAGTACAACTAAGGAAAATTATAATTATAATTATCTAATCCTTAACTGAATCAAAGACCACAGAAAGATATAATATTAACTGAATAAACAGGAAGCTTATGCAACTTCTAAAATCTATAAATGACAGAGATGACATCTGGCTGCCTGGACAGTCACCTAAAGTTCTATAATAACATTGTAGCATCTATTTTTAGTCTACTGGCCTAGAGTCTTTGGCATAAATTCTAGTGAAGAAGGAAATTTGAAGGAATGCTCTACCCATTTTGGCATAGTTTGTTACTTGCTTCTTTTTGTGTCCTGCAGAAAGTCTAGCAGTTTTCTTTGTGAAACAGAAATTTGATGAACTATCTCAGTGTGCTTTGACAAAGTTCAGAGGTCAGTTTCCTATGGGTCTTGCATGTGTTGTTTATACAGCATACAGTCAAACAGTTGAGGCAAAAAGATTTTCTTATCTAATGGCTAACGTTTGCTGCAAAGAAAACATGAACTTTATATGGAGTTTCTTCAAGGCCTATCATTTTCTTGAAGTAGATTCATTCTGTTAGGAGCAGACCTGTCTCAATGTCTAGAAAAGTCTAAGTTCTTAAAGTATTTTACATACCATAAAATGTAGGTTTTTGAAGTGTTTGAAGATTACCTATCTACATGAAATATAGCTTAGTATTCCTAAAAATATTAACTAAGATGTGTATGAGTTTGTTTTCAAAGATGAATAACTTTCAGTCTGTATTTCTTAATTAAATATTATAATTTTAAGGAAATTGCATAAAGATAATATGTAGGGGATTGTGTTGTTTCATGGTAAATAATTGTCCCACCCACTGGTTTAATAAAAAGTGCTGATTGGCCAAAGGCAGGCAGGAAGTATGGGTGAGGCTACTAGACTAAGAATACTCTTGAGAACAGGAAGCACAGAGCAGAACACCAGAGAGAAGCTGGAAGAAACAGAGGAAAACTATGCTGCTCTAAGTAAAGATACCGAGCCTCATGGCTGAACAGGAAGAGTCATGGGTTAGATTAAGGGTAAAGACTTAGCAAATGATATGTCTGGGCCTTAGGCCAATCAGCCAAAAACTATTGAAAGCATCTGTGTGTCATTGTGGGACTGTGTGACTGTGGGTCTATGGGTTGGCAGGTCTGTGGGTCTGTGGGTCTGTGGGTCTGCAGGCCTAAACCTTGAGGATAGGTCTGAAAGTCAGGAACATAAACCTCATACTACAATAATACCTTAAACAATATTAGAAATATACATACAGTATTTAAAAGGGCCTTAAATTTGTATTAATGAACCAAGTTCTATACCAATTTTAAATATTTTAAGATTAACAGCTTATGGTTTAAAGTAGATTCAATAATCTTTTCTTAATCATTCCTATTTTATATTTTCACATTTTCTTTATAAAAAATTGAATATGATTATTGACCATTTATAATAAAACAAAGATTTATAAACATTATTTTGGGAATTTGTATGTATTATTACTATTATTATTTGCTGTTTAGGGCACTGGCAATCTTATGAGGGTCTTGCGGTAGGATCATCTTAGTTGGCAGCCTGGAAGCCAATGCAGCTTCTCAGGCATTAGAGGTCTTTTTTTGATCAAACTATATTAGCCTGGAATGAATCTATAGGTTCTTCTGTAGAAAAAGAAAGCAAAACTCCTTTTTTAAAGTAAGAAATACTTATACCTAAATATATGTTTATTTAACTTACCAGCTTTTACAGTCAAATATATTTTCGCAGTTAGTTCATTAATCACTAAAAACTTAAAAGAAAATACAATAATAAACTAAATTTAGACTTTTTGTGTATTTTTATCTTTATGTTGCTTATTATATTTTTATTACTCTATTTTTTTCCTTTTTAAGGGCTTTTTCTACCCTCTTTGTTTCTTTCTCAGCTTATATATTTTCATATACATTGTAATTCATTTACAGGTTTTTATATTTGATTCTGCTTTTTTTGTGTATTTTTAATCATTTTTAACTATAAAATATTTTAAAATGTTAGACTATAAAGTCCTGTTTTGACTTTTGACTTTGGAGTATTTGGCTTTTTAGCATGGCAGAAGGATTAAAGCCATGTTTATTTTTTAAATTTTGGAAAGCAGTATTAAATTTGTTGTTATTTATTATTTTAACTTTGAGAAAGTTTAGGGTCTACATTGTCACTAAGTAGAGTACCACTTCCCACTGATGATTAATTTTGTTTAAATATTTAGCAACAGAACCTCTTAAAGAGGCACACAGTTTTTGCTGTGAAGGCTGAGTCAGAAAGCCCATCTTAAGGGAACCATATATTTGCTCACTGCCAGTATAAAGAGCTGAGTCAAGAGAATGTTGCTACTAAGAAGTCATCTTTGACTTGTCCTTTTTTTGGCTGTATAAACAGAAAATTTAAATTTGTCATATGCAGTTTGTACTTACGTGAAACGTCTCATGAAACTTTGCGAACATGTCTTGTAGCTTAAGATGTCCACCATGAGCCCACCATTTTGTAATTTAAGCCCACATGCCAGGGAATCTCTGTACTATGACTTAGAGATGTAATTCAGAAGTTGCTTTTGGCTCTGTTTTTGTGGTCCAGAACTCTTTTTAAAGCTTTTTTAGGCTTGATATAGATCATGCCTCATGTTGGATACCATTTTTAGGAGAAGTAGTTCACCTGGCCTAGCCTTGTAGTCTAGACTTCTCTGTGGTTGTTTAGTCTTTTTAAAATGACTTAGATATTTATATTAATTATAAGTTATTTGAAATTATTTTCAGTTTGCTTTCTCATCTTAACCCATTTTTTAAAATTAATCTTTCTTATCATTTGGCTCATGGCTTACCTATTTCTTTGCATTTTTATTCTTGGAAAGCTGGATTGCATCTCTCTTGACTAAAAATTCATTTACAATTATCTATGCCCAGATTTCCCACCTGCTTCTAAGATGCCCTGCTATAGGCCAAAATAGTACCTTTATTAAATAATGATATTCACAGTATACAAAAATGGCATCTGACATCATATTACCTTAGCTAAAACTTTGAGAACTATATTAAATAGATATGGAAAGAAAAGACAACCTTGTCTTCTTCCTAATGTTAGTGGAATTGCTTTGAATTTTTCTCCACTTAGTTTGATGTTGGCTGATGGCTTGCTATATATTGCCTCTATTATGTTAATATTATGTTAAGGTATTTTCCTTGTATCCTTGATCTCTCAAGGGCTGTTATAATGAAAGAATGTTAGATTTTGGCAAAGGATTTTTCAGCATCTCTTGAGATTATCTTTTTTTTTTTCTTTCAGGTTGTTTATATGATGGATGAAATTGACAGTTTTTCTATGTTGAACCATTCCTGCATCTCCAAGATGAAGCCTACCTGATTATGGTGGATGAATTTTACTATGTTCTTTAATTCAGTTTGTAAGTATTTTATTTAGTATTTTTGCATCAATGTTCATGAGGGAGATTGAAATATAACTCACTTTATATGTTGCATCTTTGTGGCTTGTGTAACATCAAGACTATAGCCTACTGAAAATAGCTCAGGAATGTTCCTTCTGTTTCTCTCGTATGAAACAATTTGAGGAGTGTTGGTATTAGTTACTTTATGAAATTCTGGTAGAATTCTGAGCTGAAACCATCTGGCCCTGAGCTTCTATTGTTGGGAGACTTTTAATAGCAACTTCTATTTTCTTGAGAGTTACAGGTGTTCTATTTAATCATATTTACTTTGTGACTGAGTATGTGGTCAGTTGTAGAGAAAATTTCACAAGGTGCCGAAGATAAGCTATATTCCTTTGTGGTTGGTGGAAAGTTTTGTATATATATATATATATGTGTGTGTGTGTGTGTGTGTGTATACATATATATGTATATATGTATATTGCATTTGAGTCTTAATAAATGTTAGATTCCTTATTTCTTTATTAACTTTTTATCTGGTAGACCTATCTATTGGTGAGAGAAGGGTATTGAAGTCTCTCACTATATATATATAGATTTTCATTTAAAAAAATGTAATCTCCATCAATGTATCCTCCTACTCCTCCTCCCTTCTCCCCTCACAGTTCCTCCCAGACAGCCATCAGCCTTGCCCTTCCGCATGTACCCATCAACTCCCCCAAAGGGCAAGAAGTCCCAAGGTGGGTCAGCTTAGCATTGCACATCCACTCGAGGCACATCTGATTCACTCATCTCAAAGCCAATGCTGGCCTGGGTGTTCCTCTATAGGGCATGAAAAGGTGCCAGCCTATCCAAGGAAAACAGTCTGATCCCACACCTTGTGGCTGCACACACTCATAGCAGTCAAAAGCCACCTACTTCTGGAGGGCCCAGGTCCCACTCCCAGTGAATCTCCAGTGGCAATTCCCAATTCAGTGTAAGATTACCAGAGCTCCGTTCAGTAATCATTCTGGGAACCTTCCTCATAATCCATATTCCCCTACTCATACTGATTCTCCTCCCTATCAGCTGGAGCAGGAGCTCTGCTCAGTGCTCAGTCATGGATGTCTGGTTCCACCTCCATTCCATGTTGGATATAGCTTCTGTGATGATACCTTGGGTGTTTACTTCTTTGGTTATAGGGGAATTCCAATTTGTCACCCTCTCCACCATTGTTTGGAGACAAGGCCAAGGATATCCTGTGAGTTCATAGATATTTCCCTAACACCCAATCTCTTTCCAACCCCACATTGAATACCTCTATTAAGATATCCTTCTCTTTCTATCTCCCTCATTGCTCCTCTCATTCAACCATCACCTTCTTTCAAGATTTGTTCTCAACTCTTCTTGGTTACAACCCATTATGATGCCAATTTGCTAAGGTGATCTTCTCTATTTTCTCTTGTAAGGGTGGTCTCTGAATGTCACCCTTAAATTATTTTTAATCTTAAGCTGTTAAGGGGTTGTGGTTTGCAGCTTGGGTATTCTTTGCTTTTTGTTTAAAATCCACTATGAGTGAGTATATCCATGTCTATCTTTCTAAAGTTATGATACCTCACGCAGGATGATATTCATCAAGTCCATCCATTTGCCTGAAAATTTTAGGATGTCATTTTATTTTATGCTGAGTAGTATTCCATTGTGTAGATGTATCATATTTCGTTAATAAATTCTTCAGTTGAGGGGCATTTAGGTTGTTTCCAAGTTCTTACTATTATGGATAATGCTGCTATGAACATAGCTGAGATAATGCCTTTGGAATACAAATGTGCGTCCTTTGGTTATATGTTCAGTAGTGGTATTGCTGGATTATTAGGGAGATTGATTCCCAATGTTCTGAGGAATAGCCATACTATATTCCAGGGAGGCTGGACAAGTATACACTCCTACCAGCAATGAAGGAGTGCTACCTTTGTTCCACATCCTCTCTAGTATAGGATGTCATCTCTGTTTTTGAACTTAGCCATTATGACAGGTGTAAGGTGGTATCTCAAAGTTGTTTTGATTTGCATTTCTCTGATGGCTAAAACTGTTGAGCAATTTTTTAGGTGCCTTTCAAACTTTTGTGATTCTTCTGTTGAGAATTCCCATTTTAGCTCTGAACCCCATTTCTAATTGGGTTATTTATGTTGTTGGGTTATAATTTCTTGAGTTCTTTATATATTTTAGAGATCAGTCCTCTGTCAGATGTAGGGATGGCGAAGATTTCTTTCCCATAATGTAGGCTGTTGTTTTGTCTTATTGACTGTGTCTTTTACCTTAGAGAAGCTTCTCAGATTCAGGAGATACCACTTATTTATTCCTGTTCTTAGTGTCTGGTGTGGGAATGTCTTTCTGTATGCTGTGAATATCAATCTTTAAATAAAGGAGCTGTTTTGACCCTTGGTGAGCAGCATAGGAGAAGGAAGTGGGGAATCAGAATTGGTAGGAAAAGAAGAGCAGAGTCAGAGACAGATCAAGCCAGATACACAGAGAAGAAACATGTAAGGAACAGAGGTGAGCCACAGGCCACATAGCAAGACAGATTAGTGAAAATGGTTGAGTTAAGATGAAGGAACTAGCTAGCAATATGTCTAAGCCATAGGCCAAACAGAATTAACTTAATATAAGTGTTATTTTGGAAGGTTTAAGCAAAGGTGTGTGGCTAAGCAATCTGAGATTCTGTTTCAGCAAGTCTGTGGGTCTGTACCTCTGACTAGTCAGGCCAGAAACATCATTGCAACAAGTGTTTGTTCTAATGGTGTTATATTTAGGAAGTGGTCACCTATCCCAATGTATTGGAGGGTATTTCCTATTTTCTTTTCTATGAAGTTCAGTGTAGCTGGTTTATGTTGAAATCTGTAATCCACTTGATATTGAGTTTTGTGGAGGGTGATAGGTTTGGGTCTATTTGCATTTTTCTACATAATACCATCCAGTTTTTCTAACACAATTTGTTGAAGATACTATCTTCTTTTTGATTGTATATTTGCCTTCTTTGTCAAAATCAGGTCTTCATAGGTATGTGGGTTAATGTTAGGGTCTTTGATTTGATTCAAGTGATCCACGAGGCTGTTTATATGCCAGTACCAGGCTTTTCGTCCCCCTATGGCTCTATAGTATAGCTTGAAGTCAGATTTAGTGATTCCTCCTGAAGTTCTTTTATTGAGCATGATTGTTTTGGCAACCCTGGCTGTCCAGTTATTTTATATGAAATTGAGTATTATTCTTTCAAGGTCTGTAAAAATTGTGTTGGGATTTTATGGGGATTGCATTGAATCTGTAGATTGCTTTTGGTAAAATTGCCGTTTTTACTATGTTGATCCTACCTATCCAGGAGCATGGGAGACCTTTCCATTTTCTTATATCCTCTTCAATTTCTTTCTTAAGTGAATTAAAGTTGTCAAACCATGCTACTTCTTTTCTTAGAGTTTTGCCAAGATATTGCATAGTATTTGCAGCTATTATAAAGGGTAATGTTTACTTTATTTGTTTTTCGGCCCTTTTATCTTTAGTGTATGTGAAGGCTATTAATTTTAATGAATCAATCTTGTACCCTGCTACCTTGCTGAAGGTGTTTATCAGCTGTAGGAGTTCCCTGGTAGAATTTTTGGGCTCACTTATGTATATAATCATATCATCTGCACATAGAGATAGTTTGACTTCTTCCTTTCCAATTTGTATCTCCTTAATCTCCTTTTGTTCTCTTACTGCTTATGTAAAGCTTCAAGGACTATATTGAATAGATAAAGAGAAAGAGGACAGCCTTGTCTTGTTCCTGATTTTAGTGAGATTAATTTGAGTTTTTATCCACTTAGTTTGATGTTGGCTGTTGGCTTGCTGTATATCATCTTTATTATATTTAGGTATTTTCCCTATATTCCTGATATCTCCAGGACTTTTATCATGAAAGAGGGTTGTATTTTGTCAAAGGCTTTTTCAGTGTATAATGAGATGACCATGTGGTTCTTTTCTTTAAGGTTGTTTATATAATGCATGCCATTCACAGTTTTTCTTATGTTGGAACATTCCTGCATCTCTAGGATGAAGCCTTTTTGATAGTGGTCGATGATGATTTTCTTGATATGTTGTTACATTCAGTTTGGCAGAATTTTATTGAGTATTTTTGCATCAATGATCACGAGGGAGATTGTTCTTTTTCTTTGTTGCATCTTTGAGTGGATTGGGCATCAAGGTGATTGTGGTCTCATAACAAGAGTTTGGCAATGTTCTTTTAGTTTCTACTTTATGGAACAGTTTGAGGAGTATTGGTATTAGTTCTTTGAATGTCTGGTAGAATTCTCCACTGAATCCGTCTGGTCCCAGGCTTTATTTTACTTGGGAGACTTTTAATAACAGCTTCAATTTCCTTAGGGCTTATAAGTGTTTTTAGGACTTTTATCTGCTCTTGAGTTAATTTTGATAAGTGGTACATGTCCAGAAAGCTGTCCATATCTTTCAGGTTTTCCATTTTAGTAGAGCATAGATTTTCAAAGTGTGATCTGATAATTCTCTGGATTTCCTGAGTGTCTGTCTCTAGGTATGTCGCCCCCTTTTCATTTCTGATTCTGTTAATTTGGATATTCTCTCTCTGCTTCTTCACTAGCTTGAATAAGGGTTTATCTATTTTGTTAACTTTCTCAAAGAACCAATTCTTTGATTTATTGATTTTATTGCTCTCTATGTTCTATTTTATCGATTAGAGCCCAAAATTTGATTATTCCTGGTCATCTACTCCTTCTAGGCTAGTTTGTTTCTAATTGTTTTAAAGCCTTAGTCTGTGCTGTTAAGGTCTCTTTGTGAGATTTCTGTAGGTTTTTTTCTATAGGCATCTAGTGCTATGAGTTTTCCTCTTAGCACAGCTTTCACTGTGCCCCACAAGTTTGGGTATGCTGTGGATTCATTTTCACTTTGATTTTTTTTTTCCTAATTTCCTCCTTGACCCAGAGGTAGTTCAATTGAGAGATGGTCAGTTTCATGCATTTGTAGGTTTTCTGTGATTTTTTCTTGATGTTGAACTCTAGCTTTACACCATGGTACTCTGATATGATACAAGAAGTGATTCCCCCTTTTTTATTTATTTATATTTGCTTTATGTTCAAGTATGTGTCAGTTTTAGAGAAAGTTACATGCAGTGCTGAGCAATATGGATATTTCTTTGTTTTGGGGTAGAAGGTTCTTTGTATATCTATTAAGCCCATTTGGGTCATAGTATCTGTTAGAATCTTTATTTTTCTTTTGAGCTTTTGTCTGCTTAACTTATCAAGGTTGTGGGGTATTTAAGTCTCCCACTATTAGGGTGTGGGGTTTGATGTGAGGATTAAGTTTAGTAGTGTTTCTTTTATAAATGTAGGTACCCTTGTGTTTGGGGTATAAATATTCAGGATTGAGACTTCATCTTGGCGGATTTTTCCTGAGATGAATAAGGAATGTCCTTCCTGGCATCTTTTGATTGATTTTAGTTTGAAGTCTATTTTATTATATATTAGGATTGCTATACCAGCTTGTTTCTTAGGACCATTTTACTGGAAAGTCTTTTCCCAAACCTTATCTCTGTGCCTGTGTCTGTCTTTGAAGTTGAGATGTGTTTCTTGTATGTCACAGAAGGATGGCTTCTATTTTTGTATTAATCTAGTTAGAGTGCGTGTCTTTTTATAGGTGAATTGAGTCCATTGATATTAAGGGATGTTAATGACCAATGGTTGCTATTTCCTACTATTTTTGGTGGTAGCTTTTGTGTATTTCCATTATTTGGGATTTTTCCCCTGTGGTATTATCAATTGTTGTAGTTTCAGTGGTGTATCTGGTTTTCTTAGGTTGGAGATTTCCCTCTAAAGCTTTCTTTAGGGCCTGATTTGTGAATAGTTATTGTTTAAATCTGATTTTATCTTGAAATATATGGTTTACTCCACTTATAGTGATTGACATCTCTGCTGTATACAGTAGTCTGTATTGGTAGTCTGTTGTAGTAGTCTGGGTTGGTAGTCATGCCCTTTTAGTGTCTGTATAACATCTGACCAGGGCCTTCTTGCTTTCATTGTTTCCATTATATAATCTGGTATTATTCTGATTGATCTACCTTTATAGGTAATTTGGCCTTTTCCTTTGTATTTCTTCTTTGTTCTGTAGGTTTTGTGGTTTGATTATTATGTGGAAAGCATATTTGGGGGGGTAGCCTGTTTGGTGTTCTATAAGCTTCTTTTATCTGTATAGGTATTTCCTTCAGGTTGGAAAAGTTTTCTTTTATGGTTTTGTTAAATATATTTCCTGTGCCTTTGACCTGGTAGTCTACTTCTTCAATTCCAATTATTCTCAGGTTTGGTCCTCTCACCATATCCCAGATTTCCTGAACATTTTGTGTTATGATTTTTTTTTTTTGCTTTAAGCATTTTCTTTAACTGACATAACTATTTCCACTTTTGAATCTTCTACTCCAGAGATTCTCTCTTCCATCTCTTGCATACTATTGCTTATGCTTACATCTGTGGTTCTGGTTCACTTCTTCAGGTTTTCGATTTAAAGTTTTGCCTCAGGTTGTGTCATCTTTAATGCTTCTATTTTAATTTTTAATTCCTGGAATGTTTCTTTGGCCTGTTTGTTTTATTTTTCTTTGTTTTCTTTATTTTCTTTCAGGGATTTATTCATCTCTTCCAATTCTTTGCATTTCCTTCTATTTCTTTAAGGGATTTTTATATCTTTCTTTAAAGCTTCTATTATCTTCATAAAGTTGTTTTTAATGTGATTTGCTTGTGTTTCCTCTCCATTGTTATGTTCAGATCTTGATGTTGTAGAGCCATCAGATTCTTCTAGGGGTGTTATGATGTTCTTTCTGTTCTTATATGTATCCTTACACTGGCATCTGACCATCACTTCTTCAGTTGACTCTTTGCTGGCTCTTAGTCAGCTATGAGCTTGGGGGCTCTTAGTTAGCTCTCAGTTAGCTGTAGACCAAGAGGGGTATTCTGCTTATTCAGTTGTCTGTGGGTAATGATCAAGTCTTTCACTATTAATGTGTGGAAACTGATGTAAGGTTTAAGTTCTAAAATGTTTCTTTTACATATCTGTGTATCTGATTTGGGGATGTATTTCTATATGTTGTGAATAAATGAATATTTTGACCATGGCAGGTATCATAGAAATTGAGGGGGGAAACATTCAGAAAAATAAATGGTACTACACAGCAGTAGAAAAAATGACAACCTAAAATGTTCAGGCAAATGGTTGGATTTGGAGAATATCCTGAGTGAGGTATTACAAACCCAAACCCAGAAAGATATACATGTAATGTACTCACTCATAAGTGGATTTTAGACAAAAAGCAAAGCATACCCAAGCTGCAAACCACAACCCTGAATAGCTTGGGATCAGAAGGAACTTAAGATTGGCATAAGCATAATGTGGATCTTTGAGGGAGAGGAGCAGACTGTTGCTGTGTGGAGGCTGGCACCTTGGAGCCCATTTCCTGTAGAGATAATAATTTTATTATTTTATTATTTTATGCCTTTCTTTGTAAAAGCAATGTTCTACAGTGAAGTAGACAGGGAGTCATTAGTCCAAGTCCTAACTGATGAGCTATCAAAAATTGGTAGTTGCTGTGAGAGGGAGAGTCAATTTTCTTCACAAGTATATGTCTTGACAATTCCATCATACTCCATGGAAGCCTCCAAAATCATATGTTCTGAGTTTGCAGAACATAAATTGGAGCCAATGAGTTATTAAATTAAGAAAAGAATAGACCTAAAGAGGATGAAGCAATGAGGTGGGGGTAAATCTGTGGAAAGTAAAAGGGAGTTGAAAGTTAATATAATCAAAATATATTGTATCAGATTTTCAAAATATTAATAAAATATTTATAAATAAAGAAGAATCAATGAACTATCAAAGTTATTTTTTTTTAATATTTGGCTTAGGATTTGCATTAGTATTTATGACCTATGAATACATGTTTTTCTTGTGGTTATTTTTATGTTTTCTTTATTTTATTATTTTATTATTATATTATGTTTTCATTATTTATTATTTATTTCTTTATTTTGTAAAGTCACAGGCTTTACATGTATGTTATTGATCTTTTCAAATCAACAAAATTTGAATTTATTATCTCTACTGTCTTAGTATGTAATTTTTATTATATTAATTTTTACATTGATCACAATTATTTATATAATTTGGTGCTCTGTGTCTCTTTCAGTGTTTTCTTTTGAGGATATTTATGTGCTTAAATAAAAATTAAAATATTGAGTCATGGAATATTTTATTTTTACATGGGCAACTACTGCTACAAATTTTCTCAAAGAGTATAGCTTTACTAGTCTTGGTTCACAGAAGGTCTTCATTTTTACCCACATCAAAATATTCTCATGTAATTCCTTTTTTGCTCTATTAGTATTTTAAGCAGATGGCATTTTAGTTTGTAAATTTTCTATATTTCTCTGTGTTTTCATTCCTTGATTCTTTTTCTTATAGTTAAAGAACACATAAATATATAGACATCTGCATTGTGCCCTGGCATTTGATCAATCTTGGAATGTTACATATTGCTATTTTAGTGATTTGATGTCAAGCATTTTTAAATAGCCCAATATGTCCTAGTCATCATTTTTAGTGTTTGCTAATGCTTCTGTTTTCTTCTTAAAATGTAACTGAGTAACTTTATTTATAAATAAATATTAAGAACCTAAATGTCTATATCTAAATATATGATATAATTTCTCTTGCATGTTACTTTAAAATATATTTAAACATAAATGTTTAACTTAAATGTTTAACATAAATACTAAAGCATCAGTTAAATTCTCTGCATATATAAGAATCAATTATCTTTTGGAATTCTCCTGTATTTGTTATTAAAAAGACATTTGGAAAGTTAAGAATGGTAACAGACCTAAGGGTGATAAACAAGGTAGTCCAGCCAATGGTCTCTCTATAATCTGGGATTTCTTTTCCTTCTCTGTTACCTAAAGAATGGCCAATTATAGTTATTGATTTAAAATACTGTTTCTTTACAATACCTTTACAAGAACAAAACAAAGAAAAATTAGGCTTTACAGAGCCCACTTACAATAATTATTTACCTGTAAAGAGATATCAGTGAAGGGACTCCATCAAGGAATGCTGAATAGCCCCACTCTTTGCCAGTATTTTGTACAAAAGCCAAGTAGAACAAATATGCAACAAGTTCCCACAATCTATAATTTATCATTACACAGACAGCATCTTGTTGGCTGATTCAAATATTGAAGCCTTAGGAAAAAAAAACTGTTTAAAGAAGTAAAAAAAAAAATTGACTGCTTGGGGGATTACAAATTGCTCTGGAAAAAAATACAGAGAGCGGATTCCACTAATTATTTAGGTTGCAAAATAGACCAACAAAAATTAGACCCCAAAAGGTACAAATCAGGAGAGATAGATTGAAAACAGTTAATGATTTACAAAATTTACATTAGGATATATTGTCAATTTACAACCCACTATTGGAATAAAAATATGATGAATTGAACAATTTGTTTAAAACCTTAAATGGTGACAAGACCTTAAATAGTCTGAGAAAACTGTTACTTGAAGTTGAGAGAGAATTGGCTTTGGTAGCAAAGAAACTACTGGATGGACATGGGGATCTAGGCCTTAATTGCATTCTAGTTATCTTCCCCTCTAAGCATTAACCTATAGGAATTTTAATGCAAAGGAAAATGTTATATTGGAATGGATATTACTATGACATAAACCAAGGAATAGATTAAAGACATGTGGGAAAGATTTCTGAACTTATTTTTAAATGAAAATTAAGACTTTGTCAATTGACATAAATGGACACATCAAAAATTGTTGCACCTTTAACTAATGAAGAAATTGGCTGATTATGGGTAGAAAGTGAAGCTTGGCAAAGAGTCTGCAGTAATTTTTTTCTAAGCTATTAAGAATAAATATCCTCAAAGCAAAAGAATTAAATTTCTAAAGAAATCTAATGGATATTTCCTCATGTTGTACAAGATAAACCAATTTCCAGAGCCCCTCCAGTTTATAATGATACATGCAATTCAGCAAAGGTATATTACAAATCAGAACACACAAGTAAATTAGCTCAAAGGCCTTATAAATCTGTTCAAAAGTCAGAATTATATGCTATTGTGATGGTACTAAAGTATTTTACTGAACCTCTTAACATAGTCACTGACTCTCAGTATGCATAAAGAGTTGTTTCACACATTGAAACTGCTGATTTTATTAATGATGAATAAGAATTAACTTTGTTATTTATTCATCAGCACTAGATATTATTCCTTCTATATAACACATATTGGATCCCATATGGGTCTGCCAGGTCCTTTAGCACAAGGTAATGATGAAATTGATAAATTATTAATAGAACATGTGCTAAAGGCCTCAGAGTTTCTTAACAAAATCTCATAAATAGCAAAAGATTAATAAAAAAGATTTTGATATCACTTGGCAACAAGCCAAAAAATTGTGAAAGGATATCCCACCCATTTTCTCTATAACCAGACTCCATTGTTAGCAGAAAGTAATCCTAAAGGTATACATAGAATTAAAATCTGGTACATGGATGTATTTCTTTTACAGAAATTGAAAAATTAAGATATGTACATCATACAATACATATGTTCTCAGGATTTCAATGGGCAACTGTCTTGAGTTCAAAAATGGCTGATTCTATAATCACATATTTGCTAGAAGTTAAGACCATCACGAGAATATCTGTACAAATAAAAACTGACAAAATGCTCGCATATGTCTCTCATAAAATGAAGCAATTTTTGCTTATGATATAATGCATATTACAGGATTACCACACAATCCTAATGGGTAAACAGTCATAGAGAAATCAAATTGAACTCTAAAGTATATACTAAATAAACAGAAATGAATAGCAAAGACCCATAGAAATAGAATAGATAATGCTTTATAAAAATAGAAATAGAATAGATAATGCTTTATAAACTTTGAATTTTCTCAATGCTAATGAGAAAGGAACAACAGCTGCTGAAAGGTATTGGACTATAGAAAAAACAACTGAGCTAAATCATCCTATCTACTTCAAAGATGTACTGACCTCAAAATGGAAGCCAGAATATGTGCTATGTTGGGGAAGGGGTTTTGTTTTTGTTTCCAAAGGTAAATAAAAGTTATGGATACAACCAAAATTAATAAAGACTAAATTTGAACCAAATAAATTGCATAAAAATAAGAATTTATGGCTAATCTACCCATATTACAATTCTTTAAGTTGTAAGAAAAAAAAACAAAGGGTTGTGGCAGCTTTTGTTTTTGTCTATACAGAAAAATAGACATATACATCTTCAAGAAGTGCAATAAGTGAAAAGGCCTAGACATCCAGACATCTAAAGCAGAAAGGAGGCTATCCAAGAAAATTTAAAAGCAAAGAATATCAGACATATTGGTACCAGTATATGCTATAGGGTAAAAATTTCACTGCTTAACTTCTATATGTCTTTATTTGTAAGAGAAGTTGAAGTCCCAGTTTAATTACAATTTAAATCTGGCTTTAGAATTGGAGTGTGACTCTCTCCTTCTCTAAACCAAAGAGTATTTGTTAAAGAAAAATGCAAAATTTTTGTATAATATCATAAGGCCCACCTGATATGGAACAAAAGAATAACTAAAAGTAAGGGACTATTCTATTGTTACTAATCCTATGCTGAATAAATACTTATGTATTTAGCTTCCCATACATTGTGTTGGGTTTTAGTTCCTTTTTCTTTTTCTTTTTTTTTTTTTTTTTTTTTTTTTTTTTTTTTTTTTTTTTTTTTTTTTTTTTTTTTCAGTGTTCTATGACAATGCCTGGTTTCAAACTTGAAGTATCCAAAAGGAAGATGGGGCCCCACAATGATGATTTAACATGGGCTATGACAAAGCTACTAGGCTGACTAGACTAAAATCTTCTTAGGACAATTTTGAGGTGCCTAGCTGATATGAAACAGCTTCACAGACTACTATAGCCAGGACTTGAGACAAGAAGTCCACTTTCCTATTATGCAGAGACTGGACAACAAATGATACAGATAATTATTTCAGAACTTGACAATTAACAAAACTGTTCTTTCCAGAATCCCCTAAAGATACTTTTGCCCTAAGACAGTAGGAAGTATATTTAAGAACATGGCATCCACATTCCCAAGAGATAGAGTGGATGGGTTTTGACCTTTCAATGGGTTATGGATAATTGACATTGTTTAGGGTAATTGGTTAAAAATCATTATTGGTTATGGTTAGGAAAAATCTAAAAGAGAGGGATTAGATTCATGGTTCTTCTATTTAAAAATTAAGAAAGAAAAAGGGGGTACAGATATAATAGGACATAAGGATATATTCTTGAACCTTTTAAAAAGGATTTACTTGGTTTTCATATTTTATGTTGTATTGGATTTTTGTGTATATTGATATTGTAGTTAGGTTTCTTAGTCCCAGGGCGGCCAGAGGTCCAGACTCACAGAACTGCAGTCAACCCCAGACCCCTAGGCCCCCAGAATGATTCAGATGCTTATATTAACTTCATGCTGTTTGAATTACAGCTCAGGCACATTGCTAACTTGCTCTTACTTCTTAACTCAACCCATTCTCATTAATCTGTCTGCCAAATGGCCCGTGGCTCACCTGTGTTCCTCACATGTTGTTTCTTTGGGCTTCTGTCTGACTCTGCCCTTCTCCTACCTATACTGTGACTTTTCCTCCTACTTCTTCTATGGTGCCTGTCATGGGCCAAACAGCTCTTTTATTTAAAGATTGATATTCACAGCATACAGAAACACATTCCCACATCATATTGAGATTAATTTATATGTAAATATATCTCTATGCTTGTTCAAGGTGTTATACTTATTCAGTTCATCTAACAATGTAATACAAATTGCTAGTCCATGAAAGTTTTTATTGTCAACTAATTTGGATGTGAATAATTGCAAGTTAGTAGACATTTCATTCAAACATAATCATATTAGATAAGTTTTCAATATCAAACATATATTTTAGATGAACAGGTCTTCTTCAAACACTTTAGATATATATATATATATATATATATATATATATATATATATAATATAGAATTTAAGATATTTTACTAACACAGGAGCTTATTATTTTTATAACAATGGGACAACTGTTCCTTGTAGCACCAATCTACTTCAGAGATTATGGACATCAGAGAAACTCCATACTCAGTTGACCTTTGTAACAAAAGTTGGCCACTGGACAAGAAAGCCCTCTTCCCTAGACTGCTGAAATTATGATGTTCAAAATGGGCAAGCAAGGGACATCCACAGGAGAATTGCTTAACCTTTCCAAGACAAGGTAGCAAGGTCTTTGAGAATAGCCTGCTTCACAGAGAAGTCTTTCAGACACGTTAGGCCTGTAGATCAAAGATGGATGCTTCAATGATACAGAAGAACCTTGAGTGACTCACCAGGAAGTCAGCTGTTTGTTTGTTTGTTTTTACTTTTTTTTGGAAGTTGCTTGCTTGCCCATGCTGTTTATTTAGTTAATATTATTCCCTTCTTGGGTCTCTGAGACATCAAAATATAGTATTTAGTTAGTAATACAAATTAGATAGAAAGTGAATTAGGTATAATCCTTTGGATTCACTGAAATAGGGTAATTAATGGAATATTTTCTTCAAATTATTAATTGTTAATGAAATTGACATTACGCATGTAATCAATTTTTGGATATATTTTATATAATTATTGTACCTATTGTATATGGCTTTTTTGTTAGCTATAGTATTCTTTTTTATTTTTGACAAAAAAAGAGGATATGTGGTGATATGTTTCATATTTAATAAAAACCAGTCTGAAATACCAGTCAATCCAGGAGGATCAGAGAGTGGAAATTTATGCTTTTCATCCCAGCACAAGGAATATTTGGGAGCAGTAACCTATTCTGGTCTAGGAGTAGTTACCTATGTCCTTAATCCAAGGAGATCTGAGTTTGAGGCCAGCTTGATTTACCGAGGGAGTTTCAAGCTCCCATGCAGGCACTGGTGGTGGTGTCAGGCCTTTAATCCCATAACTCCAGAGACAGAGGAGAGCTTTCTATGTTTCTGTGAGTTCAAGGCTAACTACCAAAGAATAGAGGCCTATGACTTTAATCTTAACCTGGATGTGAGACAACTGGATGAAAAGGGTTATTTAAGGCAGGCATAGAAAGACAGATTAAGGAAGTACAAACCACAAGGAGTGAAGGTGAGAAAGTGGAAGGTAGCTAGGTGATATTTCACTGTGGTGTTTCCTTTCTTTGATATTTCAGCCTTTTCTTGAAATCTGGCTCTGAGTTCTGATGTGGGAATGCCTTTCTGTATGCTGTGAATCTCAATCTCTAAATAAAGGAGCTTTTTTGGCCCTTGACAGGCACTGTAGAAAAAGTAGGCAGAGGAATCAGAATAGGTAGGAAAGGAAGGGTGGAGTCAGGGGCAGATCGAGCAAGCCGCCCAAGAAGCAACATGTAAGGAATGCAGGTGAGCCACAGGCCACATGGCAGATTATTATAAATGGGTTGATTTAAGATGTAAGAGCTAGCTAGCAATGTGCCTGAGCCATAGGCTAAACAGCATGAAGTTAATATAAGCATCTGAGTCATTTCTGGGGTCCTAAGGAGCAGCAGCAGATGGCTAAGGGGTCTGACGCGGCAGATCTGTGGGTCTGGGTCTCTGGCTGACCAGGACCAAGAAATCCCTTTGCTACAGAGTTCCCTTTATTCATTTAACACAATTGTAAAAGATTATATTTGCTAATCGAGAAGCACACTTATAGTCTTAGAACATCTCTAAACTTGGAATGAAGCTGTGAAAAGAGAGGTCCAACTTCAGTTCTTAAATTTTAGGAGCAATTTGGATCTGAGAAAGTATGGTCTAACAAAAAAGAAACCTGCTGAGACAAATAAAATCAAAAGTTTTAAAATTTGATCATAAAGGAAGTCCTGCATGTAGATGGACTCAATAAATTCAGAAAGCAGCAGTGGTCAAACCACAAGAACTAAGTGGATTTATGTTGACATCCAAGCCCTTTATAATGTCTTCAAATATTTTAGCCAGACGCATTCTAAAATTTTGAGCCAGACACATTCTAAAAATTTTACCAAAAGGAAATCCAATATTTGCAATTATAGAAGGAAATTTTTAAAAGTATATTATTATAAGATTAATATTTATTGGAAAACATTTACAATAATGTATTATAGCTTAGGAAGATATTTGGGGACTTTTTATATTTTTTTGATTGAATAGTAATTGGAAATAATATTGGTAAAGAAGGGGGTAGCTTTGTTATGTTTATTATTTTAGGTAGAGTGTTTTAATTATTTTAATATTTTATTGGGGTTAACTTGAATTGTTTTGAGTCAAAAATGTATTATTATTATTATTTTAATACTATAATATGGTCTACTTATTTTTGAAGTGTGGATAATATTGGCTTTTATTTTTGGATTTTGAATATTATTGATCTTTTTAGGGTTTGATTTTTTTTGATGAAGTAGTTTTTTAAAGGACTTTATAAGATTAGTAATTTTTGATGTATGTTTGTAGTAAGAGGTTTCTGGTTTAGACTTTTGGGCCCAGCCTCAAGGTTTAGACCCGCAGACCCACAGACCCGCAGAGACACACAGATGCTTAAAATAGTTTTAGGCTGATCAGCCTAAGGCCCAGGCATATAACTTACTAACTCTTTACATTTAATCTAATCCATGACTCTTACTTATCCGATTCAGCCATGTGGCTCAGTACCTTTTCTCAGAGCAGCATAGTTATCCTCTGTTTCTTCTGGTTTCTCTCAGGTATTCTGCTCTGTTCTGCCTGTTCACAGAGTCTCCTTAGTCTGGTAGCCCCACCCATACTTCCTGTCTGACTTTGTCCAATCAGCACTTTTTATTAAACTCATAGGCAGGGACAATTATTTACACTGGAACAACATAATCCCCCTACATATGTTACTAATAAAATTAATGATTTTTTGTTTTTATTATTAATGTAGTTAATGAGTTTTTTGTTTTTATTATTTATGTAAAGTTTATATTTTGTATAGTTTTATTTATATTTGAAGATGAAGTTTTATTTGAGAGTTTGTTGTAATTAAGTTTTAGAAAATTAATCTTATTTATTATTTTAGTGTTTGAAATTTTTATAATATATATTTTATATATCAGTTGTTGATTTTTAGATTCTTTATTATGTTTTGAAATATAAAATATAGAAACAAGTTGAAAAATAGTAGGACTGGGTATTGAAGTCTTTAACATATTTATTTGAGAATTTTTTAATTATTATGGAAAAGTATGACTTGAAGTCATTAATAGAATGATTTTTAGTTATTATTTTAATTTAGTTGTAACGATGACATTTGGCTAGCAGGTAATTAGTAATATGGCAGACGTAGGGACTTTTAGCAGCATAAGTCTATTTATAGACTTTATGTGGTTTTAAAAGGTCTTAGCAGGCGCACAAGTTGAATATGAACTTTAGGAAAGGCAAAGTCTCATAAAATTGAAACAAGACGGTATAGGAGAATCTGCCTTGCAGCTAGTGTAGTTGTTGTGGCAGAAGCCGCCATAGGCCTGTCTTAGGGACAGCTGTCACAAGAATGCAGTTTTGGTTATAGGCTGGGACTTTAAGCTTAGTTGTCGTGGTATTTTTTTTTATTTTTTCTTTTTTGTCATTATGCTGTGGTGGTGCCTAGTATGTGAAGCGGTGATCACAGACTTGGGACTTTAAGCTTAGGAGTGTAGTTTTTAAGTTTGAACATTTTGTTGTTTTTTTTTTTTGGCAGTGTTTAGGACTTTTTGTTTAGTATGTTGGCGGGCTGGATACCGAGCCCATCCAGGGATGCCAGATATAGAAGGAAATTTAATTTTAAAGTTTATTAATATAAAATTAATATTTATTGGAAAACAAATTAACATTTATGATAAGAGGTTATAGCTTAAAAAACATTTAAACACTTTAAACAATAGATGTTGATCTAGTCTTTCAAAAAGACAAAAACAAACAAGGTTCTACAAATCTTAATAACCTCTCTTAAATGGGGCTAGCCACAACCCCTTCAAGAGCCCAAGACCCTGCATAAGTGTCTTCCAATGTCTTCCAATCTTATCAGCTGACACCTAAATCCCACCATATACAATCTTACAATTCTGAATAGAAATTGGAGAGCTGTTACAAGTTAAAGGTTATGCTGGTTTATAATATGGAGTACATTCCAGGCCAGCCAGTGTTAAATAGAAAGTCCCAGGAACTGGAACATAAAATTAGTGTGAAGAGTTAGAAGAGTTTCTATATTTTCTAAAATTCAGTGTCTGCAAAAAGATCTTAAGGAATTTTAATTAATACTGGAATCATCCTTCAGATATTTGAGTCTTAGCCCAAGATGTGAAAAAGTTTTGCCTTTAACCTTTGGGTTCATCTGTCTGAATTTGAACTTAAATAGTCCAAATTTGAGGTTGTAATCACTTTTCAAATACCAGTATCTTCATTTGCTATATATTACTAGAAAAAAATTCAAGAGATTTATTTGGCATGTCTTATTTATTTTAGGGTTACTTGGTAGGAGAATGTCTGTAGACTTTATTGTTCTCTAATAATAGAGAAGTTACTCTGTACTTGAGAAATGAAAACTGTAAAATGTAATAGAGTCCCAAAGAAACAGAACTTTAACAAGGCCTATATGTGGGAGATTATGTTGTTACATTGTAAATAATTGTCCCACCCACTAGTTTAATAAAAAGCGCTGACTGGCCAAAGGCAGGCAGGAAGTGTGGGTGGGGCTACCAGACTAAAAGAACTCTGGGAACAGGAAGAAACAAAGCAGAATGCCAGAGAGAAGCCAGAAGAAGTAGAGGACAGCCATGCTGCTCTAAGGAAAGGTACCAAGTTACATGGCTGAACAGGATAAAAATAATGGGCTAGATTAAGGGTACAGAGTTAGCAAATTATATGCCTGGGCCTTAGGCCAAACAGCCTAGAACTAATTGTAAGCATCTGTCTTTGTGGGTCTGTGGGTCTGCGAGCTTAAACCTTGAGACTAAGCCCAAAAGTCGGGGCCAGAAACCTCATACTACACCTATAGTATTGAAAGCTTTCAGAAAACTGATTGGCAAAACACTTCAATGGTATTAAAAATATCTTCCTCATAAGAACAGTAATTGGTAGGTAGCTAATTTGTGAAATGAAGTATTTCCTAAATTAGAGTCAGGATTGTGATGCAAATGTTTGTAGTCACATTTACATTACACTGTATTTCATGGAGTAATGTCCTGTGCAAAAGATGAAGTAAGTACCTTTAACTTGAATTTTTAAAGTACTATATATGATAAAAATTCTCAAAACTATATTGAGGTACATTTTGAAATATAAAAGAATGCATTTATATGTAAAAAAATATTTATTTAAGAATATTAATAAAATAATTTACATATAATTTTTACACATAGTGGTAATTATATTGCCTTTCATGCCTTTCTTCACAACTTTATACTAATTTATGAGTTTTTATCATTGCTAATAATTTTAGTTTCATATTTTAATGTTTTGTGATTTTCATTTGTGTCTGATACTAAAAGTTTGTCAGATTCATTTATTTATTTTTCCACTGGGATTTTAAAATTTTATTGTATTTTCTTATGCTTATTTATTTTATTTTGATTGGATATGTTTATGGGGAGATGTCAAAGAATTGTATATATCTTTCTCTTGTCATACCAACTGGTTTCCAATGAGTTTTTGGACAATATTTTGACTCTCTTCCAAGGTGTTAGCAGAAAGGTAAAATGGAAACATTATATTTACTAGAAATTTGCCTTTCAAATTTAAAAATATAGTTCATTAGTAAACAATAATCTCCCCATTATTAATTACTCTATGGTAAATAAATCTGCTTTGTCCAAGGAAAATAAATTAATAAGCAATATTCAACTCTCAGCATCACAGAAACTGTTATTTAGCATGAGGTTTATTTAATCTATAATATTTTCTGGAGGTATTGATTGATACTATTGGAGTTTAATTTGTGTGTAATTGTCACTATTATTAAAGGAAATACCAAATAATATGTTCCAACTGTCCTTTATCTGGTTTCCATCTTCAGATTTGAACTATATATATGTATATATATATATATATATATATATATATCAGTTTCATTTTTAGATTTATAGTCTTATAGAAAGAATGGCTTAGTACTCAGCCTCATATCTTCAAAAAGGAAAAAAAAAATGCATGTACTATATCAATTGAAAACTGACAATTATTTATCCCTAATCTTAAGCACCATAGCTGTTTTTCATCCTTACATTTTTATCTTTAGTTGTTGCTCTACTTTTATCATTTTTATTATTTTATTATTTTAAATTATGTGTTTGGAGATTTGAGTCCCATTGCCTATAAAGAACAAAAAAATCAGACCTTCAAGGAGGTCGTCTTATATTCAGGTTTAACTACCTTTGGTGGGAGCTATTAGTCAAACTTCAGTCTTCTGGGAAAAAAAAAATACTTTTTCAACTACTGAGTCAGTTTTTCATTTTTCTTGCCTCCCACATTACTTTTTTCTTCCTTCATTCACTAATTTTATTTTTAAGACTTATTGTTAGTAGGTGGAATAAACAATCCTCAGAGCAGCAGATAGCTTAATAGTGATAGATTAACTTAAGCTATAAGAAGTTGACAAAAAGCCTAACCTATTGGCTAGCATTTATCATTCATATTGTAGTTCTGTGTGGTTCTTTGTGGGGCAGCTGATCAATGGTTTAGAAAAGAAAATCCTCCTGCATAAACTTATTAGAAAAGATGTGTCAAGAATGGATTGGATTTGGTGTTTTGAAAGCTCATCCCAAGTGTAGTGTTTTCTCTTTGCCTTCAACTTGAAGATAAAGATTGGAGGTCTGCTCTAGTGTCACCACTGCCTGGCTGCCACCATTCTCCCTCCCAACCAGAATAACTCCAGACTTATCCTATAGAACTGAAAGTAAGCCCATAGTTAATCTATTTTTTTTTTTATAAGTTGCCATGGTCATGGTGTCTCTTCATAGTAATTTAAAAGTAATTGAAACCAAAGTTGATATCAGGGGTTGCTTATTACTGTGATGAGCCTGACCATCCTGTTTATTAGAAACATATAAGACTTTGGAACTTTGAACTAGAAAATCAGATCAAGGATATAACAGGAGCTTAATGAGACAATTTAGTGTAAACATGAAAGACATTAGTGCTGAGAGCTATATAAATTACTAAGGTACAGAATAAAAAGTTTTATAGAGAAATAATTTTAGCAGCTATTGTCATGGGATTGTCTTTCTGTATGCTTTAATATGTATTTCTACCATTGGTTAATAAAGAAGCTGTTATGGTCTATGAAAAGTAAGGAAAAAGCCAGGTGGGGAATTTAAGAGATATAGGGAGAAGAAAGTCAGGGTTAGAGCAGATGCTACAAGTTGTTATCTGGGAAGCAAGATGTAATGGGATACTGGTAAAGCTAAGAAACACATAATGATATAGAGTTTAATAGAAGTGGGTTAAGTTGTGATAGTTAATAATGAGCCTGAGCCATATGCCAAATATTTGGTAGTTAATATAACCTCAGATTCATTATTTTATAAGTGACTGAAGAACAGGGGCAGGACAGAGAAAAGGCAGACAGGACAGGGTAAAGTCATCCAGATACAGATGATGCCCAGCATGAGACATTGATACAAATATATCTCTAAAATCTTGTTAAAAGTAATACAATGGAGTCAAGAGCAGATTTCTAGTTAATGTTACTCTTATGGACTGTTATACAGAGATGCATGCCCTGGCTATGGTGGACTCTATTGGCAACATGGAAGGTTCAGAGTGTCTCTCTCAGGCCAAGGTACAGAAAGGATTCCCCCAGCAACTGCCTGCAGGATTTAGAGCACAGCTGCTGGCTTAGGAACACAGCTGGGCACTGTCTAATGCTGCTTTCCACTGTCAGAACATAAGCATGACTCATTGTTGTTGGTTTCCCATGTGAGATCAGACACATAATATTGGTTTTGCTTATGATATCAGAAACAAAAACATTACCAGATGCCACATGAGAGTTTATTCAGGGAAGTTTCTGGGTAGGTACAAGGGAGAGAGGCAGAAGAGAGAGAAAGAGAGAGGAGAGAGTAGGGAGATGAAATTGGGGAGAGAGGAGGAGGGGGAGAGAGAGTGAACTTTCATGTGGCAGCTCCTTTTAAAAAAGCAGATGGGCACATATCTATGTAGCCATGCCTAGGTGCATTCCCTCCCTATGTGGTGTACTGTTGGCACCATGTTTGGTTTACCACATGGGGCCTATGTGCCAGGAATTCTCATTTCACTCTGTGTCATGTTGCGTTTTCTATGTGGCTGCTGTGTGTCAAGAATCATTATAATTGTCACCAACTTCAAGTTGGAAAGCCAAGCCAATAGCCAAAGCTACTACTTTGTAGAGCTTAGCAATTTTAAAACTCTCCTAGTCAGGAAAAATATTTCATGCACACAATAAAACAGATTCAGATGAGGAAGTCTCTTTATGCAGGTTACAATATGTTTAAAAATATATGTAGCCTTGTAAGAGAGAAGAAAAAGAGTATAAACAGTTATATAGAGTTGTATAGGCATTTATATAAGCTTTTCCCAAAATAAAGTTTTTAAAGAGACAGTAAATTAATATAAAAATGAGCCATGTAAAATAGAAATGTACAGAAAGAATCTAAATACTGTAAACTATTGTGTTGTTTTCTAAATTTTTAACTAAAAGACATTTTATTGTAAAGGCTGCTAAATTAAAGCAACATATATATTTTGAAGGTGTCTTTACTTTAAAATTTGTGTTTAAAGATATGTTGCTTTGTAAAAGAGGTCTGCTTTTGTTCCCACAAAAGATAATAACATATGAATTTTTTCCGGGCTAAAATAGTATAATAGACCAAGACCCTCTGAAGGGTTTGCAATGACAACCATGGCCCACAAGATCCAACATCCACCTCATATTCAAGGCAACTGGCTGAGATGATTCAGCCTTATAGACTACTACAGTCAAGATTACTCTAAATTTTTTCAGAATACCCATAAAATGATCAGCACTTCTATTAGATGAAACTGATGGATTTTGCCAAAATGAGTGAAAGAGTCCTTAAAAGTTTCTGCTTCACTAAAATGAGCATGAGACATACTCTGCCTGTAGGCTAAAGATATATATGCAACAACATTGCAAATGATCTGTGAGTGACTGTGAGGCAGCCATATATTTCTCTCATTTCTAAAAGTTTAGAAGTTTCTTACAATGCAATTTTTGTTTACTCAGATAAACTATGTTCTTGCAACTTCAATGGAGTTAAAGACTAGATAGTTGTAATTATAATATTCCTTAGTTATGATAAATTGTAAATTAGAAAGAATCTTTAGTCTCACAAATATAAGACAGATTATAGAATATTTTCTTTAATTTTGACAAATACAAATATACATTATATATTTTATATATTCTTATATGTTCTGCCTTGGTTCTTCTCGTGCCTAGGAGCAATTATTTTCTAAGCATGAGAAGAACCAAAGCAGAACAGAGAAAAGTTGGAAGAGACAAATAAAAGTCATCTAGTTACAAACTTGTCTAGAGACAGTACATATAATATTGAAGTATGAAGAAGAATTTTGTCCTTGTCTTAAGTGTCTGTCTAAGGGTAAACTGAAGAAATTTGGGCTAATATCATTGGCAGAGGAGATTTTAAGTCAGCCATATATGGACTGTGTCACATAACTTTTAGTAATGAAGTTTACACAAATCTAAATTAAACAAAATAAAGTTGGCAAAGAAAAATATAAAATGTATTGTTTTATAAGAAAAATAGAACCAAGACATGTAATCCTAGAGCCAAGCCTTCTACTTCAAAGAAATTCAAAGTTTAAATACAAGCCTGATTCAAAATGGAATAAATGGAGCAGTGCCCACAGGCCGAGATTCCACCTAGATAGTATTGCAACATGTAAAAAGGAAATACCAAAGAAATGTTTTCCTAAAGCAAGAAAAAGCTAATTCAGTAAAGTATCAACAAATAAAATTGAATGCAAATGCAACTCAAGCAGGGGAACCATATTTCATTCCAAACTAGTAGGACTCTGCAACATTGGTGACATAGTTCTAGAAGTAGAGACATAAATAATACAGGAGTAAAGAGTTTGCAGAAACTTTTTTATGTGTTAAGGAAAACTGTCAGGGCCAGCTGTGTGACAGGGAAGTTTGTTGTATAACTTTTTGCTTGCGTTTTGACAAACCAATATTACCTGGATATCAGAGGGTAGAGCTAGGCAACAGTTTTCCGTAAAGGACAAACTGTGGGGTCACATACCTTTAATCCCAGCATTTACAAACAGGGAAGCAAAAAGATCTACATTTCAATACCATCCTCAGGTGATACAGTCTAAAAGAAACAGCTGGTAGTGGTGGCACACACCCTTCATCCTAGCAGGTAGGATCTCATGGCTTTGATCCCAGTATTTATAAGGATCATGCATTCAATCCTAACACCATTTGGAGGAGGGGGCAGGAATAAAAAATGGGTGGAGACAGGATCTTGCCCCTCATTTAGTCTGAGGATTTGTAGAGGTTAAGAGCTTCTAGGTGTTGCTGCTTCACTTCTCTGATATTTTAGCTTTCACTTTTGATATCTGACTCTGGATTTTATTATTAAGTCTAAATAGGATTGCACATTATCTGACATCCAAATTTTGGGGGTTGAATTTATGAAAAATCTGCTTTCTCATGGTTTTTCAGGCACCTGCATATGCTGGAGCTGAGTGCAAAGGGCTCCCTCCAGAGCCACTGCCTCACCAGTTAGGCTTTTCTTTCTTTTTCCCCAAGCCCCTGAGTAAGTTTGGAATTTCGTGTTGCTGCCTCTCTGAAGCAAACTTCACAAGTGTTTGGCCTGGAAACACATGAAATTAGGTGCTTTTACATACTTCTTCAGGGAGATAGTGTGCTCTTTGGCTTCTTTTTCCATGTAGGTGGTGGGATTTCCCTGGACCTCCTTCAAAAACTACCTTGACATCCTAGGTATCTGCCTTGACATCCACTCAGAATTTTGCTGTTCCTCACAGCTACAGCCAGCCTCAAACTTTACCGTCTTGTTAAGCAGATTTGCTCAGATAATTTGAAATTCTGACAGGAAGAGATAGTTTTAAAAAGTTTAATTCCCATGTTAAAAAGTCAAAAGCAACATTACAAACAGCTGAATCTCTATATAATTATACAATGTATACTTTAAAAATAAAAAAAATGAAGGGATAAACAACTTAACTGGGATTTAAATAATGCTAATTATCATTTTGATAATTCGTGGTTTTGACTTTAAAATTCTTGTTTTAACCCTAAAAAAGTAATTGATTAATATGTGTGTCAAGATATAGGATTTAGAAAACTTACTAAAACAGATAATAGAGATATTCAAACCCAGACAGAGGAATTTAAAGAAAACCAACCAATTATTACATTATAAAATTAGAGTGGAATAGTCCATGCGTTTTAAAACAACCAACTTTAATTTATCCAGTCACCTTACAGGAACAACTGCCAAATGACAGATATCCTCAAGACTGTGTAAGAGCTGATTGAATTCCCATGGAAATGGTAGTATTGAGGACTTTTAAGGAAGTGATAATCTTATATGATTATACATACACCTTCTGTGAAGCAGATGTTAAATTCATAGTCAGTAAAACAAAACGTTTCACAACACTGGAGAGGCTTTGTTACAGCAGTATAGAAGTGAAGAACCTGGTTGAAAAGTGAGACTAATACCATTGAATAACAAAGTAAGCCTGGAGGTTTTCTAAAGTTATAGATGGTCTAAAAGAAAGTTCCATTGATTTAATTTTTACTAAAATTAATTTTAGCTGTAATAGCGTGATACCAAATTCAGAATCTAGACAAGCAATAATTAAAATTTGGGCATTTGAAAATGACAATTAACAATGTGAAAGTGTAATTGTTCCTTTAAAGGCAAGATCAGCATGCACAGAGGAATGAATTTGAGGCATAGTTAATGTTCAATCTTATAACCATGATGATCTCTAGATAGAAGAAGTGATTTACAGAAGCTTGAAAAAAAATCAAAATTTCAAGTGTATAAATTATGAGAAATAAGGTCATTTAAAAAGACATTGTATACACTGAATTTCTAGAAATAGTTTTAGAATGCTCCAAACAGAAGACTCCTTTCTTCTGGAGTATACAGAAGGAGAGACAGAAACCTATATTGAACAAACATAAGCAAATCAACCAGGGATACACAGGGTAATCTTTTACCATCAGTAGATACTTTGTGCAGCCTTTCCCAGGCCTACATGTCAGATTTGGCTCTATCATTCCTTATCACCATGGGCAAAACTCCTCCCTTGAGAAATTAAAGAACCTAATGGTTACTATAAAAACAAAAAATAACAAAACAAAAATACTGTTATGGATAATAGAACAGCATTATAAATAGAACAAAAATTTCATGGGAAACCATAATTCAAAAAATATAACTAGCACAAATGAACAAGAGAGACCTCTTGATTAGAAGAAGTGATAGCTTATCAAACATCATAACCACTTAATTAAATATAACTTAAAAACTATGTAATGCTTTTCATTTGATCAGATAAAGCTTGCCAAAATAGAAACTTAACAAAGTTAGGTTTGGGACAGGATTTTGTTTTTGTCTTTTCAGAAAAATAAAACAACTTTGAGGAATTTAATGACCTTTGAAAAAACACGAATCCAAAGAAGAGGTGAGAACTACCTGAAAAAAATAATTTATAAACAAGGGGCAGTATCTTGAAAGACTCCAAAAAATAGGAGCCTACAATGACAATATTACTTAGACTATGGTAATGCTACTAAGCTGACAAAATCCACCTACATATTGGTTTTGCACAATAGAAATATTTTCAGGGACAGATTAACTGAGACAATGGGAGCTCACTGACTCTGTACTAACAATTGGAGAGCCTGCATCAGTCCAAATTAGGGCCTCTGAATGAGGCTGACAGTTGCTCTAATCAAGTGTTGATGGACCCCCTGGCTATTAATGGACATTTAAGAGCCTACTTCCTTATGGTAGAATGCCTTTCTTAGATTTGATACAAAGAGGAGAAGACAGATTCTGACTAAATTTGAAGTTAGACTGTGTTGACTGCTCAAGTCATACTCTTTGAGGAGTGTACGCCAGGTGGGATTGTGAAGTGGAAAAGGTGATTGTGAGTAAAATAAGGGGAAGGAGGAGGAATAGTGGAAGTTATGTAAAATGAATTCTATTTCTATTTAAAAATATTATTAAAAAATTTCTTCAGTCTTTGTAGAAGCAAGAAATATATTATGTAAAGGATCTGTCAAAATACACAAACAAAAAAGGACTGATTTTGGACTATAAACAACTCAGAAAAATTTTAATGTGGTTGGCTGAGATGATCTGTCTTATAGATTTATATAGCAAGGACTTAAGTCAAACCTTGCGTTTTTGCATTTTCACCATTACACAGAGAGTAGACAACAAATGATAGCTATCTCTCTCATGATATGAAAATTATCCCAATTTTTTCAAAGTACTCTAAAAATGCCTTCACTCCCAGACAGCAGGAAGTAATTTTAAGAACATGACACTCATATTCTCAAGAAGTGAGTTGGGTAGGTTTTAGTCATTTAGTGCGTTATAGATATTTGACATTAAGTGGTCAATTATAAGTTGTGATTGGCAATAGTCAGAAAAAAAAGCTGAGCAAAGGAGATTAGATGCATGAATATATTTTTAAAAAAGAAGATATAAAAATAGAATAATAGTTGAATCTACTTTTAAAAAATCAATTACTAGTTTTAAATAGTTTACATTGGATTGGATTTTTGTATATTGATACAAATTAAAGGTTATTTGGTTAGAACATTATATGTGTGTGTGTGTGTGTGTGTGTGTGTGTTTCTACTCTTGTTCAAGTATTGTATCTATATAGTACATCTAACAATGTAATGTAAATTTCTAGTACTTAAAGTTTTTACTACATACTATTTAGGCTAATAAATGCAGGTTAGTAATTAGTTACTTATTACAAACAAACTTATAGTTATCTTAGGTATGTTTTCAAGGTCAACCAGAGATATATTTTAGATATATCAAGTAGTCATCAGAAATGTACAGAATTTTCCATTTAGTATATTTTAATACCATAAGGTTCTTTATTCATGACAATGATACATGTTTGCTTCTGACAGCACCAATATACTTCAGTGAAGATGATAAATATCAAAGAAACTCCATATAGAGCTCACTTTATTTATGGAAAAATTTAGCTACTGGAAAAGAAAGTCCCTTTGGCTTGACTGCTGACAGTATGCTGTCTAAATTGGACAAGCAGGACACAAAAAAAGTGACTGCAAGATTCATGTTTCCAGTCAAAGACATGTGAATGTCTGTGCTTTGTTCTGCCACCTAATTCCATGTTGGTGTCTGTGACCCATACCGCCAATGGAGACCATCCAGATATCCCTGTTTTTTGCTGACACTGAATGCCATGTAGATGTCCATGTTCTAACCACTTGCCAGATACCATGTGGAAATTATATATATATATATATATATATATATATATATATATATATATATATATATATATATATATATATGCTTTTGATTTGATGATTGTAAAGGACAAAGCTTATTCTGCATTGATACTGATCATTGCAGATCCAGAGATAAGAAAGAGAGACATAAAAGGCTACTGTGACAACTCCTACCCTCAACCCCTGAAAGAAAGCCTAGACAAGAAGCCATCAATGATAACTCTTAAAAATTGTGATAAAGATGCGGAAGTGTGACTCCCCACAGTAAAAGGTTACTGGTAGATGTAAAGGAGGGGTAGGGCTAACTTATTTTTAAGGGCCCGTCCGCAGGGAGTTTGATCGTACTCCAGTGACTATATAAACAACAAAAATTGGGTTTTTGAGATCTTTTCCTGGGGTGGTAGGAAGCCATAAGACAGGGAGAAAAAGAACTGGGGAGAATGTGAAGTAAACATGAACAGAGTACACATTATGCGAATCGGTAAAATTATGTTAAAATATATAATAAAGAAAAAAAGAAAGTGGTATTAGAACTTTGCTAAGACAAGTGGAACAGCCCTTCAGGAAATCCCACTTCACAAATAAGTCTGTCCGATATGCCTCACCTGTGGGTCAAAGACAGTCGCCACAACATTGCAGAGGATTATTGTATAATATTTCAGGCAGCCAGCTCGTTCTGTTGTTTATTAATTTGGGGATATTTTTGCTTTATACTTTTTGTTAACTCAGGCAATATATCCTTCTCAAATCTCTTATGGAGTTGAAGACTTGATAGCTATAATTTTCTTATTAATAGATACAGAAAAGACACAAAGTTCTGTAAAGTAAATAATGTTTAAAAACAACAAATAATAATTTGGGGTTTGAAAAGAACATTAGAATAGACAGTAAATGGGATACAACACTTTGGACTCACCAAGACAGAATAGATGATGGAGCATTTTCTTTAAATTTGTAAAATGCTAATTGACTAGACATTGTTAATGTAATTTGTGCCTGTATATATTTGTATATATAATTATTGCACTTACTGTATAGTTTTTCTTTGATAAAACTTTTAGTTTTTATTTAGACAAAAAGGGGAGAATGGGTAATATTTTGTTTTTTGTTTGACAAATAAAGCTTACCTGAAGATTAGAGGGCAATGCTAGCCAGTATCTAACCATAGGAGCCAGACAGTGCTGACAAACACCAAGTACAAGCACTTGGGAAAAGGAAGAAAAAGATCAGGAGTTCAAGGATGCTTTAGGCTAAAGAAGATTAAACCAGTGAAAGAAGGAAACATTCAAGCAAGTGGTGGCTCATACCTTTGTTCTCAGCACTTGGAATACTAGGCATTTTTGATCCCAGCACCTTGTGAGGCCCATGCCTTTAATCTTAGTTTAATTGGGAGGTGAAGTCAAAAATATAAGAGTCAAGACAGAATCTTATTCCCGTTTAGTTAGAGCATTCTTAGAAGAAAGAGGTTTCTGGTGATTGTTACTCTCCTTCTCTGATTTTAGAGCAATCACCCTTGAAGTCTGATTCTGGGTTTTTTTATTATTAAGACTAATTAGGATATATTCCAGAATTTCTTCCATGGAACCTCAGAGAAACCATTGTGTGAAACTATGAAAGTGAAATCTGGATTCCACTAAAGACTCCAAATTATTGGAAATATCATGGCCCAGAAATGTTTGTAAAGAGCTATATACATGACTGAAATCAACCCAAGAGAGATAGATGTGCCGCACTAAACAAAGAAAAAGAGAGTAAGAAATTCAAAGATATGCCCAATACAGAGATATATAGAGCTATGAATGTGTAGTTTGCCTTTCTGAGCTTCTGTCTTATTTTATCCAAATAAATAACCCTTTTGAAATTGTGAGATATAGAGGTTACAAATACAAGATTGTCTTAAGTGTCAAAAGAGACTTTGGACTTTACACGTTGAGACTGGGAAAGTCTCTTGGTACTTTTGAAGTTGATCTGAATACACTTTACATTATGATATAGCTGTAAGATAGTGGGGGGACAGAGAGTGACATGTGGCAGTTTACTGAGAAAGGACCACACAATCTCATATATTTGAATGCCTGGTTCCTACTTGTTGGAATTGTGTGAGAAGAACTGCAAGTTGTGACCTCATTGGAAGAGGTATATCACTGGAGGCATAGAGAATTTAGAATTCCAAGATATACCCAGAGTCTGTTTATCTCTATCTTCACCTGTCTGGAAAAGTTGTTTTTAGTTACTTTTTTATTGTCATGTTTCCCTCCCCACTGTCATACTCTCCATAATAATGGACATGGACTCATTTGCTGAATCAGTAAGCAGGACCCAAATTAAATACTTTATATAGCAAAAATTCTAATTGGTCTTAATAAAATTTGGGAGCTAGATAGAGGGGTAAATGCTGACAGATTTTAGCTCTTTCTTCTCCTGCCTTATATACCTATCTCTGCCAAGCCATATCATTGTCTGTCTCAAACTCACTAATGATGGGAATAAAGGCATGTGTGCTTCCCAAGTACTAAGATCAAAGACAGAAATCCCAAATGCTGCGATTAAAGTTGCATGCCCCTATTGCCAGGCCTTTATGGCTAAATAGTGGCTTGGCTCTGCCCTCTGACCTTTAGGAAAGCTTTATTTGTTAGAGCATACACACAATATCACCACTGCTTTATCTTATAAATAGCTTTGGTAGTGGTGTATCATCACAATAATAAAAAGGGTACAAGTATCAATTACAACTTGTACAGATTATTCTGCCAATTTGCTGGTGTGTCGCTAACTTTATACTTGACTAGAGGATAGCATGTTTTATAGTATTTAGTAAGGAAGGATTATATGAAGCCACTGTGAACAATGGATTCTCTATAACTCATTTAAAACTATTGGTATTATAAATGGGAACAGGATATATGTCATTTTCAGAATATGCATATATTTTCCAATTTAAATAGTCACAACCAACCAATATTTTGGAGATTCAGTTTTTAAAAGTCCAGGTTTCTAAAATCTTTCAAATGAGCTCAAGTAAAGTATAGCTCATTTCTCAAACTCTACATTAAATTGAGAGCAGTCCTTTCTCCACCCAATATACTTTCTTAGCCACATGGTCTGACACATTTTTTAAAGTCATCTGAATAGAGAATGGATTTTACTGGCTCTTGTATGATTGACATAGCATTTTCTTTGTAGTGCAGTTTGAATTTGTATTTGTGCTCTTACAAATGTTATCTCTCATGAGAAAGAATTACAGATGTGCACAAACTTGCTTATTTGTTATATTTTTATTTTATAAAAAAAAACAATCATTTCCTTGGTTTTGTTTTGTTTTGTTTTTGTTTTTGTTTTTGTTTTTGTTTTTGTTTTTGTTTTCTACTTTGATCCAGGCTTTCTAATCAGTGGGAGTGATACCTAGTAAAAAGTTAGGAATGGCTCTTAGAAATGTTAGAAACAGACATTTGATATAAATGTTTATATAACAAATAGATAATGTTCATCTAAAATAAGCACATTCAAAATCTGGAGTTTCTAACATGAAACAACATTTCACCTTTAAATACTCTGTCATTTTATTAACAAGAAAAATATAGGCTATTTTTTCTCCCATTATAACGTCTGATTTCCCACAAATTATTTGGACATGATATTTAATGCAGACATAATAGATGTTATATGTATAAAAATGAAAATCATATTTCATCTATGCTTAATTTTTATAACTGAATTTGGACAGTGCCAATGAATATATTTTACAAATTTGAATGAAATATAATGATACATTATTTCTCTTATTTTGTGAGTTTCTTAATCAATATATTTGTTAGGTTTTCATGCCCTACTCATTTAAAATATATCATCATTTAGAAAGTTTAAGATATCCTCAGGTACATGTCTAATAGTTTCTAATGTCTGTTGGCTGAAAGTTTCAAGATGGTCTTTCAATAGGCCAAGAACAATTTCTTTCATTATAGATTCAAAGTTGCAGTTACAGGGCTTTGAAAATACAAGTTACAAGCACATTCTCTTAAGCTCCAAAATAACATATCTGTAAAATTATTTAGAACAGAAATGTTCATAATATGACTTCTTATTTAAGGAATAGAACCAAATCATCTTAACACTGACATCACAGTTGGTTTGTGTACTAGAAAAACTTTTTGGGGGGACTATGTAGTACAAATACTAATTAATCTTAGTAATAAAACCCTGTAGCCAGATATAGAGGTAAACACTAAAGTGTCAGAGAGACAAATGCACCTTTTACTGTGGCTGCTGCCATACAAGGTAGGCTCACTTCACTGTCATCTGAATCATCATTGTGAACAGATTTGAAGAGACAGTTGGGAAACAATTAGTTAAAAAGAATTTTTTTCCACTTTAAAAATGGGAAAAACTATTACAATGGAGAGATGTGGGGCAGTTTGAAAATGAAGCAATTAAATCAAAGAAAAATAATTTAGATGGGTTTTATGTAATGCTAATTATAAATATTATTTATTTGATCATTTTTATTTTATTATTTAAAGAGTTTGTTAATATTAGTGACAAGATAAAAGTGTTAAATAAACTTATTAAAACAGATCTTAGAAATATTTAGACCAAGACAGGGGAAATAAAGAATTAATATTAGCATTACATTATAAGATTAGAGAGAAACAACCTAAGGTTTTCAAATGGCCAATCTTAAATTACCCAGTAACCTTACAGAATCTTCCAAATGAAAGATATCCCAAAGTCTATATAAGAAGTGTTTGGTTTCCTCTGCAAATGGTAAATTTGAGGAGAGTCAAGGAAGTGATAGTCTCCTATAGCATGCATACACTTTTTGTGAAACTGCTGTTAAACTTGTTATGAACCTGTAATATAATTATCCCTCAAGAATAAAGAGACATGGATACAGTAGTCTTGGAGCCTAGTCATTAATTACAGTGGAAGACCTGGTAGAAAGATGAGACTATGACCAATGAACAAAGAGTTAAGGCAGGAGGTATGGAAGTCTACTCATACCAACTTTGTGCAGAGAAAGATTATGATGATGTGTAAATGTAATCTATATATCTTGGCCACACTTGGGCTGCATGCTGATCAGTAGTCTTGAATTCTTGAGACAGTGTTTTTTAAGGCAGGAAAGAAAACTGATTCATTTATTAATCTTATACAGGCCTCAGAAGAAATCTTCATTGATTTCTTACACAGATTGAATTGAGCAGTAAATAAAATGATACCAAGTTCAGAAGCTAAACAAATAATAATTAAATTTCTGATTTTTTTAAAAGTAAATGCAAAATGGAAATTGTAATTAGGCTGGTAAAGGCAAGATCAGCCCTCTTGAAGAAATGAATCTGAGATATAGCCAATATTGAGACTCAGAAACACAATGATGTTTAGATAACATAGGTGATTTCTAGAAGTTTGAAAAAATGGAAATGTCAACTATTTCAATTGCAGTAAACAAGGTCACCTAATAAGGGATTATAAATAGAGAGTTCCTAGAAACAATGTTTTTTTTTCTTTTTCTGAGAATAATACCCATAGAATTTCCCTTGCTTTTGAATTACCCACATGTGACAATGGCAGACATTGGACTACTGAATGCAGATCAACAAAAACAAACAAGGTAACTTTGTCATTGGAAACAATGGCTGATCATTCAAAAGCACCAACAGCCCTAACTTTCCCTACTTTAAAATGGTTAACAGATAAGACTGTATGGGTTTAACAATGGCCTTTAACAATAGAAAAATTGCAAGCCTTAGAACAGCTGATACAAGATCAGTTAAATGCTTAGCATATTGAAGAATCAACTAGCCCTTGGAATTATATATTTGTTACTTATTTTAAAAGTCTGGAAAATATAGACTGTAATAAATGTGAAAGCTGTTAATAAGATGGTTCAGCCAATAGGCTCTCCGCAGTCTAGATTTCCTTTGATTTTTCTGTTACTTAAAGGATGGCATCTTATAGTTACCAATTTAAAAGTTTGGGGTTTTTTTAAACTATACCTTTACATGAAAATAACAAAAAAGTTTTCATAATGCCTATTTATAATAATTTTTAACCTGTTAAAAGATATCAATGGATGGTTCTATTACAGGGAATATTAAATTGAAGATGGAGGTTCTCTTAAAACATACCAATCCAAGATTAATATTTATTAAAATATAAACCAACACTCATGATATAGGTAACAGCTTATATAGGTGCCTGATAGACTGGATTATCTAAGCAGTGGATGATGGGTGCCTAACCAGTCTCTCCAGCAGTCAGGAACCAGGAAAACAGGCTTCCTAGGATCCCAGCAGCCCCTTATGAATGGGGGTGGCCACTACCCCTTTATGAGACTGAGACTCTGGATAGGTATCTTCAGACCTTATCATCTGACACCTGAATCCCACCAAACCTCCCCCTTTTGTCTAACTAAGAAGGTTCTAAACTAAGACTATATAAAATAGGAATTATTAGGAGGTAGTATCTAGGAGAGGATAAGGCATAAACTACAACCAAAACTTAACACCATATAAAGTATATCATATATTTTTAGAACATTGGTAGATGGTAGGGTTTATAAATTACTTCAAAAATATTCATCTGGGAAAGTGAAAATCCAACACCTGAATGTTCTTCGCTAAGGGACAATAGGGTAGTAACATTAAATACCTATTCTTCAACCCCTTCAAGACCTGAGAAGGAAAATTTATCACCTGAAAGTCAGAAGCACATGGAAGTAGTGGCTTCCAAAATTTGGGAAAAGACAGCGACACAGCTACATGGACAATCACCTATGGTTTTGTGAGCCATTGGAGCATCTATCTTATTGGCTATAGGCCTATGGTATCTGACAGATCTTTTCACAAGCAGGGCAATTTTGGAGGGACTGTCTTATCCTGTCCAGGCAGGTTTTGTCAGTCTCCATCTGTTATCTTGTTCATCCAGCTTGGACATCATGTGTGTACTGTCAGCAATCAAGGTAAGGACAGTTCTTTACCCAACCGGCCATTCTCTGCCATAAGGACAAACTCTAAAGGAGTGTCCTTGATGCTCAACACCATGTCGGGAAAGGAGCAGTGACACCAGGAGTCATCAGGTCTCTTATGGCCAAATTCCAAATGTGAAATGCCATGTTTTCTGGGTCTATGAAATAGTTGAAGACTTTTGTCTATCTATGATATTCTAACCTGTATCTAAGATGACTGTGACATGGTAACTTAAATAATGTTGACTGAAGTTTTTATCATCCTAAGGATTAAAACCTGTGTTATAAAATTAGATTACCTATACAGGGGTGTATAATCTCTGAACAATGACTTTTAGTATAACTATCAAACATTAGCCAGGGGTATATATACCATGTAAAGTGGCAACAGTACTTTAGACATGTATATACATATATATATATATATATATATATATATATATATATATATCATCTAAATAGAGGTATATAAAACATCTTGTGCATATATCATAACTAGTGCAATCATACATTATATCTAGTATAGTTAAATGGAGGTAGTAATTGTTTAGTAGACATGACAATAATGTGCAAATATTTTAAACAGAGGTAGAAGCATATATAAAATATAACAGTTATATATTCAATTTTATATAACAGTTACAGATTCAGTTTTATATTGATGTATAAGTTGCTTTGGTTATATAAGGCAATTTCAGATTAAACTTTGTACCAATGTACAAATTATCACAACTAAACATATAAAATGATTTTACATTTGTATCAATATACAAATATTTATGTCAGTGCAGATTGTCTTTAGCTTAGCCCATATATTCAGCTAAAAATTGTTTATAGGTAGGTAGAACAATCTTTCTTTTTCTATTCTATCTATTCCCCTTTCTCTTCTTCAAAATAGATCCTTGAGGCTATATTATTGTTCTGTCCCCAACCCAACTTTAACTTATTTCTATTCTATCAGAATAATAATTACCCACAACCCTCAGAGCACAAAACTTATTGGGACAGGGAGCGTAGTCTTTCATAAGGTTGCTTCCTGCTGACTTAAGGGTGAAGGCATTTCTTAGAATCCTGTAAAAGCTAAAGCAATAATTAGATCCTAATGGATTGACTATATACATCTATAACCATTCTCAGAGTACTGGGTAAATCTATCTGGAATTCTTATTAGAAATGTGACCTGAAGGATAATCATAGAGAGCTATCTTGCAACTGCTTTGAATATTCTATTTTCTAAAAGTAATCATTGATTGGTGTACACCAGGTTCTTGATTTCCCTATTTCTGCCTCTGTTTGTCTGTCTGCCTGTTTGTCTCTTTCACGCCAGATGAAGGTGAAGGTTCTCTTAAAATACACCAATCTAAGATTAATATTTATTAAAATATAAACCAACACTCATGATACAGGCAACAGCTTTTATAGGTGCCTGATAGACTGGATTATTTAGGCGGTGGATGATGGGTGCCAAACCAATCTCTCCAACAGTCAGGAACCAGGAAAACAGACCTCCTATGATCTCAGCAGCCCCTTATGAGCTGACACCTTAATCCCACTACATTAAATAGTTCTACTTTGTGACAATATTTTATAAGAAAGCCATTTCAAATGATGCATAATTGTTTCAATATATACCGTTGTATAAAAAATATTTATTGCTGATTCGAATGTAGATACTTTAGAAAAATGTTTCAAGTTGTAAAAAAAAAAATTATCTTGTTAAGCGGTAAATATTGCTCCTGAAAACATAAAAGAGGATATTCTATTAATTATCTAGAATATAAAATAGATCTACTATAAAACAGACCACAAAAATCTTCAAAGTAGGAAAGAACAATTGTGAAAATTAAATGACTTTTAAAGAATGTTAAATGGCATGTCCAATCTATAGCTCACTAATTAGGTAAAATATAATAAACTGAGTAATTTGTTCAAAATTTAAATAGTGACAAGAGGGAAAATATTCCAAGAGAATTATCAGCTGAAGCTGAGAGAGAATTGGCTTTGATGGAAAAGAAATTATAGCATGTACATGAGAATAGTTTGGATTCAGAGCTCAATTGTATTCATGTTATTTTACATTCTATACATTCTTCATGAATTTTAATGCAGAGAAAACATATCATACAAAAATGTTACCACATAGAGTAAAAAAATTTAAACCTTATGTGGAAAAGGTTTTGAGATGATTCTAAATGGGAAATTGAAACTTGATAATTTAGCAGGAATAGATCTAGCAGTAATTGTAGTACCTTTTATTAATGATTAAATACAAAAAAATATAAGCAGAAAGTAAACTTTGGCAAAAAGCTTGCAGTAATTTTTAGGGGATAGATTAAGCACATATATCTCAATTGGAGACAAACTTATATTTTAAAAAAATATAACTGGAAGTTTTCTCAGATTGTACTGGATACATCAATTTCTGAAGCACTATATTTTAAACTAATGCAAAATTAAGAAAGGTGTATAATAAATCAGGAAATTTAAGCAAAGGAATAAAAGCCCATATGAATCTGTCTAAATGTCAGAATTATATGACATTCTGATGTTAGTAATAAATTGTTCAGAAACTCTTAACATAGTTGCTAACCCTTAAAATGTAGAAAAAGTTGTTTTACACATTTAAACTGCTGAATTCACGCCCAGTGAGTCAGAATTAACTTTATTATTTATTAGTTATAATAAACAATCAAGAATAGGAATCATCCACTATATATAACACACATTTGATTTGCATGCTAGGACCTTTAACATAAGGTAATGATGACATCATGTAACTATTTATAGGAAATGAGCTAGAGACCGCACAATTTCATAAAAATTCCAATAGAAAAGATTTGATAATTAATTTTCCATCACTTGGAAACAAGCCAAAGAAATTATAAGGAAACTTGACTATCTACATAAAGAAACTCTACTAGTACTCAAATGAATTCAATTTGGTAGATAGATGTGTTTCATTTTGTAGAATTTGGAAAATTAAAATGGGTCCAACATACCATAGATACATATTTAAGATTTCAATAGGAAGATGCTTTAAGTTCAAAAAATATGATTCCATAATCATACATCTATTATTTGTTAGGGTCATCATGGGAATAGTGGTACAAATTAAGGCTGACAATGATCCAGCATATGTTCCTAGAAAAATGAAACAGTTTCTTTGGTTATTACAATATAAGACATATTACATGTATTCTACACAATCCTACAGGGCAAAGTGTTGCATGAATAAAGAAAACTTGGGGCCAAATCTCTGGGAAAGGCAGAGATATCTGAGAAGAAACACCACAGTCAGATCTCACTCAGCTGTCTTCCAGCTTCCTTAGCCTCACTCCTCCTGGCGTCTTATGCCTGCTCTGTCTTTTATATCTGCCTTAAATACTTTCTTTGCTCAGTTATGATGTGGCACCACCACTGCCTGCCTGGGAGCCTGGAACTCCTTCTGTAAACTAAAAGGACCTCAAATTCAGACTGGTTAAGGGCATAGGTCACCACTTCAGGGACACTCCCTGTGCTGAAATTAAAGGTGTGAGTTACCACTGTCTGATCCTCCTAGACTGACTGTGGGTAGATCCCTCTGACATCTCTGGCTGTTTTTATTATATTTGGAAATATCCCCACAGCAAAGAGTTATAGAAAGATAAAATCAAACTCTAAAAAGAATGCTATATAAACAGAAGGAATAATAAAGACTTCCATAAATAGTTAGCATAATTGTGGTGGGATTCAGGTGTCAGCTGACAAGATCTTAGGATGCTTATCTAGGGTCCTGGGCTCCTGAAGGGGGAAAGGCCAACCCCATTCATAAGGGGTGGCTGGGACCCTAGGAAGCCCTGTTTCCTGGTTCCTGACTGCTGAAGAGACCGATTTGACATCCATCATCCATCGCTCTGTTACTCCAATCCCTGTTCAGGCACCACTATAAGCTGTTACCTATATCATGAGTGTTGGTTTATATTTTAATAAATATTAATCTTAGACTGGTGCATTGTAAGTGAAACTCCACCTACATCTTGTGCCCAATGTCCTCGGGCCTGTGCCCAGGGGCATATGGGATCCATTTGTGTTTTGAACACTGTTAGAAGGCAGAGGACAGGCAGACTGTTCAGTTTTGGGAGCCTTCACACCAGAGCTTGGGCTTAAAGCTCCCTCTCGCTTGCCCCGTGGCTCCTGTCTGCCTGCTGGTGCAGTGGCAGAGAGCAGCAGCTCTGCCCATCCATCCCAAGTGGCCAGGTTTGAGATGCACGGTTCCCATCCGCTCTGCCTGCCTGTGCCTGTCTGTGCGGCAGCTCCACCCATCTAGCCTGAGCAGCCAAGTTTAAGGCACCGACCCCACCCCACCCCCAGCCAGCTCACATTGTCAGGGACTGTGACCCGGGCAACTGTAAATTCCTCTGTGCAAGTGAATAAAGGAAACAAAAAGCCTTCTATTTTGTGTGATTCACATACTATGTTAATTTGTGAGAATTTGCTTTTTCTAAGGATTGTATTCTGCCTGCTGGGGCCCTTTAAGACCACATAGGGTCTGTAGGTAGCCTCCTGATGCTGAGAGTCTCTGCATCTGCGGTGCATCTGCGGTATTGTGAGCAGAGTTTTGAACGCTACAGTGACACTTGTGGACCAAACGTCATCATTACACCTGAATTGAGGTAATGGCTGATAATTATTACATTAATGACTTCAGGTCATATTTTTCAATGGTGATTGAGAAATTTTTAAATGAATATCTTGAAGGCTTCAATACCTCAGTTCTACTATTTTTTGGATTTTTTTTTCTATTTTGTGTTTCAAAATATAAGAATGATGAAAGAGGTGAAAAATGGAAATCAACAATTGCTGTCTAGAATATGTGGTATGGAAATTTCAAACACTAAAGTGGTAGATGAGGTTAAAAAGGTGAAAAAAGGAAATCAACAATTACTGTCCAGAATATGTAATGTGTAAATTTCAAACACTAAAATGGCAGATAATATTGATACTCTGGAAATTGGTTACAAAAAGCTTTAAGATAAGGCTTCCTCTTTGGATATGTACAAGAAAAATATAGGCTCTATGTAAATGATGAAAACAAGAAACTTGTTGACTACATTAATGACGAAAACAAGAAGATCATTAATTATGTTAATGAAGTGAATCAAAAAATTGCTGGTTCAGTAAGGTCTTTGGAAGGACTGCTTCATCAGGAAAATCAAGCTCTAGAAAAATCAATAGTATCTAAACTTCAAGAACAGAAGCCATTAGTATCCAAAATCCATGAATGGGAACTAGTAGTATGCAAAATCCAAGAATGAGAACTGGTAGTATCCAAAATCCAGGAATGGGAGGACCGTATTACAATATTAGAAAAGGGTATTGATGCATCTTATGCTCAGAATACTTCAGGTCAACCCCCATGGGATATTATGGTACTAGAGATAGTCTACCTAAGGTGGTAAACATGACAGGGCTAACCCCTTCCCCATCACTATTGTTCCCGGCTACAGTTCAAGGAAAGCATCTGGGGATCCTGAGAATTTGTAGAGTATATTTATGAGCCAGTACATATGAGAGACATCAAGGACTTTAAAGGGGCAATATCATTACATGGTATACACTCTACTTATGTAAAGCAGATTCTAAATTCATGGTCAGCAAAAAATGGATCTTACCAATTGATTGGATGTAGTTAATGGCTGCTGTTTTGGACCAATGTCAGCATTTGCAGTGAAGAAGATGGTTTAGAGAGGAGGCTAGGACCTTAGAACAACAAGGAAAAATTAGGGGTTTCTTTGCTTCTCAGGACCAAATCCTAGGTGAAGGCATGTTTGCTGATGTAAAGGCTCAAAATACTTATAATGATCATACTTTATTATTATGCTGTACTGCTGCACTGAATGCTTGGGAAAACAATTTTGGATCCAGGTAAAAAATTGATCCTTATACTATGCTCAAACAAGGCTTAAAAGAGCCTTATACAGACTTTCTACAAAGGATTACCATGGCTGTATATAGAACAATATCAGATTCAGAAGGTAGGAAGCAATTAAAACTTTCTCTGGCCTTTGATCATGCTAATCTGGAATGTAGAAGAATGCTTATGCCTTTAAAGATCAGAGCCTCACCTATAGAAGAGTGGAATCAATATGCAATCAATGCTGAATTTCTCCATTGTGACGAGGAGAATTGGTTAGGCCAAGCCGTTGCTAATATAAGGGTGAGGAACCAAGGCATCACTTGTTTCAACTGCGGTAAACAAGGCCATATAAGAAGGAATTGTACACAAGGTACTCTTTGAGTTAATACCCAATCTAAGTATAAATCGAACAGAAGGCCATTGCCTTCTGGATTATGCAGAAGGTGTGGCAAGGGATGGCATTGGACCAATGAATGAAGATCTACCAGGGACAAAGAAGGCAACCCTCTGCCATCGGGAAATGCCTTTGGGGCTTCCCCCGGGAACCCCCCAGAAACCAGAATCTAAATTTGAGTAAGGTAAGATCATATCCAGTCACAGTAGAAGACCACTGTTCTCAAGATGAGTAGGGAATCCAACACCTGATCTAAAAGGTCATACAGTATTAGAAAATTGAATAAATTCCAAAGAGAAATCAGAAGTTCCAAAAAGAATCACAAAACGAATATTTAGGCAGACTTCAATAAATGAACAAAGACAAAAATTGAAAATAAGGATAAATAATAATTATATCCAGGGTTTAGTCAAAACAGGGGCTGACGTTTCAATCATAACTCCACAATCATGGCACCCAAGATGGCCTTTACGGGCAATGGAGGTCCAATTTCTGAGTATTGGGACAATATCTCAGGTGAAACTGAATGTTAGATGGCTTGAATGCGTAGGACCAGAAGGTCATAAAAGAAGGTTGAAGCCATATATGGCTGACATAGTGGAGAATCTACCAAGATTTAAATCCCTCCTGGTTCTGATATCAACCAGAGACTCAATTATGTTTCCAAAAGTGATGCTTTAAGGTGCTATGAAGAAAATTCACCATCCATTCAGGTTGTACAAAAGAATTGCCCAATAACCACAGAACCTAAAAGGACACTCACAGCACTGCCTTTGAAATGGTTAACAGAAAAGCCAATTTGGGTTCAACAATGGCCTTTGACAAGAAAAAAACTTCAGGCTTTGGAACAGTTGGTACAAGAGCAGTTAAAGGTTCATCATATCAAAGAATCAACCAGTCCATGGAATTCTTTTTTCTTGTCAAGAAAAAATCTGGAAAATGGAGGATAGTGATGGATCTAAGAGTAATTAATAAAGTGATTCGACCTATGGGCTCTTTACAATCTGGTATTCCTCTGCCTTCTCTGTTACCTAAGGTATGGCCTATTACAGTTATTGATTTGAAAGATTGTTTTTTTACCATACCTTTACAGGAACAGGACAAAGAGAAATTTTCTTTCACAGTGCCTACTCTTAATAATTCAGGACCAGTTAAGAGGTTCCAATGGAGGGTCCTTCCCCAAGAAATGTTGAATAGTCACACCTTATGCCAATATTTTGAACAACAATCACTAAAAATACTGTGCAAGTGCTTCCCAAAATCTAACATTTACCATTATATGGATGATATTTTGCTGGCAGACCCAAACCCAAAAACATTAGAAACATTGTTTGAAGAACTAAAGAAAATATTGGCTGATTGGGGACTACAAATTGCGCCACAGAAAGTACAGAGGGTAGATTCTATTAATTATTTAGGATATAAAATAGGTTTACAGAAAATTTGGCCACAAAAGGCAAATTGAATAGAGATAAACTGAGGATTCTTAACGATGTTCAAAAGTTACTAGGAGATATTGGTTATATATGGCCCATTATTGGTATAAAAAACTATGAGCTAGATAATTTGTTCAAGACTTTGGATGGTGAAAAGGGTTTAAATAGTCCAAGCAAAATTATCTGATCAGGCCAAGAAAGAATTAGAGTTGGTGGAAAGAAACTTCAAGAAGCACATGTGGGTCGTGTGGATCCAGAACTAGATTTCATACTGGTTATTTTACCCTGTAGACAATCTCTAGCAGGAATCTTAATGCAAAGAGAAAACACTATATTAGAATGGATATTTCTGCCACATAGGCCTAGCAAGAAGCTGAAAACATATATTGAAAAAATTTCTGAACTGATTTTTAAAGGTAAATTCAGATTTCGCCAATTGACTGAAAAGAACCCTGCAGAAATTTTTGTGCATTTGCCTAATGAAGAAATTGATCAATTATGGGCATACAGTGAACCTTGTCAAAAGGTTTGTAGTGACTTTTTAGGAGAGATTAATAATAAATATCCTAGAAGTAAGAGAATTCAAATTATAAAGGAAACTAATTGGATCTTTCCTCATGTGGTACAGCATAAGCCCCTTTCTGGAGCCCCTAAATTTTATACTGATGCAAACAATTTAGGAAAGGCTGGCTACAAGTCTGAAAACTTAATTAAGGTGGCTAAGAGCCCTTATAACTCTATTGTTTTACATATTGAAACTGATGACTTCATTTCTGATGATACAGATTTGACCTTACTCTTCATACAACTACAGGATATCATCGGAGATAGGACACATCCTATGTACATAACACATATCTGGGCACACACAGGTCTCCTAGGTCCTTGAGTGCAGGATAATGATGAAATTCATCAGTTGTTGATAGGAAACTTGCTACAGACCACAGAATTTCATGCTAAACATCATGTAAACAGCAAAGGACTAAAGAAGAGTTTTTCCATTACTTGGCATCAAGCAAAAGAAATAATAAGGAATTGTAAAACTTGCTCTTTCTATAACCAACCATCTTTACGTGCAGGAAGTAATCATAAGGGTACACAGAGAAATGAGATCTGGCAAATGGATGTTTGACTTCCCAGAATTCGGAAAGATGAAATATGTACATCACACTATCGATACTTACTCTGGAATGCAATTGGCAACTGCCCTGAGTTCTGAAAAGGCTGTAGCTGTACTTATTCACCTTTTGGAAGCCATGGCTATAATGGGAATTCCCATTCTGATTATGACTGACAATAGTCCAGGTTATGTTTCCCAAAAAATGAAGCTGATTTTTGGATACTATAATATAAAGCATATTACGGGGATACCACACAATCCTACAGGACAGGCAGTTTTAGAAAGATCTCACTGCATGTTGAAAGAGATGTTTTATAAACAGAAGAGAGAAATGAGAAAACCCAGGGAGAGGTTTCATAGTGCCTTATTGACTTTGAATTTTCTTAATGCAGATGAAAAGAGAACATCAGCTGCTGAGAGACATTGCTTAAGAGAGAAATCTTCCAAGATAAATCAACCCATCTACTTCAAGGATGTGTTGACTTCAGAATGAAAGCCTGAATATGTGTTTCGATGGAGTAGGGGTTTTGTTTTTGTTTCTACAGGAAAAGAGAAGATGTGGGTACAGACAAAATAAAGGTCCACTTCAAATAGGAGTCCCTTCCTGTGGAAGGGAAATAATTGCTTGATGTGGGAATGCCTTTCTATATGCTGTGAATCTCATTCTTTAAATAAAGGAGCTGTTTTGGGCCATGACAGGCACCATAGAAGAAGTAAGAGGAGAAATCAAAATAGGTAGGAAAGGAAGGGTGGAGTCAGGGACAGATTCAGCAAGCCGCCCAAGGAGTAACATGAAGGGAGCACAGGTGAGTCACAGGCCACATGGCAGACAGATTAATAGAAATGGGTTGAGTTAAGATGTAAGAGCTAGCTAGCAATGTGCCTGATTCATAGGCTAAACAGCATAAAGTTAATATAAGCTTCTGAGTCATTTCTGGGGCCTGAGCAGCAGCAGCAGTGGATGGGTGGCTAAGGGGTTTGGCACGGCAGGTCTGTGTGTCCAGGTCCCTGGCCACCTGGGACCTGAGAACCCTTCTACTACAATTGCTCATCCCTGATATGACAAATGGATACATGGTAAGGAAAACACATTAAACAGGCCTGGGGCAGGGTCTCAATTTTGTCTTTACAGGAGAATGGATACAACTGTGTTTAAGACATTGATTGGACATTGAATGATTAATCACTTTCAGTGGGAGAGAGATGGATGATGAAGGAAGGTAAACAATGGACTACAGGACCAACTGATACAAATATGCACTACTGGGTAATCTCTCAATTCTTATTGCTTTGCATCTTGAATCTACATCTCTCTCTCTCTCTCTCTCTCTCTCTCTCTCTATATATATATATATATATATATATATATATATATATATATATATTGTGGTCCTAATTTGACTATTAATAGGGGTGGATTTGGATTGGTAGCTAGCGGCTTTCTCCCTCTCTAAACCCAAGAAGATTGGTAAAGAAAAAGTGAGAAATTCTGTCTCATATCAGAAAAACACCTGATGTGGGACAGAAAAAAGAATGTTTATGAACCAATATTATTGTGACTTCATCTTAAACCTTATTTCTGTCTGTATCTCTACATTTCATAAATCCTGTCTGCATACAATCTTCTGAAGTCATAGAGGATATAAATATCTTCTTTGAGTATCAACAATGCTTAAGTTTTCCATTGTAAATAACATTCCCTCCTATCAGCTATCTACAAAGAATCTGGAACTGAGATGGGGCCCCCAACGCAACAACTCCTACTAGTGAAACAAGTATAAAAGGGAGAGTATGAGAGAGAGAGAAAGAGACAGGTAGACAGAAAGACAGAAGAAAAATAGAAAAATCAAGAACTTTGTGTGCACCAATCAATTATTGTTTTTAGAAAAAACATTATTCAAAAAATGGTTGCAAGATAACTATGATTATCCTTCACATCACACTTCTAATTAAAATTACAGAAGGAGCTAACCACTGTTCTGAGAATGGTTATAGATGTGTATGGTTAGTCGATTAAGATCTAACCATTGATTTAGCTTTTACAGGACCCCAAAGAGATGCCATTGCCCTTAAGTCAGCAGGAAGCAACCTTATGAAAGACTACACTCCCTGTCCCAATAAGTATTGTGCTCTGAGGGTTGTGGGTAATTATTATTCTGTTAGAATTGTTTTAAGTTAAAATTGGGTGGAGGACAGAACAATAATATAGCCTCAAAGATCTCTTTTGAAGAAAAGAAAGGGGATAGATAAAGGAAGATTGTTCTACCTACCTATATATTATTCTAGCTGAATATATGGGCTAAGCTAAAGACAATTTGCACTGGCATAGATATTTGTATATTGATACAAATGTGAAATCATTTTATATGTTTAATGTGATAATTTGTACATTGGTACAACGTTTAATCTGAAATTGCTTTATATAACCAAAGCAACTTGTACTTTGATATAAATCTGAATCTGTAAATATTATATAAAATTGAATCTGTAATTGCTATATCTTATTTATGCTTATACCTCTGTTTAAAATATTTGCACATTATTGTCATGTCTACTGTAGGCGGAGTTTACCCACAAGAACACCAATACTAGAAAAATATTTATTAGAATATAATTCAGAACTCACGGTACAGGTAACCAAGTACAGTAGGGACCGAAGTCTGCAGACGGACGGACGAAGGGGTCCTTCCTCCAGCAGCCAGGAACCAGGAAGAGAGCCCCCCAGCGTCCCAGCAGCCCCTTATCAAAGGGGTTGGCCACACCCCCTCCAGGAGCCCGGGACCCTGGATAAGCTTCTTTGGACCTTATCAGCTGACACCTGAATCCCACAACATCTCCCCCCTTTTTCTAACTAAGAAGGTTCTAAACTAAGACTATGTACAGTAGGAATCATTATGAGGTAGTATCTAGGAGAGGTTAAAGTACAATTGCTAATCAAAGCCTAACTTATATAAGGTATATCTAATAGTTTTAGAATATTGGTAGATAGTAGGGTGTATAGATTATTTTAAAGGGTTAATCTGGGAAAGTGAGAATCTAACACCTGAGTGTTCTTATCTAAGGGATACTAGGGTGGAAACCTTAAACATCTATTTTTCAACCTCTTCAAGACCTGAGAAGGAAGGTAAATTTGTCTGAAAGACAGAAGTACATGGAAGCAGCTACTTCCAAAATTTGGGAGAGGACAGCAACACAGCTACCTGGACAATCACCTCTGGATTTGTGCACCGTTAGAGCATCTATCGGATTGGCTATAGGCCTATGGCATCTGACAGATCTTTTTACAAGCAGAACAGTTTTGAAGGGACTGTCTTATCCTGTCTAGGCAGGTTTCGTCAGTCTCCATCTCAATTTGTTCATCCAGCTTGATATCATGTGTGTACTGTCAGCAATCAAGGTAAGGACAGTTCCTTACTCAACCGGCCATTTTTTGCCAAAAGGACCAACTCCAATGGAGTATCCTTGATGCTCAACACCATCTCGTGAAGGGAGCAGTGACACCAGGAGTCGTCGTGTCTCTCGTGGCCAAATTTTAAATGTTAAATGCCATATTCTCTGGGTCTATGAAACGGTTGAAGATTCTTGTCCATCTATGATATTCTAACCTGTATCTGAAATGACTGGGATATGATACCTTAAATAGTGTTGACGGCAGATCTTATCGTCTTAAGGAATAAACCCTGTACTAAAAATTAGAATACTTATATAAGGGATGTACAATCTCTGAACAATGACCCTTAGTAGAACTATCGAGCATTAGCCAGGGGTATTTTACCAGGTAAAGTGTCCACAGCATTTTAGACATGTAAATACATATATATCATCTAAACAGAGGTATATAAAACATCTTGTGCATATATCATAACTAGTGCAATCATACATTATATCTAGTATAGTTAAATGAAGGTAGTAATTGCATAGTATACATGGCAATGATGTGCAAATATTTTAAACAAAGGTATGAGCATACATAAAATATAGCAATTTTAGATTCAGCTTTACATAATAGTTACAGATTCAGATTTATATCGAAGTACAAGTTGCTTTGGTTACATAAAACAATCTCAGATTAAACTTTGTACCAATGTACAAATTATCACAATTAAACATATAAAATGATTTTGCATTAGTATCAATATACAGATATCTATGATAGTGCAAATTGTCTTTAGCTTAGTCCATACATTCAGCTAAAATGAAGTATAGGTAGGTAGAACAGTCTACCTTTATCTATCCTATCTATTCCCCCTCTCTTCTAAAAAAAAGATCTCTGATGCTATATTATAGCTTTGTCTTTTACCCAGTTTTACCCACAACCTTTGGATCATAAAACTTATTGGGAAAGGGGGCGTAGTCGTTTATAAGGTTGCTTCCTGCTGACTTAAGGGCGATGGCATCTCTTTGGGGTCCTGTAAAAGCTAAAACAATGGTTAGTTCCTAATGGACTGACCACATACATCTATAACCAATTTTAGGATAGTGGTTAACTCCATCTGGAAACTTAATTAGCAGTGTGATCTGAAGGATAATCATAAGGAGCTATCTTGCAGCTGTTTTTGAATAATCTATTTCTTGAAAGCAATTATTGACCGGTGCACACCAAGTTCTTGATTTTTTTATTTTTGTCTCTGTCTGTCTACCTGTCTCTTATTTTCTCTCTCTCATACTCTTTTTTTTATTTTTGTTTTACTAACGGGAGTTGTTCCGGTGGAGGCCCCATTTCGGTTCCAGATTCTTTGTAGATAGCTGATAGGAGGAAATGTTATTTACAGTGGAAAACTTAAGCATTGTCGATATTCAAAAGATATTTATATCTTTCATGACTTTAGGAGACTGGAAGCAGACAGAATGAGATGTTTGAGAAGTACAGAAACAGGGAGGAACAAGGTTTAAGATGAAGTCACAGTAATATTGGTCCCTAAATATTATGCCTTCTGTCTCACACCAGGTGGCTTTTATGATGTGAGACAGAAATTTTCATATTTCTTTACCAATATGCTTGGGTTTAGAGAGGGAGAAAGCCACTAGTTCCCAATCCAAATCCAGCCTTATTAATAGTCAAATCAGGACCTTTTTTTTTTTTTTTTTTTTTTTTTTTTTTTTTTTTTTTGAGATGTAGATGTAAGATGTAAAGCAGTAAAAATTGAGAAATTACCCAGTAGTGCACATGTGTATCAGTTGGTCTCGTAGTCCGTCTTGTACAGTCTTTAATCATCAGTCTGTCTTCTATTGCAGGTGAGTAATTATTCAATGTTTAGACAATGCCGTAAAAATAGTTGTATCCATTTTCCTGTAAAGACAAAACTGAGAGACCCTGCCCCAGGTTTGTTAAGTGTGTTTTCCTTACCACGCATCCGTTTGTCATGTCAGGGATGAGCAGTTACTTTTCTTGTTCAGGAAGAGACTCCTTTTCGAAGCGGGCTTTTATTAGTTTTGTTGGTACCCATATCTTTTCTGTCCCTGTTGAAACAAGAGCAAAACCCCTACCCCACCGAAGCGCATACCCTGGCTTCCATTCGGAAGTCAACACATCTTTGAAGTAAATGGGTTGATTTAACTCAGAAGATTTTTTTATTACCCAATGTCTCTCAGCAGCTGAAGTTCCCTTTTCATCAGCATTAAGAAAATTTAAAGTCAATAAGGCACTATGCAACCTCTCTCTGGGCTTTTTCATTTCTTTCTTTTGTTTATAAAGCATCTCTTTTAATGTGCGGTGAGATCTCTCCACGACTGCCTGTCCTGTAGGATTGTGTGGTATCCCTGTAATATGCTTTATATCATAGTATGCAAAAATTATCTTCATTTTTCGGGAGACATAAGCTGGAGCATTGTCAGTCTTAATCTGAGTGGGAATTCCCAATACGGCCATGGCTTCCAAAAGGTGAGTAAGTACAGCATCAGCATTTTCTGAACTCAGGGCAGTCGCCCATTGCATTCCAGAATAGGTGTCAATAGTATGATGTACATATTTCATCTTTCCGAATTCTGGAAAGTGAAACACATCCATTTGCCATATCTCATTTCCGTGTGTACCCTTAGGATTAGTTCCTGCAGGTAAAGATGGTTGGTTATAGAAAGAGCAAGTGTCACATTTTTTTAGTATTTCCTTTGCTTCAATCCAAGTGATGGGAAAACTCTTCTTCAGCCCTTTGCTGTTAACATGATGCTTTTCATGAAATTCTGTGGCCTTTAGCACGCTTCCTATTAGCAACCGATCTATTTCCTCATTACCCTGCGCTAGAGGGCCTGGGAGGCCCGTGTGTGCCCTGATATGTGTTATGTACATAGGATGTATCCTACCTCTGATGATATCTTGTAGTTGTATGAATAGTAAGGTCAAGTCCGTATCATCAGGAATGAAGTCAGCAGTTTCAATATGTGAAACAACTCTTTCTGCATATTGAGAGTCAGTAATTAAGTTAAGAGGCTCTGTGAAATCCAACAACACCATAATGATCGCGTATAGTTCTGACTTTTGAACAGAGTTATAAGGGCTCTGAGCCACTTTAGTTAGGTTTTCAGACTTGTAGCCAGCCTTCCCTAAATTGTTTGCATCTGTATAAAATATAGGAGCTCCAGAAATTGGTTCATCTTGTACTACACGAGGAAAGATCCAATTAGTTTCCTTTATAAATTGAATTCTCTTGTTTTGGGGATATTTATTATTAATTTCTCCTAAAAAGTCACTGCAAGCCTTTTGCCAAGGTTCACTGTCTGCCCATAATCGTTCAATTTCTTCATTAGTCAGAGGCACAACAATTTCTGCAGGGTCCTTTCCAGTCAATTGGCGGAGTCTCAATTTACCTTTAAAAATCAGATCAGCAATTTTTTCGATATATGTCTTCATCTTTTTGCTTGGCCTATGTGGCAGAAATATCCATTCTAATATGATGCTTTCTCTTTGCATTAAGATTCCTGTTGGAGATTGTCTTGAGGGTAAAATAACAAGTATGCATTCCAAGTCTGGATCCACACGATCCACATGTGTTTCCTGAAGTTTTCTTTCTACCAACTCTAATTCTTTCTCAGCTTCATCAGATAGTTTTCTTGGACTATTTAAAGCCTTGTCACCTTCTAAAGTCTTGAATAAATTAACTAGTTCATAGTTTTTTATACCAATCATGGGCCGTATATGAGCAATATCTCCTAGTAGCTTTTGAAAATCGTTAAGAGTCTTCAATTTATCTCTATTTAATTTTACCTTTTGTGGTCTAATTTTTTGTAAACCTATCTTATATCCTAAATAATTGATAGAATCTCCCCTCTGTACTTTTTCTGGAGCAATTTGCAGTCCCCAATTAGGCAATACTTTCTGTAGTTCTTCAAATAATGTTTCTAATGTCTGTGGGTTTGGGTCTGCCAACAAAATATCATCCATATAATGGTAAATGATAGATTGTGGGAAGCGCTTGCGTAGTATTTCTAGTGGTTGTTGTACAAAATATTGGCATAAAGTGGGACTATTTAACATTCCTTGGGGCAGGACTCTCCATTGGTACCTCTTAGCTGGCCCTGAATTATTAAGAGTAGGCACTGTAAAAGCAAATTTCTCTTTGTCCTGTTCCTGTAAAGGTATGGTAAAAAAGCAATCTTTCAAGTCAATAACTGTAATAGGCCATCCTTTAGGTAGCAGAGAAGGCAGGGGAATACCAGATTGTAAGGAGCCCATAGGTTGAATCACCTTATTAATTGCTCTTAAATCTGTCACCATCCTCCATTTTCCAGATTTCTTCTTGACAACAAAAATAGGAGAATTCCACGGACTGGTTGATTCTTCAATATGCTGAGCCTGTAACTGCTCCTGTACCAACTGTTCTAACACCTGAAGTTTTTCCTTTGTCAAAGGCCATTGTTGAACCCAAATAGGCTTTTCCGTTAACCATTTCAAAGGCAGTGCTGTGAGTGCCTTATTAAGAGGGCGATTCTTTTGTACAACTTGAATGGCTGGTGAATTTTTGTCATTTTTGGAAACATAGTTGATCCTTTGGCTGACATCATAACCAGGAGGGATTTTAATCTGGGTATTCCATTGCATTAGGAGGTCGCGACCCCACAGATTCACTGCTATATCAGCCATATATGGCTTTAACCGTCCTTTCTGACCTTCTGGTCCTATGCATTCAAGCCACCTCACACTCTGTTTCACCTGAGATATTGTTCCAATACCCAGAAATTGGATATCTACTGTCTGTAAAGGCCATCTCGGATGCCAGGACCGTGGGGTTATGATCGAAACATCAGCCCCCGTGTCGACTAAACCCTGGATATAAATATTGTCTATCAGTACACCCAATTTTGGTCTTTGTTCATTTATCGAAGTCTGCCAAAATATCCGTTTCGTAATTTTCTTTGGAGTTTCTGAATCTTCTTTTGAATTTATGTTATCATCTGATATCGTATGTTTTTCAAGAGCAGGTATTGGGTGTTCTATTCGTCTTGAGAATGCTGGTCTTCTACTACGACCGGATATGATCTCACCATCCTCGAATTTGGAGTCTGATTTTGGGGGGCTTCCCGGGGGAAGCCCCGAAAGGCGTTTCCCGATGGCAGAGGGTTGCCTTCTTTATCTCTGGTAGATCTACATTCATTGGTCCAATGTCGTCCCTTGCCACATCTTCTGCATAATCCAGAAGGCAATGGCCTTCTGTTCGAATTAAACCTAGATCGGGCCTCGTTTCCAAGAGTACTTTGTGTACAGTTTCGTCTTACATGGCCTTGTCTACCACAGTTGAAACAAGTGATTCCTTGGTTCCTCTTCCTTACCTTATCAATGGTTTGGTCTACCCAATTGTCTTCATTACTATGGAGAGGTTCAGCATTGATTGTATATTGAATCCATTCTTCTAGAGGTGCGGCTCTGATTTTTAAAGGCAGAAGCATTCTTCTACATTCTGGATTAGCATGATCAAAGGCCAGAGAAAGTATTATTTGCTTTCTAGCTTCTGGATCTGATATTGCTCTATTTACAGCCGTGGTAAGCCTGTGTAGAAAGTCAGTATAAGGCTCTTTTAAACCTTGTTTGACCTTAGCATAATGCTCAACTTTTTGACCTGAGTCTAAAATCTTTTCCCATGCATTAAGTGCGGCCGTACGGCATAGCAATAAAGTATGTTCGTCATAAGTAGTCTGAGTCTTCACGTCAGCAAACATTCCTTCACCAAGGATTTGGTCCTGAGAAGCAAAGAAACCCCTAATTCTTCCTTGGTGTTCTAAGGTCCTGGCTTCTTCTCTAAACCAGCTTCTCCACTGCAAATTTTGACTCTGGTCCAAGACAGCAGCCGTTAGCTGCATCCAATCGAGGGGGAGGATTCGGTTTTTTGCAGACCATGAATTCAGGAGCTGCTTTACATAAGTAGAGTGAATACCATACATGGATATTGCCTCTTTAAAATCTTTGATGTCTTTCATATGTAGTGGCTCATAACTATACTCTACATATTCTGAGGAACCCCCTGGTGTCATCTTGGTCTGAATAGTAGCTGGGAATAATAGTGGTGGTGAAGGAGGTATCCCCGTGATGTTTACAACTTTATGTAAAGTATTTCCAGTACCATAACACCCCATTGGGGGTTGACCTGAACTGTTCTGAGCATCAGATGTATCATTGCCCTTTTGTAGTGTTGCAATATGGTCCCCACATTCTTCCATTTTGGATATAATGGGTTTCCATTTTTGGATTTTGGACACTACGGATTACCATTCTTGGAATTTGGACAGTGCAGGTACAAATTCTTGTATTTCGGATACCATCTGTCTCAAAGTTTGACTTTCTTGATGAAGTGATCCTTGTAAAGACTTCACCGAGTTAGCAATTTTGAGATCTACATCATTAGCATAATTAATGATTTTCTCGTCCACTTTGTTAATGTGGTCAACAAGTTTCTTGTTCTCTGGGTCCGGGACACGTTGGGCGCCAGATGTAGGCGGAGTTTACCCACAAGAACACCAATACTAGAAAAATATTTATTAGAATATAATTCAGAACTCACGGTACAGGTAACCAAGTACAGTAGGGACCGAAGTCTGCAGACGGACGGACGAAGGGGTCCTTCCTCCAGCAGCCAGGAACCAGGAAGAGAGCCCCCCAGCGTCCCAGCAGCCCCTTATCAAAGGGGTTGGCCACACCCCCTCCAGGAGCCCGGGACCCTGGATAAGCTTCTTTGGACCTTATCAGCTGACACCTGAATCCCACAACAGTCTACTATACAATTACTACCTCCATTTAACTATACTAGATATAACGTATGATTGCACTAGTTATGATATATTCACAAGATGTTTTATATACCTCTGTTTAGATGATATATATGTATATACATGTCCAAAATTCTGTGGCCACTTTACATGGTATATAAACCCCTAGCTAATGTTTGATAGTCATACTAAATGTCATTGTTCAGAGATTATACACCCCTTATACAGGTAATCTAATTTTTAGTACAGGACTTTATCCTTAAGACGATAAAAACTGCAGTCAACATTACTTAAGGTACCATGTCACAGTCATCTCATATACAGGTTAGAATATCATAGACAGACAGTAGTCTTCATCCATTTCATAGATCCATAAATATGGTATTTAACATTTGAAATTTGGCCATGAGAGACACAACGACTCCTGGTGACACTGCTCTTTTCCCGACATGGTGTTGAGCATCAAGGATACTCCTTTGGAGTTTGTTTTTTTGGCAGAGAATGGCCGGTTGGGTAAAGAACTACCCTTACCTTGATTGCTGACAGTACACACATGATGTCCAAGCTGGATGAACAAATTGGGGGATGGAGACCGACAAAACCTGTATGGACAGGTTAAGACAGTACCTCCAAAATTGCCCTGTTTGTGAAAAGATCTGTCAGATACCATAGGCTTGTAGCCAATATGATGTATGCTCCAATGGCGCACTAAACCAGAGGTGACTATCCAGGTAGCTGTGTTGCTGTCCTCTCCCAAATTTTGGAAGCCACTACTTCCATGTACTTCTGACTTTCAGGTGATAAATTTTCCTTCTCAGGTCTTGAAAGAGTTGAAAAATAGGTAATTAAGGTTACTACCCTATTATCCCTTCGCAAGAAACATTCAGGTATTGAATTTTCACTTTCCCAGATGAACCTTTTGAAGTAATTTATACACCCTACCATGTACCAATATTTTAGAAATATATGATGTATTTTATATGTGTTAGGTTTTGGTATAGTTTGTGCCTTATCCTCACCTAGATACTACCTCATAATAATTCCTATTATATATAGTCTTAGTTTAGAACCTTCTTAGTTAGACAAAAGGGGAAGATGTGGTGGGATTCAGGTGTCAGCTGATAAAATCCAAGAATGCTTATCCAGGGTCCCGGGTTCCTGAAGGGAGAGTGGCCAACCCCATTGATAAGGGGCGGCTGGGACCCTGGGAAGACCTGTTCCTGGTTCCTGACTGCTGGAGAAACTGGTTTGGCATCCATCCTTCATTGCTCGGATATTCCAGTTCCTGTTCAGAAGCCACTATAAGCTGTTACCTGCATTGTGAGTGTTGGCTTATATTTTAATAAATATTAATCTTAGACTGGTGCATTTTAAGTGAAACTCTGTCTACACATAATGCTTTATTATGTTTGATTATTTTCAATGCTAATGATAAAGTAACAATGGCTGGACAGATATATTGGATAATAGAAAAATGAGCCTGTATACTTTAATGATCTTTGACCTTATAATGAAAATGAAAATATGTGCTACATTTGGGGAAATATTTTCCCCTCCTCAGGAAGAGAAAAATTGAGGATAACATCAAAATTGATAAAGGTTCTATTTGAACAAGAGAGACCTCTTGATTATAAGAGATGTTGGCTCTTCAGTGTGGCAATTCAGTCTAAACTAACTAATAAAACTAACAAATACTTTCCATTAGACTACATATAACTTGCCAAAGGGGAAACTTCCAAAAATTAGGATATGAAAGTTATTTTCTTTTATCTTTTCAGAAGAATTAAAACATTCAGCTAATGAATCTGAAGATCACTGGTCAAATGAGACATACAAAGAAAAAAGATAAATCATCTAAGAAAATATACCAGTAGTAAATTTGGCATATTAGTATATCACATCTCCAACAGTATAAAATTTCACAAATCTTCCCAATTCCTTTTTCTGTTATTTACTAAAGACATATAATACAATTGCTTTTTTTTACAGTCCCAGTTCAATTGGAAATTAAAACTGATTTAAAGTTGGACTGTAACTCTCTTTTCCTCTAAACCCAACCATGCTTGTTAAAGAAAGATTTAAAATCTCTATCTCATGTCAGAAAAGCCAACTGATATGGGACAGAAAAAAATAAAAAAAAACTTAAGCACTATTTAAAGCTACTAATTTCATGTTCCTTAGCTTTCAGTTTGATTCTTTAAATCTTTTATTAAAATATGAATATTACCTCAAAATTATTAATGTATATAAATGTATATATTCTAAACTTTTATGATATTAATGGTCATATAGAGTACTAATTTTTTTAAAAAAAAAACTTCATCTAGCTTTCTGTACTTAATTTTATGTTTGAAAATCTATTAGTTCCTACAGTGATCATGTCCATATTTAATAGCATTTAAGTTCTCCAAATGAAGAAGGCCTCCCTAAACAATGATTTTACATATATTGTGATAATGCCACTAAGGTGTAAAACACAAACAAACAATCAACTTTGGAATAAAAACTGCTCAGAACAATTTCAAGTTGGTTAGTTGAGATGATACAGTCTCACAGACTACTTTAGTCAGGACTTGAAATAAGCCCTGCATTTCCCCAGTAAACAATACAGCAAATGATACAGCTAAATCTCCCAAGAATTGACAATTATACCATATTTTCAGTTCAGGATCCCCTTAAGATGTCATCACCCCCAGAGAGCACAAAGTAATTTTACGACACATTCCTAAAAGGTGTAGAGAGTAGCTTTTTTTTTTTGTTTGTTTGTTTTATCAATTTATAGATAATTGCTATTGCTTAGGAGGCTTAGGTACAAGTTGTTATTGGGAATGGTCAGGATAAAAGTAAATAAGAAAGATTAAATTCAAGGTTCTTGTTTTGAAAAGAAAAAAAGTAGATACCAATATAATAGGATAAATGATAGATTATTGAATCTACTCTGAAAAGAAAAACAGGAAGATACAGACTTAAAAGATGAAATGGTAGATTTTTGAATATACTTTTAAAAAGAAACTTTTAGTCTTACAATATATATGATTTTTGCATATTTTATACAAATTTTTTTATATTGATACAAATCTGAGATTATAATTCAAATGGCTTGTTCGTAAAAGTTATCATTACAAACTATTTAAAATAATAAATAAATGCATGTTAGTAGTTTTGCAACCTAATACAATCAAATTTGTATTCATGTTAAGTATGTTTTCAATGTCAGATATATATTTTTATATAGGCAAGTGATATTCAAGCACTTTAGATATCTCCTTAATGTGGCACTTAAGATGTTTTAATAATATAGTATTTTATGACAATGAGACATGTCTGCTCCTAGCAGCACCAATGTACCTCAGAGAATATTATGGAAATTGAAGAAAATCCATATGAAATTTACTTTCTTTATAGAAAACTTTAGCTTTTGGGTAAGAAAGTGCCCTTGCCTTAATTACTAAAATATGATGTCCGAATGGATTAGAAGACACAAAACCAAGAACAGCTGAAATTGGCAAAGGCAAGGTAAAAAGCCATTCAAAATATCCTGCTTCACAGGTAAGTCTGTCAGATATATTCAATATGAATGCCCCCAGTGTTGCAGAGGAACCTTGGATGACTGTCCATTAGCCAAATGTTTTTGTCATTTTTCACATTTTTGGAAGTTGATGCAGGAATTTGATTAGACAGAAATGGGGAAGTGATGTGGGAATGCGTTTATGTATGCTGTGAATCTCAATCTTTAAATAAAGGAGCTGTTTTGGGCCATGGCAGGCACCATAGAAGAAGTAGGAGGAGAAATCAGAGCATAGGTAGGAGAAGCAGGGTGGAGTCAGGCAGATGAGCTGAAGGTGCCCAAGAAGAAACATGTAAGAAGCAAAGGTGAGCCACGGGCCGTGTGGCCAACAGATTAATAGAAATGGGTTGATTTAAGATGTAAGAGCTAGCTAGCAATGTGCCTGAGCCATAGGCCAAACAGCATGAAGTTAATATAAGCGTCTGAGTCATTTCTGGGGGTCTGAGCAGTAGGCAGCTAAGGGGTCTCAGGTGGCAAGTCTGTGGGTCTCCGGACCTCTGGCCGCCTGGGACCCAGAAACCCCAATACAACAGATGGCGCATCCAACGTGGGGCAATTATCCACTTAAAGCCTGAGAAAGATTAAAAAGAGTTCTAGATCGCAGAAACTGAGCAAAGGCAGCTTCCAAATTGTGTATATGAAGTGGGTCTTTGTACAAAGAAAGCATGGCATCTGGGTCACATTCAAAATGGTGCCGGCAGACTGGCAGAAGGCAGTGTAAGCTGCAATCAGGCCAGTTCCTGAAATCTCACAGAAGACTCAGTAGCATGTGTTTGATTTAAAGTTTCTGCTTATTTTGAACAAAAAAGAAACAAAGACAGTTTCTTAGTAGCAGCATTTTCTTGGGCATGCTCTGTTTGCTGGCCACAAACGGAGACACGGTCCCTTTAAGAGAACTTACTGATTCGGCTTCCTTAGCAAAACTATGCAGCCTTTAAGAGAGTGTATTTTAAAAGCTCTAATGGTTAAAAGATGATTAAGGATTCACAATAAAACAGATTCAGATGGAAAGGAAAACCTGTAAATGGTTTACAATATGTATAAAAGGTAGAAAGAAGATAAAGTCTTTAAAAAGAGAAATAGAGTAATAAAAATATAATAAGCCATGTAAACATGGAAAATAGACACAAAATCTGGATTTTGGTTGTTATTGTGTTTTCTTTTAATTTTTTAACTGTTAATGAGCTAACTACAGAAAGACAATGGATTACAAATGCAAAGGCTACTAAGTTAAACAAGAATGTATGTTTTAAAGGTATTTTGATTTTGATAATTGTGTCTAAAGATTTATTGCTTTGGAAGAGTTCTGCTTTTGTTTCCACAGAAGATGAGAACCTGTGGATTGCTTCCAGGAAAATATGGTTTCATCAACCGAGACCCCCTGAAAAAAATCTCTGATGGGAAGAGATGGCCGTATCAGCTTCAAGGCTGCAGATTATGATCCAGTCTCAACAATCAGTGAGATTTTCAATGCCCCTTAATCAGCAGGAAGTAGTAATGGGTAACTACGCCCAAATTCCCTAAATATTGTTTCTAAATGCTTGTTTTCATTATAAATGGTTAATGGTCATAGTCAATCTCTTTCTAAGAAGAAAGGGGGATATGGTATATGAATGATTTTTTAAAAGGTTAGATTATTGAATTTACTTAGATCAGAAAATCAGCTGCTAATCTTGAAATGTTTTACATTGGTATGGATTTTGGTTTATTGATACAAATTTAAGGTCAATTTTGTTATGCTGTATGTATTTTTCTATTCTAGTTTAAGATATGATGTTCATGTAACTCATTTAAAATTGTAATGTATAATTAAGAAATGAAGGTTAATAGTCACCTTTGATAATCAAACTTATAGTTAGGTTAGTTAGGATTTTTAGGTACACAAAGATATATTTCAATTAGGTAGGTAATCGTCAAATAATTCTAAGACCTACAGAATATGGCATTTAAAATACTTTAAAAACTTTGACTTTTCTAGATAGTGAGAAAGATCTGTTCCTGGCAGCACCAATTTCAAAAGAAAAATGGGCATTGAAGAAACTCCATATGGAGTCCACTCTATTTGTGACATTGGTTAGCCAATGGATTTAAACCTGTTCTTATATTAACTGCTTGACAGTATGCTGTTAGAAGTGGACATGCAGGTTCCATAGGAAGACGACCTCTGAACTTTGGCAGAACAAGCCAAGATGGTCCATCAGGTTCCTGCTTTACAGAGAAAACTGTCAGACATTCTTCAAGACTCAAGGAGAAGCAAGTGATGAACTTTGCCAGAATGGACAAAACAGATTTCCTGCTTCACTAAATTGAAAAGAGACTCTGGGCCTGTAGGCTGAAGATGGATGCCCCAACTTTATAAAGGAACTTTGGGTGACTGTCCAGGCAGATGGGTGTCATCTCTGTCCTTTCTAGATTTTAGAAGTCACTTGCACTTCTGGTTTACTTGGGTAAATATATCCTTCGTGGTCTTTGATGTAGTTGAAGATTAGATAGTTATAGACATAGTTTTTCTTAGTCATTTAAAAGGTATATTACATATGAAACTTTAGATTCATAAAAATAAGGTACATGAGAGAATATTTTCTTTAATTTTGCTAAATACAAATAGACTAGATATTGTAACTGTAATTCTTGCTTGATAGCTCTCTTGTTACATGTAATTTTGCCTTGTTAAAATTAAAACCTTCCTTTTTGATTAGACAGAAAGGAGGAAGTGATGCGGGAATGCCTTTCTGTATGCTGTGAATCTCAATCTTTAAATAAAGGAGCTGTTTTTGGCCATGACAGGCACCATAGAAAAAGTAGGAGGAGAAATCAGAGCATAGGTAGGAGAAGCAGGGCGGAGTCAGAGGCAGACAGAGCTGAAGCTGCCCAAGGAGCAACATGTAGAAGCTCAGGTGAGCCACGGGCCACGTGGCAGCCAAATTAATAGAAATGGGTTGATTTAAGATATAAGAGCTAGCTAGCAAAGTGCCTTGGCCATAGGCCAAACAGCATAAAGTTAACATAAGCATCTGATTCATTTTTGGGGACTGGGCAGCTGGGAAGCTGAGGGGTCTGGCACGGCAGGTCTGTGGGTCTCGGACTTCTGGCCACCTGGGACCGAGAAACACCAATACTACAGGAAGTCCCCTGATTGGGCTTCCTTGCTTACTCAGGTAATGATATTCAGTTCTCTTTCTCTAATAAAGTTGAAGATTTTATAGTTATATAGTTTTTCTTGTCACCAAATTCAGAAAAAAAAATCATTAAAGAGTTGAAAAGTATATAATGTTGAGAGACATAAATGGATAGTTTGGGTAATACACATTAGATAGAAAATTGAATTAGGTACAACACTTTGGACTCACCAAAATAGGGTAAATAATGGAGTATTTTCTCTGAATTTGTTAAATATTAGTGAATAGAACATTGCTAATATAATTCTGACTGTACTTTGTATATAGTTATTATACTTGTTATATATATATATATATTCATATATATTATGTTAGTTACAACATTTTTATTTTATACAAATAAAGAGAAATGTGGTTATATTTTGTTTGTTCTGTAAGAAATAAAGCTTTCCTGAACATCAGAAATCAGAGGCCAGGCACTGGTGGTATACACATTTAATCCCAGCACTTGGATGGAGAAAACAGGATGATCAGAGGTTTAATTCCACACAGAGTTACACAATTTTGGTTCAGTCTAAAAGTTAAACAGAACCAGGTGGTGGAGGCTCACAACTTTAATACCAACATTTGAGATCTCATACCTTTGAACCCAGACTTGGGACACACATACCTTTAATCCAAGCACTAGAGATGTAGAAACAGAAAGTTACATCCCCTGGTGAAAAGAGAAATATAAGGTGGGAGAAGACAGGACATTGTTCCCTTTGGCCTGAGAATTTACTTAAGGTAGGAAGTCTCTTTAGTGTATAGCTTTATTGCTCTGATCTTTCAACACTTACCCTGGTTTCTGGCTCTAGGTTTTTTATTAAAAAAAAACAAATTTGAATCCATGCTATAGAACTATTTGATTAACCACATTAAAACTCAATTAAGGGAGGGAGAATATACAATCTTTTAAATGATCTCTCTCAACTATTGTAATATGAACCTTAGAAAATTAATAAATCAACTTAAAGTCATTAAGAACTAATAATGAGATGTTTTAGTTGTTTCTAAAAAGAATCCATGAGAAAGATAAAGGAGTTCTGATAGTGTATGCCACAATGTAAAATGATGTACTAGAGAGTTACAAGTTAGTGAATAAAGTAATTACAGAACAGAATGTCAATTTATTATAAATATATACATAGTACATACATATATAGTATATGCATATATAGTACATACAAAATATATTTAAATTAATCTTAAATATATATGTATATGTTTGTGTGTGCCTCTGTGTGTGTTTATGTGTTTATGAGCTTTAGTTTTCTAGGTAGGTAATACTGCACAGTATTATACTCTCTCACAATACTGAATAAGTAGATTGTCATGGTTTTATTTATCCATCTACAAAGACTTATACATTCTACATAAAATGAAATATTCTAATTGTATAAATAAATTTTTAAAGATGTTAAAGAAAAGAAACTAGAGGATAAGTTTATTTCTGAATAAATAGGACACTTTCTAAGAGATAGGTTGCAGCAACTTATAGGTCACATGGATGTGTGATTTTGTTATTTTTCCTAGAGGGGAGACTAGAAAATGTGATATTTAGTACATACAAACACACACACACACACACACACACAGAGAGAGAGAGAGAGAGAGAGAGAGAGAGAGAGAGAGAGAGAGAGAGAGAGAGAGAGGAGAATGGTGAGAAAGGAAAAAGGACAGAGAGAATATACAATCAATCCCAAACTTATTTTCCATGTTCCATGAACTATGGCAGTTGTTCTTATTTTTTAAAAAATTTCTGTTTGTTTTTAAATTTCAGGCACTTACAGCATGATAGTTAATCTCCCTTCATGCAAAGTTAAAATCCAGAGTTGTAGGAAGGCAGAGAAGTAAAAATCTTTAAATTTTTCATGAAACTAGTGGAAAATAATATTTCAACTTGTTCTTAAGGTAAAAATTTCTTATGGTTTTTCAACTTACTGCTATATCCAGAGCAGTTTAAGAGTAATATTCTTTACAAAATAAAGGGGTTTATGAATATTGTCTAAGATACCTTATCCAATAAAACATGAAAGTCAATAAGCCAGAACATATTATGTAAATGTTTGACCAAGCACAATAATACAGTAGCTGGTGGCCTGAAACAGATATAAATGGACTGAAAAACTGGAACACTGAAGAACCAGATAAATTAATAGTGTTAACATTATTAGTAATATTATCTAAGTTTCTTTATTCCATCTCATTAACCACCCTTTAACTCCCTCTTTGTATTTATATCTAGCTTAAATGTAGAGATCTGAATCCTAAGATAGACAATGTTTCTTGAATGATGTATTTTACCTAAGTATTACTCTTAAACAAAATTATCCCTTTGACCTGCTGAATCCCATTTTTAGTATATTAAATAATTGATATAAAAGAAATGAGTACCTAGTTTATTTGTTACCTAGTTCATTTTGGTAAGCACTTAAACTCTTTGAAAACATAAATAGATGTATGAAGTTATCACCAGTGTTTAGATAAATCATTTGATATTTTTATGTTATAAAAATGTAGAATGAGCTACTATTGTAATGGTTAAAAATGGAAGAGGCTTCAACATAATTTTCTCTGTCCCTATTTATCTGAAGTTATTCCTTCTTTCTCTGAACATTCTTAAATGATTTGCAAAATATTTCTTTCCTTTGTACCATATGGTAGTCATAATTTGTAATGCCATATTCTTGAGGATATAACACATGAATTTACAAGAACTGTGTTTTTTTTAAGAAATAAAACACATGGAGTTTATTATCACAGTTTCATTTTTATGGGCTTCTCAACATAACATAGAGAGGTTGAGCTGGTGATTGCATTGAGCATTAAACCTTGCTTTATTGTTTCTTTGAGGTAGGGAGGTACACTTCTGGCTATGAAGAGAAAAACCTAAACACTATTCCAGTCACAAAACCTTCTACCTATAATCTGTCCTGCCCTGCAAGAAATCCTGGAGAAATGGTGGCAAAGAAGTTGTGTGACTGGCAACAAACATCTGGTTAACTGGAGGCCCATGCTATAAGAGGGATTACCCTGAACTCCTTGGATTGCCAGAAACCACAGACTGAATAGCACAAAGACCTAAGGTAGAACCAAATAGAACTGGTTAAAAAAATAATTAAGTGATCCTTTTAAAAAAAATCTTCTTTCATATATTTCACCCTAACCACAGTTTCTTTCCTTCTACTCCTCCCAATTCCCAGTTCATACTTCCTATCTCCCCTAGATTCACCCCTCCTGTGTCCTTCCAGAAAAATGTAGGCCTCTTAGTAATATCAACTGAATTTGGCACAACAAGGCACAAACCCCTATATTAACGCTGGCCAAGACAACCCAGTAGGATAAAAAGGATATAAAGAGCAGGCAAGAATCAGAAACATACCCACTCCCACTGTCAAGATTCCAACAAGCACATAGCTACTATATGACCTTAACATATATGCAGAGGATTTAGCTCAGTTACATACAAGCTCTATGTTTATGTACTCTCTGTGACCCCCTATGATTCTTGATTAGTCTGTTTAGTTGATTCTGTGGACCATGGTTTTCTGAGGTAGTTCATGGCCTCTGACTCCTGAATTCTCTTCCTCTCCAGCAGGATTCTTGGAGTTCTCCCTAATGTCTGGCTGTGGGTCTCTGTATCTGCTCCCATCTCTGGGCAGAGAAGTCTCCCTCATTACAATTGGACTAGGCATCAATCTAAGAGCATTAGCGGAATATCATCAGGAATTGGAATCCCTGATGATATTCCTAATGATATTCTGCTTTACTCGTATTTTAATGTCTTGTCCTATTTTCATATGAGAGGCTTCTTTTGGGAGCAGATGGAAAGGGCTTCAGAGACCCACAGTCAGACTATGAGAACAGAGTCTAAAGTGGAGGTCTCTAGGTCTCTATCAGATCTCTCCTCTGGGATTTTGGGAAACAATACCAAAGAAAGGAAGGAGAGGAAAGATTGTCTGAGTTATAGGGTATGTAGGATACCTGGGGAATATGGCTGATTGAAACAAATAAACAGAGCTGATATAGGATCATAGAGACTGAATCAGACATCAAGGGGCCTGGGGATTCTGCACCAGGTCCTCTGCATACATTATGGCTATTAGCTTGGTGTTTTTTTGGACCTCTTATCTGTGAGAGCCCATATGTTTCTGACTATTTTGTATGCTCTGGGGACTTTATTTATTCTCTTGACTTGCCTTGTGCAGGCTTGGTATGAGGGTTTGTACCTTGTCTTTTACCTTGTGAGGGCTTTTGCCTTGTCTCAGTATTTTGTTTTGTTGTGTTTGTTTATTGTCTCTTGGAGGTCTGATTGTTTCTGAAGGGAGACTGAGGAGGAGTAGATGGAGAGAGAAGATTTGGGGAAACATGGGAGAAATGGAGGGAAAGAAAATTATAGCTTGAACATTAAAGAAAAATATCTATTTTCAGTGAGATTACATGCATGATATAAGAAAAATAAAAAACAACAGGTCTCTTTTCCACATGTGTCTTTAATTTCTTACTCAGTTTATGTGGGAGATATATCCATATTTTTCCTTTACATTAAATTTTTGTAGGTGAATGCTTAGAGGGTAAAATAACCAGAATGCAATTAAGGTTTGTATCCATAGGCTCCACATGCACATCCAATTCCTTAGGCTTCAATTCTTTTGTAATATTTATGTCCTTGTCATTACCTAAGGTTTTGAACAAATTAACCAGTTTATATTTTTTTTTTATCCCAGTAGTGGTTTGTAAACTGAAAATGTTTTCTAGCAATTTTTGGAAAGAGATAAGAGTCTGAAATCCTGATTTACATCTTTTGGAGTGCAATTTTTGTTGAACAACAAAGTATTGCACCTTAAGTAATTAATGCAATCTCTTCTTTGTATTATTTTTTCAGGAGTAATTTATAATTTCCAAGCAGGCAATTTTTTTCACTTCTTCAAAGATTCATTCTAATGTGTCTATATTTAGATAAGCCAACAAGATATCATCCATGTAGTGTTAAATGATAGATTGTGAGAATTGCTTTCATATCACTTTTAATGTTTATTATACACGATATTGGCATAGAGTTGGGTTATTTAATATTCCATGAGGGAAAACTATCCATTGATCTCTTTGTAGCCAACAATCATTATAAAGGGGCACTGTAAAGGCAAATTATCTTTGTCCCATTTTTCTAGAGGTATAGTAAATAAACAGTCTGTTAAGTCAAAAATGATACCAGGTCATTCTTTACATAACAGAGAAGGTTAAGGAATTCCAAATTAATAAAAAGCCCATTATTTGAATCACCTTGTTTATCACTCTTAGATATGTTTACTATTCTCCATGTTCGAGATTTCTTTTTGATAGAAAATATAAAAGAATTCCAAGGGCTTGTTAAATTTTCAATATGCTGAACATTTAACTGCTACTATATCAGCTGTTATAAGGCCTGAAATTCTCTTTTGTTAAAGACCACTGCTGAACCCATATAGGCATATTTGTTAATCATTTTAAAGGTAGTGCTATGGGTGACTTTGAAAGATCAGTAGTTCTTGTACCTTGTTTTTGTATAACCTGAATGGTTGGTGACTGTTTCTCATAATATGTTCTAATATTATTTCCAGAAGCATATTTTAGTTGATTTCCGTTATAGAAAGAATCTTAATTTGAGTATTCCATTGTTGTTGCAATAGTTCTCATTACGTAAATTCATAGCAATGTTAGCCACAAATGCTTTCATTGTCTTCTCTGTACTTCTGTCCCTATATATTCAAACCAATTGCGCCCTATTTTTCCTGAGATAACATCCATAAAATGGAATATTTACCCTTTGAAGGGGCAATTTAAATACAAAGTTTCTGGTGAAAATATTATTACGTCTGCCTCTATTTTAACCAAAATTTAAATGACAACATCATTTATTTGTATTTTTAACTTTGACCTTTGTTTATTTATAAAAGTTTGACAAAATATTTTCAGTTTGCAGTATAATTTTTTCTTAAATTTTTGTTCTCTTTTATATGGATTTTGTACTGTCCAGAGCAGTTTAGTTTCTTTTATCTCTCTTTTTTTTAAGCTTTAGGTTTTTTAATTGCTCTGGGAAGTAATTCCCTCCATGATAGGAGAAATAAGACAGATCTGGATTCAATATGGTGGCTTATGAAAGCCCAATAAGTATGTTTTCTAAAAACAAAATTTATTTTCTCTGTCCCTTGTTGACCTATGCTCATTGTTTCAATGCTTGCCTTTGCCTCAGCTTCTGCATATGCCAGAATTTAGGGGCATTCTTGTAAGAGTATTCCTAACAATAACATTGTTTGGAGGAATGTCTTGTTTATAGTCTCATTTATGTAACCTTGCCTTCTACAGTTGTAATAACTGATATTTTGATTTTTGTTAAACTTCTAAAAATAACTTTTTCCACCCATCTATCATCACAATTATAAGTTTATAAATTTATTGCATCATGAATCCAATATTCCTTATCTTTAACTGCCTAATTATCCCTTTACATTGTGAGTTAGTATTTTTAAAACCAGAGATTTAATTATTTTTTGGCTAGCTTCTGAATCTGATGTTATTCTGTTTATTGCTGCGGTTAAATTTTACAAAATTTTGCAAAGGTTTCTTTTGGGTCTTGAATCACTTTTGTAAAGAATTCAATTTTCTTTCCAATTTCAATTGTTTCCCATGCATTCAAGGTTTCCATTTGACATAAATCCAGAGTATGCTCCTTGTATAGTGTTTTCTGTTTTACATCAGCATAATCTCCTTGACTAAGATCTTGTTCTTGAGAGACCTCTATGCTTCTATCTCTGCTTCTTTGTTTATTGTTTTAGCCTCATCTTTTCACCATGTCTTTCACTGTAAAAGTGACCAGCTTCCAAAACATCAGCAATAGTATCTGATAGTATTCAGGGATGATTTGATTACATGTCAACCAAGAATTTAACATTGGTTTTAAACATGGTAAGAGCATACCATAGGTAATGATTGCTTCCCTGAATTTCTTTAAATATAGCATTTGTACTGGAGCCCAACTAATTTCTGAACAATTTTTATCTTCTGCAATTTTGTTAAAGTTATTGGCTATACTAATGTTGAGTGTTTGGAAGCCTTAGGCTACTTTTGTGTAATCTTATAAGACAATTCTGAGATTGATTATTTAAATTCCTCTGTCTAAGTCTGAATATCTGTTTTCTCTTAAGAGGCTTTTCAGAGACTTTCTCCTTGGTATTCACATTAACTGACTTTTTAAATGATAAAAACAGAAACAAACAAATTTATAATAAACTTTATGGTGACAATCTCATCTACATTATCTTCCATTTTATTGCTTCTGGTTTCAAATTCTTTATAGTAATATCAAAGAAAGATCAAACACCTTCCGTTATGCTATTTGTTCCTCTTTTTACTATAATAAAAAGTTTTCTCTCTGCTTTAAACAAGTTCTCCTTTTTACAAAATCCCAATTTACTCACCAAACTTGTTATCAATGAAGATTCAGATAACTGTGTAGGGAGGCAACTACCTAGAGTTGTAGAAGCTCAAAGAGAATATCCAAAAAGAGAAACTAGGAGAGGGAGGCCATTCTCCAAAAAATAACTTAAATGAATATGGAGGAAAAATGTGTGGCAGGCTCTGCATAAATCTGGAGGCAAACAGAAAACCTAGCCAGCTGAAAACCTAGCCAGCTGATAGCCATGTGTAGCTCTGGCTGGCAAGGGGCTTTTTTTTTTTTTTTTTTTTTTTTTTTTTGCAAATTCATGTCCCAAAATTTGAGCACCAAATACTATACCAACCCTCATGATCTAATAAATATCCAGAGCCAGATATTAAGGAAAATCTGTCATATCAGAAAGAAGAAACTGACCACAGTCAAATATCTGCCCAGGCAACTTCTTGGGACAAACAAGGTAAGTGCTATCTTCGAGGGTCCTCAGTCTCACTGGTAACTTCTACAGAATAAGTGAATTTCTGCCTTTTCCTGTACTAAGAGGTTTCTGGCCCAGACTTTCAGGCCTAACCTCAAAGTTTAGGCCCAAAGACCTGCAGTCCCACAGTCCCACAGTCCCACAGAGACACACAGATGCTTCCAATAGTTTTAGGCTGATCAGCCTCAGGCCCAGGCATATAGCTTGCTAACTCTCTACCCTTAAACTATCCCATGTCTCTTGTTCAGCCATGCGGCTCGGTACCTTTCTTTAAAGCTGCATGGTTGTCCTCTGCATCCTGCAGCTTCTCTCTGGAGCTCTGTCTGGCATTCTGCCCTCAGAGATTTTCTTAGTCTGGTAGTCCCGCCTACACTTCCTGCTTGCCTTTGGCAATCAGCTCTTTTTATTAAACCAGTGGTTGGGACAATTATTTAAAATGAAACAACACAACCTCCCACATATCCCCTTTTCTCTTCTTAAAACAAAAAGAACTCCAAATCTAATATTCTTTTCCCCCCTTATCTGTAACAACCTATAAACAACACTGTAAATAAACACAAACATCCATAATCCATGTTGTGGGAATGTGGGCGTCGTTCTCTAGGCTACTTCCTGCTAAGTGGGGCGCCGACAATCTCATGGAAATCCAAAGAAAAATGTAGGATTATGTAGAGTTCTTTAGTGGAACAGTCTGTAAGGCTGGGTCATCTCAGCGAGTCTCCTTGAAATTGTTTTGGATTCAGAGCTCTGGAACTTCAACAGAGGTGCTCTGAAATGCTGAATTATCTGGTCCATCCATTTCCATTGGAGATTTTTCAGGGGGTCTTCCTCTATCAAACTTTATGTTCTCTATCCAGGAAGAAATCCACAGTCTTTCATTTTCTGTGAAAATAAAAGGAAAACCTCTTCTCCAAAGTAGCAAAGTTTGCATTTCAATTTTAAAGTAAACTCATTTACAAAATATATAGGTTGAATTACTCCAACAACATTTATAATCAACTGTCTTTTAGCAGCTTTTACTAAGTCATTATCAGTCAAGAAGCTTAAACTTAAGATAATAATATACAGTATCCATTCTTTGTATTTTCCATCTTTAAGTGGTTTATTTATTTATTTATTTTTAATCTATGTATTTTACTCTATTTCATTTTTTAAGGGCTTTCTTTCCCTTTCTCTTCTTTCTCTAAGCCTATGTATATATATTTTCAAAACACTCTTTACCACTTAGACTTTTTACAAAAAACTGTCTTTACTGTATATTTATTTCTTAACATTTTCTGTTTCTGACCACACCTTTGCTTGGCTAGGGTGATTGACTCCACCCAAATTCTTCTATTTCTTTCTGTTTCTGACCACACCTTTAATCTGCCAGGATTAAAGGCTGGTATGATGGGTGGATGGCTCCAGCCAGCTCCTAGCTTAATTTCATAGAATTTATCTTTTTAACCCAGGTAGTCTGGGAATTTTAGGGTCCATATGATTACCAAGTAAAGCTTTGCCATCTGCTGCTCATTAACTCCATTTAAGTATTAGGCAGCAGGGCCTCTTAAAAAACCTCACAAGAGTTTTTCCTCTAGGCTGAATCAGGAAGCTTCTCTTAAAAAAGCCAAGCCTCAGTTTGATGCAGGAAAACAGACCAGATCCAAGTAAACATCAACACTAAGAAGCCATCTTTGACTCTATTCTCTTTTCGTCCTTATCAACAGAAACCTTAAATACATTGCTTATATTGACGGTCCTGTGAGACTTCAGGAACAAGCCATTTTACACCTTAAGCTGCACTCCAAAAGCCCGCCATTGTAGCTCAAGCTGACAGGCCTCACCAGGGTGTCTCTGCACCAAGGCTCATGTGGGAGACACAATTCAGAGGATCCTTTGGGCTCTAGACCATTTTTAAGCTTTCTATGACTTTATGTGGGCATATTTGCCACACGTTGGGCTGCCATTTGTAGTAAGAGGTTTCTGGCCCAGACTTTCGGGCCTAACCTCAAAGTTTAGGCCCAAAGACCTGCAGTCCCACAGTCCCACAGTCCCACAGAGACACACAGATGCTTCCAATAGTTTTAGGCTGATCAGCCTCAGGCCCAGGCATATAGCTTGCTAACTCTCTACCCTTAAACTATCCCATGTCTCTTGTTCAGCCATGCGGCTCGGTACCTTTCTTTAAAGCTGCATGGTTGTCCTCTGCATCCTGCAGCTTCTCTCTGGAGCTCTGTCTGGCATTCTGCCCTCAGAGATTTTCTTAGTCTGGTAGTCCCGCCTACACTTCCTGCTTGCCTTTGGCAATCAGCTCTTTTTATTAAACCAGTGGTTGGGACAATTATTTAAAATGAAACAACACAACCTCCCACAATTTCCTATCTCATATATCTTCCCTGATTAGCTGTTTTACTTTCTGGATCAACTCTACATCATAATCACAGAGTGAAGACTAAAGGTTTGAATTACTACTGCTTGGGTGTTAGGCTTTGAATTCACATAAATCCAAAATGATCTCTGTCTCCTGAATAATGGGAATAATGGTGTGGGTCACTATGCTCTGACCTTCATCACTCAGCTGTGGGCGATTCTGTTCTCTCATGTTCCAGACTGATTTTATTAAATATGTAAATTATCTAGCAAGTGATGGAAACAGATTCAGACACACAGCAAAACATTAGACTGAGTTTGGGGAATTCTGCAGAAACGATGGGAGAAATTATTGTAGGAGGCAGAGGGCTCAAGGACAATGCAAGAAACCTCAAAGAGTGAACTAGCTTGTTCTTATAGGGACTCATAGAGATTTAACTAACAATCAGGGAGCCTTCCTGGGGCTGGCCTAGACACTCTACATATGTTTAGCAGCTTGATTTTTGGGGGGAACTCATAAGTGTGGGGATGGGCACTGTTTCTGAATCTTTTACTGCATTTGGGATCCTACTGCTTATACTGGGTTGCCTAGCCAAATCTTGATACAAGGGGAAGGGGACTTACTCTTACTGCAAATTGTTATGCCAAACATTGATATCCATGGAAGGTCTGACCTTTTCTGAATAGAAACAAAGGAGTGTTGTATGAAGTTTCTGTCACACACTTTCCAAAATAGCCTGGTGGCCTGGACTTTCAGACCCACATTCTCATAGTCCCGCTGAAACACACAGACACTTGAATTAATTGTACTCTGATTGACCTGGGGCCCAGGCATATAGCTTGCTAGCTCTTGCTCTTAATCTAACCCATAAGTATTATCTCATTCAGCCATGCAGCTCTGTACCTTTTCTCAGAGCATAATAGTTGTTCTGCATCAGTGGCATTTCCTGGTAAATCTGTGGCATTTCTGCTCTGTTCTTCCTGTTCCCAGACTTTTCTTTATCTGGCAGCCCTACCCACACTTCCTGATTGCCTTTGACCAATTAGCATTTTTATTAAACCAGTAGGCAGGACAATTATTTACAATGTAACAACATAATCCCACTAGAGAGGAGGAGTGGACTGGGTATAGGGACAGGGGTTTTTGGATTGGATGGAGATGGAGAATAGGAGGGAAAGGAAACTGGCAAGTATGTAATATAGAAAAAGAAATAAGAGAAACATAAAGAAAGAAAGAAAGAAAGAAAGAAAGAAAGAAAGAAAGAAAGAAAGAAAGAAAGAAAGAAAGAAAGAAGGAAGTAAGGAAGGAAGGAAGGAAGGAAGGAAGGAAGGAAGGAAGGAAGGAAGGAAAAAGAAAGAAAGAAAACTTCATTTACTTTATTTTCTTACTCTTGTATATCTGGAATGTTAAAATGTTAAATGGGGCCAAAGTAAATGGTATATTACAAGATCATTAAACTGTGGTAACCATGAACATATTTCTCATACTCTTCCATATCACTTGGTAAGATAGACTTTTAATGGTCTTTTGCAATTTGTTTCCTAAGCAATCCATCATTTTTAATATAATTTTTCAAAAACAATAAAGAATCTAAATTATGTGATCTAAAAAACAACAGATAAATTTAAGAATAAGGATAGTATAAAGATCTTCTACCATTTTATGCATTGAAAGAAGTTATAGAGCAAATCTATCCATGATTAATTGTTTTAAAAATACACACTTTGGCAAAACATAAAAATTAATAACAATGTACATTCCCACAAATGAAAATTCATCATAAAACATCTCAACTTATGTGTCTAGAATGGTTTTAGCATTCCAAAAATAGTATTTTTAAAAAAAAATGCAACAATGTAATGTGTGATATATTTATAACAGTCTTAAATGGAGGCAATGAAATTCTGCATGGCTGTGAAAATATACAGATGTGTATATTTGTACAAGAATATATTTAGAAATCTGTACTAACTATAGCAAGATTATTTAATTGGAAGGTTTGTTTCAAATAGCTATCATGATATATTTTAAAAATTTCTACCTCAGAATCTATTTGTGTATATTATTGTTCATAAACATACTGATCATTATAGACAGTTTTAGGTTTTATAGGATAGAATATTTTAAACAGTCATACTTTTAAGTATCACATCATCATTTTTACCCCGCCCCCAAAAAACTGAAGTTTGTATGTCAGTATATTTCTGTATAAAAAAAAATAATTCTAATGTTGAATCAACCAAATGCCTTTCAACTGCAATGTAGGGGACTGGGATGATTTAGATTTTCATTGATTATATGAAACCACTGTGCCCTATGAACTTCTTGTACCTTATGGGGTAAGACTGATGTTTAGTTTTTAATTATTTATATGTATTTGTGAAATATATATACTTAGTAGCTATTTTAATAACATGTTTGCATATCATAAGGATTTTTGTAATAAACTTTTCTAGAAAGAAATTATGTTACAAGTACTAAAAGTCAACATAATAGGTACACACATCATAAAATTTCGTGTTGCTTTACAGTATAGATTACCTCATATTACATATGAAACTTATTTTTCTTTGTATCATAAAGTCAGAATACTATAATAGGATAAAAGTCTCAGACTTTATTGAGACTAATAAAGTTCTAATATCTGTTGTGGTATAATAAGTTTTATTTAATAACAACAATTGCAAAATACAATCAAATGTATCAGTGATAAAACAAGAAGTTGTCTATCATTTGCAAGGCTCTATGTTTGATGACCAGTATGCAAGAAATAAAATGGAGATAGTTATTATTCTAGAAATAAAGCTTGCAAAATAAAACAACACACAACTTTGTTTATATTATCTCTATTGAATATACAAACTACTTATATTCAACACATGCACTTTGAGATTTGAAACAATTTTTACTTTTAAACGGGCTTACCCTTACATTGAGACTCAAACATTATACATGTCTGAATGTTTAAGATCAAGAGTACAAGTGATAATTCACACTGACACATATGTGGGTCAAGAGGAACAAACACTCTTGTTGCTCTTGGGGTGTACAATTGTACAGTCACAACAGAGGTTAATATGGCTGTTCATCAAAAAGCTGGGAATCAATCTACCTGAAGATACATTGACATCATCCACATGCATATATACAAAGAACCCTTCATCCTATCACAAAGACCCTTGTTCAATCACATTAATTGGAGCTTTATTCATAATAACAAGAAACTGGGAACATTAGATGCCCCTCAACAGGAGAATAAATGAAAACTTGTGGTACGTTTATACAATAGAGCATTACTCAGTTATTTAATAAAATAAAACATCTTAAAGTTTTTAGTTAAATATATGCAACTAAAGAAAATGATCCTGTGTGAGGCAATCTAAGACCCAGAAAGACAAATTGTTGCAATGGTGCACTTTCTTGGTCTCGGGCAGCCAGAGAACTGGACCCACAGACCTGCTGCACCAGACCCCTTAGCCGCTCAGCCTTCCGCCGCTGCCGCTCAGGCCCCCAGAAATGACTCAGACACTTATATTAACTTTATGCTGTTTGGTCTATGGCTCAGGCACATTGCTAGCTAGCTCTTACATCTTAAATCAACCCATTTCTATTAATGTGTCTGCCACGTGGCCCATAGCTCACCTGGATTCCTTACATGTTGATCCTTGGGAGGCTTGCTCAATCTGCCTCTGACTCCACCCTTCCTTTCCTACCTATTATGATTCCTCTTCCTACTTCTTCTATGGTGCCTGTCCTGGCCCAAAACAGCTCCTTTATTTAAAGACTGAGATTCACAGCATACAGAAAGGCATTGCTACATCACTTCCCCCAAGTGATGCCATCGCCCTTAAGTCAGCAGGAAGCAACCTTATGAAAGACTACACCTCCTTTCCAAAAATTTTTGTGTTCTGAGGGTTGTGTGTAATTCTTATTCTGTTAGAATAGTTTTAAGTGAAAACTGGGTGGAGGACAGAACTATTATATAGCATCAATTATCTCTTTTGAAGAAGAGAAGGGGGATAGATATGATAGATAAAGGTAGATTGTTCTGCCTGCCTATACACCATTTTAGCTGAATGTATGGGCTAAGTTAAAGACAATTTGCATTGGCATAGGTATTTGTATATTGATACAAATGTGAAATCATTTTATATGTTTAATTGTGATAATTTGTACATTGGTACAAAGTTTAATCTGAAATTGTTTTATATAACGAAAGCAACTTGTACTTCAATATAAATCTGAATCTGTAACTATTATGTAAAATTGAATCTGTAATTGCTATATTTTATATATGCTTCTATCTCTGTTTAAAATATTTGCACATCATTGTCATGTATACTATGCAATTATTACCTTCATTTAACTATACTAGATATAATGTATGATTGCATGATTGCACTAGTTATGATATATGCACAAGATCTTTTATAGACCTCTGTTTAGATGATATATATGTATATACATGTCTAAAATGCTGTGGCTACTTTACATAGTAATATACCCCTGGCTAATGTTTGATAGTCATACTAAAAGTCATTGTTCAGAGATTATACACCCCCTATATAGGTATTATAATTTTTAGTACAGGGTTTATTCCTTAAGATGATAAAAACTACTGTCAACATTACTTAAGGTACCATATCCCAGTCATCTCAGATACAGGTTAGAATATCATAGATAGACAGAAATCGTCAATCATTTCATAGACCCAGAGAATATGGCATTTAACATTTGAAAATAGGCCATGAGAGACAGGACGACTCCTGGTGTCACTGCTCCTTTCCTGAGAAGGTATGAGCATCGAGGATACTCCATTGGAGTTTGTCCTTTTGGCAGAGAATGGCCAGTTGAGTAAGGAACTGTTCTTACCTTAATTGCTGACTGTACTCACATGGTGTCCAAGCTGGATGAACAAGTTGATCGGTGGAGACTGATGAAACCTGCCTGTACAGGATAAGACAGTCCCTCCAAAATTGCCCTGCTTGTGAGAAGATCTGTCAGATACCGTAGGACTGTAGCCAATATGATAGATGCTCCAAAGGCGCACAAAACCAGAGGTGATTGTCCAGGTAGCTGTGTTGCTGTCCTCTCCCAAATTTTGCAAGCCACTACTTCCATATACTTCTGACTTTCAAGTGATATATCTTCCTTCTCAGGTCTTAAAGGGGTTGAAGAATAGGTATTTATGGTTACTAACTCATAATAATTCCTATTGTACATAGTCTTAGTTTAGAACCTTCTTAGTTAGACAAAAGGGGGAGATGTGGTGGGATTAAGGTGTCACCGATAAGGTCAGAAGAAGCTTATCCAGGTGCCCAGGACCCTGGAGGGGGTGTGGCCAACCCCATTGATAAGTGGCTGCTGGGACACGAGGACTCTCTCTTCCTGGTTCCTGGCTGCTGGCTGCTGAAGAGACAGGATCGGAATCCATCGTCCTTCCATCGAGAGTCCATCGCTCATCCATTGCTTGGATACGCCAGTCCTTGTTCAGGTGCCACTATAAGCTGTTACTAATATTGTGAGTATTGATTTATATTCTAATAAATATTAATTTTGGACTGGTGCCTTGTAAGTAAAACTCCGCCTACAACAAATATTGCATGTAATCATTTAAAAGTGGATATTAGATGTTCTGTAAATAATAACCAAGATGCAATCCATAGACACAGAGAGGTTAGGTAAAGTGGAGTAGTTGGATGAGTCAGAAAAATGACTACATTCTCTGAATCAAATGATCAGAGTGCATGTGAACTCAGAGAGACTGAAGCAGTTATCACAGGAGTTACATGAGTCTGTACCGGGTTCTCTGTACATGCATTATCATCATTATCTTAGTATTTTCATGAGACTTCTGACTGTGAAAACAAGTGGGTCTCTGGCTCTTATGTTTGCTCTTAGGACTCTTTCCCTCCTGCTGGGTTGCTCTGTCAAAATTTGTCTGAGATATTTGGCTTAACCTTATCATATTCTACTTTGTTATATTTTCTTGGTATCTGTTAGAAGTATATCCTTTACTAATGATAGAAAAAAATCAGGAGTAGAGGAGAGATAGGAAAATATGGGAGAGAGGTGTAGTAGAAATTATAATCAGGATTTATTGCGTGAGAAAATAATTTATTTTCAATAAAAGATTATGTAAAATATCTATAATTTAAAAATTAAATCTTAGAAAATGTGATTTATCCTGCTCACAGCTGGCCAGCCAGACTCCAGGTCTAAACAGCAGGGGACAAAATGGGCCCTCCAAACCCATTTCAGTTCCAACTGCAGGCTCACCCTTGCCTGCCAGCCTGACTGTCTACATTTCCAACCTCCCTACTGGACCTTATACGTCACAAGCCTCAATCCATTTCCCCAAATCAGCCATTCCCCCTGATTTCAGCTGCTTTCTGAGACATGCCTAAAGAGAGCCTCAGCAGAAGTGTTCCCTGTTCAGGTGCTTCCTAAAACACTACTCCTGCAGAGCTCTCTCACAATATTGTTTCCTGAGACACAGACTCTGGAAATCGGCTTCACAAGAGCTCCAGCTGCACATCTCAGTTGTTCCCTGAGAGACAGTTTCCACTGCCTTCTAGTTCTCCAAGAGCTCCAATTGCACCAAGAGCACTGAGTAGACCAAAAACTGCTAGCTGAAACACAGACGACAATTGAACCAGTCAGTGGAAAAGATGGGTAGACAGGAGTGCAAAAATTAATTCAACAACAAAAAGAACAACATGGCACCACTAGAACCTAGTGGTTCTACAATAGCAAAACCTGAAAATTCCAACACTGAAGAAACAGGAAAATAACCTTAAAAATATCTTTATAAAGATAACAGAAATCCAAGAGGTTAGTGACAGTCCGTGTAGGTCAGGCAGATATACCAGTGGCCTGGAACACAATACTAGCAACCCAACCCTCACTCATCTCTGCCCTAAAACCAAGCCAGCAAGGAAAAACCCTGTAGGCCAGAAGCCCCAGTAAAACCCAGTTCACTGGATACACTCAGCTACAAAACACCAACCCATCCCATCACCAGGCTATATTAGGACCAAGAAACCCAAAGATCATCTCCACCATTCAGACTAAGTGATTCTATGCACTGATCAGACTGAGAACAGAAATCAGAAATCCACAGATCTACTGCACTCATGAGACTAAGAGACTAAGCAAGATCCTAACATCCTATCAAGATCAAGATATAGATACCTGAGACCTCAGTTCCTAGGTACCTATTGGATCAAAAGCTGAAACTTGAGATCCACAATATGTCAGCACCCACTAGATTTATAGTGGTTATTGTGACACAGAATATGCTTCCCTCAAGTGAGCCAAAAACCCAGGGCTTCCTGAAACACAAACACAACTAGAACTGATTGCACCAAAATCAGCACCCTGAGATATAAACAAATCCTGCAGTGATCCAAGGAAGCAATGGGCAGATGTCAGTTCAAAAATACATATAATAACATAAAGAACAACATGACACTGCCAGAATCTGGTGGCTAAACAAGAAGATCTGATCATGATAATGAAAAGAAGTAGAAGGAAATGAACTTAAAAACATTATTTAAAAAACAGTTTATGTAGATATTAGAAGCCTTAAAAAAGATATTAAAAATTTCCTTAAAGAACTTACAAAAAAAGAAAAGAAAAACAAAAATTTGGAAAAGATCAACAAATCCTTAAAAGAAAATTAAAAAATTAAAGAAAACCCCAAAAAGGCAATGAAATAGTTGAAGGAAATATTTCAAGGTTTAAAATTGAAATAGAAGCAATAAAGAAGACACAAACCAAGGCAATGCTGGACATAGAAAATATGTAGAAACAAACTGGAACTACAGATGCAAGCATAAACAACAGAATGCAAGAGATGGATGAGTGTATCTCTATTGCAGAAAATTCAATAGTGGAAATAAATACAATAGTGAGAAGAAACACTAAAACCAAGAAAGTGATAAAACAAAACCTTCAGAAAATATGGGCTACCATGTACAGATCAAACCTAAGAATACTTAGAATTGGAGAAGAAAAATTCCAGCTCACAGGCACAAAAAATATATGCAACATAATCATAGAAGAAAACTATCCCAATCTAAAGAAGGAAATGCTTATCAAGATATTAGAAACTTACAGAACACCAAAAAAGTCTGCTCAACACATAACAATCAAGTCACTAATCCTAAAGATTAAGAAAAACATATTAGAGCTATAAAAGAACAAGGCAAAGTAATTTATGAAGGCAGACCCAACAAAATAACACCAGATTACTTAAAATGAAAACTAGAAGGTTCTGGCCAGATATTATATACAGTTACTAAAAAATCATGTTTGCCAGCCATGGCAATTATACCCAAAAAAACTATAAATCACCATTGATGGAATAAACAAGATATTTTACTAAAAAAACAGATTTCAACAATAGACATTCATAAATCTAGCCCTACAAAAAGAACTAAAGGAAATACTTCAACCTAAGGAAACCAGATATACCCATGAAACCACAAGCTATAGATAATCCCACAGAAGAAAAATCCAAAGAAGACAAACATACATACTAAACACCAAAAATAACAGAAAATAACAACCACTGGTCACTAATATACCTTAATACCAACAAACTATATTCAACTTTCAAAAGAAACAACCTAATATCCATCCTTCTCCTGCATATAAGAGACATACCCCAACTTCAAAAACCTACACTGGCTCAGAAAAAAATGGGTTTGGAAAAGTCTTTTCAATTCAATGGACCTAAGAAAGAAGCTGGTATAACCATCCTAATATTAAAAAAAAAAAAAGACTAAAAGCAATAAAAAGAAATCAGGACAGATATTAATTATTTATATCAGGAAAAATATGCAAAGATGAAGTCCTAATTCTGAACCTTTATTCCCCCCAAACAAGGGCAACAACTACATATGTAAAAAAAAAAATGCTAAAGCTTAAATCTCATGTCAAAACCCACACACTAATAGTGGGAGACTTCAATTCCCCACTCTCACAATGAATACACCTACCAGACAACAGAAACTTAATAGATAAACATATGATCTAAGGGATGTTATAACTTAAATGCATATACACACAAAGGAATATACCTTTTTCTTAGCACTCTTCCATGGTCTTCTTTCTCTAAAATTGGCCACATTCTCAGTCATAAAGCAAATATCAATTGATAACAAAAAAGAGTGAATAACTCCTTGTATCCTATGAGACAACCATGGACTAAAGTTAGAGTTCAACAACAAAATTACAGAAAACCTACAAAATCATGGAAACTGAACATCTCACAAATGGACCACCTCTGGGCCAAGGAAGAAGTAAAGAAATAAATCAAAGACTTACTAGATTTCATTGAAAATGAATCCACAACATACCCAAACTTATGGGACACAATGAAAACAGTGCTGAAAGAAAAATTCAAAGTACTAAGTTCCTACATTAAAATAAATGTTGAATTCTCACAAAAGAGACTTAAAAGCACAGACAAAAGCTCTAGATCAAATAGAAGCAAACTCACTCAAAAGAAGTAGATGGCAGGAAATAATCAAACTCAGAGATGAAATTCATAAAATTGAAACCAAAAAACGTACAAAGAATTAATGAAAGAGTTGGTTCTCTGAGAAAGTCAACAAGTTGGACTATCAATTATCCAAACTAATTAAAAGGCAAAGAGAATATTCAAATCAATAAAATCAGAAATGAAAATGGAGACATTAAAACAAACATTAAAAAAAATCCACAGAATCATTAGGTCACACTTCAGAAATTTCTATTCCACAAAATTAAAAAAAAAAAAAAACCCTTAAAAAAATAAACAACTTTCTGGACAGGTATCATCTATCAAAACTAAATCAAGAGTACATAAATGTCCTAAATAGTTCTGTAATCCCTAAGGAAATAGAAACTGATATTAAACCTCTCCCAAGCATAAAAAGTCCATGGTCATACAGGTACAGTGTAGATAGAATTCTACCAGATTTTTCAAAGAACTAATACCAGTACTCCTCAAGTTGTTCCACACAATAGAAACCAAAGGAATACTGTCAAACTCTTTTATGAGTCTATAGTCACCCGATACTCTAGCCACACAAAGATGCAACAAAGAAAGAGAGCTAGAGACCATTCTTCCTCATGAACACTGATGCAAAAATACTCAATAAAATACTGGAAAATTGAAATCATAACATATCCAATAAAAATCATCCACTGTGATCAAGTAGGCTTCATCACAGATATGTGTGTATGGTTCAATATATGAAGCACTGTCAATGTAATTTATCATATAAGCAAACTTAAAAAAAAACACATTATCATTTTATTAGTTGATGACAAAGCCTTTGACAAAATCCAACACCCCTCATGATAAAAGTCCAGGAGAGATCAGGACATTAAAAATATCTAAACATGATAAAGTTTAATTGCATAAAGCCAAAATGTTGATGTTGATCAAAGTAAATAGAGAAAAACTCAACATAATCCCACTAAAGGCATAAATAATATAAGGAAGCCCACTCTCTTTATATCTTTTCAAAAGATAGACACAGAAAGATAGACATGATATATACTCACTCATAAATAGATTTTAGAAATAAAGTAAAATAACCAGGATACATTCTCCAAACACTGAGCTGCTAGATAACAGGAGAAACTTAAGAGACACATCCATGGATTCCATGGGAAGGAAAAATAGAGAATATCTCCTAAGTAAATTAGCATCATATGGGAAAGTGAGCAAGGGGAGGTGAAAAGAGATCATGAGAGAATGATCATAAGAGATGATTAAGGTAGAGAAGTAACAGAGAGGGAGAACAAATAAATAGTTATCTCCATAGAGGTATGTAGTAGTGAGGTTTCTTGGTCCCCAGTGGCCAGAGGCCCAGACCCAAAGACCTTTCACGCCAGAATCCTTAGCAGCCCGCCACTATTGCTCAGGCCCCCAGAAATGACACAGACACTTATATTAACTTTGTGTTGTTTGGCCAATGGCTCAGGCACATTGCTAGCTAGTTCTTACATCTTAAATCAACCCATTTCTATTAATCTGTCTGCCACATGGCCCGTGGTTCACCTGTGTTCCTTACATGTTGCTCCTTGGGCAGCTTCCTCGATCTTCCTGACTCTACCCTGCTTCTTCTACCTATGCTCTGATTTCTTTTCCTACTTTTTCTATGGTGCCTGTCATGGCCCAAAACAGCTCCTTTATTTAAAGATTGATATTCACAGCATACAGAAAGGCGTTCCCACATCACTTCCCCCTTTCTGTCTAATCAAAAAGGAAGGTTTCAATTTTAACATAGCAAAATTACATATAAAAAATAGCCATCAAGGAAGAATTACAGTTATAATATCTAGTCTATTTGTATTTAGCAAATTAAATAAAATACTCTTATCATCTACCTTATCTTTATGAAACTAAAGTTTCATATCTAATATACCCTTCACATGACTAAGAAAAACTACCTATAACTATCTAATCTTCAACTATATCAAAGACCACAGAAGGATATATTTACCCAAGTAAACTGGAAGTGTAAGCAACTTCCAAAATCTAGAAATGACAGAGATGACACCTATCTGCCTGGACAGTCACCCAAAGTTCCTTTATAAAGTTGGGACATCCATCTTCAGCCTACAGGCCCAGAGTCTCTTTTCATTTCAGTGAAGCAGGAAATCTGCTCTGCCCATTCTGACACAGTTCATCAGTTGCATGTCTAGTTTAAACAGCATACTGTCAAGCAGTCAATATAAGAACAAGTTTTTGTCCAGTGGCTAACCAATGCCACAAATAGACTCCATATGGAGTTTCTTCTATGCCCATTTTTCTCTTGAAGTAAATTGGTGCTGTCAGGAGCAGATCTGTCTCACTGTCCAGAAAAGTCTAAGTTCTTAAAATATTTTAAATGCCATATTCTGTAGGTCTTAGAAGTGTTTGAAGATTACCTATCTAATTGAATTATATTTCATGTATACCTAAAAATCTAACTAATATGCATTTCTTAATTATACATTACAATTTTAAATCAGTTACATAAACATCATATCTTAAACAAGAGTAGAAAAATACATACAGCATAAGAGAATTGACCTTAAATTTGTATCAATGGACCAAAATCTATACATGTAAAACATTTTGAGACTAATAGCTAATTTTCTGATCTAAGTAAATTCAATAATCTAATTTTTAAAAAGTCATTCATATACCATATCTCTTTTTTCTTCTTAGAAAGAGATTAACTATGACCATTAACCAACCATGTATAATGAAAACGAACATTTAGAAACAATATTTGGGGAATTTGGGCATAGTTATCCATTACTATTTTTTGCTAATTAAGGGACGTTGATAATCTCATGGTTGCTGAGATGGATCAGTCTGCAGCCCTGAAGTTGATAGGGCCGTCTCTTTCCATCAGAGGTTTGTTCAGGGTGTCTTTGTTGATGAAACCACATTTGCCTGGAAGCAATCCACAGGTTCTCATCTTCTGTGGAAACAAAATCAGAACTCTTCTAAAGCTATAAATCCTTAGACACAAATTTTAAAATCAAAATATCTTTAAAATATATATTCTTGTTTAACTTAGTATCCTTTGCATTTGTAATCTATTGTCTTTCCACAGTTACTTCATTAACAGTTAAAAAATTAAAAGAAAACACAATAGCAACCAAAATCTAAATTTTGTGTCTATTTTCCATCTTTCCGTGGCTTATTATATTTTTATTACTCTATTTTTCTTTTTAAGACTTTCTCTATTTTCTTTCTTTTCTCTCTGAAGCCTTTGTACTTTTTACACACATTGTAACCCATTTACAGGTTTTTTTTTAAAAATCTGAATCTGTTTTATTTGAATCTTTAATCATTTTTTTTTTAACTAGAAGAGCTTTTTAAAATATTCTCATTCTCTTGCCACATAGTTTTTGCAGATAATGTTGAATCAGTAAGTTCTCTTAAAGGGACCGTGTCTCTGTTCATGGCCAACAAACAGAGCAGACCCAAGAAAATGCTGTTACTAGGAAACTATCTTTGTTTCTTTTTTGTTTAAAATAAACAGAAATCTAAAATCAATCACATGCTACTGAGCCTTTTGTAAGATTTCAGGAACAGGCCTGATTGTAGCTTACACTTCCTGCTGCACTGGAACCATTTTGAATGTGACCTGGACACCAGGCTTTCTTTGTATAATGACCTGCTTTGTATACACAATTTGGAAGTTGTCTTTGTTCAGTTTCTGCTAAAACTCTCTTTAAACTTTCTCAGGAATTAAGTGGATATTTGCCCCACATTGGGTGCCCTCTGTTGTAGTGAGGTTTCTTGTTTCTGGGTGGCCAGAGGCCCAGACCCACAGACCTGTCATGCCAGACTCCTTAGCAGCCCACAACTGGTACTCAGGCCCCCAGAAATGACTCAGACACTTATATTAACTTTATGTTGTTTGGCCTATGGCTCAGGCATATTGATGGCTGGTTCTTAACATCTTAAATCAACCCATTTCTATTAATCTGTCTGACACATGGCCCGTGGCTCACCTGTGTTCCTTGCATGTTGTTTCTTGGGTGGCTTGCTCGATCTGTCTGACTCTGCCCTGCTTCTTCTATCTATCCTCTGATTTCTCCTCCTACTTTTTCTATTGTGCCTGTCATGGCCCAAACAGCTCCTTTATTTAAAAATTGATATTTACAGCATACAGAAAGACATTCCAACATCAGAGGTAGCCATTGAGAGGTCAGAGAGAAGCCTGGTGCTATAAAAAAACTCCCAAGAACTCACAAGATGTCACCATATAGGAATACAAGCAGTAGTGCACAGGGTATCTGTAGGCGGAGTTTACCCACAAGAACACCAATACTAGAAAAATATTTATTAGAATATAATCCAGAACTCACGGTACAGGTAACCAAGCACAGTAGGGACCGAAGTCTGCAGACGGACGGACGAAGGGGTCCTTCCTCCAGCAGCCAGGAACCAGGAAGAGAGCCCCCCAGCGTCCCAGCAGCCCCTTATCAAAGGGGTCGGCCACACCCCTTCCAGGAGCCCGGGACCCTGGATAAGCTTCTTTGGACCTTATCAGCTGACACCTGAATCCCACAACATCTCCCCCCTTTTTCTAACTAAGAAGGTTCTAAACTAAGACTATGTACAGTAGGAATCATTATGAGGTAGTATCTAGGAGAGGTTAAAGTACAATTGCTAATCAAAGCCTAACTTATATAAGGTATATCTAATAGTTTTAGAATATTGGTAGATAGTAGGGTGTATAGATTATTTTAAAGGGTTAATCTGGGAAAGTGAGAATCTAACACCTGAGTGTTCTTATCTAAGGGATACTAGGGTGGAAACCTTAAACATCTATTCTTCAACCTCTTCAAGACCTGAGAAGGAAGGTAAATTTGTCTGAAAGACAGAAGTACATGGAAGCAGCTACTTCCAAAATTTGGGAGAGGACAGCAACACAGCTACCTGGACAATCACCTCTGGATTTGTGCACCGTTAGAGCATCTATCGGATTGGCTATAGGCCTATGGCATCTGACAGATCTTTTTACAAGCAGAACAGTTTTGAAGGGACTGTCTTATCCTGTCTAGGCAGGTTTCGTCAGTCTCCATCTCAATTTGTTCATCCAGCTTGATATCATGTGTGTACTGTCAGCAATCAAGGTAAGGACAGTTCCTTACTCAACCGGCCATTTTTTGCCAAAAGGACCAACTCCAATGGAGTATCCTTGATGCTCAACACCATCTCGTGAAGGGAGCAGTGACACCAGGAGTCGTCGTGTCTCTCGTGGCCAAATTTTAAATGTTAAATGCCATATTCTCTGGGTCTATGAAACGGTTGAAGATTCTTGTCCATCTATGATATTCTAACCTGTATCTGAAATGACTGGGATATGATACCTTAAATAGTGTTGACGGCAGATCTTATCGTCTTAAGGAATAAACCCTGTACTAAAAATTAGAATACTTATATAAGGGATGTACAATCTCTGAACAATGACTCTTAGTAGAACTATCGAGCATTAGCCAGGGGTATCTTACCAGGTAAAGTGTCCACAGCATTTTATACATGTAAATACATATATATCATCTAAACAGAGGTATATAAAACATCTTGTGCATATATCATAACTAGTGCAATCATACATTATATCTAGTATAGTCAAATGAAGGTAGTAATTGCATAGTATACATGACAATGATGTGCAAATATTTTAAACAGAGGTAGAAGCATACATAAAATATAGCAATTTCAAATTCAGCTTTACATAATAGTTACAGATTCAGATTTATATCGAAGTACAAGTTGCTTTGGTTACATAAAACAATCTCAGATTAAACTTTGTACCAATGTACAAATTATCACAATTAAACATATGAAATGATTTTGCATTAGTATCAATATACAGATATCTATGACAGTGCAAATTGTCTTTAGCTTAGCCCATACATTTAGCTAAAATGAAGTATAGGTAGGTAGAACAGTCTATCTTTATCTATCCTATCTATTCCCCCTCTCTTCTAAAAAAAAGATCTCTGATGCTATATTATAGCTTTGTCTTTTACCCAGTTTTACCCACAACCTTTGGATCATAAAACTTATTGGGAAAGGGGGCGTAGTCGTTTATAAGGTTGCTTCCTGCTGACTTAAGGGCGATGGCATCTCTTTGGGGTCCTGTAAAAGCTAAAACAATGGTTAGTTCCTAATGGACTGACCATATACATCTATAACCAATTTTAGGATAGTGGTTAACTCCATCTGGAAACTTAATTAGCAGTGTGATCTGAAGGATAATCATAAGGAGCTATCTTGCAGCTGTCTTTGAATAATCTATTTCTTGAAAGCAATTATTGATTGGTGCGCACCAGGTTCCTGATTTTTCTATTTTTGTCTCTGCTGTCTGTCTATCTGTCTCTTATTCTCTCTCTCTCATATTCTTTCTTCTATTTTTGTTTTTGTAGCAGGAGTTGTTCCGGTGGAGGCCCCATCTCGGTTTCAGATTCTTTGTAGATAGCTGATAGGAGGAAATGTTATTTACAGTGGAAAACTGAAGCATTGTCGATATTCAAGAGATATTTATATCTTTCATGACTTTAGGAGACTGGAAGCAGATAGAATGAGATGTTTGAGAGGTACAGAAACAGGGAGGAACAAGGTTTAAGATGAAGTCACAGTAATATCGGTCCCTAAATATTATGCCTTCTGTCTCACACCAGGTGGCTTTTATGATGTGAGACAGAATTTTTCATATTTCTTTACCAATATGCTTGGGTTTAGATAGGGAGAAAGCCACAAGTTCCCAATCCAAATCCAGCCTTATTAATAGTCAAATCAGGACCAAATTTTTTTTTTTTTTTTTTTTTTTTTTTTGAGATGTAGATGTAAGATGTAAAGCAGTAAAAATTGAGAAATTACCCAGTAGTGCACATGTGTATCAGTTGGTCTCGTAGTCCGTCTTGTACAGTCTTTAATCATCAGTCTGTCTTCTATTGCAGGTGAGTAATTATTCAATGTTTAGACAATGCCGTAAAAATAGTTGTATCCATTTTCCTGTAAAGACAAAACTGAGAGACCCTGCCCCAGGTTTGTTAAGTGTGTTTTCCTTACCACACATCCGTTTGTCATGTCAGGGATGAGCAGTCACTTTTCTTGTTCAGGAAGAGACTCCTTTTCGAAGCGGGCTTTTATTAGTTTTGTTGGTACCCATATCTTTTCTGTCCCTGTTGAAACAAGAGCAAAACCCCTACCCCACCGAAGCGCATACCCTGGCTTCCATTTGGAAGTCAACACATCTTTGAAGTAAATGGGTTGATTTAACTCAGAAGATTTTTCTACTACCCAATGTCTCTCAGCAGCTGAAGTTCCCTTTTCATCAGCATTAAGAAAATTTAAAGTCAATAAGGCACTATGCAACCTCTCTCTGGGCTTTTTCATTTCTTTCTTTTGTTTATAGAGCATCTCTTTTAATGTGCGGTGAGATCTCTCCACGACTGCCTGTCCTGTAGGATTGTGTGGTATCCCTGTAATATGCTTTATATCATAGTATGCAAAAATTATCTTCATTTTTCGGGAGACATAAGCTGGAGCATTGTCAGTCTTAATCTGAGTGGGAATTCCCAATACGGCCATGGCTTCCAAAAGGTGAGTAAGTACAGCATCAGCATTTTCTGAACTCAGGGCAGTCGCCCATTGCATTCCAGAATAGGTGTCAATAGTATGATGTACATATTTCATCTTTCCGAATTCTGGAAAGTGAAACACATCCATTTGCCATATCTCATTTCCGTGTGTACCCTTAGGATTAGTTCCTGCAGGTAAAGATGGTTGGTTATAGAAAGAGCAAGTGTCACATTTTTTTAGTATTTCCTTTGCTTCAATCCAAGTGATGGGAAAACTCTTCTTCAGCCCTTTGCTGTTAACATGATGCTTTTCATGAAATTCTGTGGCCTTTAGCACGCTTCCTATTAGCAACCGATCTATTTCCTCATTACCCTGCGCTAGAGGGCCTGGGAGGCCCGTGTGTGCCCTGATATGTGTTATGTACATAGGATGTATCCTACCTCTGATGATATCTTGTAGTTGTATGAATAGTAAGGTCAAGTCCGTATCATCAGGAATGAAGTCAGCAGTTTCAATATGTGAAACAACTCTTTCTGCATATTGAGAGTCAGTAATTAAGTTAAGAGGCTCTGTGAAATCCAACAACACCATAATGATCGCGTATAGTTCTGACTTTTGAACAGAGTTATAAGGGCTCTGAGCCACTTTAGTTAGGTTTTCAGACTTGTAGCCAGCCTTCCCTAAATTGTTTGCATCTGTATAAAATATAGGGGCTCCAGAAATTGGTTCATCTTGTACTACACGAGGAAAGATCCAATTAGTTTCCTTTATAAATTGAATTCTCTTGTTTTGGGGATATTTATTATTAATTTCTCCTAAAAAGTCACTGCAAGCCTTTTGCCAAGGTTCACTGTCTGCCCATAATCGTTCAATTTCTTCATTAGTCAGAGGCACAACAATTTCTGCAGGGTCCTTTCCAGTCAATTGGCGGAGTCTCAATTTACCTTTAAAAATCAGATCAGCAATTTTTTCGATATATGTCTTCATCTTTTTGCTTGGCCTATGTGGCAGAAATATCCATTCTAATATGATGCTTTCTCTTTGCATTAAGATTCCTGTTGGAGATTGTCTTGAGGGTAAAATAACAAGTATGCATTCCAAGTCTGGATCCACACGATCCACATGTGTTTCCTGAAGTTTTCTTTCTACCAACTCTAATTCTTTCTCAGCTTCATCAGATAGTTTTCTTGGACTATTTAAACCCTTGTCACCTTCTAAAGTCTTGAATAAATTAACTAGTTCATAGTTTTTTATACCAATCATGGGCCGTATATGAGCAATATCTCCTAGTAGCTTTTGAAAATCGTTAAGAGTCTTCAATTTATCTCTATTTAATTTTACCTTTTGTGGTCTAATTTTTTGTAAACCTATCTTATATCCTAAATAATTGATAGAATCTCCCCTCTGTACTTTTTCTGGAGCAATTTGCAGTCCCCAATTAGGCAATACTTTCTGTAGTTCTTCAAACAATGTTTTTAATGTCTGTGGGTTTGGGTCTGCCAACAAAATATCGTCCATATAATGGTAAATGATAGATTGTGGGAAGCGCTTGCGTAGTATTTCTAGTGGTTGTTGTACAAAATATTGGCATAAAGTGGGACTATTTAACATTCCTTGGGGCAGGACTCTCCATTGGTACCTCTTAGCTGGCCCTGAATTATTAAGAGTAGGCACTGTAAAAGCAAATTTCTCTTTGTCCTGTTCCTGTAAAGGTATGGTAAAAAAGCAATCTTTCAAGTCAATAACTGTAATAGGCCATCCTTTAGGTAGTAGAGAAGGCAGGGGAATACCAGATTGTAAGGAGCCCATAGGTTGAATCACCTTATTAATTGCTCTTAAATCTGTCACCATCCTCCATTTTCCAGATTTCTTCTTGACAACAAAAACAGGAGAATTCCAGGGACTGGTTGATTCTTCAATATGCTGAGCCTGTAACTGCTCCTGTACCAACTGTTCTAACGCCTGAAGTTTTTCCTTTGTCAAAGGCCATTGTTGAACCCAAATAGGCTTTTCCGTTAACCATTTCAAAGGCAGTGCTGTGAGTGTCTTATTAAGAGGGCGATTCTTTTGTACAACTTGAATGGCTGGTGAATTTTTGTCATTTTTGGAAACATAGTTGATCCTTTGGCTGACATCATAACCAGGAGGGATTTTAATCTGGGTATTCCATTGCATTAGGAGGTCGCGACCCCACAGATTCACTGCTATATCAGCCATATATGGCTTTAACCGTCCTTTTTGACCTTCTGGTCCTATGCATTCAAGCCACCTCACACTCTGTTTCACCTGAGATATTGTTCCAATACCCAGAAATTGGATATCTACTGTCTGTAAAGGCCATCTCGGATGCCAGGACCGTGGGGTTATGATCGAAACATCAGCCCCCGTGTCGACTAAACCCTGGATATAAATATTGTCTATCAGTACACCCAATTTTGGTCTTTGTTCATTTATCGAAGTCTGCCAAAATATCCGTTTCGTAATTTTCTTTGGAGTTTTTGAATCTTCTTTTGAATTTATGTTATCATCTGATATCGTATGTTTTTCAAGATCAGGTATTGGGTGTTCTATTCGTCTTGAGGATGCTGGTCTTCTACTACGACCGGATATGATCTCACCATCCTCGAATTTGGAGTCTGATTTTGGGGGGCTTCCCGGGGGAAGCCCCGAAAGGCGTTTCCCGATGGCAGAGGGTTGCCTTCTTTATCTCTGGTAGATCTACATTCATTGGTCCAATGTCGTCCCTTGCCACATCTTCTGCATAATCCAGAAGGCAATGGCCTTCTGTTCGAATTAAACCTAGATCGGGCCTCGTTTCCAAGAGTACTTTGTGTACAGTTTCGTCTTACATGGCCTTGTCTACCACAGTTGAAACAAGTGATTCCTTGGTTCCTCTTCCTTACCTTATCAATGGTTTGGTCTACCCAATTGTCTTCATTACTATGGAGAGGTTCAGCATTGATTGTATATTGAATCCATTCTTCTAGAGGTGCGGCTCTGATTTTTAAAGGCAGAAGCATTCTTCTACATTCTGGATTAGCATGATCAAAGGCCAGAGAAAGTATTATTTGCTTTCTAGCTTCTGGATCTGATATTGCTCTATTAACAGCCGTGGTAAGCCTTTGTAGAAAGTCAGTATAAGGCTCTTTTAAACCTTGTTTGACCTTAGCATAATGCTCAACTTTTTGACCTGAGTCTAAAATCTTTTCCCATGCATTAAGTGCGGCCGTACGGCATAGCAATAAGGTATGTTCGTCATAAGTAGTCTGAGTCTTCACGTCAGCAAACATTCCTTCACCAAGGATTTGGTCCTGAGAAGCAAAGAAACCCCTAATTCTTCCTTGGTGTTCTAAGGTCCTGGCTTCTTCTCTAAACCAGCTTCTCCACTGCAAATTTTGACTCTGGTCCAAGACAGCAGCCGTTAGCTGCATCCAATCGAGGGGGAGGATTCGGTTTTTTGCAGACCATGAATTCAGGAGCTGCTTTACATAAGTAGAGTGAATACCATACATGGATATTGCCTCTTTAAAATCTTTGATGTCTTTCATATGTAGTGGCTCATAACTATACTCTACATATTCTGAGGAACCCCCTGGTGCCATCTTGGTCTGAATAGTAGCTGGGAATAATAGTGGTGGTGAAGGAGGTATCCCCGTGATGTTTACAACTTTATGTAAAGTATTTCCAGTACCATAACACCCCATTGGGGGTTGACCTGAACTGTTCTGAGCATCAGATGTATCATTGCCCTTTTGTAGTGTTGCAATATGGTCCCCACATTGTTCCATTTTAGATATAATGGGTTCCCATGTTTGGATTTTGGACACTACGGATTCCCATTCTTGGAATTTGGACAGTGCAGGTACAAATTCTTGTATTTCGGATACCATCTGTCTCAAAGTTTGACTTTCTTGATGAAGTGATCCTTGTAAAGACTTCACCGAGTTAGCAATTTTGAGATCTACATCATTAGCATAATTAATGATTTTCTCGTCCACTTTGTTAATGTGGTCAACAAGTTTCTTGTTCTCATCAGTTACGTAGAGTTTATATTGTTCTAGGTCTAAAGACCTCGCCGAGTTAGCAATTTTCAGATCTACATCATTAACATAATTAATGAATTTTTCATCCAGTTTATTAATGTGGTCAATAAGTTTCTTGTTTTCATCAGTTACGTAGAGTTTATATTGTTCTAGTACAGTGTTATCATTATGTGAAAGCTTGTTGTAACCAGTTTGTAGCATATCCATCGTTTTAGACATAGCAGAGTCTAATTCACATATCCTGGACAACAGCTGCTGATTGAAGGTCTGCATCTGCTTAACGTCATCTGACAGTGTAGCGTTTGATGATTCTATAATACCAAGTTTGGATGGCAATTGAAAGTTCAGATTCGTGACCTCAGTCATCACCCTTCTATTGTGGAACACAACATACAGAAACAGACCAAGAAATAGTAAAACTGGGGTACTGAACACCTCAAGATACTCATTTAAAAACTTGTCAACCATCGTGGAAAAATATATACCAAATTCCTCAAAAGAATAGTTGTCAGCCATTACCTCAATCCAGGTGCAATGACGCTGTGTGGTCAGAAGGTGTCACAATAACGTTTAGTGCCCTGCTGTATGGCCGCTGTAGAGACACCCAGCACGCTATTCACAGATCCTAGGTGTTAAAAGGGTCTCAGCAGACAAAATAAAATCTTTGGAAAAAACAAATTCTCACAAGTCAAGACAGGATGTTAATTACAAGATAGAATGGTTTTAGTTATCTTTGTTCACCTACAGGAGTAATTCACAATTGTCCCAGGTTACAGGGTTTAGGGGCGGAGCTGCTGCTTGAATCTGCAGTTTTTGGGTCAAACTCAGCCAGCCAGGTTGGGGGAAGGGCGCTCCTGCAGCCGCAGTTCAAACTCAATTAAAATGAACTGAGCAGCGGTACAGCTAGGGGGGGTGTGCAGCAGGCAGACAGCCCGGGTCTCAGCCGTTTAGTAGGCAGAGAGCCACAGCCGCGCGCTGGGGGAGGGGCGTGCGCAGCAGGCAGACAGCCCGGGTCTCAGCCGTTTAGCTAGGGAGAGAGCCGCAGCTGCGCGCTGGGGGAGGGGCGTGCGCAGCAGGCAGACAGCCCGGGTCTCAGCCGTTTAGCTAGGAAGAGAGCCACAGCCGCGCGCTGGGGGAGGGGCGTGCGCAGAGCCGCAGCCGCGCGACTGGTCGAGGGGCGGGGCTACAGACCGCGCGCGGCAGCTGCAACCGGCCCGGGTCTCAGCTAGCCGCGGGTCGTGTGCTGGGTGGGGGGGGTCTACCGACCGCAGGTGGCAGCGGGGCCGAGGCCGTGAGGCTGGCTAAGAGGCCTGGAGCCCCCGCTGGCGCCGGCCGAAACAGACCGGGAGCCTCGGAAACTGATGGCGTAAGCCGTTTGGAGGTCACCGCTCAAAACCAAATCTGCACGGGGCTGGATAAGCCCCGCCCACACTCAAAACTTGACCTGAGTGTGAATTAAACCCGTCCCGTGGGCCCGCCCGTGGGTCCGGGACACGTTGGGCGCCAGATGTAGGCGGAGTTTACCCACAAGAACACCAATACTAGAAAAATATTTATTAGAATATAATCCAGAACTCACGGTACAGGTAACCAAGCACAGTAGGGACCGAAGTCTGCAGACGGACGGACGAAGGGGTCCTTCCTCCAGCAGCCAGGAACCAGGAAGAGAGCCCCCCAGCGTCCCAGCAGCCCCTTATCAAAGGGGTCGGCCACACCCCTTCCAGGAGCCCGGGACCCTGGATAAGCTTCTTTGGACCTTATCAGCTGACACCTGAATCCCACAACAGGTATCTAAAAAGGACTTCTCCTATAATCAAATTGATGACCACCCTAATATATTATATAACCTTCATATAGCAAGTTATGAAGGCAGGAACAGAGATCTACAGGTAAGTTTAGCTCTCAGTCCAGCTGAATTAAGGGAGGAGAGAGTATATGAGCAAAGGGATCAGGATCATGAGAAGGAGAATTATAAAGATGGCTGACCCAAGCTATTGGGAGCTCACTGACTCTGAAATAACCACTGAGGAACCTCCATGGAAGGGAAGGAATCAAACCCTCCAAATGTAGATGGTAGTTGAACAGAGTGGGAAGTTTGTGGAGCCTCTTCTCATAAGACCGAAATTTATTCTTGGTACATGAATTGGCTTCTGGGAGACCATTCCTTACAGAGGAACACTTTGCTCAACCTTGATACTGTGGGAAGGACTTAAATATAACTCAACTGAATATCCTAAACCTAATTGGCATACCTTGGAATTCCTTGCCCTCTCTGTGAAATGAATAGAGAATGGGGTGGGTGGGAGTTTGAGGGGGGATACATAGTAGGAAAGAGTGGGGAGCTTTGGAGGGAAAAAATTACAAAACAAAAAAGAAATTAAAAAAAACCTTAACATTTGACTACCTCAAGAATTGTCTCATATGCCCATTTCTTCCTATGTTGGCTTTGATTCCATAATTCTAACTAAAACATCTTAGCAGGATATTCATGCATCATCTAAGTAAAGAAGACTTTATGTCTACCAGTGTTTACAATCAATAAAATCATGGTCCCAGGAGACTTCTAATAGACAAGTCTCCCTATTTTATTAAAAAAATAACTGTATTAAACGTCCCCTCCAGATCATTATTGAAAAGTTTATTGCAATGAACATGAGAGCCTTAGATAAGCTTCATTCTTAATGGGGTTGAAAATTTTAAATCATGTCATATAAGGAATAAGTGATACATGAACAAAGATCTTTTATAAAAGAAAGAATGAAAATAAACAAAGATTGTATCTGCATTATTTTTTCTGCTGATGTGATGAAATACTCTTAACATAAGCAACAAAAAAGCAGAGAGCAATTATAGTTTACTATTGTGGGAAAGTCACAGAAACATCAAGTTAAGGCAGTTGGTCAACTTAAATGTATGTAGGGTGAGCATGAAAAATTCTTCTTCTATCAATTATGTTCTATTTTTATAATGTGGGAACCCTTACAAGTGATTGGCACCACTTACATTAGGTACCTTACTGTTCTCACCTCTGTTAATATAACCATGATAAATCCCAGTGACATACAATATAATAAGCAGGCTGTGGTGATGCAAATCAAAGTACTTTGAAGCTGAAGAAAAGAAAGATGATTTCTGAAGTTTACTATTTGCTAGTCTAGGCAAATCAGTGAGCTATAGATTTATCAAGAGATCTTGTTTCTAAAAGTATGTTGAGGTCTGGTTTTCCTGTTTAGCACTCATTGCATTTGCAGATGACTTGGATTTTTTTCTATGCTCTATATGGTGACTTATAAACATCCAAAACTCCAGCTCCAGAGGATCACATGTTCTCTTTTTATCTGTGGAATCACCAGTATCATAGATGGAACACATAGATACATGCAGGCAATCAACAACCATACACATACAATTAAAAAAAAAAACCCAATTTTAAAATGCTTTAAAAAAGTGGATACTAATACTGAAGACATCAGATATTGGTGACTGGCTTCCTAAAGTATAACACACACACACACACACACACACACACACACACACACACACACACACACACACACACACACACACAGGAGCACATGCATATGTGCATGCACAGTGGTAAACACCTTCATAATTCATAGTAGAAAAAAACAAGCCACAGTCAACTTGCCAATCTCTTAAAACTTCTTAGCTCCTATTTTCCTCAGTTCTTCTACTTATAAAATGGACATAGTGACAGTGCCTTTTATTGAGTGCTATTAGAAGATTTTGAACTTTACACATAAAATTTAGAAACAAGACTGACATCTAATTGACACTCAATAAATATTAGTAATGCAATTTCCTATCATTGAGTATAATGTGCACCACACATGTATTCATCATTGGAAAACTGATTCAGAGATAGAGTATGTATGCTTAGCAGTACACTGAGAATCTGATAAGCTAAAAAAATTAAACTAAAGTAGTATAACAAGTTAAACAATAAAACCCAAAATTCAGAAAGCATGATAGTTTGAGCCAATAGTTCTAGCTTGTCCTAAGTTTAGGATTTGGTAACTTTGACCTCTGATCAGTTATTTGACCCAATTGTGCTTAAATGTCATTATCTTCTGAAAGTAAATACTAATAACACCCACTTCAATAATTGATATGAGTATTAAATAAAAATATATATCACAAAACTGGCACATGATATGGACTCAATAAATGACAGTTGCTATCATTTTTCTTTGCCTTTCATTTTTATTAAATATATTTGATGTTATGTCTCCAAAATAGCTATTGAATCAATTTGTAGGAAAGCAACAGCAATGATTAGATTGCAATTTTACTGTTATTTGACTGGCATGACCAAGCTAGTGACTCAGAACTATCAGTGTATATTGAAAAATAAGAATTGATTAGTTAATTAAATTTAAAGTGTTGATCCAATAACTTTGTGTATATACATGGGTTGATTATGATTTCTTCCAATTATGTACTACCTTTATTAATATGTGTGACAGAAAAGTAATTAGATTTTAATTATTCCTTTTAAAATTTATGTCCAAAGGCTCATAGGCTCTAGTTTAGCTTCTTTACTGAAGTGATTGGGTTTCCTACCCTAGATAGCTTTATTCTAAATTTCACATATTTATCTAAGTTATCTTTTAATGAAGGCACTAATTTTAGACAAATTTTCAACCTTTAGATAAAAAGCCCCCAATCCAGAATAAGAGAGAGAGAGAAAATTTACATTGTAACAATCAAATTGTCAAAATTTAGACTAACATTTCAAAAATAACTACTTCAGCAACATAGTTGAAAAAACTGAAATAAAAAGAGGATAAATATACTTTTTCCAAGTTATAAAGTTCATACAGTTATAAAATTAGTAGATGTATTGTGAAAAGAGTGAGCCAAAGGACCTTCTTACTCATTAACAAGTCAATATTTGTGTGGTACTCTATTATAATTAACTGAGATGAATTTGAGCATCTCCAGGAAGAGAGAAACAAGAGTAAAAAAGGAGAGGAATTTCTAAGCTTAAAAATGCACAACAATGTCAGTGCCTTAGTGCAATCCAGCAGATAATTACAATGATCAGAATATAGCCTATTTCACTGGCTGCAAAATTCAGTGGAAAAATGATGAAGCCCCAAAGGAGGTCACACTGGTCAGGAGACTCCACGTCTATGTCTCTAGTTTTAGATCTTCTAAACTCTTAAGAATAGCTGGCATTTATCATATAACTTAGATTAGCTATTTAAGCAGAAATCATTATTCTTTTGTGGTGTTTAGGGACCATGTCTGTCTTGCTCTACGGTAATCTCAAATCCCTAAAGTAATATTCAGTGCATATCCAATATTCAATAATCATGCCTTGGAAAAAATAATAACTTGAAATGGATAGTAGCACTTGAGGTTTAAGCCCCTGAAGATAGTGTTTTCAAGGAGAAGCAGAGCTCTGTGGGCTCCAGAAGCAAAGTAAGCTGCCTACTAAGATAACCAGACTACTGAATGTTGTGATGTTTCACATACTGAAGAACTTATCTATTGCTGTTTTATCTTGTACTCTAACCCCATGTTGGAAGGGTGAAATTGTTTTGTTTGTTTTTGTTCTTTCTTTCTTTTGTGGGCACATCAGCCAGCTGCCAAATAAGCACCTAGAGGCTAAATATTATTTATCAATGCCCACCTTAGCTTGGCTTATTTCTAGCCAGTTTTTTATTAACTTTAAACTATCCTATTAACTTTATATCTCTGGTATTTTATCACTAATTTAATTTTCTAAATCTGACTTTCATTCATATGTCATGGTTGACTGGGTGGCTGGCCCCAGGTATCAACCTTTTCTTGTTTTCTTATTCCTTCCTCCTTTCCCAGATTTCTCCTCTTTATTCTGTCTGCCTGCCAGCCCAGCCTATATGTTTCTCCTGACTTACTATTGGCCATTCAGCTGTTTATCAGGCCACCAGGTATTTTAGACAGGTGAGGAATTACAACTTCACAGAGTTAAACAAATGCAACATAAAAATGCAGCACATGTTTGTATCATTAAAGTGTTCCACTACATAAATAAAAGTAACACATCTTAAAATAATATTCTACCTCACTTATCTTTCCAACTGCTGGACTAGAAATGTATGCTTCATTGGTCATGGATGTTCAATACTATTGTTTCCCCAAAGTCTGTGTAAAATAGTTATAAATCTACAATTTATAAAGTATAATGTTCTTCACATTGAAAAAAAAAGCTCTCTATCCAAACTATAACAAGTATTCAGTAAATTTCCTTCTAAAGAAGTTAAATGTAATTATTTTCTCTGTAGTTTTTAATGTAGTGATGTGTAAAGAAAGTATGGTCTTAATAAAATCCACAGGTTGACTGGTAGAAATGTGCTGGAATATGTAGCACTCTATGACTGGTCAGCTTGTTAATCATGGCTTGTTAAATAATTTGAATGCCATGACTGCTTAAAATATGTGATTCAGAAAGCCACTAAAGCATTCAGTGGTATCTTGGTATTTTTTATGTCCTCTTTATTTTTCTTTGTATTTGTATATTTGTTATATACTAACTTTGAATTAGAAAGCTTAGATATATTTATTAAACTTAATAAAGCCTGTTATTTTGTATGTTGAATAATCAACTTCATAGCTGAGTGAAATCCCCAGAACATTTTGTGTTGGATCATCTTCTTTTGCTTAATTAGAGAGTTTTGAACAGCTTATCCACATGGTTGCGCTTAATTCTAATGTTGCCTTTATCTGTCCAGATTCTTGTCTGATGAGCTTAAATACCACAGAAAGCCTACAATACTTTATATTCCTGGGATGATTTCAGCATGTATTTTAGAAAGTTAATTATTCAAATCTTGACCAAAATTGTTTTAAAAATCACGGTATCAAAAAAATGAATAAAACTCTTGAGTGATGAAACTAAGATTCAAAGCTACATAGTACTTCAATAGAACCTTGTTCTCTAGAATATTCCAATTATGACCTAAAAGACATTTTATAAGAAGTGACATCTTAACTAATTGTACAATTTGTACATGACAGCAAGAAAAATAGTAAGATCAAAGACTGGATTTAGATTATAAAACTATAGAGACACTTAATGGTAGATCATTGCATGTAGTATATGTATAGAAAAGTGAAATAAATTCTGAAAAAAGTTTCAATGGTAATTGAGTCTAGGTCACTGTGATGGGGAAAAAATACCTCTCCCCCAAAAGAGGTATAGTCCTTCTAGGACTTTGTAGCATTCACAACTCTAGCATCATGTCTGCCCTCATGCTGCCATGCTCCCTATTATGCTGATAATGGACTAACCACTTCAAATGTAAATTAGCCCACTCAATTAAATGTTTTCTTTATAAGAGTTGTATGGTGGTGGTGTTAGTTCCTCCTCAAAGCAATAGTAAACCTTAAGTAAGTCACAAAAGATATCTAATAACAAGAAAAGGAAATTTATATAGTACTATATATTTTATGTGGAAAAATGGAGAATTTAGAGATTTTATATAGGGAATTACAAAGTTTAATATTAAAAGGCTGCATGACTGGTATCCGGAGGAAAAAAGTAGACATCCAGAGAGAGAGAATACATCAGTGAAGGGAAATTTCAATGAGTGACAATGACCTTAAAGTGGTTAATCACAGAGTAGGTAGAGAAAGCTAAATCAGTTTGTGATTGGAGAAAAGCAGGGGTACAATTGGCAAAATGTTAGGGAGCATTTATAGATTTTTTTTAAAAAATGAAGCTATAGAAATTATCTCAGAATAATAAGCCTGAAAAAATAAAATATTTGAGAACAAATTTATGTTTGAGGTTTACTGGGTCACATATATTGTTTTGTTTTGGTTTTAAATAGATGTGCCATTACAAAACTCAATGTAATCATAAAAGAAACAAACTACTTATGACCACTAATGTTTCCAAAGAAAAACTTTAAATTTTTTATGAAAATAATGTCTTTGTGAAGACTTGGTGATATTTATTTATTTATTTTTAAGTCCATTAACTGATTTATTTTTTGTTATATTTTTTTATTGAAAATATCATTTTTATCAATATATCCCCCTGTTACCCCTTCCTTCCCTACTCCCAATTCTGACCAGTTAGCATTTAACCTTGCCCCTTCCCTTCCAACCATTCCCTCCACCAAAAGGGCAAGAAGTCCCAAGGTGGGTCAGCTCCGCTTGACACATCCACTCCAGGCAAGTCCTATTTACTCATCCTAATGTCAATGCTGAATTAAGTGTTCCTCTGCAGAAAATAGGCTCCAAGGTGCCAGCCCATGAAAAGAAACACAGTCTGATTTCATCCCTCATGGCGCCACATACTGCTCATGCCAATAGAAAGTTGCCTACCCTTGGGCGGCCTAGCTCCTTTTCCCAATGGATCTCCAGTGACTATTCTTCATTCAGTGAGCTCCCCAGAGCTCCAGCCAACCATCACTGTGGGAATTCTCCTCATAATCCATATCCCTTTGCTCATACAGACTCTATTCCCCTGCTCTCAGCTGAACCAGGAGCTCAGCCCAGTGCTCAGTCATGGATAACTGCCTCCACCTGTATTCTTTGTTGGATGTAGGTTCTGTGATGACACTTAGGGTGTTTACTCATTTGATTTTCGGAGAAGTCCTGTTTATATACCCCCTCCACTATTATTTGGAGACTTGGCTAAGGATATCCTGTGAGTTCTTGGATGTTTCCCTAGCACCCAGTCTCTTTCCAACTGCACATTGGCTTCCTTTATCAATAAATATATCCATCTCTTTCATCTCCCTCTTTGCTACTCTCACTCAACCATCTGCTTCTTTCAATATTTGTTACAACTCTTCTTGACTGTAACCCTTTATGACCCCAATTTACTAAGGTGTTTTCTATTTTCTCTTCTAAGGGGAATCTCAGGAGTGGTCTTGGAAGTTTCTTCTAATCCCAAACTGTTCAGGAGTTGTGGTTTGCAGCTTGCATATTCTTTACTTTTTGTTTATAATCCACTTGTAAGTGAGTACATGCCATGTTTATCATTCTGAGCTTGTGATACCTCTCTCAAGAGTATATTCTCTGAGAACATCCATTTGCCTGAAAAATTTAGGATGTTTTTTTTTAAACTGCTGAGTAGTAGTTCATTGTGTAGATGTACAATAGTTTGCTAATTCATTCTACAGTTGAGCCGCATCTAGGTTGTTTCCAGGTTCTTTCTATTATGAAAAATGTTGCTATGAAAATAGTTGAGATAATACCTTTGGAGTATGAATGCTTTGGGTATATGCCCAATAGTGGTATTGTTGGATCTTTAGGGAGATTGATTCCCAGTTTTCTGAGGAATAGCCATACTGTATTTCAGAGTGGCTGTACAAGTTTACACTCCCACCAACAATAGAGGAGTGTTCTTCTTCCACATCCTTTCCAGCATAGGCTATAATCTATGTTTTTGAACTTAGTCATTCTGACAGGTGTAAGGTAGTATTTCAAAGTTGTTTTAATCTGCATTTCTCTGATGGCTAAAAATTTTGAGCAATTTTTAAGTAACTTTAAGTAACTTGTAATTCTGTTGAAAATTCCCTTTTTAGTTCTGAACCCCATTTTTTAATTGGGTTATTTAGGCTTGGGGGCTCTAGCTTCTTGAGTTCTCTAAATATTCTTGAGATCAGTCCTCTGTCAAATGTAGGGTTGAAGAAGGTCATTTCCCATTTTGTAGGCTTTTGTTTTGTCTTATTGTGTCCCTTGCCTTACAGAAGCTTCTTAGTTTCTGGAGATCCCACTTATTTATTTTTCTTCTTAGTGTTTGTGCTACTGGTGCTATATTTAGGAAGTGGTCTCCTGTGCCAATGCATTGGAGGGTATTATCCACTTTATTTTCTGTCACATTCCGTGTAGCTAGGTTTATGTTGAGGTCTTTTATCCTCTTGGATTTGAGTTTTGTGCAGGGTGATAGGTTTGGATCTATTTGCATTCTTCTGCATGCTACCATTCAGTTATTCCCTCACCATTTTTTGAAGATACTATCTTTTTTACATTGAATATTTTTGGCCTCTTTGTCAAAAATCAGGTATTCATAGGTGTGTAGATTAATGTCATAGATGTTTATTCAATTCCATTAATACACAAATTTGGTTTGTGCCAGTACCAGGTTGTTTTTATTACTACGTCTCTAAAGTATAGATTGAAATCAGGGATGGTGAGGACTCCCGAAGTTCATTTAATGAGCAGGATTGTTTTGGCAATCCTGGGTTTACTCTTATTCTATATGAAGTTGAGTATTGTTCTTTCAATATCTGCAAAAAATGTGTTGGGATTTTGATAGGGATTTCATTGAATCTGTAGATTGCTTTTTAGTAATATTGCCATTTTTACTATATTGATCCTACCTATCCAGGAGCATGAGAGGTCTTTCCATTTTCTGATATCCTCTTCAATTTCTTTCCTCAGTGACAATGATTTTGTCAAACAGGTCTGCTACTTCTTTGATTAGAGTTACACCAAGATATTTAATGCTATTTGCAGCTATTCTCTCCAAGACTTTTATCATGAAGAAATGTTGGATTTTGTCGAAGGTTTTTTTTCAACATCTAATGAGAAGACCATGTTTTTCTTTTTTTTTTTTTTCATTTTGTTATATGATGGATGACATTCATAGTTTTTCATATGTTGAATCTCTGGGATAAATTCTTCTTGATCATGGTGGATGTTTTGTTTTTTGTTTTTTGTTTTTTTGTTTTTGTTTTTTTGTTTTTTGATATGTTGTTGAATTCAGTTTGTCAGAATTTTATTGAGTATTTTTACATCAATGTTCATGAGGGAGATTGGTCTGTAATTCTCTTTCTTTGTTGCATCCCTGAGTGGCTTGGGAATTAAGGTAATTGTGGCCTCATAAAAAGAGTTTGGAAATGTTCCTTGAGTTTCTACTTTATGGAACAGTTTGAGGAATATTGGTATTAGTTCTTTGAATGTCTGGTAGAATTCTGCACTCAATTCATCTGGTCCTGGACTTTTTTGTTTACTTGGGAGATTTTTAATAACAGCTTAAATTTCCATTTGGGGTTATAGGTCTGTTTAGATCTTTAGTCTGATCTTGAATTAATTTTGGTAAGTTGTACCTGTCCAGAAAGCTGTCCATTTCTTTAGGGTTTTCCAGTTTAGTAGAGTACTGATTTTCAAAGTATGACCTGATAATTCTCTAGATTTCGTGGGTATCTGTTGTTATGCACTCCTTTTCACTTCTGATTCTGTTAATTTGGATATTCTCTCTCTGCTTCTTGGTTAGTTTGGATAAGGGTTTATCTACCTTGTTGACTTTCTCAAAGAACCAACTCTTTGATATATTGATTCTTTGTATTTTTCTCTTTGTTTCAATTGTATTGATTACAGCCCTAAAGAAAGTCCCGTGGGGTGCTGAGAAATATGTGTATTCCTTTGCTTTGGGTTGGAAGGTTCTATATATATCTATTAAGTTTATTTTGGATGAAGTATCTTTTAGGTCCCTTATTTCTCTGTTGAATTTCTTCTGGTTGACTTATCCAAGGGTAAAAGTGGAGTATTGAAGTCTCCCTCTATTAGTGTGTGGGATTTGATGTGAGGTTTAAGCTTTAGTAGTATTTTTTTTTTAACAAATAAAGTTGCCCTTGTGTTTGGGGTGTAAATATCCAGGACTGAGACTTCATCTTGTTGGATTTTACCTGTAATGAATAAGTAATGTCCATCTTGATCTCTTCTGATTGATTTTAGGCTGAAATCTATTTTGTTTTATGTTAGGATAGTTATACCAGCTTATTTCTTAGGACCATTTGTTTAGAAAGTGTTTTTCCAACCCTTTACTCTAAGCTTGTGCCTGTCTTTGAATTTGAGGTGTGTTTCCTGTATGCAGCAGAAGGATGGCTTCTGTTTTTGTATCCATCATGTTAGAATGTGTCTTTTTATAGGTGAACTGAGTCCATTGATATTTAGGGATATTAATGACAAATGATTGCTATTTCCTGTTATTTTTGGTGGTAGCTTGTATGTATTTCCCTTCTTTGGGTTTTTATCTGTGCTGTTATTGATTGTTTGTGGTTTCAGTGCTGTACTTGGTTTCGATAGGTTTGAGTTTTCCCTCTAGAGATTTCTGTAGGACAAGATTTGTGGATAGTTATTGTTTAAATCTTGCTTTATCATGAAATATATTGTTTATTCCACTTGTAGTGATTGAAATTTCGCTGGCTATAGTAGTGGTTGGCAGCCATGCTCTTTTATTATTTGTATAACATCTTACCAGGACCTTCTTGCTTTCATTGAATAGTCTGGTATTATTCTAATTGGTCTGCCTTAATAGGTAATTTGGCCTTTTTCCTTTGCAGCTTTAGTAGTTTTGATTTTTCTTTGTTCTGTACATTTATGTGGAGAGCAGTTTTTTTTGGGGGGGGGAGTTTAGTCTATTTAGTGTTCTGTAAGCTTCTTGTATCTTTATAGGCATTTATTTCTTTAGATTGGAAAAGTTATCTTCTATGATTTTGTTAAATATATTTTCTGTGCCTTTGAGCTGTTATTCTTCTCCTTCTTTGATAATTATTCAAAGGTTTGGTCTTTTCATGATGTCTCAGATTTCCTGGACATTTTATGTTAAAACTTTTTTGGGGTCTTAGTGTTTTCTTTAACTGACATGTCTATTGATTCTTCCACTCCAGAGATTCTTTCTTCCATCTCTTGCATTCTGTTGGTTATGCTTGCATCTGTGCTTCTGGTTTGTTTCTTCAGGTTTTCTATTTGCAGTTTTGCCTCAGTTTGTGCCTTCTTTACTGCTTCTAGTTCAATTTTTAATCCCTGAAATGTTTCTTTCACCTGTTTGTTTTCTTTTTCTTGGTTTTCTTTATTTTCTTTCAGGGATTTGCTCATCTCTTTCAAATTTTTGTTTGTGTTTTTTTTTTCTATTTCTTCAAGGATATTTTTTATATCTTCTTTTAAATTTTCTATTATCTCCATAAAGTTGTTTTCAATGTATTTTCCTTCTGTTTCCTCTTCATTGCAATGCTCATATCTTAATGTTGTAAAGCCATCAGCTTATTCTGGATGTTCTTATCCTGTTGTTCTTATTGCAGTGGTTTCTTCCCAATGCTTCCTTGGTTCACTCTTAGTCTGCTTTTAGCTAGCTCTTAGTTAGCTGTGGACCAAGAGAGAGGCTTCTGCTTATCCAGTTTTTGGTAGGTGATGTTGTAGTATTTATTTTTTTATTTATTGTGTATGTGTATATGTGCGAGTATGATGTCTTTGTATGAGAGTGCAAGCATGTACATGCCATAGAATAGATGTGGGACTCAAAGAACAACTTCCTGGAACTGGTTCTCTCTTGATCATGGTTTTGGGGGATTCAGCTTTAGTTATTCATCTTGCTCAGCAAGTGCATCTTACTTATTGTGCTGCAAACATAGTAGGTTTCCAGATTATATTCTAGTTGCATAACATATCAGGTTAAAAGTAAAATAAATGTTGCTGATAATCAAGATAATACAAAGGAGGATTGGTATTACTATAATATAGGGCTCTGAGGGAAATGACTTTTAGTAGACTTGACTAAACTATGGATAATGAGATTCAGTGATGACACTGGTAATACTATTATTATATTTGATAAACTATAAAGGTAATAGTCTCTTCTTAATTTTCAATTTTAAATAGAAATTAATGTTAGTGCTAGGTAGTATGTACTCATTAGCATAAAAATCTCAGACAGGATGAGGGATATTGTACTCAGCTAGTTAGAGGCCTCGGGTTGAATTCAAATGAAACAGGGTTACAAATCACAACTACAAAGAGAAATTAAACAGCCATTAAATAAACTGCAACACACACTCAGTGTTTTTAGTAACATCAATAATTTTTTGCTCTTAATAGAAAGACCATTTCCCCCTTCACTTACTGATGTCAGAGTTTTTAATACCCTGCCACTTTATATCAATATTGTAATATTGGTTATTACATGAGTTTCATAAAGAATGCTGTTTGTTGTCATAGTATCTGTAAGTGAGGAAGTCTGTGAAAGTCATTACTTAACAGTAAGTTTTATAGTATAAAGAATATTTAGCATAATTTTGAAAATTAATTTGCTAATAAATTAATATGTTAATGGATCATACTATATTGGGAGTAAAAGAAAATAGCATAAACCATTTCAGTTAGTGTTTACCCTTCCATCACCTCAAAAATATAATTTCTAAAAAAAATTAAATGTGTATTAAAGTATAAGTTGAATGGGTCTTGAGTAATTTTTTTTTTAGACAGGGTTTCTATTTCTATGAAGAGACACCATGACCATGTCAACTCTTATAAAGGAAAACATTTAATTGTGGTGGCCCACTTAGAGTTTGAGAGGTTCAGTCCATTATTATCATGGTGGGGAGATGATGGCATGCACACAGACATGGTACTGGAGCTGAGAGTCCTATATATTGTTAGCAACTGGAAGTCAAGTGAAACACTGCTTACTATTTTGAGCATAGGAAACCTCAAATTCCAGGCCCACAGTGACACACTTCCTCCAACAAGGCCATAAATACTCCAACAGAGTCATACCTGCTAATAGTGTCACTCCCTGGGAGGTTATGGGGGTCCAGTTGCATTCAAAGTACCACATTGTTATTAGATATACTTTAATGAAAAATGATCTGGAAATTTGTAATCAACAAATAACAAAGATTAAAAAAATACTTTAAATAACTCACTTGATAGTAAGAATCTGTGATGGGGAATCTTGTCTATGACCTTAATAATATTTAGACTTATTTCATGGAAACAATCCTCTAAGGAAAATCTATAATGAATTGTCTAGATTTGATCAAGTAAAGTGGTAATATTCACCCTATGTGTGTGTACAGCATTCTACACTCTAGAGTGTGAGACTGAAGAAATAGGAGAAAGGCAGTTAAGAACCACTATTCATCTCTCTCTGCTTTCTGACTGTAGATAGAATATAAATAGCTGTCATGTGCTTCCCCATGATGATACCCTAAATCTATGAACCAAAATATTCTTTTTCTTCTTTAAGATGCTTTGTTCAAGTATTGTGCCAGACCAAAAGAAAAGTCAGCAATACAATATGAAAAGATTGAAATACTATAGTAAGAAACAAAGTTATGTACACACACACACACACACACACAAACACACACACACACACACACACACACACACACACACACACACACACACACACACAAGGGTCTATTACAATGGTTTATATCATATGGATTGAGTAGTTTGAAAATGGCCATATACATACTGATCAACAAAGAGAAGGCAATAAACAGTATCAGTTGAATTCAGAAGGCAAGATAATCAAGAAGAGTGTCCTCTTGTTTCAGTTCTCTCCAATCATTAGTTTCTCTATAAATTTAATAATAACTCTAATATTTCAATCTGTGTTTTGGAATGACTTGATCACATAACAAATGAAGCCTGTAGTCCCAATTTTGGAAGAAAAAAATGCATGGCAATTAAGTAGAGTTTCCATAAATGGATGGCATATATTTTTTTAAAGGAACAGATTATTTTTTAACAACATATTTTTATTGATTTGCAAATTTCATACAATGTACTCAAATCACATTTACTTTCTATTTTTCCTTGATCTACCCTCTCACCCTTATGCCATATTCCCTTCAAAAAAATACACCTAGTTTTACCCCTTAAAGGGTCCCTTTATAAAAGTTACTTCTGAGTATAGAGTTTTTTTTTTTCAGTTGATACCAAAATAAAAGTTGTTCTTGCATGTCCCAATGGTCTCCTATGTATGATCTAAGACTGTCTTTTCACAAAGGCACAAAATATTATCACAAGTGAATGTGACAGGTATATTTGATATATTGATTTCAGCTTGAGGTATATTTGCTTTCAGCTATATCTGAACTTCTTTGCACTGCTTTTTTAATGTTCTTAGCCTTGTTTATTGTCTAGAAATTAAAATGCTAATAAAGTATGGCATCACAGAGAAGACCTTTCATACTATGCATATTGATGTTGCTTTGAGTTCTAGTGCAGAATCTCTCATATTGTATGGCTAGTTGTACATAAGTATAGGAGTCTTTTCCTTTTTGACCACCAATGAGCTCCCGAATCTTGTATGACATGAAAACTTATTATTGGTTTTGAATCCTTAGTCTTAATTAGATCCATTTCTGGCTAGTTCCTTTAACTTAAATTATCCTATTTATCTACCTTTTGCCTGAAGACCTTTTATTCTTCTTTCCTTCTATATATCTTATTTTTACTGTTTCTCATATCTGCTGTCTGGCGGATGTCTGGCTGGACTAAGGCATCACCTCTCTCTGCTTTCTTCTTCTTCATCTCAAGCCTAGATTTCTTATCCTATTTTTTCTCTCTCCCTCTTCTGCCTAGCTATTGGCCACAAGCTCTTTATTGGACCAATCAGGTCCTGTAGACATAAATGTTTAAGCAAATGCAATACATCTTATCATAATTAAAGAAATGTAGCATAAAGAAATACAATACGTCCTTATAACATTAAGCAAATGCATTGTAAACACATGTAACATACCTTTCCACACTTAGAATAATACTCCAGAACACATAAGACTTTCACTGACTACCACAATCCTATTACTCTTTTTGCAAAAGAAAATTCATTTGCAAAGGTGGTCTTTTCATAAATTTACCAGAATCTTATTATAAGCAACATATATCTCTGTATCATTAGTACTTGATATTCAATGTCTATTGTAGGGTATTGTGTTACTTCATTGTAAATAATTGAACCACCCACTGGTTTAATAAAAAGTGCTGATGTGCAAAAGGCAGGCAGGAAGTGTGGGCGGGGCTACCAGACTAAGTAAACTCAAGAACAGGAAGCATAGAGCAGAAGGCCAGAGAGAAGCCTGGAAGAAGCAGAGGACAACCATGCTGCTCTAAGAAAAGGTACCGAGCCGCAAGGCTGAACAGGAAGAATCATGGGTTAGATGAAGGGTAGAGAGCTAGCAAGTGATATGCCTGAGCCTTAGGTCGATCAGCCTACAACTATTGAAAGCATCTGTATGTTTCTGCGTGTCTGGGGATCTGTGGGTCCTAAACCTTGAGGTTAGGCCCAAAAGTTCAGGCCAGAAACCTCATACTACAATATATTGTTTCTATGATTTAAATAAACATTCTCCATAGGCTTGCTCCCAGAAGTATTGTGAAACAAGTCTCTAAGAGTTGTTTCCTTTAGCATTTTGAGGCATGCTCCAGAAAGGGTGATGAACTAACTGTCTGATTGTTGCCTCAAATTTTGATTCTATATTTTTTGAACATTTTGATCAAATGGAAATCAGTAGTCTTCCTATTCTCTGTAGTAACTATTTTGAACAAAGACATGGCAGTTGAATGAATGATGAACTCTCTGATTACTGATTCAAAATGTGGTATTGTTTTTCTTGCTGTTTGCTGTTGCATAAAGAAAACTCAAGGCCTGATCTCTAGGAAAGTCAGAGATATTAGAGAAGAAACCCCACAGTCAGATATCACCCAGCTGTCTTCCAGCCTCCTCAGCCTTGTTCCCTCTGGCTTCTTCTGACAGCTCTGTCTTTCTATATCTGCCTTAAAAACTCTCTTCCCTCAGTAAAGGTGTAGCCCCACCACTGCCTGCCTGGGATCCTGGAACTCCTTCTGTAAACTATGATGACCTCGAACTCAGATTGGATTAAGGGTGTTGGTCACCACTCCCAGGTTATTCCCTGTGCTGGAATTAAAGGTGTGAGTTACCACTGTCTGATCTTTCTAGACTGACTGCTGGGAGATCCCTCTGATATCTCAGACTGTTTTTATTATATTACAAAATATCCCCACAGTTTGCTGCTCAAACTGCTATGTGATGACATACCTTTGACAAAATTCCATACCTGTAACATCCACTTGAGCCTCTGTCTTTATTTTATTGGTAATATTCCATGTAATGTATTTTGGTAAAAAATTGATTAATACAATTTTCTGATGTGGGAATGTCTTTTGGTATGCTGTGAATAACAATCTTTAAATAAAGGAGCTGTTTTGAGCCCTGGTGAGCACCATGGAAAAAGTAGGTGGAGAATCACAATAGCTAGGAAAAGGAGGGTGGAGTCAGACAGTCAAGCCATACACCAAAGAAGAATCATGTAAGGAACACAGGTGAGCTACAGACCATGCAGCAGACAGATTAATGAAAATGGGTTGAATTAAGATGAAACAGCTAGCTAGCAATGTTCCTAAGGCATAGGCCAAACAGCATGAAGTTAATATAAGTATTTGTGTATTTTTGGGGGGACTTTGGAATTGCTGGGCAAGATAAGCATGGGTGAGCAGGTCCAAACTATGGAGCTAGTTGGGCCAGAAACCCCATTGTAACAATCTTCCAACATGATAAAAATTTCTTACTTCTACCTTTCAGGTAAACTTACTTTATTCCAAGTGAAACTGTTATTGGGAGCACAGAAAAATTTTGACTTTGAATATTAGAATATCTTACTAACAAGACAAAAACCTCACCATGTAGCTCCCAATAGTCTCTGAGAGGAATTTCATTATTCACAAAGTAGCTGAGAATAAAGGACTTGTATTGCTTATTTCCCAGCTCTCAGTATGCATGAGCACAAGCAGACAACAAAATCAGCTAATAATTTGTTCCATCTTTGAAACATGTTTTGGTGCCAAAGCACACAAAGTTTTAATTACAATCACTTTGAAATAGTCATGGTTATTGAACTTCCTTATTCCCTTGCAGAAACAAGATAAAAAGTTCTTTTGAACTCTGATGACAGAAAACACTTAATAGCAACAATACATTGATGTGTAATGCCTAATTAATAACTCAGAGGAAATAGACATTTTGTCCTGTGTTAGTTATTATTCACAGTGCCACTAAACAAACAAAAATATCTTCTGCCTTGAATTTTTATTTTTATGGGAGTCTTTTAACATGTATGAAGGCAACATTGATTACTATAATAATTATTTTAGGTATAAGTATATAACATACAAGACAATGATAACATTGGAGTTCTCCCCTTTCTATGATTAGCATTTTCTTACATTCCTTCCCTCATATATATCTCACTATATCAACATTGTACACCTGAAACTTAAGCCCAGAGCCATAATTATTCATAAATATTGACATCTGTGAATTTAGTAATTTGTTCATTATGATAAATGCTATTAATTACATTCTAGAAAAATTCAGATATTACTAAGAAAAATAAGCCATAACATTTACTATCACAGGTTTTACTTCTTAGAAGTCATGTTATCCTTTTAAACAAGTATGACACAAACTAAAATATGAAGTGTGCAAAGACAAAATGTTGAAATACATTTGAAGCATTATTGAAGCATTCTTTTCAATGTTCAACACATTTGTAAAACTAATAAAAACTCTCCCTGTTAAAATTTATTCCAATGTATTGAACTCCTTTAACAATAATTATTTATTATAAGTGATACCTTTCTGTGATGGCCTTGGGTGTTTCTACTTGCCATTATGCTAATCACTATAGGCATAATTATTTTTCTTTTAATTATGTGTTCTTACCTGTGTGGTTCATATTCTCATTTAGCACTGATGACATACAAAGAAAGAACACTCAATTCAATCATAAAAGTCTATCTTCATTTTTGAAATAAAATTGTGTTTCCTGATAGCTTAAAGATACAACATAATTTAGTAAATGAAAATATATATTTTCTTAATAAAAGAAAAATATACATCATGGTAAATATAAAACTGCATTTAAAAATATTCACACATATGATCATAAATTCATACAAGCACACAAATCCCCATACACATAAAAAGTTTTTTTAATGCTCAGTATGCCAATCAAAGGTTACCTATATCACAAAAAATGCCTTAAAATTTCATATTCTCAGGCTAAATGTTACACTTATAAAAGTAAATTTGGTGATCTTGTATTTTTTCAGAGACATATTATATTGTAAAGTTTGAAAATGCTAATTATGTAGCTATATATTTAATCAAAGCTAGTTCATTTAATATCTTTGCCTACTCCATTGATCTGGACTTATAAAAAAAATCTGTTGATTCATTCACTTGTGAAAAAGGCTGAGAAGACTTCAAGGTTCATAGTTTTATGTTCTCCTAGAATTCTAATGGTAAAGATATATAAGCTGTAGAAAGTATAGTCTTAACATTTTTTTCAACTATTACATCAATAAGTAACATACATCTCAATGCATGACAATAGTATTTTACATATTTATGTACCTGTAAACAATAACTAGCTCAACAGAAAGAATATTCCTAGAATGCTAGGTTGCTTCATTTACTTTAGAACTCACCATTATCATCTCTATTACCCTTTGGCAAGCATAACTCATATTCTGATTTTATGTATACTTAGATTTGTATATTTTAATTTTATGCCTGTAGTTGTTTTGTCTGGTTGATTTAGCAGGAAAATGAAGGCATTGTATCTCCTGAAGCGGGATTCAACAAATGATTGTGAGCCACAATTTGAGTGCTGGAAATCAAACTTTGTTTCTCTGAAAGTATGTGAAGAAGGGCTGCTAACTTATGAGCCATCTCTTTAGTGTTATGTATTATGACAATTTTGTTTTTCTTCTTCTATTGACTAATGTATTGTTTAAGTCTACATTTACTTTATCTCGCTTTTATATTACACTTTATCTTTATAAGTATCATCCAAGTTATTCTGTATAGTAATAATCCATTATTACTGTTTCATTTTATTTACATAACACTTTTGTATATTTTATTGTTGATGTACACTTGAATTATTTCAGTGTATAACTATCTGAAGAAGCTGTTAGAAATAAATATTTTAAACATGTTGGTTATATCTTTTGGTAGATCATAAAAATATATAATCATTTCCACTTGGAATTGAAGGCAGAGGTTCTCTTAAAATATGCCAATCCAAGATTAATATTTATTAAAATATAAACCAACACTCATGATACAGGTAACATCTTATATAGGTACCTGATAGACTGGATTATCTAAGCAGTGGACGATGGATGTCGAACCGGTCTCTCCAGATGTCAGGAACCAGGAGCTGGACCTCATAGGATCCCAGCAACCCTTTATGAATGGGGTTGGCCACTCCCCCTTCAGGATCTGGGGACCCTGGATAAGCATCTTTCAACCTTGTCACCTGACACCTGAATCCCACCACATCTCCCCCTTTTGTCTAACTAAGAAGATTCTAAACTAAGACTATATACAATAGGAATTATTATGAGGTAGTATCTAGGAGAGGATAAGGCACAAACTACAGATAAAATCTAACACATATAAAGTACATCATATTTTTCTAGAATATTGGTAGATGATATGGTGTATAAATTACTTCAAAAATGTTCATCTGGTAAAGTGAAAATCCAACATCTGAATGTTCCTCACTAAGGGACAATAGAGTAATAACCTTAAATACCTAATTCTTTAACACCTTCAAGACCTGAGAAGGACAATGTATGACCTGAAAGTCAGAAGCACATGGAAGTAGTGGCTTCCAAAATTTGGGAGAGGACAGTGACATGGATAACTGGAAAATCACCCATGTTTTTGTGCACTGTTGGAGCATCCATCATATTGGCTACAGGTCTATGATATCTGACAGATCTTTTCATAAGCAGGGCAATTTTGGAGGGACTGTCTTATCCTGTCCAGGCAAGTTTCATCAGTCTCCATCTGTCATCTTGTTTGGGCCACATACAACATGACGCTTGTGGACTGGTAGCAGGCAGTGGAAGCTGCAACAAGGCCGATTCCTGAAGTCTCACAGAAGACTCAGTAGCATGTGATTGATTTTAGATTTTTGTTTATTTTTAACAAAAAGAAAACAAAGACAGTTTCTTTATAGCAGCATTTTCTTGGGTTTGCTTTGTTTGCTGGAGGTGAACAGAGACACGGTCCCTAAAAGAGAACTTACAGATTCAGCTTTATCTGCAAAAACTGTGTGGCTATTTAAGAGAGTGCTAGTATTTTAAAAGCTCTTCTGGTTAGAAAATGATTAAGGATTCACAATAAAACAGATTCAGATGGGGAAAAAATCTGTAAACACGTTACAATGTGTGTAATATGTACATAGGTTTCAGAGAGAAAAGAAAGAGGTTAGAGTAAATCCCTAAAAAAGAGAAATAAAAGAATAAAAATATAAGGAGCCACATACGCATAGAAAATAAACACAGAATCTGGATTATGATTATTGTGTTTTTTTTAACTGTTAAGAAACTAACTGCAGAAAGACAATGGATTGTAAAGGCTGCTAAGATAAACAAGAATATATATTTTAAAGGTATCTTGATTTTGAAATTTGTGTCTAAGGATTTATTGCTTTGGAAGAGTTCTACTTTTGTTTCCACAGAAGATGAGAACCTGTGGCTTGCTTCCAGGCAAATATAGTTTAAGACCACCTGAAAATTCTCTGATGGGAAGAAATGATCACATCAGCTTCAGGGCTGCAGACTAAGATTATTCAGTCTCAAGAACCTGTAAGCCTGTCAATGTCCCTTAATCAACAGGAAGTAGTAATGGAAAACTATGCCCAAATTCCCAAAATAGTGTTCATAAATGTTTGTTTTCATTATAAATGGTTAATGGTCATAGCTAATATCTTTCTAAGAAGAAAAGGGGGATATGATAAATGAGTGCTTTATTTTAAAAAAATAGATTATTGAACTTACTTTGATCAGAAAATCAGCTGTTAATCTCAAAATGTTTTGCATTGGAGTGGATTTTGGTTTATTGATACAAACTTGAGTACAATTTTGTTATGCTGTATGTATTTTTCTACTCTTGTTTAAGGTATGATGTTCATGTAACTGATTTAAAATTGTAATATATAATTAAGAAATGTATGTTAGTTAGATTTTTAGCTATGCAAAGATATAATGCAATTTTATAGGTAATCTTCAAACACTTCTAAGACCTATAGAATATGGAATTTATAATATTATTGAGAACTTAGACTTTTCTGGACAGTGAGACAGATCTGTTCATGGCAGCACCAATCTACTTCAAGAGACAAATAGGCATTGAAGAAACTCCATATGGACTCTACTTTCTTTGTGGCAGTGCTTAGCCACTGGGAAAGAACATGTTCTTGTATTGACTGCTTGACAGTATGCTGTATAAACTGGAAAAGTAGGTTCTATAGGAGAATGACCTCTGGACTTTTGCAGAACAAAATCATTTGGTCATTCAGGTTTCTGCTTTGCAGAGAAAACTGTCAGACATTCTTCAGGACTCAAGGAGAAGTGACTGATGAATGGCCAGAGCAGGTTTCCTGCTTCACTGAAATGAAAAGAGACTCTGGGCCTGTAGGCTGAAGATGAATGCCCCAACTTTATAAAGGAAATTTGAGTGACTGTCCAGGCACATAGGTATCATCTTGTCATTTCTAGATTTTAGAAGTCACTTGCTCTTCTGGTTTACTTGGGTAAATATATCCTTCTGTTGTCTTTGATGAAGTTGAAGATTAGATAGTTATATTTTTTCTTAGTCATTTGAAAAGTATATTGGATATGAAACTTTAGATTCATAAGGATAAGTTAGGTGATAGAGTATTTTCTTTAATGTTGCTAAATACAAATAGACTAGATATTATAACTGTAATCCTTGGTTGATGGCTGTTTTGTTATATGTAATTTTGCTATGTTAAAATTGAAGCCTTCCATTTTGATTAGACAGAAAGGAGAAGATTATGTGGGAATGTCTTTCTGTATGCTGTGAATATCAATCTTTAAATAAAGGAGCTGTTTTGGCCCATGACAGGCACCATAGAAAAGTAGGTAGGGAATCAGAATAGGTAGGAAAATAAGGATGGAGTCAGAGGCAGTTTGACCCAGCAGCCCAAGAAGAAACATGTAAGGTAAACAGGTGAGCCACAGACCACATGGCAGTACAGATTAATGAGAATGGGTTGAATTAAGATGAAAGAGCTAGCAATGTGCCTGAGCCATAGGCCAAACAGCATAAAGTTGATATAAGCATCTCAGTCATTTCTGGGGGGCCTGATCAGCTTTGAGCAGCTAAGGGGTCTGGGACTGCAGGTGTGTGAGTTTGGACTTCTGGCCTCCTGGGACCAAGAAACCTCATTGTAGCAGGGAATGTGCTTGGAGTATGATTCCTGGCTTGATGTAGGTTTACTGCCAAACTAATTTCAAAGGGGGCATTACCACTTTGAATAGGCACTAAGAACATCTGGCCATTCTAATCATTCTACATTCTTGTAAAATAATTATTTCTACTTATTTTAACTTAAGTGGGTATATAACAGTATCTCATTGCTGCTCTAATTTTAATTTCAATAGTAAGTATTTATATCACATATACCCACATGTAATTACTGTTTGCATACTCTGATATATGGAATGCCTGTTCTAATTTCTGTCCATTTTATTAAGCTCACTGAATTTTATGAAATTGTATTCATGTTGCATTCTTTATATAGTTTAGTTCTTATATAGTAATCCAAGTCTTTAGTGTGCCTTTCAACTCTCTTAGATGTAATTCTTGTTAAAGAAAAGCTATTAAACTTAATTGAATCAAATTTTATCAATTTTACCTTAATGGTTGGCCCATTTAATGTTCTATTTAGTAAATGTTTTTTTATAGAGTTGGATACATGTCTCAGCTATTAAAGAATGCCTACTTCTCTTGCATTGAGGCATAGTTGTTTCTAAGCCACCACATTCAGTGTCTTACAACTTCCAAAAGTTTCAAGGAATCCACTGTCATTTTGGGTTCCTTGGGTACCTTTATGAATGTGGTACTTATAAACTCTCTCTCTCTTTCACAGATACACATACACACACACACACACACACACACACACACACACACACACACACACATACACACATATACACATTCACACGTAAATAAAAACAAATAAATCATATTTTCTTTGTTTTCATTTGAATACATTGCAGAATTTCATGGATGAACATATTACATGATTTCTATTCTTCTTCACTCTAATTTATCTCATAAAACTTCACCATCTCAAATTTATGACCTTCCCATCTTTAACTATCATTTCACATATATGTACACACATGAACATATACATTAATGTGTACATGTGTTCATATATAAATACAACCAGTTTCTTAGCATGTATAGATTTTTAAGGCATACCACATGGTATTAGATACTCAAATAGGAAACCCCTCTCTAAGGAAGACTAGTTGTTCTTCTCTCAGCAGTCATTAATTATTAGTATCTCTTTAACTAGAAATGAAGCACTATGAATTTTATCCTTGTGCAATGTCAACTGATGTTATTGCTCTGGTCTTGTTTAGGCATACATATTGTTTATATTTAATTAATGTAGTTTTCCTAGACTATATAGACGATACTATCTAACAACAAATGTTCTGATCATTTGACATTTACATTTTTATTACTACCTCCTCTGTGATGTTTCTTGAACTGCAGGTGTAGAGATTGTGTTGTAGATGCATTAATTGGGAGTTGGGAACACTATCTGCATTTCTAACTAGTTGTAGTTTTCTGTACTTGTTACCATCTGTTGCAAATAGAAACTTCCTAATGAGGAGTTAGAGCTATGCTTATGTGTGTATGTTCTGTTAAGCATATATACTGCAGTTAGAAATTGTACTAGTTTTAGAAAATGGTCATAGTAGGTTCTAATCCAGGGTCCATGATCTCACTATCCACAGGTAACAGTCAAAATTTAATCTACTTGCCATTAATTTCTTCCTCTTAAGGAGTTTTTAAGCCCATTTATAGTATTGATTACTTGAAGATTTAAATGACACTATTTTACTCCTGTTGTATGAAGTTTCTGACCCAGACTTTCCAGCCTAACCTTGTGGACCAGAATTTCTGGCGTAGTCTCATGGCCCGGACTTTCTGACCTAGCCTCGTGGTCTGGACTTTTTGGCCTATAGTCCCACAGTCCCATTGAAACACACAGACACATATTAATTGTACACTGATTTACCTGGGGCCAATGAATATAGCTTTATAGCTCTTGCTCTTAATGTAGCCCATGATTCTTATCCTGCTCAGTGTTACAGCTTGGTACCTTTTCTCAGAGCAGCATAGTTGTCCTCTTCATCTGTGGCATCTCTGGTGTCTCTGGCATTTCTGCTCTGTTCTTCCTTTTCCCAGAGTTTGCTTATTCTGGTAGCCCCAACCACATTTTCTGTCTGCCTTCAGCCAACAAGCATGTTTATTAAACTTGTAGGTGGGCAGTTATTTACAAAGTAACATAAGCCTCCTACATATGCCTGTGGTTATTATTTGATCCTGGCCATTGCTAAGGCTTTACACTGAGGCAGGAGTTTTAATTGCTTGATACTAACCTGCTTCATTCTATTTTTGCTATCCATACTGAAGGTTTCTAGAATACCAGAAAATATTTGAAGTCATGAATCTTCTCACTATCTTATTCTCTGGTCCTTAACATACTTGCTAGCCACTTGGATAAGTTGCATTTTTATTTTATTTTGTTTGTTTGGTAAAAATATCTTAATTTATTTTTAATCATTTCCTCTTTTTTGAGATTATATCATTTACCTCTTTCTATTTATTCCTTCAAATCTTACCATATACTACTCTGCCTAACTTAGAGTTTAAGTTTTTGAGATGAAATACTACTTAAAAAAAGCAATTTGTGGATGAGGTTTATTTCACTAATTCTATTTATTACTTCTTTATTTCACTAGTTCTTATCATCAAGGATAAGAACTCAAACAGGGTATGAGCCAGAGGCCAGACTTATTTAGACAGAGGCCATGGAGTAGTCATGATTATTAGGTTGCATCTCATAGCTTTGTTAGGCTGTTGTTTTATAGCATCCAGAACTACCAGTCCAGAGGTAGCAACATCTACCTAGTGCTTGGATTTCCAACATCAACCAGTAAATAAGAGAATACCCTAATGTTTTACCTAAAGGCTGAAGTTATTGAAATATTTTCTCAATTACATCTTAAATGACCCCATTTCTATTAATCTGTCTGCCACGTAGCCCGTGGCTCACCTGTGTTCCTTACATGTTGCTCCTTGGGCGGCTTGCTCAATCTGCCTGACTCTGCCCTGCTTCTCCTACTTATGCTCTGATTTCTCCTCCTACTTCTTCTATGGTGCCTGTCATGGCCCAAAACAGCTCCTTTATTTAAAGATTGATATTCACAGCATGAAAAAAGGCATTCCCTAATGGTTTACCTAAAGTGTGAAGTTATTGAAACATTTTCTCAATTTAGATTCCCTTCTTTCAGATGATTCTACCTTATGTCAAGTTAGTATAAAACTAGCCAGCACATCCTCTATCCCATTATTTTTTCAAATTCATGGCCCTTTTATTATTTCTTGTTATATGTATATAAATATATTTATATGTAAAACACACACCCACATTGGATGAATCTCAAGCTTACATGTATGTTTTCAGGGATAACCATTTGGTATTAGATAACCAACTGGTATTCTTTTCCCTGGGGAATGCTACTTCCCCTGCTCCTAACACTTCTTCCATTGCCTGTGTGTGGGGATATGTTTCAAATTTAATAAAAACAATCTGAGATATTGGAGGGATCTATCCACAGTCAGTCTAGGAGTTTCAGACAGTGGTAACTCACACCTTTAATCCCAGCACAGGGAATATCTGGGAGTGGTAACCTATGCCCTTAATTCCATCAAATCTGAGTTTGAAGTTATCTTAGTTTACAGAAGGAGTTCCAGGCTGCCAGGCAAACAGTGATGGGGCAACGCCTCAACTGAACAAAGAAGATATTTAATGCAGGCATAGAAAGACAGGGAGGGGGCAGGAGAAACCAGGAGGAGTAAGGCTGAGGAATCTGGAAGACAGATGGATGAGATCTGACTGTGGTGTTTATTCTCTAATATCTCAGTCTTTCCCAGAGGTCTGGCTCTGAGTTTCCTTCATTTGTGCAACACCTGTAGTTATTGTTGTTTGTTTCAAGCCTCTGCAAAGGACTCAAAATTCTATGCCACAGATACTCAGTCATATTGGTTGTTGCCTTATTCAGAATACCAGGGAATGTAAGCAACGTTAATATTTTTCAAGTGATGCATTGATAATAAAATGAGATACATATAAACTCTAAGATATGAATCAGCTGTAAAGATAAATGAAATAATAAAATATTCAGGTAAGTATATGGGAGTAGAACTATCATATTGAGTGAAGTGACTCAGACTCAAAAAGATAAACATCAGCTACATTCTTTTTCATCAGAGATTCCAAGCAATAGAGAGGAATATAACAGAGTACAAGTTATCAAATGGGGGATATGAGAAAACTAGAAAAGTGAGCTCTATTTAGGGAATGAGGGGGTGTAAATACAAAATAAAATATAAAATAAAAAATAGTAAAAGATTCTGAAGTCATAATGAATCATACTATTAAAATTCACATAGTACATGTAAATTGCTATGTAAATATACATACATAGTTTGAATAAAATTTTACTATCTGGACTAACCATGCTCCTTCCAAAAACCAAAGATTATCTAAAAAACAAACAAATATATAAAAAAAAAACAAAAACAGCATGAGAAGTTATTTTCTGAGTTGTTTTTGATTGAGATGTCAAAACATTTCCAAACATTGCAAGCTACTGCCATTGGACTTCCTTCTCCAAACTCAAAGATAGATGTTTAATTCCTATTACTGAAGATATGGTACAATTCAGAGCCAGGGCCCAGAAGCACTTGAGCTGGAACTGATTTGAAAACCTCTTCTCTATGACATAGGGAATACTTTGATCAGAATATATTGTATAGATTTTCAACCCAAAAAAATCAAAGTAAAATTCCCCTATAAGGTCTAATTTTGAAACTAAAAAGAAGTCACAAAAATTTCCTGAGAAGCAAAGGCCTACACGTCTATAATGCTTATTAACCACAGAAATGACAAGCAGCCTATGATAACTCTAGAGGTGTAGTAGTGGCGTGTTTACCTTAATAGTAGCCATCAGCTTTCTAGTTGTACTTAAGAACCACTCAACAAGAGAAAAATCATGTCTGGTATAGGAAAAATAGACAACTTCACAAGACTTCTGAAGTCATGGACCTTAGAAGAAAACATGGCAATGCTACTTTACTAAACCAGTATCATTCATACATATATTCTAAATATTTGTTCTTATAAGTACATGAAAGTATAGTCCATATCCTGTGTGAAAGAAACTTATATCTGACAGAAGAAGGTTTGTAAAGAAAACCACAAGCAATCATAATGCATAGTTATGGAGTTCAGTCCCAAGGGGATAGATCTACAATACTCATGCACATAAGACTAAGGAATCGTTGTAAAAGAGGGGGGCATAAAGACTCTAAGAGCCAGAGAATTAAGGAGTTTTCTGTTAGATTATCTCTTTTACAAATGCCATATGCCATATCCATAAAGTCTCAGCAATATTATGTCCTATACATAAGCTCATCAAAAAACAAAATACATATTAAAATATATAGGAGAAAGGCAAGGAGGCATTAACCCTACAAACATACACACCCCAAAATAACTGTAAGCAATCAAGGAATTCTGAAAACAGATTGAATTTCTATATCATTAATTAAAAGTCATCATTTGAAAGAAATTTTAGCTCTAATATAAGAAATACCTTTTCAATACGCATACTGTTCTTTCTCTTATAGATTATATAATTCTTCACACATCCATATCATACAATTTTTTATATTTTAAGTTGGGAATTGTTGACTACTAGGTTCATAATACCACCTTCTGAATATCATTAATCAATATTTCACTTTTAAAAGACATATTGACCATTTTGAGGATCATGCCTTTTTTTTAAATTGACGTATTTTACTTCTTGTCATATTCTCATGTAAATGCTAAATTCAAGGGCCTCGTTTCAGGCTCTATATTTATCTTAAGGCTATGGATTATTCTGTATAATTTCTGTGTCAATTTGGATATTCTTTTCAATATTACTTCTCCTTTTACTGGCTTCCAGTGCATTTCTTCTTCTCTCCCCTTTAGCCACATATTCTAGTCAAATATTAAAAACAGCATTTGGAATTAGAAAACCTTTAAGTCATTCTGGTTGTCAATAACATTTCCAGATGTCTAATTTATTCATTATATCCAAATTTTATATTTTATTTTTCAAGACAGGGATTCTTTGTGTAATAGTCCTAGCTGTCTTGGAACTCAATTTGTAGACCAGGATGCCCTCTAATTCACAAATATCCACCTGCTTCTGCCTCTCAAATTCTAGAATTAAAGGTGTGTAGCACCACTGCTTGACTCCTATCCATGGGTTTTAATCCATGGGAACTTTAAAGTCTTAATATTTTTCTCAAATTTCTTATCATTTTTATTATTTCTATTTTTCACTTATAAAGGTTTTTATGTACTATTAAGTCTATTGTAATTTAAATTTCATTACATAACTCTGAAAATCTCCCATTTTTATAAGTAAACTAAAACACACACCCAAAAACAGCACAGTCATATTGTAGAAATATTAAGCTATAAATAAATTTTGTAAAGTCAACCGGTGTATATAACAAACCATGAAAAACTGGCTTCAAATAAAAACAGCATAGGTGAAGAGCATGAGTTTTTCAGGAAGATCTGGTTTTTACTCCGCAATTCAGCACTTTGTAGTTGTGAATGTTGGGCCACTTATTAAGTATCTCCTTGCCTCTATTACATTTTAGAGTTAGTAACTCTAATAAATAAGCCCCATGTCATTAATTATTATTTGTTTTAGTGTTCAATTTTAAATTTGTAAAATATTTCAATCCTTTCTTATATACCAACACACTATTTTTAATTGTATTCTTTTTGTTAAAGTTATATAATGTACCTATTTAAGCATTGTTCTATTCTAATATCCTCTTGTTGCATACTTTAAAAATATTCTATTATTCAGTAAGCATCTTTCACCTCCCTGATTTTGTCACCAAAGAGAAAAGTAACATAACTTGGGTGATGGTAATACTCTATCTATAATCATTTATAATCATTATGTTTTCAACTTATGATGATGTTAAATAATGATCTAATGTTAAATAATAATCCTACTAAGGTTGCAGGGTTCAGATTCTTGTTATTTATTCTAAGATGACTGAATTAATTCTTTGCCAATATTGAGGCACTTTTTCCATCACAAATCTATTAGCATGATTCAGAACATATCAACTAAACTCACATCAATTTTCATTTTCATAACTATTTATACCTCATTTCATCAAGGTATATTTGAAGAGGTATGCATTCTCCAATCTACAAAAGATTCCTCATATTGTGCTTAGGATTTCATACTCTTTTGTATTTCAATTAATTCTTATATTGCAATCTTTTTTCTGAACTGTTTTGCCTACAACTTTATATTATGAAATATTATAGTCACTATTTCTGTTAAGAGACAACATGACCACAATAACTCTTTTAAGAGAATTTTATTATGGTCTTGCTTGTAGTTTCAGAAGCTTAGTCCATTATTATTATGAAAGGGAACAAGGTAGAAGGTATTGCAGGCATGCTGCTAGAGATATCACTAAAAGATATAACTTTACACATAGACAGAAATGCAGAGGAGGGGAAGGAGGGAGGGAGAGGGAGAGAGAGTAAGAGAGGAGAGAAACCCTGGTATTAGCTTTTGAAACTTAAAAAGCTACTCCTAGTGACAAGTTCCTCCAACAAAATTACACTTATTCCAGCAAGTCCATACTCCCTAACACTTCTTGATGGCTAAGCATTCAAATATATGAGTCCCTTGAGGTATTTTTATGCAACTCACCACATGGATGTACATTATTTTTTCTTTGAATTTCATTGTTCTATTTAATCATAAATTTATGGAACCAATTTCTATCTGGAAAAAAAGTCTGTGTCAGTGGCTAATGATCCTTGCCATCTATTCATTAATCAAGTTAATTCTGATTTTCAATGATTACTGTAATAATACTTCTTAAAATGACATTACATCAATTATATTTCTTGTTGATAATATTAGTTTTCATATCCCTCTGTTACTCAGAACACTTTAGTAGGTTTATTTGGTACTCATTCTTGTCTTTTGATTTTTTTTTGACACCATATCACTAATATACAGTACTGAATAATTGTGCTGTTCCTTAGATATCTGCAGTATTTATATTCTTCCTGGGTAGCATTATAAAGACTGCACATTTTATTATTAAAATTATTCTAATCCCTTCAAAATCTTTGTCTCCAATGTGATCGTTTTAGTCTTTGACTTCATATAAACACTCCCTGTTGTTTTTATGCATTTTTCTGATAGATTTTCATAGACTTCAGACTTAACATGATAAAAATGAAGTGTTCTTATGCTAGAAAAAAAAAGCTTGCTGTGTATTTTATATTGCCATAAATAGTAAAAGAGCAAGAATTCAGTAATGGTTATACAGAAAGTACTTCTTTTAATCCTTATCTTCCATGTAACTTCATTCCAACCCATAGAGTTACAATGTATCCTGCCAGTCTAATCATTTGACCTCTGGTTAGCATGAAGTCTTAATATCTTCTTCATGAATTTTATCCAATGATTATACCTAATTTTTAAAATCACAACAAATATATTTCTATAGTATTTTATTTTCCTTCTTGTTATGTTTGTGAATGTCATATATAAAGACAGTTAAACAAATCCATTGTGATTATTTATATTTCTCATTCACAAAATAAATGACACTCATTGGATATTTGTGCTCTTCAAACCTGGCTCTTTCAATTTGATATCTATATCTGAATTATCAACTGACAGCTACATGGATGATTTTTTTTTCTTATTCATTATGTATTTAAAATTAGAAAATACTAGGTCAGAATTGTAGGGTGCTAGTAATAGTGGCAATATTTGATGGCTTTTTCAGGTGCATTGTGATATTAAGATGAAATGGGGACCCATAAATAATAGAGAGATGTCTCAATAAAAACTATCATCAGTGCATCTTTAGATGTGAAATTGACAAGCACATTACACTCAACAGATGTTAGGTTGGATATTTCAACTTGAAAGATGTCAGAGATGAATCCAATACTAATCTCTGCTTTCATTAAGCTCGGAGAGATATTCTACACATTCTATTCAGACTTTAAATGTAGGTTTCAACTAAGTCTAATGATATGTCATCAGTTTCTTTCTCTTACAAATGAAGATCTTTAGATACTGGAAAAGAGCCAAGTTCTTGGCAGTCCTTCTGAAAGCCATTTGCTCTTAAGACATTTTGATAGTTTATCCACAATATTATAAATCATTATGTTCTGCCCATAAAATTATAGGTTTATGCTGTTCAAAGTACTGAATATATAAATTTTCTGCTGCCAAGTCAAGACTAAATTGTCTGTATGTATATTTCCCCTCAAGACAGAGTATACTTTACCATGAAAAAGGTTATTGTTACTTCTTAGAAGACTGAATGTAGACACAGTCAGCCAATAGCTCCTTTTAGTTTAGTTTCATAAATTTTAGTTCATTATGTTCAGGACCTTGAATGGTTAAGGTAGTATATAAAATGATGCTCAAGAATTTTAAGTTTTAGCTGTGACTTGTTCCACACAGAGCTTGTTTCCTATCAGAGATTCTCTAAATGAAGATTTTGTAGTCTTAATATTGGTGGGTCAATGACAACTAACAGAGAACTCAAAATTTTGTTCTGCAGCATAGATTTTTAGCAAGAATCAAACAAGAGTGTAGTTTAGAATTTCTCCTTGAAATATGTAGCATATAAATGTAGAAAATTATTTCACTCTTAGTCTTTGAAAGAAATGCATATTCACATATGATGTTTAGTCTTTCAGTTCTAATTTAATTGCAGTTTTATTTTTTGTCAAATGTTACTAGATTTCATCAATTTGTTTGGTTTATTTTTTTATCACTTAATCAAGGATGAACTAATACAAATTTTCACATTTGTCATTAATTTATTATGTAAAACTTTATATTTTCTCTAGAAATTAAAATAGTGTATTTCTATTTTATCAGTGTCTCTTATTATCAATATGTGCTTCATGTTTATTTTGTAAATCCGCATATTCCAATTTTTAATAAATATTATAACTTCATTTTTTGTGAACACATTCATCCAAACATCTTTTTTTTAATGCTAATTTGGTAGAATATTATAATTTTTTAGGTTTTGTTGTTCATATTAACTTCTTTCTAAATATTTTCAAATTTATTATTGATTTCCCTATGAGCCAATTATTATTGAATGTTTTGCTGTTTAATTTAAATGTGTGTTTGTGAGTTGAGCTGTTCCTTAAAAGTAGGCAGTACATGGCCAGAACCCTTAAGGCCTCAAAGTTCATGCAAGTTTTGTCGGTCTCCATCCCCCAACTTGTTCATCCAGCTTGGACATCATGTGTGTACTGTCAGCAATCAAGTTAAGGGTAGTTCTTTACCCAACCAGCCATTCTCTGCCAAAAAAAAAAATACAAACTCCAAAGGAGTATCCTTGATGTTCAACACCATCTCCAGAAAAGAGCAGTGACACCAGGAATCGTTGGGTCTCTCATGGCCGAATTTCAAATGTTAAATGCCATAATCTCTGGGTCTATGAAATGGTTGAAGATTCCTGTTTATCTATGATATTCTAAACTGTATCTGGGATGACTGGGATATGTTACCTTAAGTAATGTTGACTGTAGTTTTTATTGTCTTAAGGAATAAACCCTGTACTAAAAATTAGAATACCTATATAAGGGGTGTACAATCCCTAAACAATGACTTTTAGTATGACTATCAAACATTAGCCAGGGGTATATATACAATGTAAAGTGGCCACAGCATTTTAGACATGTATATACATATATATCATCTAAACAGAGGTATATAAAACATCTTGTGCATATATCATAACTAGTGCAATCATACATTATACCTAGTATAGTTAAATGAAGGTAATAATTACATAGTGTACATGACAATGATGTGTAAATATTTTAAACAGAGATAGAAGCATATATAAAATATAGCAATTACAGATTCAATTTTACATAATAGTTTCAGATTCAGATTTATATAGTGTATAGGTAGGTAGAACAATCTACCTTTATCTATTGTATCTATCCCCCTTCTCTTCTTCAAAAGAGATCTTTGATGCAATATTATAGTTCTGTCCTCCACCCAATTTTCACTTAAAACTATTCAAACAGAATAAGAATTACCCACAACCCTCAGAACATAAAACTTATTTGGAAAGGGGTCATAGTCTTTCATAAGGTTGTTTCCTGCTGACTTAAGGGCGATGGAATTTCTTTGGGATCTGGTAAAAGCTAAAACAATGGTTAGATCTTAATGGACTGATTATATATATTTATAACCATTCTCAGAATAGTGGTTAAATCCATCTGGAATTCTAATTAGAAGTGTGATCTGGAGGATAAACATAGAGAACTATCTGGCAACCGTTTTTGAATAGTCTATTTTCTGAAAAAAATCATCGATTGGTGTGCACCAGGTTCTTGATTTTTTCTATTTTTGCCTCTGTCTGTCTGTCTACTGTCTCTTACTCTCTCTCTAATACTCCCCCTTGATGTTGGAATGCCTTTCTGTATGCTGTGAATAGCAATCTTTAAATAAAGAAGCTTTTTGGGGCCATGTCAGGCACCATAGGAGAAGTAGGAGGAGAAATCAGAGATAGGTAGGAGAAGTAGGGCAGAGTAAGGCAGACCAAGCAAGCTGCCAAAGGAGCAACATGTAAGGAGCACAGGTGAGCCACGGGCCATGTGGCAGACAGATTAATAGAAATGGGTTGATTTAAGATGTAAAAGCTAGCCAGCAATGTGCATAAGCCATAGGCCAAACAGCACAAAGTTAATATAAGTGTCTGAGTCATTTCTGGGGGCCTGAGTGGCAGCGGGTGGCTAAGAGATCTGGCACAGCAGGGTCTGTGGGTCTTGGACCTCTGGTTGCCAGAGACCAAAGAAACCCCACTATTACAGATGGCATCCAACATGGCTCGATTATCCACTTAAAGCCTGAGAAAGATTAGAAAGGGTCCTAGATCACAGAATCTGAGCCAAGGCAGCTTCCAAATTGTATATACGAAGTGGGACTTTGTACAAAGAAAGCGTGGTAGCCTGGTCATGTTCAAAATGGCAGTGGCAGACTGGTGGCAGGCAGTGTAAGCTGCAATCAGGTGGGTTCCTGAAATCTCACAGAAGACTCAGTAGCATGTGATTGATTTTAGATTTCTGTTTATTTTGAACAAAAAGGAAACAAAGATGGTTTCTTAGTAGCAGCATTTTCTTCCTTGTGCTCTGTTTTCTGGCCATGAACAGAGACACAGTCCCGTTAAGAGAACTTAGTGATTAAGCCCAATCTGCAAAAATCATGCAGCTCTTTAAGAGAGTATATTTTAAAAGTTCTTATGGTTGGAAGATGATTAAGGATTCACAAAAAAACAGATTCAGATGAAAAGAAAAACCTGTAAATGGGTTACAATGTGTGTAAAAGGTACATAGGCTTCAGAGAGAAAAGATAGAAGATAAAGACTTTAAAAAGAGAAATAGAGTAATAAAAATATAATAAACCATGTGAAGATGGAAAATAGACAGAAAATCTGGATTTTGGTTGTTATTGTGTTTTCTTTTAATTTTTTAACTGTTAATGAGCTAACTTCAGAAGGACAATAGATTGCAAATGCAAAGGCTACTAAATTAAACAAGAATATATATTTTAAAGGCATTTTGATTTTGAAATTTGTGTCTAAGAATTTATTGCTTTGGAAGAGTTCTGCTTTTGTTTTCACAGAAGATGAGAACCTGTGGATTGCTTCCAGGCAAATATGGTTTCATCAACCAAGACCCCCTGAAAAAATCTCTGATGGGAAGAGATGGCCATACCAGCTTCAAGACTGCAGATTATGATACAGTCTCAACAATCCCTGTGATTTTCAACGCCCCTTAATCAGCAGGAAGTAGTAATAGAAAACTACGCCCAAATTCCCCAAATATTGTTTCCAAATGTTTGTTTTCATTATAAATGGTTAATAGTCATAGTTAATCTCTTTCCAAGAAGAAAAAGGGGATATAGTATATGAATGATTTTTTAAAAAATAGATTATTGAATTTACTTAGATCAGAAAATCAGCTGTTAATCTTGAAATGTTTTACATTTTTATGGATTTTGGTTTATTGATACAAATTTAAGGTCAATTTTGTTATGCTGTTTGTATTTTCTATTCTAGTTTAAGATAGGATGTTTATGTAACTGATTTAAAATTGTAATGTATAATTAAGAAATGGAGGTTAATAGTCACCTTTGATAATCAAACTTATAGTTAGGTTAGTTAGGATTTTTAGGTATACAAGCATATATTTCAATTAGGTAGGCAATCTTCAAATACTTCCAAGACCTACAGAATATGGCATTTAAAATTTTTTAAGAACTTAGACTTTTCTGGACAGTGAGGCAGATCTGCTCGTGGCAGCACCAATTTACTTCAAGAGAAAAATGGGCATAGAAGAAACTCCATATGAAGTCTATTTGTGGCGTTGGTTAGCCAATGGACAAAACTGTTCTTATATTAACTGCTTGACAGTATGCTGTTAGAAGTGGACATGCAGGTTCCATAGGAAGGTGATCTCTGAACTTTGGCAGAACAAGCCGTGATAGTCCTTCAGGTTCCTGCTTTGCAGAGAAATCTGTCAGACATTCTTCAGGACTCAAGTAGAAGCAACTGATGAACTGTGCCAGAATGGGGAGAGTAGATTTCCTGCTTCACTGAAACGAAGAGTCTCTGACCCTGAAGGCTGAAGATGAAGGTGGATGCCCCAACTTTATAAAGGAACTTTGGGTGACTGTCCAGGCATATAGGTGTCATCTCAGTCAAATATAGATTTTGGAAGTTGCTTGCACCTCTGGTTTACTTGGGTAAATATATCCTTCTGTGTTCTTTGATGTAGATGAAGATTAGATAGTTATAGGTACAGTTTTTCTTAGTCACTTGAAAGGTATATTGGATATTAAACTTTGGATTCATAAAGATAATGTAGATGATAGAATATTTTCTTTAATTTTGCTAAGTACAAATAGACTAGACATTATAACTATAATTCTTGCTTGATGGCTGTTCTGTTATATGTAATTTTGCTATGTTAAAATTGAAACCTTCCTTTTTTATTAGACAGAAAGGGGGAAGTGATGTGGGAATGACTTTCTGTATGCTGTGAATAGCAATCTTTAAATAAAGAAGCTGTTTTGGGCCAGGACAGGCACCATAGGAGAAGTAGGAGGAGAAATCAGAGATAGGTAGGAAAGCAGAGCAGAGTCAGGAAGACCAAGCAAGCCACCAAAGGAGTAATATGTAAGGAGTACAGGTGAGCCACGGGCCATGTGGCTGACAGATTAATAGAAATGGGTTGATTTAAGATATAAGAGCTAGCTAGCAATGTGCCTAAGCCATAGGCCAAACAGCATAAAGTTAATATAAGTGTCTGAGTCATTTCTGGGGGCCTGAGTGGCAGCAGGTGGCTAAGCAGTCTCGAGCAGCTGATCTGTGGGTTTCAGATCTCTGGCTGTCTGGGACCTAGAAACCCCCACCACTACACTCCCTTTTATTCTTGTTTTACTAGTAGGAGTTGTTGCGGTTGGGGGCCCCATCTCGGTTCCAGATTCTTTGTAGATTGCTGATAAGAGGAAATGTTATTTACAATGGAAAACTTAAGCATTGTTAATACTCAAAGAAGATATTCATATCTTCTATGACTTTAGGAGATTGTATGCCGACAGGATGTTTGAAAGTTACAAGTACAGAGAGAAACAAGGTTTAAGATGAAATCACAATAATATTGGTCCCTAAACATTCTGTCTTCTGTCTCACACAGGTGGCTTTTCTGATACGAGACAGAATACTTCACATTTTCTTTACCAATATGCTTGGGTTTAGAGAGGGAGAAAGCTACTTGCTCCCAATCTAAATCCAGCCATGTTAATTGTCAAATCAGGACCATTTTTTTGAGGTGTAGATGCAAGATACAAAGCAGTAAGAATTGAGAGATTACCCAGTAGTGCATACGTGTATAGGTTGGTCTCATAATCCATTATTTACATTACTTCATCATTGCTTTCTCCTTGATTACAGATGAGTAATTATTCAATGTCTAGTTATGGTCTTAAAAATAGTTGTATCCATTTTCCTGTAAAGACTAAATTGAGACCCTGCTCCAGGTTTGTTAAATGTGTTTTCCTTACCATGTATCCATTTGACATATCAGGGATGAGCAATCACTTCTCCTCAGGAAGGGACTCCTTTTCAAAGCGCACTTTTATTAGTTTTGTCAGTACCCATATCTTTTCTGTCCCTGTTGAAACAAAAGCAAAACCCCTACCCCATCGAAACACATATCCAGGCTTCTACTCTGAAGTCAACACATCTTTGAAGTATATGGGTTGATTTATTTTGGAGGATTTCTTTATTACCCAATGTCTCTCAGTAGCTGATGTTCCCTTTTCATCAGTGTTAAGAAAATTTAAAGTCAATAAGGCACTGTGCAACCTCTCTCTGGTTTTTTTCATTTCTTTCTTCTGTTTATAAAGCATCTTTTTCAACATGCTGTGAGATCTCTTCACAACTGCCTGTCCTGTTGGATTGTGTGGTATCCCTGTAATATGCTTTATATTGCAGTATCCAAAAATTAGCTTCATTTTTTTTTTGGGAAACGTAAGCTGGAGCAATCTCATTCTTAATCTGAGTGGGAATTCCCATTATGGACATGGCTTCCAAAAGGTGAATTAGTACAGCATCAGCATTTTCAGAACTCAGAACAGTCACCCATTGCATTCCAGAGTAAGTATCGATAGTAAGATGTACATATTTCATCTTTCCAAATTCTGGGAAGTGAAACACATCCATTTGCCAGATCTCATTTCTCTGTGTACCTTTAGGATTACTTCCAGCAAGTAAAGATGGTTGGTTATAGAAAGAGCAAGTGTTGCAATTCCTTACTATTTCATTTGCTTCATTCCAAGTGATGGAAAAACTCTTCTTTAGTCCTTTGCTGTTAACATGATATTTCTCATGAAATTCTGTGGCCTCTATCACGTTTCCTATCAGCGTCTTCGAACCTTATCGGCTGACACCTGAATCCCGCCACAAACAATACTCATTGGCTTCTAAGACTTGAATGTTTGGTTCCCATTTGGTAAGCTCTGAGGTTTCAAAAGCCCATTTCAGAACTAGTGTCTCGCTCTTCCTCCTGTAGATGAAATATAAACTCTCAGCTCCACATCTAGTTCCATGCTTGCATCACTGTTACCATTTTCTCTGTCAAAATGTCATGGATTCACACTGCGATATTGTAAACAAGCCTTCTATTTTTTTTTCTTTTATAAGTTACTGGATAATGGTTTCTCTTCAAATAAATAAAGATAAAGCTAAGACATGAGTACTGTGGAAGTGAATAGTTGTTGGAGGATGAAATATAATAGAATAAAGTCAGTAGACTGAGAAAATAAAATATTTTAATGAGAATAGTTTAAAAGTAGATGTGATTCACAAATCCGTAGACTTAAAATATTAATATATACCTTAGGGTTTTTGATAATTAGCTCTTACATTCATATTATCATATTATCCCATGTATCTAAATTCTACCATGTGACTCATGGATTTTTAAATCATTTTATATATGCCTTGCTTCTTCTGCATCTGACACAAGACTCCTCAGACTCTGCCCTTCCTCTTTCCAGCATTCTTAGTCTGGCTTTTCTTCCTAATCTCTTCCTGCCTAGCTAGAGACCAGTCGGCTCTTTATTAACCAATGAGAGTAATGCATATTTGCACTGTAGGGATACTATTCCACAGCAATTAATTGTTTAAATGAGTCAAGTGGTAAAGCTAAATATCTATTTATCTATATATGTATATATATGTATATATATTTATATATATAAATTCTAAGTGTATATATATACAAACTCTAAGTTTTATATATATATATATTAAATGAATCAAGAAAGATTGTGAGCAAAAAATCAGAATTTAAAACAGCAAAACGGTAAATATGAACATTATATATATTGAAGACTTAAGTGGAATTTCTGGAACCCACATGGTTAAAGGGGAAAACTGACTGTGAAAGTTGGCTTCTGAGCTCTACCTCTGTGTCATGGCACATAGGTATATGCACATGCTCATATGCACCCACACATACCCATGCACAAATACACATACAGCCTGTGACCAGTAGAATTACCTTTATTGTTGTTATAATAATTTAAGTTTATATTGGAAAAGTAATTATTCATTATGTGTATAATAAAGAAATAGTTTTTAAAACAAGACACAAAAGATCACCAGAAGAGGGGCTCTATCACAGTCAACCATAGTAGACAATAGGAATCCATATTGCCTTCAAGGGTCCTTCGTATACTTTAGGGCTTCAAATAGTGACCTAGCAAACTAGAGAGTGGCTAAGTGGGAAAAGTGCAATCAAGGTGATGCAAATATAGTAATTAAGAAAGTAAAAGGGAGAGCTTGTGCCATCAAGCACCAAAAAAGCCACAACCTCCTGCTGAGATAAGATATTTGAGAGCAAAAATTACTAAGCTTGAGGTCAAGGATGGTGAAGAGAGATGTTTCAGAGCCTTCTTCTTATAAATATCACTTTTGCTTTATAATTTTATCTTTATTTTAATCTTATTTCTACTTTCTGTCTCTTCTCATCTCACCCTGTTAGCATTGTGCTTTATATAGCTTTCTCTCATCTTTGTCAGTTTCACCTTTGATCTTTAGCAGTAGTCACAATATAGCTTTCTTGAGGGATAGGAAATAAAACTAAGCATGTTACTGATCCCACTGTGAAATTCCAAATGACCCTCAAGATATCTAAGATGTATGACTTAATGCATATTGTAGCAATACTCAAGAAGTGTTTACAGAGTCTTCTACAAATGCTTGATTTATCAGTGCCCTCAGCCTTGCCCCTGAGCAGATCAATTGTCAGGTGGAAACAAAGTGGTTCAAAATTTCTGTTATGTAGCCCTTGATAGAAATGAGATATCAGTCAATAGTTTGTTATAAGAGCCTGAGCTTCCTAAATCATAATGTCTGAGTTCTGTTCCTGTTCCAAATGCTGTTTTCCTGATTATGACCTAGTATGTACCCTTTCCCCTCTTGACATCAATTTTCTAATATAAATTAAGTAATATAATAGGAAATTAAAGTAAGTTTTGATCACTTTGTCAATTACCTCTAAGTTAAGGTGATTTGTGTGTCACAAAATTCAGAAAGATTCTAAGAATAAACCTCAAAACTGTAAATAATGTCACTGGACATGGTTATAATTGTATTATATCATGGTGAGTAAGATGAGCTGTTCAGAACACTGGATTTGAACTCAAAAGTTTCTACCAATTACCAACTTTAAAACCATTTGCTCATATTACCATATTACTTAGTATATTGAAGCCTCATTTTCTTTTGAAGATGAAGAATGCATACTGTATAGTTGCTTGTCTTCTTGCTGTGACAAAATACTGACAAAACAACTTAAATTGAGAAAGGTTTATTTTCATTTATAATTTTGGGATACAGTGTACCATGATGGTATAGTGATATGGTGGCAGGAGCAGAACATAGCTTATTGCATCCTCAAACAAGAAGCAGAAAAAGAGAAATGCTGGTGATTATGTCATGTTATTTTTACTAAATCTGGGGCACCCATCTATGTAATAAGGCTACCTGCAGTTATGGTGGATCTTCACACCTCAGTTATGAAGTCCCTCACAGATATGCTCAAAGCCTGGTTTCCATGATGATTATAAATACCATCAAATTGAAAACTTCTACACAACTCAATTGTGATTTACTTGTTATGCTGTTCTTAATAAGTCTCAAACATCACTGAATCTGAATGGCTAGATTACCTAATCCCTTTTGAATATGTTACTATACATTTCTTTATCACATTACATATGGGTTGGTGGAAGAACTGGAAAGGTTGGTTTCTCTGCATTTTCATTATACTGACTGAAAGTTATCTCTCACACAGATTTGATTTCATGAGTTTATGTGCCTTTTACTTTAAAATTCCTACTCTCTGATTCGAGTAATGATTGTGAAGAGAAGCCGAAATGTATCAGTAACATCAACAAAACATCAAAAATGGCTTTCAACAGAATATGTAAAATATTACACATACAAATTAAAGACATGGTAATATAAAACTTACTTCAATAATTTAACATCCCTTATACTTAAAATATTTTTTCTGATGACTAATGTATATAATTGGAAGAAAAACTTCTTAGATCATTTTTCATCTAATATTACAAATTTTATTCTTGAATATACACAGTTATTCTTTAATGAAATTAACAAAATCTGAGACATTGGCTTTTGGCCGTTATATTTTACTCTTTCCTCTGACAGCCTGCCACCCAGCTCCCAAATAAATACACAGAGTTTTAACTTTACTTATGAATGCCCAGTATTGTCTTTGCCCACTTCTATTCAGTTTTCATTAAATTTTCCCATCTACCTTTTCTCTCTGGGCTTTTACCTTTCTCCATTCTATATACCTTTCTGTCCTCCTTATTCTTTGGCTGTTTTGTGGCTTGGTGGCTGGCTCCTGATGTCTTCTCCTCTGTTTGTTGCTTCTTTCCTTTATTTTCTTATTTCTTCTCTCTGCATGCCAGCTCTGCCTATTCTTTTTCTTGCTTAGCTATTGGCCATGCAGCTCTTTAACAAATCTGGTGTTTTAGACAGGCAAAGTAACACAGCTTTACAGAGATAAGCAAATTCAACATAATAAAATGCAAGAGTGCTTTGAATCATTAAACAAGTATTCCAGAGGACAAATGAATGTAATGTATTTTCAGATAATACTCTACAATACCACTGAAGCCATAGACATGGGAGAATGTATCATTAAATTTTTTATATAAAAACAAGCTGGAAGTAGAAGCTGTTAAGCAAAACACTATAGTGATAGGCTTATTCTAGTAAAGCAGTTAACATGACCCTTAGAATCAGAGCAAAAATTTGGAAATAAGATCTTTTAAAAATTTCATTAAAATATTTTTAGTTGATTAGAGACAAATATGAGGCCACTTATCTGTTCAGATTCAGGTTACAAAGGTAATTGTCATGTCATTCAATCACAAGTGACCATTTTTCCTAAATAAAGGTAAATTTTAAAAAATGGCACAAATTATAAATCGACCAAGAACTACCAAATGTACAGATCTCATCTCTGATTATAAAAGTGAATCTAATATAGATAGAAAAGAAGTATGTATTATTTTAAGAAGAGACACAAAAAAATCATAAGATATAGATTGTGAATCTAGCTCATCTATATGATTTAAATATTCATGATGTATCTCTATTATCTGAAAATAGGAAGATGTTGAACTAGTTAGTACAAAAAGCCTTTTTAGGAAAATAAACATTTGAGCCATGGTGCATGTGTTTCATTCAGCACCAGCAGGAACAATGCTTCCTCAGATCATTCTTGTTGATAGATTACCTTTTTTAATGAGTATATGATATAAGAAAAAAAAAACACAATTCAGCCAAAAAGGCACTGGCCAAATTTAAAAATAAGATGGATTCTTTGTTTTTTTTTTAATACATATTTTATTAACTATTATACTTCAAATCTCTAAAATACAATTATCGGAACAGTTGTCATTTTCAGATTATTTTCAGAAAATGATATAATTCAAATGAAGTGAGATAAATTTCATCAATGACATCTTTAAGTGTGGACTACTCTAGGCTATCTTATTCTAAATGGTAACTATCTTTGTGCTATATTGTGTTACTAGTAGATTGTTCCTGCAGATATTTTAAGGTACTATCTTGCATATTATATGGCAAATACAACATAACATTTTCTTTGGTGAAAACCACAAGGAGATAACACTCATCACCAGTAAGAATGGTTTTTATCCCAAACATTATAAAGTGTTAGTAAGAATTTTAAGCAATGGGATAACCTATAAACTGCTGTTTAAATCATAAAACAATAAAACCATGACAAAAAAATAGTATACAGGTTCTTGGCATTTACCCAAAGGATCCTTCATCCTTTCACAAGGACAGTTGCTCAACTATGTTCATAGCAGCTTTATTAATACTGGGAGAAACTGGAAATAACCTATATATCCCTCAACAGAAGAATTGATAAAGAAGATGTGACACATTTACACAATGGAGTATTGCTCAGCTGTTAAAAAAAAAATAACATGCAGTTTACTGGAAAATAGAAAAAAATCATCCCAAGTGGGGTAACTTTGCTTTTGCTCCTGTGACCTTTCCTGCCAAAAGAGACTATACCCCTCCAGTATTTATGTTTTTGCTTCAGCAAAGAAGTAAATAATACAGTATAAACTTCCAACAAATATAATGTCCAGTTTTTATTTGTATGTATATGAGTTGAATTAGTGCATCTTTAGTAAATTTTTGAATACTGTGTGATTCTTCAATAGTACAGTATAATTTCTTTTGTTTTCTCTTTGTATTGCTTCTGTACTTGTTTGTTTATGGTTAATGTTTGCCAAGGAGTGGTATAGCTGAGTCTTTGGGTAAATTGATTCCAACTTTTTGAGCAACCACTATATTGATTTTTATAGTGGTTGTACAAGTTTACACTCCCACCAGCAATGGAGGAATGTTTCCCCCTTTTCCATCTAATTACTATTATAATCCGTCATTAGAGTTTTTTTTTTTTTTTTTAATGTCAGCCATCGTGACAGGTGTAAGATGGTATGTCAGAATAATTTTGATTTGTATTTCCCTGATGGCTAAGAATGCTGAATATTCCTTTAAGTGTCTCAGCCATTTAAAATTTCTCTGTTGACAATTTTCTGTTAAAATAGATATCTCATACTCAAGCATTACTCCAGAGCTTTAGTAATAAAAATTTCATTTTATTGGCATAAAACAGACAAGTTGATCAATGAAACTGAATGAAAGACAAGATGTAAAATCAAATACCTATGAACACCTGTTTTTATACACATAAGTTATATAATGGAAAAGGAGAAAATATATTCAACAAATGATGTTGGTCTAAGCAGATGTCAAAATGTAGAAGAATGCAAACAGATCTATATCTATCACCCTGCATAAAATTCAAGTCCAGGAGGATGAAGGACATCAACATAAAATAAAATAAAATGATCTTGATAGAAGAGAAAGTGGAAAATAGCCTTGAATATATTGTCACAAGAGACAACCCTTGAACAGAGTAGTAATAGTACAAGCTCTAAGAGAGACAGTTAAGAAATTGGACCTCATAAAACTGAAAGCTTTGGTAAAGCAAAGGATACTATAAGCAGCACAAAATGGTATCCTACAGAATGAAAAAAAATTCACTAACATACATCTGAAAGTGGGCTGATTTCCAAAATATATAAACAACCCAAAAAACTAAAATTTGTCAAAACAAATAATCCAATATAAACATGGGGACTTTTCATTTTAATTAGAATGTTCTTCATAAAAATAGTACAGACAAACCTAGATATTTGTTTGCATGGTGATTCAAAATTCCATCAAGTTGACAATCAATATTAGTTCTCATAAGTATCATGCCTCTGTGCATAATTAATTATATCATTTAACTTCAAATATTTCATCATATAAAGAAAACCAAAGAATGAATATAGGCAAATTTCTGAAGTTCTTTTATCACTGTCATTTTGAATTATAAACATACTTATCTCTCAAGTTTTCAGACTAAAGAAAGAAACAAATGAGAATTAATATTTCAAAATGATATACAGAAAAAGTTAATGATAAAGTACTACTATAACTCTCTTAGAAAGATGTAGGAATAGAAACTGGGAAAGGCAAAAGGAAAGGGTCCCTTTGTTCCTTTGATGACTCTAGTTAGTATGATAATTGAGTAAATCTATATTCTCCTGTTTACTTTCATAAGGCCCAAATAAGCAAAGTTGACATAATCACAAAAGTCATGTATATTGCTAAAATAGTCAGGTTACAGAAACCACATGGGACACTTGAAATAAGAGCTACTGAATTTATTTTTATTAAATTGAGTTATATATAACACTTGATTTTTATTTTCCATGACATATTTTCATAATGTACATCTTATTTTACCTGATATTTCAGAGAATGATTTTTTGTAAGATCAGACTCCGTTTTTGATGGCAGGTTTAACCTCAAGATCTTAATTGATTGCCTTTCTATGTTCTTCTCATGACATTCTCCTCTAAGATGGAAATAAAAATTATTTATTCCATGTGCTAGAAATGTAAGACAACTATCCCCAAGAGGAATTATTAAGAAGTGCTTTTTTCTGTCTCTGTCAATCAGGTACATTAACATTGCAGACATTCTATGTATTTATTAGGAGGTCTCATTCTATGTATTTATTAGGAGGTCTCAACATAACTGATTCCCTAATGTTCACAGTGGTGATACAAATTTTGCATATGTGAGTGGGTTTGTTTTCCTCCTTTGGTGCTCTTTCAGATAACTTTTTCCATGTTTCTGGATTAGGTTTCAAAATATACTTTTGTCTTTGCTTTGGTCTTTATGTTTGACCCTATGATCCAATCAACCTAAGCTATGTGGTATTGTCAAGAAAGTGTTCTCTATTAATTTTAATTCTCAAAAACAAATGAAAAGACTCCCCCAAGTAATGTATGCATTACTGTAACAAATTTCTGACGTTTGAACTATCCACAGAAGTAAAATGCTTGTGGGAAAAATATAAGAAGATTAATTTCAAAGTTCAATAACTTTGTCATTCCTGTAGTAGCTTTCTTGTGTCTTTTCTGGCTCTAAGAACTTTTTGTAGAAATTTACTCATTCTCTTTTTGCCTTTTATATTTAAAACTAGAATGACAGTTTTTTAAATAGAGCATGTAGAGGAATTTTTAACTATTGATTGTGGATAAATAATTCCTCATATTTGAATAGAAAAATACATTAATTCTACATTAAGTGGGAGAAAATGTTCTAGAATAAGTTCTAAGACTAAATCATCTTTTTCATTATGGAGTCCTTTTCTTTTAACATGAGGTCTTATTTTCCCCAGACATTGATGTTTATCTTTGAAATATAACAAGCCCAACTAATTTTGTTTTGCTATCATTCCACTATCCTTATTACATCTCACAACCATAATTTTAGAAGACAGTTTATATTCATTGTATATGAGTGCTTACTTCCTATTCATGTTTCATTTTACTTTATTCTGGATTTTAACTCCTTTAGAATAAATCTCATTAATTTTAGGGAAGATTTCATTAATCTTAAATCTTGAGCATATTACCAAAAATGAACTTAAGTTCATTTTGCTTTTAAGTATTTATTAGTATTTATAATAATCACTTTTTCCTTTGAATTGAAAACAATCACATGTCTACTTTGTTAGTCACCCACCATAGGTGTTATTACTAGAGATATTGCATGCTTGTGGCATAGGGCATAGAAAAATCAACTGGAATCAAGCTTGAAGATTTTTCCATTATGGTTAATATATAGAACTAGAATATAATAAGAGGTCTGTGGGAAGAAAATTGTTATCAAGAGCCTTACTGAGCTATGGACATTCTGCAAAATATCATGGACCAAATATGTAAGGTGACCACCGGTACAATAATAGCAAATGTGTTATGGGGTATGCAACCAACTTTTTATTGACTTTGAGGTTTGCTTAATAGAAAAATCCCATCTAACACTGTAAATATAGTCAATGCCCATGGCTTTGAGAGGTCATATATAAGTCCTATTGGGCAAGGTACTCTAATTTGATATATACAGATGATGTGCATATCAATTTGCTTTCTAAATTATAATGTTCATATTCATAGATTATTATTGCTTTCAACTTTTATCAAAGAAATTTTTTTATACAGTGGAAAGTAGTGACAGCAGTAACTAACTAACATCTGAAAAAAATGTTGAAAGAATTAATTATAAAATCTTCAGTCAGAAATGGGACATTTATACCATTTTCTTCAAAGCCAAATGTTATGGGTAAGTGGTAAAGATTCAAGTATTCAAGTATAATATGAAAAGAACCATTGAACTCTTGAGCTTATTGAACTCTATTTACTGTGGGATAATGATCTTTTACACTGTAAGTATTTGTTACTTATATTAGTTTAGTTAAATTAAAACACTAGTTTAATTAATTAAATCACTGATTATCCAATATCTAGGAAGAAAGTAGAATAGAAGTGGAGTGACCAGATTAAGAAAGTTCTTGGAAGAGGAAAAGCAGAAAAGTAGATTCCAGCCACAGACAGGAAGATGAGAATGCCCTACTGAGAAAAGATGCCAAGCCATGTGGTTAGACATAGATAAGAAACATGGATTAATTTAAGTGTAAATGCTAGTTAGTAATATGAGTGAACTATTGGTCCAGCCAATGCTATAAGATTAAATCAGAGTCAATTATTTGGAAAACAGGTGCCGGGTTATTGAGAGTATGTTCCAGAATACAGAAAGCTCCTACTATAATTGCCTACATCAAAACTTCATAAGATTTGGCTCTTAAAATTTCACCTATCAAAGGGTGGGGTGTGGTTCTAAGGTCCACACATATCTCTCAGAATATAAAGACAATTAAATTTTTCTACAAAAAAATGAATTATTTCTTCAATGATAAGGTGATCACATTTTCTTTTTATATAACCTTCACTTCTATGCTCTTTCAAACAACATTAATGAACCTATTTATGGGATTACTTCACCCTACACATGGAGAGAAATGGAACAAAAGTAAAAGTAGAAGGAAACTTTTGGAAGAAGATGATTAAGGGGATTAGGAGAGCATCATGAGATGTAAATGCCAATGAATATAATCAAAATGCATTCTACATATATTTTTAAATGTCATAATAAAAATATATTACTATGTAAAAATGCAGAATATATACTAGTAAAAACATGAAACAAACTTAAAAGACACATTTTTCTGGTTACATCATAGTCAGCTATTGGTACTTTCGCCATTATGTAGATAGATCCTATTATGTATGTTTTGAAATAAGTTATAATCTAAGTTCTTTCATTTTCATGTGACCCAACGAATCAATATGGACCCAAATATCCTGTATATCCAAATTATTTACAAGTTGTTGAGATGCTTTTCTCATTGCTTTTTCCATTCTTCTATAATACCAGTGAACACTTTAAAGTGATTACATAAGTTGAAAACCTAACCTTTTGTGTACATTCTGTTTTTTTCTATCACTTTATTTTTCTTAGTTGTCTAGCCAAATAACTGGTGGATATCTAGACAACAATTGTAGAAATTAATAGAAAGTTTTGGGTTTACTTTTTTAGCATGTTCATGGTAATTATTGTCTCAATCAATATCATAATATGTCAAGATACCTGTTATTTTTCACCACATCAGAAAATATCCAAATCAGGTCTTTTCCATTTATCAAGAGGTTTTATAAAATCTTATACTTGGTAACCCTGTCTTAATCTCATCACATTCAAATTATTTTTGTAAGTCTATCACTATTCTATTTTCTGAAGTGGTAAAGTACCTCTGTATATTTGCACTGTAGAATTAAAAAAATAACTTAAAATATTTAAATTCATAAAGATATTTAAAAACATTATTTCTCATTCAAACAAAAGTACATATTACAAATAGAATTCTATGTATACACTTATAAAGTTTACATAAAACTAAGCCACTAGGGCAAATGCTTCTCACAAAATCCATTCAATCTAATTAAGATATCAATACCAGGAATAAGAAACTCTTTTTATTATGTTTATTTCTGTAGTCTAATGGGGTCTCAAAATGATATAATCTATTGCTATTGCCTTTGGTTGCTTCCCAAAAGTTGAAAGTAAGACTCTATTGCTGAAGACATCATATATTTCATAGGTAGGTGTTGCACAAAAGAATGAGACTCAGGGATAGATCTCTGAAGAAGTTGGAGATACTAAAGGGAATCAACACCACAGTCAAATCTTACCCAGCTGTCTTCTATCTTCCTCAGCCTCGATTCCCTTGGAATGGATTTCTCTGAGTTTGAATCCTGATTTAAGTATTCTTTCAGTAATTAAGGTGTGGCCCCACCACACCTGCTTGGGAGCCTGGAATTCCTTCTATAATCTGAAGTGAACTTGACTCAGTTAGGATTAAGGGTGTAGGTCACCACTCCCAGGATACTCCCTGTTTGAATAACCACTCTGATTTTCCTAGATTGACTATGGTGAGAGCTCTGGGACTTCTGGAGCTTTTACTAACCCCCCACATAGACTGTGGGTAGATTCCCTCTGATATCTTCAAAACTTCTGAAACTTTATTAAATCCCCACAGGTAGGACTACAAAGACTTGAATTTGATCTTACCTGAATGTTTCCAAGGTTAGATCTCATAGTGTCAGAAAGTACTAGTTAAGATGCTAAGGTAGGAAAGTAAACAATAGTCCTACCCAACAGTGCAGCCTATGAAACACAGTGACTTGCAACACAAGATATACTTGAAAGTGTGTCAGTACTCAAAACTGTCAGAATAAGGCCTTGTCAACAAGAGGAAAATAATTTCAAGTGGTATAAGCCTAGGAAACTCTCCAGCATTAGTAAAGTCATAAGTATTAAGGAGACCCTACTATTGCTATTTACTAAACAAATATCATTCTTAACTGCATTCTAACACATTCATATACACAGATAAATTTTATTTTCATTCCATGTCAAAGAGGTATCTTTTAGAGCAAATGGGAACCATTACAGAAAACCACAACTGGTCAAAATGCAGAGATCAATGAAGTATGGAGAGTGCAACTATAATGGTTATATTTACAACATAGGCAAAAGAAAAATGAGTAAGAAATATAAAAAAAATGTAAGAGCCAGAAAATCTCCTATGAGATTATTTCTCTTAGAATTACTAGAAAACTTCATCCGTAATACCACCATAATTTTATTGCTTAAAAAAGACTTGAATCAAGAGAACACAAATAGATATTCTGACATGAAAGTGCAGAATCTCAGAAAGTTCACACCTAAACAAGCAACTACAGGGGCAGTTGGGGTGAAAAAGGAGCACTTGGGAGAGATGTAAGCCAGCTGCAAGGGAAGCAAAATACTAGAGGACAGGTAATGTCACGAACCAAGTGGCAATACATTGATTAATAGAATGGGTTCATTTAAATGTTAGAATTTGTAAGGAATAAGTCTGAGCTATTGACCAAGCATTTTGTAATTCATATGAGCATTTGTGTGTTTATTTGAAAGTAAAATAAATACTATGATACATGAAGCATATAAATTTTTAGCAAGTTAAATAAATAGAAGGTGGCACACTGATGACTCAATAAAAAAAAAAAAATGTTTCATAAAATCCTCAAAGTGACCACAATGCTGTGACAATTAGGGAAGCAAATGAATTGTATAATTTGTTTATTATGCTTTGTTAAAATGATATAAATTTTCCAGCTCTTGTACAGGTACACAGTGTTACACTATACACAGTACAAACTGAGTTATTCTCAATTAGATATAGAAAATTCTCTGTGAATGAACAGTAAAAACTTAAAAATATTGAAGAAAAATATACTATCTTACTTAAAGTAAGCAAATAGATTTTTTAAAAAAGTACCTGCTGGTTAGAAATAATTAGTTCATCTACATATTCAATGCAACCTCCATCAAAATCCCAACACAATTTTTATAGATCTTGATAAAACAATATTCAACTACATGTTGAATAAAAAGAAACGAGGTATTTCAAAAGCAATAATGTTCAGTATTAGAACTTCAGGAGGCATTACTGTCCCTGACTTCAAGCTCTGCTATATAAAGATATAGAAATAAAAAATCAACTTAGTACTGGCATAAAAGCAAACTGGTAGATCAATGAAATTTAATTGAAGGCCCAACATTAATCCACACACATTTGAATATCTGATTTTTGACAAAGAAAATGAAAATATACAATGAGAAATATAGTACTGACAAAACTGGATGGTAGTATGTAGAAGAGTACAAATAGATCCATATCTATGACTCTGCACAGAACTCAAGTCCATGTAGATCAAAGGCCTCAATATAAACTCAGTTACACTGAACTTAATAGAATAGAAACTGGGGAAAACCATTAAAGGCATTTGTGAGGATATGTTTCAAATTTAATAAAAACCTGTTACAATAAGATTTCTTAGTCTGGAGTGGCCAGAGATCAAGACCCACAGACCTGTGGCCCCAGACCCCTTAGCCGCCTGCCACTGATCAGCCCCCCCAAAATGACTCAAACACTTACGTTAACTTCATGCTGTTTGGCCTACGGCTCAGGCACATTCCTAGCTAGCTCTTTCATCTTAATTCAACCCATTTCTATTAATCTGTCCTGCCACATGGCCTGTGGCTCACCTGTGTTCCTTATGTTTTTTCTTTCACAGCTGGCTTGATCTGTCTCTGACTCCACTATTCCTTTCCTACCTATCCTGATTCTCCACCTACTTTTTCTATGGTGCCTGTGATGGACCAAAGCAGCTCCTTTTTTTAAAGATTGATATTTACAGAACACGGAAAGACATTGCCACATCACCTCCCCATTTCTGTCTAATCAAAAAGGAAGGCTTCAATTTTAACATAGCAAAATTATATATAGCAAAACAGTTATCATGCAAGAATCAAAATTATAATATCTAGTCTACTTTTATTTAGCAAAATTAAAGAAAATACTCTATCATCTATCTTATCCTTGTGAATCTAACGTTTTATATCCAATATATCTTTTAAAATAGCTAGTAAAACTGTACTTATAACTACATCAAAGACAACAGTAGGATATAATATTTAACCCAAGTAAACTGAAAGTACAAGCAACTTCCAATATCTAGAAATGACAGAGATGACATCTATCTTCTTGGACAGTCACCCAAAGTTCTTTTATAAAGGTGGGACCTCTATCTCCAGCCTACAGGCCCAGAGTCTATTTTTATTTCAGTGGAGCAGGAAATCTGCTCTGCCCATTCAAGTATAGTTCAACAGTCTCTTCTTTTTTGTCCTGAAGAATGTCTGACAGTTTTCTGTGCAAAGCAGGAACCTGAAAGACCATCTCAGCTTGTTCTGCCAAAGTTCAGAGGTCACCTTCCTATGGAACCTGCATGTCTAGTTTAAACAGCACACTGATAAGCAGTCAATGCAAGAACAAGTTCTTGTCCAGTTGCTAATCATTGCCACAAAGAAAGTAGACTCCATATGGAGTTTCTTTGATGCCCATTTTTCTCTTGAAGTAGATTGGTGCTGCCAGGAGCAGATCTGTCTCACTGTTGAGAAAAGTCTAAGTTATTAAAATATTTTAAATATTTTATTCTGTAGGTCTTAGAAGTATTTGAAGATTACCTATCTAGTTAAAATATATCTTTTTATACCTAAAAAATCCTAATTAACATAACTATAAGTTTGGTTATCATAGGTGACTATTAACCTGCATTTCTTAATTATACATTACAATTTTAAATCAGTTACATGAACGAACATCATACCTTAAACAAGAGAGTAGAAAAATACATACAGCATAACAAAATTGTACTCAAGTTTGTATCAATAAACCAAAATCCACACCAATGCAAAACATTTTGAGATTAACAGCTGATTTTCTGATCAAAGTAAGTTCAATAATCTATTTTTTTAAATAAATCACTCATTTATCATATCCCCCTTTTCTTCTTAGAAAGAGATTAGCTATGACCATTAACCATTTATAATGAAAACAAACATTTATGAACACTATTTTGGGAATTTGGGCATAGTTTTCCATTACTACTTCCTGTTGATTAAGGGACATTGACAGGCTTACAGGTTCTTGAGACTGAATAATCTTAGTCTGCAGCCCTGAAGCTGATGTAATCATTTCTTCCCATCAGAGAATTTTCAGGTGGTCTTGGTTGATGAAACTATATTTGCCTGGAAGCAAGCCACAGGTTCTCATCTTCTGTGGAAACAAAAGTAGAACTCTTCCAAAGCAATAAATCCTTAGACACAAATTTCAAAATCAAGATACCTTTAAAATATATATTCTTGTTTATCTTAGCAGCCTTTGCAATCCATTGCCTTTCTGCAGTTAGTTTCTTAACAGTTAAAAAAAATAAAAGAAAACACAATAATCATAATCCAGATTCTGTGTTTATTTTCTATGCTTATGTGGCTCTTTATATTTTTATTCTTTTATTTCTCTTTTTTATGGATTTACTCTAACCTCTTTCTTTTCTCTCTGAACCCTATGTACATATTAAACACATTGTAACCCAATTACAGGTCTTCTTTCTCAATCAAATCTGTTTTATTGTGAATTTCTAATCATTTTCCAACTAGAAAAGCTTTTAAAATGCTACTACTCTCTTAAAAAGCCACATAGATTTTGCACATAAAGCTGAATCAGTAAGTTCTCTTAAAAGGGCTGCATCTCTGTTTGCCACCAGCAAACAAAGAAGGCCCAAGAAAATGCTGCTATTAAGAAACTGTGTTTGACTGTTTCCTTTTTATTCAAAGTAAAGAGAAACCTTAAATCAATCAGGCTACCGAGTCTTCTGTGACACTTCAGGAACTAGCCTGGTAGCAACTTACCCTGCCTGCCACCAGTCTGCCAACACCATTTTGAATGTGGCCTGAATGCCACACTATCTCTGTACAATGACCTGCTTCAGAAACACAATTTGAAAGCTGATTTGGCTCAGTATCTGTGCTCTAGAGCCCTTTCGAATCTTTCTCTGCCTTTATGTAGGTGTTTGGCCCACACAGGGACACCATCTGTTGTAATAGGGTTTCTTGGTCCCAGGTGGCCAGAGGTCCATACCACAAAAACCAGTTTGAGATATCAGAGGGTTCTACCCAAAGTTGGTCAAGGAAGATCAGAGTGGTAACTCAAACCTTTAATCCCAGCACAGGGAATATCCAGGACTGGTGACCTATGCCCTTAATCCCAGAAAATCTGGGTTTGAGGCCAGTTTAGTTTACAGAGGGAGTTCCAGGCTCCCAGGCATGCCGTGATGGTGTCACACCTTTAATCTTAACCTGAATGTGAAATATCTGGGTGAAGAGGGTATTTAAGGCAAGCATAGAAAGACAGAGCAGTCAGTAGAAGCCAAGAGAAGTGAGACTGAGGAAGTTGGAAGATAGCTGGGTGATATTTGACTGTGGTGTTTCCTCTCTTTGATAGTTCAGCCTTTTACTGAGATCTAGCTCTGAGTTTCCTTCAATCATGCAACAGACATAAAGTAATTTCAGATTTGAATTTGTATTAATATAAAAATTATCTCAAGCAGACATATAAATATTATTCCATTTTTATTAATATATAAGCATTTCTATACCAGTGAAAATTGTCTGTGGCTCATATTTGGCTAATAATTGTTTATAAGTAGATACAATAATCTAGCTATATTTGTCCTATCTATTCACTTTTCTCTTCTTTAAAAAAGATTGCTGAATCTATACTATTGTTCCATTCTCAACCTATATATAACTTATAGCCACTATAGTTCAGATGTGTTTGGGTACAGCTACTTTCTCAGCCTGCTGTTTGTCACTGCTTATTCAGAATTTGTTTTCGTTACTTTGTACTATATATGGCTACAATTATGGTATTACTTATTCTACAGGAATCTATATTTTTCCCCTTAAAATAATTCTTGGCTAGTCCTATGGCTTGTAGTCAGAAGTTTCTGACCCATCAAGCCCTGTGATGCAATCAAAGCTCTCCAACCAGCTGTCTTGCAGCTGCTTATAAAATAATTACTCAGAGGTTTATATTAATTACAAACTCTTTGGCTATGTCTCAGCCTTCTTGCTAGCTAGCTCTTGCAACTGACCTCAATATGTTTTATTTTAATCTATGTATTTCCATGTGGCTCCATGGCTTTACCTGTATTCTATTGTGTCTTGCTTTCTAAGCAGAGTCCTGCAGTGTCTGATTGATCATGCCCTTCTTTTTGTTTATCTATGCTTAAATTTGTACCTGCCTCTAAGCTGACTTGCAATAGGCCAAAACAGCCACTTTATAAACCAATAATCATATTCACAGTGTACAGAATAACATCCCATATGGATGTGTTTATTTACCCAGATTAACTCCAGAAATATTCTTTTAAGTACTATCTATAAGCATATTAAGGCTTTAAAATGGGCTTTGTGATACAGACCTGGTATTCCTATTTCTTTGGATGCAGAATCACCCCATTTCAAGATCTAATTAACCCTGACCTATTGATAAGTTTTAGAAAAGCCTGAAAATTTTAGTGAGACCCTGTTTTAAAATTAACTATGAATACACTATAAGTATTAGAAAGATAGAGGGATAGAGGAATAGCTCATTGGTTGGATGCTTGAATAACATGCAGAAAGCCTCATGTCAAAGTATAATGTTAAAAAACAAACCTTTTCAGCTTTGATAGATCTCTCTTTTGAAATATTAATCAATTTATGAAGAATATACATATTTTAAGTGTTGAATTAAACTGTGCATCAGCTCATTTAAGATTTTTTTAAAGATTCTCAATAATTTTTGGTTATAGTCTACATTTCTGGTGACATTAAGCACTAAATGTTTTAAAGTTTATTGCTTTATGTATGTAGTATTTCACTTCATTTCAGTTTTGTTAGTTGTAATGCACAGAGAAGGTAAGAGTTTATTTTACTGACTTTTATTTAATTTTTTATTTTTGAGGTTCATTTTTTCTTCCCTTTCTTCTCCCAAAAGTACACAGAAAAAAATAACAAATCAGAAAACATTCTTGTATGTTTATAGAATCTACAGGGCTGTTTAGCTGATTAGAATTTGTGATGGTGGAGAGGTAAAAAGTTGCAGTTTTAAAGGCAAATTATCTTTGACTAACTTTAGTTCTTGGAATTAATACCATTTGTCCAACTCTGTGTCAATCTTAGCACAATTTCAACTGTCAAACAAACCCTTTGGGATGTGATAATTTAGCATTTTGTAAGGCATGGGGTGGAGACACACATCCTGGATCCTATTCCAGGCTAAAAAAATTGTTTTCCAGGATATCTCAATAGGGTAAGCTGGCAATCTTGACTTTGCCACAGACAATATTCTAAGAGTTGGCCATTAGGATGCAGATATGGAATTTAATAGAAAATGATGTCAACATAAATTTAAGCATGAGCAGAAAAGACAAGCATTTTGGGAAATAATCAGACATATCAAAATGTGAATATGGCCTGCAAGAGAGAGGAAAACTTAAATGTCTTGACATCACCAATGCATATGACTTTCTTAAAATGTTGCAGAGTCACAATCTGTGCTACAGTTCATGTCTGGTAACCTATACTCAAAAAGCCAAATTAATAGATAAAGGAACCAAATTAATATATAAAAGCAGGAATAATTGATATTTATTCAATATAGCCACATTGGAAAGAGGAACAAAAAGATCCAGCAACATACCTAAGTTCCTAAAGTAATATTAAAATTTAAATAGAGCCCTAAGGATATGCATGTCTATGCAGTCCTAGTCAAGGTGTTGTTCTGCCCTAAACTGACCCATTCTTGTTTAAGCTTCAGTCTTATTCTTTAAGATATCTAAAAAGTTGTTATAGCTATGCAAAATCTTTCAGGAAAACAATCATGAATTGGGTTGCTAATGAAGTTACATCTAATCACATAGTAGGTCTTGAGGTGCACTGGATAAGATTATAGCTGACAAGAAAAGCTCAAATATTACAAGGCCTGTACACAAGCATTAAGCTACAATTTTCTTGTAAATAAAGTTTATATTCCTACTTGTGAGCTTCCCAGAAATTTCATGTTTATTTGCATTTAAAATAATGGTATTTTAAAAACCTATCTGTATCTCTCATTCTAACTGCCACACTATTAAAACAATGGATCCCAAAGAAATTGAATTTCTTTCTAGGAATCTATTCTGGGAGAAAGAAAATGAGTCAGCCAAAGAGGGGAGTTTGTGTCCATGGTTTCTATGACAGAAATTTTACATGGTTCTAAGAACTTGTTAAGATTACCTTACAGGATATGACTGAAGTCCAAAACTGATTGGTCAATGGTAGGCATGACCATACTTTAAACAGGATTGCTTAAATGTGAATGTCCTTGGCTCTATTTAAACTTTAATTTTATTTTAGGTCCCAGAAGACACACTTTGGATGTTCACTGGATCTCTTCATCCCTTTTCTTAATGTAGTCTTATTGAGTGAACCTCATTTCCTTTTTACTTTTAACTGTACTCTTAAAGCTTTTTGAAGATCTGTTGCTGAACCTGGATTGGAACACAGTTGTGATTCTTAGGTTTGATAAAATAGGCACATAAATGAAGGTCATTTGGGACAAGGCTTAAGCATCTTCCTTGCTATCTTAATATTTTTATTAGAAAATATATGCATAAAAATTAATACTGGACCTGATGAAATGGCTCAGAATGTTAAATTATTTATATCATGAGCCTTGGTTTTTGAGTTTGATCCTTAGAATGCAGAGTGAAGTGAAAGTACAGGCTTCCAAATGTCTCCTTATCCCTAAAAACATGAATGTATACATTAAATTATTATAAATGAAAATTGAAAATAACTAAATTATTTTCTAAAAATAAAATGAACATCTTCTCTATATACATTATCTTCAAAGAAAGTAGTAATTGGGTAGACTTGGATCTTCTTTGGCAATAAGACTAGTGGTAAAGACTTGTTTATTTTCCTCTGTTTTCTCAGTTTTCCTCATCAAAGTATCCTACCTTACCTAGAACAGACAGAAAAAAGCATTTGAAAATATCTTAATTTTTGGTTTTCCTTTACTTTGTCAGTAACAACAGATAACATCACTCACTTGGTCTTTCATTCTCCATAGCCTGAGGAGTTCACTTATTTTATTAGAGATATCAACTCAGATAAATGGTGGACTTTTGGCTTAGTTTCATAAAAAGAATATCATGGATAATCTGTGTAAAGTAGACTTGGCAGTTATTAACGATTGTTAGTATAATCTTAAGCATGAAGGTTAAAGAAAGAGATGCTTGTGTAAATTGTAGGATATAGTAAATATGGGGACAGTTTTCTTCTACTATTTATAGTTACATTTCAAAAGTGTGTTAAGAAATATTTCCCCTATCCTTTAGCTGTCTCTTTTTAATAGATAAGATTATAGTGTAGCTTTTGTGTCCTCGAGTGGGATTACAATCTGATGAAATAAACGCAGGAGCTACTAGCTTTACACAAAAGGTTTAGAGCATGTCTTGTTCTGTAAAGTTCATTAGAAAGATTTCTAGGAAACGTTAAAGACTGATGAGAAAGAAAGGTCTTAAGCAGTTGATAAATATACTAGAATTCTTGCTTCATGAAGACTCCTTATTGATGTAGGATGTCTTTCTATACACTGTGAATACCATTATCTAATAAAGGAGATGTTTTGACCTATGGCAAGGCATCTTAGAATCAAGCAGGAAATCTAAGCATAGATAAAGGGGAAAGAGGGCTGAGACAGAGATACTACAAGCTGCTACTCAAGGAAGCAAGGTTAAAGAAGCACAGGTAAGCCTTGAGCCATGTGGCAATACACACACAGATTAGTGAAAATGGGTTAAGTTGAAAAAGCTAGCAAGTAATGACCTAAGCCATGAACCAAGCAACATGTAATTAATGTAAGCCTTTGTATAATTATTTAGGGCCAAGCAGCTACTGGACTGTGGATACGTTCCTCAGTCCAGACAGGCAAGAAATTTTAGGCTACAACTTATTTTCATTCTCATATCTCTACAATATACATCTTTTTATTCTGACTCACAACTCTCAAACAACTATGTGAACACTTTGACATTGGAGAATGTGATTTATGGCAACCTAAATTTGTGTTACCAGGCCATGGTCATTAATATTTACTTCATAATATTTTTTTCTCTTCAAGGTTAGGGCTGTATTTTACATGGATATCAGGGAAACCATGCAGCAGGTTTAAGGAATGCAAGTGCCAGGTTACACCATCAGTTAACACTGCCAGAGCCATGCTTTCAGGACAGTCTTCTGTGAAGCATAATCTTATTCTTCATTAGTTGATTGTGTCTAGTTTTATTTTGGCATATTTATTGTTGCTTTAGCGATTCGGAGGTGGTGTTTCTACTATTTATGTTATTACAATCTATGTATAATGTTATTATTTAAAATCTACTTTTAGTGCTATTAAAAGCTGATACTCTGCATTCTTATACCTAATACCTAATTTTTAACAGTGTACATTCAAGTAGTATACTTAAATAGCTGCACACTAATTTATTATGATCATATGATGTATTTATGTTTCTTTTTATGATTCAGGAACAAATTTTCATAGTTAAATTATCTTCCCAAATTTTACCCATCAAACATTTGGATTTTTGTCAAATCTCAAAATTTATGTATTATCAGTATTTTTCCATTCTTATTTTTTTAAATATATTTGTCTTATGTGTATATAGGTATTTTGCCTACATGTATTGTCTATGCAAGATATAAGGCATTGGTTCCCTGTATATTAGATTTACAAATGGTTGAGAAACAATTTGTAGTTAATAATAATTGAATTTGGGTCCTCTGAAAAAGCAGACAGTGCTCTTATCCACTGAGACATCTCTCTATTCCAGACAGTTTTAATTATGTTCTATAGTTAAAATTCTTAGGGTATTTCTTTTTATATTTTAGTATTCATATAAAATAATGAGTTTATTATGACAGTTTCAAACATCTGTTTTGCCAGTGGTAATTGGAGTAAGACGTGGAGATCAAGCTTCTCATTGTGATTTATATGAAGCTTAGAAATTCTGCTTAGATAACTGTACTAAAGTAAAGCCAGGATTCTTGACTTCACCAAAGAGGGAAATAATTAGGATAAATCAAATTGAAGCAGAGTTAGAATTTATTATGGATAAATTTCATGTTAGTAAGAAGGCCCAGCTAATAAAGAACTTGATACCAAATCTACCAACCCTAATTTGATCTCCAGCACATTAATGTAATTTTTAAATGACTTAAAAAGACTAAATTTTAACACAGATTTAAGTATGTAAATTAATAAAGAGGTAATTCCATCATGAAAATACATACTCAAGTGAGGATCTGAGATTCTTAAAAAAGAGTTGTGCTGAAGAGTCTTAGAAGCCATGTATATATACTTAAGTCTAAGTCACATTATGTTTAAAAGTTCTAAAAAACCCTTTGGAAGTTTACTTATTTTGCTTTCTCTCTTTTCATTTCTTTATCCTCTTTATTCTACTTTTATCTCATTGGCAAATAGAATCATAAGTTTCTTCCTGAGTTACATTGGCTATGATTATAGACTGAAAAAAATTATCCAAGGGGCACATGGGGTTAAGGACTACTAATGACAAGACAGTCACTTTGTGCATTTTGAATATAAACAAGGTTTATGATCTTCTTTGTGAAAGTCTCAAAAAGTTAAAGGTTTCTAACTGGAAAGAAAGAAAAGTTAAACACAAAGGACGTATATTTTTTTGTACTTAACCATACTTCATTACAATTTAATATTCCTATTCTAAATATTATCACCTTTAATATAGCTCATGAAATCCATTTAAGACAATCTTCATTATGAATTATTACTCATGTCAAAATAATTTCTTCATTTTCTTTCAAATGAACATATTTTCAGGAGATGTGAGCCAACATTCATTCTATTTAGTTAAGGCACAAGTTACAATTTCATCATCCTTCTTTGGGAATGTGGTGATATATTTTATATTTAACAAAATAACCTTAGAATATCAGAGACCAGAATCACCCACAGTCAAGCCTTGAGGGTCAGAAAGTCGTAACTCACATCTTGAATCCCAGCACAGGTATGACTAAGTGGTAACCTATGCCTTTAATTCCATCACTCAGGAGACAGAGATCTTTTTGTATTTCTGTGAGTTTGAAGTCTAGAAACAAACAGTAGTATCTCATACCTACACAAGCATGGCTTCTGAAAACTCACAGAAGAATCAGTAAAATCACAAGCTGCTTATGACATTTAAGTTACTGCTCTTATAGGCAAAGAGGAGAAGAAGGCTTCTCAGTAGCAGTGTTTTCTTAGGAGAGCTCTGTTTGATGGTGGCCAGCAGGAGTCACTTCTCATTTAATAATTGCTTCCTGACTCAGCAAAACACTTGTGAGTTTTTAAGAGACCCTGCTGTCAAATACTTAAATGGAGTTCATGAGCAGAGGTCATGAGTGCTCTACTTTTTGGCAGTGTTGACATTAAATTCTCCAGAGTGGTAATTGTGGCTCTTAGCATTACCTCTGCTAAAATGCTAAACTCTCTATAAAGCTAGACTAGGAGCTCCATGGAGCTAGCCAGTTACTCTAGCCAAGTATTTAAACCTAACTATACTTGGCAGATAAAAGTGTGATGAGAACCAAAGAAATAAAGGGATCTAGGTAGAGACAGCTGACATAGCCCAGCTTTTAATTGTAGCCACATCTTGACTGATTAAATGTATGGCAAGAAACAGAAAAGGATAAGAGATATACAGTAAAAACAGATTAAAAAATCCTTAAACTGTTTACAGTGTGTCTAAAAATATACATAAGCTTGAGAGAGAAAAGAAAAAAGATAAAGTCATTAAAAAATAGAGTAAAAAACATAATAATAAGCCATGTAAAGATGGAAGGTACAAAGAATGTCTGGATACTCTGTGTTTGTGTCTTGTCTTTAAGTTTTTGACTGCAAAGAAAGAAATAAGATCTGATAAAAGACATTTGATTATAAATGCTGTTTGATTAAAACAACATATGTATTTTGTATATGAGTTGACTTTACAAAGAATATAATACTTTGGAAAAGAACTTTTTATTTCCACAGAATATAAGAGGCTGTGTATTTATTTCTGGTTTAAAAAAAAATAAGGTTTGAATAAAGAAGACTCCCTGAAAAATCTCTATGGGGAGAAATGGCCATAGTATCTCAATAGTTTTGAGGCTGCTAACTAAGATGATCCAGCCTCAGGTCTTCCATAAGATTGCCAGAACTGCAATCAACAGGAAGCTAAGTGGAAAGCTAAACCTAAAATCATGAAATATTGTTTACAAGTGTTTGCTATTATGAATGGTTAATGGTCATAATCAATAACTTTCTAAGGAAAAAGTGGAAGTTATGATATAGTAATTATTTCTTAAAAAAATTCTTGAATCTATTTTGATACAAAAAACAACTGTTAGTCTCTAAATCCTTTACATTAGCATGGATGTTGGTTTACTAATACAAATTTAACTTTGATTTAGTTATACTGTATGCATATTTATACTCTTGTTTAAGATATTATGTTTATGTAACTAAGTTAAAATTGTAAGGTGTAGTTAAGAGATACAGACTTATGGGTATTCATCTATGATAATTAATTTACAGACATGCTAGGTGTTTGAGATATACAAAGATATACTCCAATTGGATAGGTAATCTTCAAGCACTTCAAGGACCTTCAGAATATGTAATTTAAAATATTTTAGGAACTTAGATTTTTCTGGACTGATCTTCTCCCAGCAGCATCAATCTACTTTGAGAGGATGATGGACATTGAAGAAACTCCATGTCAAGTTTACATTTTTGTGGAAAAATTAACCACTGGGAAAGAAAGTATTGTTGTCTCAACTACTGACTACTTGACAATATACTGTATAAACTGGACATGCAGGACCCATAGGAAAGTGACGACTAACCTTTGACAGAACAAGCTGAGATAGTTCTTCAGGTTCTTGATTTGCAGAAAAAAACTGCAGGATATGCTGCAGGACACAGGGAGAAACGAGTGATGATGGGCAGAACAGTTTGTTAAATGTCCTGCCTCACTAAAAGACATGTGAGAGATTCTAAGTCTGTTAACCAAAGATGGGTGCCCCGAGATTGTAAAGAAACTTTGGGTGATTGTCCAGTAGCCAGATGCCTCTGTCATTTCTAAAATTAAAAAGTTGCTTAAAACACCCTTCCATACTCAAATATTATGTCATTTTATGGTCTTTGATGTAGTTGAGGATTAGATAGTTACGATTATAATTTGCTTTAGTTATAACAAAAGTTAAATTAGATGTAAAACTTTGAACTCAAAAGACTAAGGTAATGATAGAACATTTTCTTGAATTTTGCTAAATACAAATAGACTAGAAAATGTAAGTTTAATTCCTGCTTAATAACCATTTTGTTATATGTAATTTTGCTATGTTAAATTTGAAAACACCAAATTTACTAAACAGAATAAGGGAAGTGATGTGGGTAGATAACAGGGAAGGGGTGCAAATTGATAGTACTGTGAGCTGCATCAGAGAGAGGAGATATGTCAGACAGAAGCAGGAGAAAGAAGACAAAATGCTGCTCTAAGAAAAGGTACTAAGACAGTTAGATAATTATGGGTTAATTCAAGAGTTAAGAGCTAGCTAACAATATGTCTGAGCCATAGGCCAAATAGTATGTAATTAATATAAGCTTCTGTGTTTTTCTATGGGACTTAGAGCTAGACAGAACTAAGCAGTTATAAGCAGGTCCAGACCTTGGGGCTAGTCTGAACAAGAGTTTTCATACTACAGTGAAATCTATGAGTTTGTTTGGTTTACATACAGAGCAACAGTGAGGGCCTACTTAAAGAATCAAGGACAACTCCAAAGCATCTGTGCCTTGGCATGAATAATAACTTACTTATATGTACTAAATGGAATCCTCCTTTCTATATACTCTAGATCTCCCAAGGTCACAAGTAGGACTGGAAAAAGTAACAGCTGGACTTTCGGGTGAGATTCTGTGCTTTATGTTTCTTCATGTTCTAAAAAAATCAGTATGCCAACTTCTATAGACAAAGCTATTTTAATACTGTGCTACTCAGTCAGTTTCCATGTCTACCTGGCTGAGGTCATTTTTATTTTAAGATCATATTAATGCAGGAAGAAAAAGTCTTACTATAACTCATTGTTTCTCTTTCTTTCTTTCTTTCTTCCTTTCTTCCTTCCTTCCTTCCTTCTTTCCTTCCTTCCTTCCTTCCTTCCTTCCTTCCTTCCTTCCTTCCAACCTTCCTTCCTTCCACTCCCTCCTTTCCTCCTTACTCTGGATTTTATGTAGCCCTGACCAGTATGGATTGCGTAGAGCTAACTGGCCCTAAACTTGTGATCATTCTATCTTGGCCTTATCCATCCATGCTGGAACCATGGGTATGCATCATGCCAAGTGTCATTGCCAAATATTTAACTCTTAGCCTTCAAGACATTTCAATCAAATTCATAGAAAAGGACCCTCATTCACATTTGCTTTTTATTTTCTTAGTATTCTGATTTTCTATTCAGCTTACTGTGTAATTTTACTTTTTTTATACCACTTCCTCCATTGTTCTCTGTTTTATCTTTTCTTCCTAGCACTTTCCTGTCTCATCTTTCATGTTATTCATACACAGTGAGATCATATTGAAAGAAAACAGTGCTGTTTATCCTTCTGGCAGTTGGTTTTATAATTTGCAGTTTAAGTCAAATTCCTGCAAGTGATTCTTTTCTTTATATCATAATCATCATTATTCTGTATATGTATCACACTTTCCTCATTCATAGCTACCCTGATTCATTATCTTGACTATTTTAAAAATTGGTGAAATAAAAATGTATGTGTAGATACCTCTGTGATATGCTTACTTAGATTCCTTCAGGTAAATAAAATAGAGCTGTATACCTGGGTCATATTTTTGTCTAATTTTTTTCTTAGATTCTGAAGGAAACAATATAATACTTCATTTTATTTTTAAAAAATTACTATCTCCCCTCCCTTTAATATAATTGTCACTTTAATAATTCTACATATTTAATTTTTTTAGAATTATTATCTATTTCTAAGTTTAACTGGAGAAAATTTTGTTACTGTCTTTGATTCTTTGGACTATTTTATGTAGGGTTTTACTAAAGGAAGACTAGGAGAAACGTTATAAACCTGCCATCTTCTATTACACATCTTTTAAATTACTAATTCTTAATGAATTAGTTCCTCCATAAAGAATTTCAGAGTCCCAGATCTGTCATATCCTAGCAGTGGATCTGTGTGATATTAGTTAATCTTTTTGAATCACAATTTTTTTGTTTATAATAAACTTATAATGAGTGATATATATATTTTTTTTATTTTTTTAGAATCTCCCATGTCATCAGTATTGCCTTAATTATTAGTGACTACTATTTACTTCCATAACTTTTATGGAATAGAAAAGAAATTGAGTGGGCATTCTAATTTTAACCATGCTGTCTGATAGTGTTATCATGATGATAATATCAGACAACATTAATGATTGTCATAAAACATGACATATCATTTATCCAGTAAGACTTTATATCTCTGATTTTTCAGAATCTTCTCCTAATGAAGAATTTTATGCTAGGAAATATAATGAGTATTTCTGTGTGCTAAGCACATTTGAATGTGGTTTCCAAGTCTTAAAAATATTACATTCCTAAAAGGTTAATGTTTTATCAGCCTGGTGTTTTTTGAGACATGGCCCTTTGATGTTTTAGGTTTCTAGAACTGAATAATATACTGTACTCATACAAAATTAATCCATAAATCTTTCTATTATATTCTCAAGTCTCTTTACAAACATTACTGGAGCTAAATAAGGATGATGATACATATATTACTCTTGTATGGAAGTAACAGTAATGCTTGTTTTTAAAATCTGGGAACTTGAGAAGTATAATAAGTTCTCTGTGTATATCAAGTACATATATTTGTTATTCTTGCTATCAAGAAATCTAGTATCCCAATAACAAAAAAACAATTAAAAACTATTATTCCAATTGGAGAATATGTTACTGATAAAGATTTGGTATAGATGAAATTGTTCAATCACAGAGAACCTCACTTCTATCTACTATTCTGATTTACTGCATGAACATTCTTGTAGAAATGACAATGTGAGAACACTAATGAATGTACAAAATATTTTGCATAGTATTTTGAGCGTGATAGCATAAGATAAGAATTTGGGTGTGTGTTGCATTTGTGTTTTATTCAAATATTGGTTATAACTACAAAACACATAGAAAGTTAAATGAGAAAACCTAGTAATAGATTTTAACTTTTTCATTTTACAAGTTCTGGTTTTGGAAGACAAACTAGCAGAATCATCACAATTAAATAAAATATATCCACATGATATCCCTTAAAATTGAATGTAGTTTTATATACTTATGCACATGTAACAAAATTATGCTACATATTACTACATAATTTCTTCAGCCTTCCTCATATTTGATATTTATGGATAACCTTTATCTCTTCCCCACTTTACATCAAAATAAAATGCTCAGAATTGAATAAAATATTAATAACTGTGCTATCTCTTTTTTAACCTTAAAGACTAAGCACATTTCAAAAGATATTATAAAAGCATGTTATGTAAAACTGATGTGCTATTGCCTTAAAAATAAACAGTAGGGTAATAAAACAACCATTCTTGATAAAAGCCATAGTTTATACTAAAACAGTATTTGATAAAAAAAATTCTAGAAAAAATAATTTGAACATAATAAAATGCATTAACTTAAGATTAAGAGACAACAAATCTAAACACTGAAAAATATACACACAATTATAATTAAATATATGCAAAATATTTATAAAATAATTTTAATAATTAAAATGTAAAAGTACAGGACTAAACACAGCAAAATACTAAAGGAAAGTATAAATATATATACAAAAATTATGAATGAAAAGTGTCAAAGATTTTATTTCATGCAATTTTCACTGCTATGTATAAAACGATATGGGAAAACTGAAGATAAACTCTTAAGATGCCAGAAAAAAAAGACAGACAACTGTTATTACATCAAGAGTGATTAATAATCAGATATATATGCAATATTAACATTAAATAAAAACTATCAAAAATATTGAAACAGAAATGATGGTGCAAGTGTGACTATCAAACAGTTGGAAATCTTAGTAAGGAGGCACATGATCTACAAGGCATGCGGAACCTACATACTGATTTTATCCTAAAAAAAAAAAAAAATTAGATAAAAGAAGAAAAAATAAATAGAAGAAAAAGACATTTAGTAATTCTATTCACTATAAGTCTAGTCAGAATCTCATCATGAGTCCAATCTAACTAATAAACAGATAAGTTTACTTATAAGCATACATATTCATATTAAGAGACTGTGAAATAGTTTATGTTTGATAAAAAGTCAGTTATAAATTAGCACGCAAAATACTTAAAAGTGCAATTCTAATAATAAAAATTGTAATCTAGGAGAAGTATCTCAGTGATTAAGATTGCTTACCTCTCAAATAGAGAACCCAAATTAATTGCCCAGAACTTATATGACGTAATTCAGAATTGCCTGTAACTCTAGCTCCAGTGAATGTGATTCACTCTTTTGGCCTCTGAGCACCAGTAACCAGTATATATACAGAAATACAGACAAACACATAAGTAAAAAAGCCTTATAAGAATTAATACCATTAAATCAGTCAGCTATAGAATGACTAATTTCCTATTAATTCATATAAGTTATTGTGCATACGTGAAAGTGGAGATTTTTGAATAAGAGAAAAAATTGTGCCAGAGAAACTAGAAAAATGTAAATGCATCTTAATAGTTATAACAAACATCCTTGTGAAGAATGTTAGCAACATGAAAATTTTTATCTGTGGTGGGAAAACACTTTTTAGACAAAAAGACCCCTTCTTCCTGATGTTGATTCTACTATTGTATTATCCTCTCTTTATGTATATCGACAGAGTCAACAAAATATAGTTGAATATCAGCATTGTGATAATGTTTCACAATTTGTGTCAGCAGTCTTATCAGGAGACAGACTCTTCCTTTCTGGATTTTACTAAGGAAGCTGGCATGCTGTGAGATTTCCCTATGGAGAGGGCCACATGGCAAGGAAGTAATAGGGTTCTCCAGCAGATGGCTAGTTAAAAAAAATGGCCTCAGGTTTGACATATTGCAAGGAATCAAACCTGCCAAAAAACCACTGGAGCTTGAAAGTAAATTTTTCCTTTTTTGAATCATGGAAAAGACCACAATAGTGGCCAACATCTAGATGATATTTTTTTTAAAGATGAACTATAGCCCCTTTTAAACTGTGACCAAATAAATTACGGTCCATAGAAGCTTGAAAAAGATACATGTACATTTGTTTGAAACCAAATATGGATGGCTTACATAAACACTGAATTGTAAGTGTATTTTGTGTTATACATTAAAATTTTAAATCAGTTACATTAACATCAAACCTTAAACTAGAATAGAAAAATACATACAGCATAACAAAATTGATCTTAAATTTGTATCAATAAACCAAAATCCATACCAATGTAAAATATTTTGGGATTACCAGTTAATTTTTGAATCAAAGTAAATTCAATAATTTAATTTTTAAAAAATCACTCATATACCATACGCCATTTTCTTCTTAAAAGAGATTAACTATGACCATTAACCATTTATAATTAAAACAAACATTTAGAAACAACATTTTGGGAATTTGGGCTTAGTTTTCTATTACTACTGCCTGCTGATTAAGGAGTGTTGGCAATCTCACCGGTTCATGACACTGGATCATCTTAATCTGCAACCCTGAAGCTGATGTGACCATCTTTTCCCATAAGTTGATGAAACCTTAAGGGCCTGGAAGCAATCCACAGGTTCTCATCACTTGTGGAAATAAAAACAGAATTCTTCCAAAGCAATATATCCTTAGACACAAACTTCAAAGTCAAGATACCTTTAACATAGCAGCCTTTGCAATCAATTGTCTTTCTGCATTTAGCTCATTAACAGTTTAAAAAATTAAAAGAAAACACAATGATAACTATAATCCAGATTCTGTGTCTATTTTCCATTTTTTATGTGGCTTATAACATTTTTATTACTCTATTTCTCTTTTTTAGGGACTTACTCTACCCTCTTTCTTTCCACTTTGAAGCCTATATACATTTTACACACATTGTAACCCATTTACAGTTTTTGTTTCATCTGAATCTGTTTTATTTTCCAACCTGGAGAGCTTTTAAAATACTCACACTCTCTTAGAGACCCACAAGGCTTTTCCAGAAAATGCTGAGTCAGGAAGGGTCTGCTTTTCTGTTTGCCAGCAATAAACATCAGACCCAAGAAATGCTGCTACCAAAAAGCTGTTTTCCATTCTGTTGTTCTTTTCTTTAATATAAACAGAAATATTAATTCAATCAATGCTACCAAGTCTTCTGTGAGACTTCAGGAACCTGCCTAGTTAAAACTAGCCTGCCACCAGTCTGCTGCTACCATTTTGAATGTGGCCCCAATGCCATGCTATCTCTGTACAGTGACTCACTTCAGATACACAATCTGAAAGCTTTTTTGGCTCAGTTTCTGTGCCCTAGAACCCTTCCTAATATTTCTCAGGCTTTATCCACATAAATATTTACATAGGTATTCAGCCCATGTTAGGACACCATCTATTATAGTTAGGTCTCTTGATCCCAGGTGGCCAGAGGTCTAGACCCACAGACCTGCTGTCTCATACCACTTAGTTGCCCACCACTGTTTAGGCCCAAAAAATTACTCAGACACTTATATTAGCTACTGTTTGCCCAACGGCTTAGGCACATTGCTATCTAGCTTTTTCATCTTATCTCAATCAATTCTTATTAATCTCTCCTGCCACATGGCCCTTGGCTCATCTGTGTTCCTTACATGTTTCTTCTTTGGGTGCCCGGCTCGATCTGCTCTGATTCTGCCCTTTTTTTCCTACCTATTCTGATTTCCCCACCTACTTTTTCTACAGTGCCTGTCATGGGCCAAAAGAGTCCTATATTTAAAAAAGGACATACACAGAATACAGAAAGACATTCCCACATCAATAATATAGCTAACCAATTGCCCAAACTTAAGTTCTAGTATTCATGCCCAGCTAGAAATCATCATTATAATGACTTTATTAGTAATTTTAGTGAATAAATAGTAAAAAAAAAAACTTTGAAATTCTTTCAGTAGAAGACCAATTGTATTAATGTGAATTTCACAATAATTTTTCATTACTGGTTCACCTTTAAACAAAAAAGACAGATTCATCCTGGATTCATGTATAATGTTGCATAGTACTTCTCTCAAGTCACATCTCACTTTGAATTCCACTTTTAACAGAGCAAAGTAAGTATGGACATGTACAGTTATCTTTTTTAAACAAAAATGAACCTATTCTATAGCCTATAGAATAAACTCACATTTAAGACAAGTTGGGGTTTTGATGAGCTGCTTATATATACCTTGGATATAATCACATCAAAATTTAAACTTAGTTGAAATCTTCAAAACTGTGTTCATAACTGTTCTATTGTTGTTGTATTATTTTGACAGGCTTTGAAATCACCTAGCAGCCAGAAACCTGAAAATATCTGTGAAAAAGTTTCTGGATTGGTTTGATTGAGCAAAAACATCCTCCAAGTATATATATGGCATCTTTCTATCGGTTTATGTCTGTACTGAATTGAGAAGAGTAAGTAAACTGAAAAAGAGCATTCATGATTTCTTAATTCTTAAGTGAGGCCACAATGTGACCAGCAGCCATATTTTCATGTTACCATGACTTATTTTCCATGAAGGACCATAGAGACCAAACTGAACCACATTAAACATTTCATTCCTTAAGCTCATTTTGTCAGGTATTTCATCACATCAAGAAGAAAAAAAGTGTGAGTATGATTATGAATGCTACTATATATTTGTAGAGATAGAGGACAGCCTCAGTTATTGGTCTTTTGTTTAACATATTTGAGACAGAATCTCTTATTGTTTGTTAATACATATAACCAGTCTATTGGCTCAATGATTTCTGAGGAGTCTCCCATCTCTCTCTCTAATCTTACAGAGTAGTCATTAGGATTACATACCGGAGTTACCATGCCTGGTTTTAGATAGGTATATTTTGAATAAAAATGGGCCTTTAATAGATAAGAGATTTTAAGTTTCCTATAGATGCAGAAAAATATAGTCCATGTGAAATTATGTCGTGAAAAAAATATGATCTTCAAGGAGTAAAAACTCAAGACAAATACAAGTTAATCTACACAGTACCTTCTGCTTTCTTAGAGAGATGATTACTCAAAAGTTCTTCAGATGGGTCTTCAGATAAGTCAAAAGAAAACAAGATTTTTTACAAAAATAATTCCTAAAGATATAATCTGGATTTTGGAACTCAGAATATTATCTTCTACATCCTCTTTCATAATTTGACCCTTGAAAACAATATTTGTCTTGAATTTTTAACATATATGAGAGTACTTCATATGGTTTGGCTACTTAATTTTTGTTTCTAATTTATCTACATTCTAAGAATATTTTTAGAACATTAATGCCAGTTTCTGATATGTGTTTGTAAGATTCTTGGATAAGTCATGACTTTGATTGCCTAGACATTTCTGACAATCTACCATGTTCCAACAGATTGTTGAAAGAAGTCCAAGGACACAGGTGGTAGCAATCATAGCTCTGTGTATATTCCTTTTTTCTTTTTTCTAATAACAGAACTGTTAATTGTTGATTAATTCAGTTCCATGCATCTTCTGATGCTTGGGTCCCTCACTGAAGGAAAAGTAAGTGTTAAACATTCTTGTTCTTGTGCCAAAGGAAAAAAATTTAAATTACATGCTGAATCTGAAATATATGATTATATTTAATACTTTCGTTGGAACATGAGATGCATAGAATTTGTTTGTTAGCATTTTAAGTTTGAAGGCCCCCTGCCCTGCTTAAAGATTACTTTCATCTACTAAAAGCTTTGCACAATGCCTTCCTATGGACCTTCTCACAGGCCATATACCACCAACAACACAGTGAACAACATGACTTTTCACATTGAATATCAGAAGTGCTTAAACTTGTTATATATGAATAATATTGTTTTAAGTGCTCATGTGATAATTGGGCCCATTATATCAATTTCCATTTATCTAAGGTAAATTTACTTGACATTTTAACTATATAAACCAAATATCATCATAACATTACCTTTATTGAATAACAAGTGTATAGGAATCTGAAAGAGAAGAAACCTTTAGATTTTTTTTTTCTCCATGATAATACATCACTTTTGTAATCAGAAAAAAAATGTTTCAAAATAGAAAAATACACTGATGAAACTTAAAACAAATAGAACAAATCTTTATTTTAAAATGAGACAAGACTTTACAAATTGTGGCTAATCCACATAAATGTATAGTTTGAACAAAATATTCAATATACTGGTATAGTAGAAATTAGTAACCCTTTTCTTCCTATTGGATTGCTTTGTCCAGCCTTGATGTAAGGGTTTGTGCCTCGTCCTACTAAAGCTTGTGATGCAGTATTCAGTTGATATCTCTGCAAGACCTGTTTTTTTTTTTTTCTGAAAAGAAACAGAAAAGCAATGGGTCTGGTGGTGATAGGAGTGTTAGGGTAGTAAAAAAAATGGAGGCAGGGGAATCTGTGATTATGATATATTATATATAAGAAGAATAAATTCAAAAACAAAAATCTAACTCAATTGATTGTTGGAAGGTTTAAAAGTAATTATGTTGTAATTTATATATGGTAAAACACCAAACACTTGTCTTTCTAAAACTAAAAACTCCATTGTAGAGTCACTGAAAACAATTCATCACATAAAATTTCAATATTGGATAAAAATAGAAGTAAAGAAATCTACTAGAGATATTTATTACAAGTAGATTATTCGTAGGTAGATAGGTGGATGATAGATTTATAAATATAAATAAGATTGATAAGATAGATGATAGATGAAATATAAATTAACAGATTTTGATAACTTGACATCTACCTATTTTTTTAATACTCATTAAATTCTAAAGAGTCAATGATCCTGTATGTGTCATACAAATGTTGATTTTACTCTTGGCAAGGGTGTTGAGTAGAAAATGATCGTGAAATATTTTTTCAGACAGGTTATGATTTTTTTTCTTCTCAGTGCATTGTAGCATGTACCAAAACAGGCAATGACACACCAAGTCTAAAATCAAAATCAAACCCATCTTTTCAATTTTCAAGGCATTACAAATAGCTGTCATTAACTTTCCAAAACCTCTATTTCACGTTTTTTAATGAAGTTTTCTTAGAATATGTTCAACAATGAAAGAAAGACCTAAATTTTCAAATAAATGCCTCTGATACATGATAATCTAATTGACAAATACAAAGTCAGAAAAAGATTATAAAACATCTATTCTATCTCCTATATCTATAATGAGAATATCTTTTTGTTTCTTCTTATTTATTTATTTATTTACTTTAAAATGAAATTTTTATCTATGTGTCTCCCTGCTCTTCCCCTTTCCTCCTCCCAATCTCTCCCAGTCAACCTTCAGACTCACCTCTTCCCCATACTCTCCCCAAAAATGTCAAGAAGTCCCAAGGTGCTAGGTAGGCATGGCATATCTCCTTCAGACAAGTATGATCCACTCATCCTGAAGTTAGGGAAAATTTTATGCCATTGAAAAGAAATGATATCACTACAAGTTAGATGTATATGAACACATGTGAATAGGTTCCTAAAATGTGAAAATTTAGTGTCATTGTTTTTCTCAAGTTGGAAAATTGAGGCATTCAGAGCATCTGATCAATGTTTAACATCAAACTAATTTTTTTTATTATTTTCAGAATAATTGTGGGAAATAGGTACTTTGTTAACCTTAGCATTATCATGACTTGTTTATTAGTTCCTTTGTTAACAAGGTAGTCTTCTGTCTAAGTAATGTCTACCTCTAATAAATACACTGCCAACTATATTGGGCACATTACCAAATTTAGGAAAATGGTGCCAAAAAACACATGGTTTCTTTTGTACATCATTACTGTCATATGAATTTCAGAAAGGTTCAAGATGTACTTATTTACTCTAAATTATTCTCTTCAGAAGAATCAGATTTTTGAGACATGTCACTGTAAAAAAGACTTTGTACTTATGGCCATATCAGGTATCATGTTGTTCCATAGGGAGAAATGAATGAATATTCAAAGTAGAATAATTTTTGAACTAGTAGAAATTATAGACTGGGAATTATAGGTAAACACCATCTTTTCAAGCTTACAGCAAAAACATGCTGACATTTGGCAGGTACAAGCTGATGATTTGTGTAAGCAGAGCTTTGCCAGAAGGCAATTTTCTGGTAAGATTTCCTTCTGGACATGTACATGTTACCTAGAGAATTGCTGCACAACTAAAAATTTTGGATAAATACCTAGAAATAAGATAAAAAGAATCTTCCATGGAAAGAAGTATCCTATATCAGACCAAAGGACTCTATAAAGGCTATGACACAGATTATCTTGGTTTTTATCAATTAAAAGAGAATGAAAGTGAGAGAGAATATCTGCCATTATTTCCTCATGTAGTGTCCTTAAATCTGCAGTATCCTCTGCTATTATTTTCTTTTCGTTGACATTCAGATTAAGATGTATTTCCTCCCAATTTGACATATCTTCTCAGATAAGTCATCCATGTTTGAGAAAACTGGAAGTGTTTTTGAAGTCTCAGGAGTAACAATAGATATTACTTACCATAATATACACTAAAATTTAATTGGTCCCAGGATATAGAAGGTAGTTCATGGTGTGTAGATAGTTTATAAAAATATTATCTTCAGAATAATGATAAAAGACAATAATTTAAAATGTACCAAGGTGAGTTGAATCTCAAAAAATAAAAATAAATTTTCTTTGAAAAGAGATAAGACATGCAAATATTTCTTTTAATCTTTAGGAGAATGTCAAGAGGGACAGCCAACAATAAGTTGGTGGCAAAAAACAACCAGAAGTCTAATGAGTTTTAAATATTTAAAAATTATTTTTAAAGACAGGCTGAAAAAGATTCTTTACTGAATGCTTGTTCAAGGAATACACTAAGACATAAGAGTGTGATATTTTTGGTGCTGTGGGCATAAAAAATGGCAATCTTCTGTCTTTGGGACAGGCAATGTAGGTATTCCACCACTTCATACCTGCTATCAGAATCCAATTACAAATCATCTATTGAATGGGGGAGGAACTAAAAAAATATATAACACTGTTTCTTTGAAAATCTTCATCCAAATTGGCAGATATAAGACAAAGATTGAGTATTATCAGGAAAAAGGGACAGGAATACCCAAAATATCCACTTTGGAAGACTATAATCAAGGAGTCTTTCACAAAAAAAAAGCTAGAGTTGAAGAGAACTGAGGACCTGTCACACAAACAAAATGATCCTTTCTGTAATTAATAATAATTACTAGAATACAGCTTATAAAGACAAACTAGTCTATGGCAAAAAGTACTCAATGCCACTTATAGTTAACAGTAGAATATGAACACACACACACATACCTACATGCACAGATGATAGATATATGACAGATACGTAGATATATAGATCATAGATATATAGATTCTAGATAGATAGATGATAGAGACTGGAAGTGACAGAAAAAGAGAATATTAATTTCTCTAGGCTAAAATATTCTAAGCACATTGTTACAATATTGTGACCTTTCACTAAATATTGTATCAATTCCAAAAGTTATATTTATATGAGTAAGATAATTGCAACAGAAACAAACGAGATTAACTCAACAACCCACCCAAAGAACCTGACAAAGGAAGCAGCATCCATATTTTTGAGCATCGGCACTATTGTTTTATCAAAGAAACATAAGTCAAAACCATAATTATATATTACTAGATAATAATAAAATGACATGTCAATGTCACAGGAGGTATCAGTTTGGGGAAGAAGGTACAGAGTACTGGAAGAGATGACTGAAATAGGTGGCCACTTGTGGGGAAGTATGGAAAACTTAAACTTAAAACTTCCTGGAGCATATGAGGAAGACCCTATGAAGACTCATAGTAATAAACAATGTAGAGCCCAAATTAGCCATCTTATTTACCAAGGTAAGGCCTGCAGTGATGGAACTGGGACACAAACCCGGTCCAAAATTAATAAACCACACCTTTCTCTGCCTAAAAGATGTGTTGAGACAATGTGGAGGTGCCCTAATCAATGACCGGTTTATATTAAAGCCAGTGCCATAAAAAGGAGCAAGTCCATGGGTAGGAAGATTTCTCCTGACTTCAGGCCTGGAAGGGTCAGATACTTCTTGATACAATTTTCAACCACTCAGTTTAAATTCCTCAGACAGACTAAGAGATAGAGACTGAGTGTAATGGCACGTTGGCCCTTGTTATAAACTCAGAAACAAAATAGCTTAATTTGAAATCCGTTCTCATAATACTCCAGCTACCTTTTCTAGCCTCTGGCACTGATCAGACCTAGTATTTAAACTTGATTCCTATACAGTTACTGATTTGTTCCTCTTCTAAAAAATACTAACATTCTTCTAGCCATCAAGGTGTCTGTGTAAGAAAGAACAACTAAAGCCTGAAAAGATGGCTCAATAATTAAGAGCTTTCACTGACTGGTCTTCCATAAGACCCAGGTTTGATCTCCAACATTTACATGGCAGCTCACTTCCATATTTAAATACAAATCCAGGAGATACGATGCTTCTTCTGAACTCCAGGAGCATTAAAGCATACTTGTGGTACACAGACATACATTGCGGCAAAATACTTTACAGACTTTTTTTAAACAAGCGAGAGACAACTTGATAAATGCTTAGCATAAAAAGGTCTTTACTCATACCCTACTGAGCATAGGTCATTGAACTCATTTTTACCTTAACCCTCTCTCTCTACATACCTTACATTTGTACTGAGTACCAAAGCTAGAAGAATCCATAAAGCCCTAAGCTGAGTATGACTAGATGCAAATAATTGTCTCTTTTCTTCCATATTAAGCAATGAATCCCCCAGAGTAACTGTTTATCAAAAGTCAGATCTAGAAAAAGAATAAAAATGTTTGGAAGAATTAGAACCATGGGCTTTAATATTAGAACACTGGCTACACTGAATACTAAAACAATTAAAGTAACAATAACATATCTTGCATATAGTGACTTTATATTTATATAAAATTTATATGAATATTAGTTGATTTTATCTTTTTGTGATTATATAACTCTTGATAGATTATAATGCTATTTTAAACAAATATAATGGAAATAAAAAGAATATAATTAACTTTATACAAAGTCAAACAGGAATGTCATATAGCAAAACTGGGGTTCTTAATTACTCACTCAAATTATATGTGAATGTAAATCACATATTATTATGTATTTTATTATTATATTTCTATTTTATATTATATTTATAGATTTATATTATACATATGTTACATATTTATACTATATATGATATAGGTATATTTATATTATGTACATATATGTATAATATATGTTTATTTATTAATTTGTTTTATATATGATTATATTAAATATAATATAGATTATCATATACATATAATGTTTATGTTTTTACATGTAACCTATTATGAATATGTCATATGTAAACAAAGAGGAATATGTATGTATGTGTGTATGTCTGTGTGTGTGTGTGTGTGTGTGTGTGTGTGTGTGTGTGTGTACTATAACCCAAGTACTAAAGCTTTCACTGTGGGGTGGATAAATCATTCTGAGAGGAACTGTAAGGCACAGTCCCATGGATTATAATAGAATGTTATAACCCTAAAATAGAAGTTCATTCAGAAGAATAATTTGTCTTTTTTTCTTCCTAGGTTATTCCCTGCTTCTTAATCCCCAAACCTAACCTAATATGAACTACAAAAACAGGGGTGAAATTATTGCAGCCATCTAAGATAACATCCTGTGGAACTTCGTAAAGAACACTTAAGAGCTAATTTGTAAAGCACACTAGCAACTTAGGAAGATGACAAGCATCAGGGTATTAGCAATCATGTTGTTATTTTTCTTGGCTGGCCACTGGTTGTTTCTGTAAGCTCACCAATGATACATGTTCTTCCAATAATACTTGGCTCTTGTAAATATATTAACCACAGAGAGATTAAATCGAAGTTGTAAAAATATGTATGTGATTTATAGAGAGATTCATGGTTCAAAGTATGGTCACTAGCAGAGATTACCTGCTTCTGTATAACTGTTTCTTTATGATTGGATAAGTATCAGCCTGTTGCTGAACCGCCATTCTCATGTCCATATAAGGTAAATGAGTGTTAATACCTACTTAGTAAAGTGAATTTAAAGATCAATTCAATATACAGAGAGACTTATCTTAGCAATTGGAAGAAAATGAGCCTACGCATCAGTCTTGTCTATTATTATTCCATGTGTTATGTTATGGTTTCTTGGCCCCAGGCAGCCAGAGGTCCAGTCTCACAGACCTGCAGCCCCAGATCCCTTAGCCACCCACTGCTGCTTAGGCCCCCAAAATGACTCAGACGCTTCTATTAAGTTCATACTGTTTGGCCTATGACTCAGGCCCTTTGCTAGCTTGTTCTTTCATCTAAACTCAACCCATTTCCATTAATCTGTCCTGCTGTGTGGTCCATGGCTCACCTGTGTTCCTTACATGTTTCTTCTTTGGTGACAGGATCTGATCTGCTTCTCCTACCTATGCTGTAATTTCCACTCATACTTTTTCTATGGTGCCTATCATGGGCTGAAACAGCTTCTTTAATTAAAGATTGATAATCACAGCATACAGAAAGACATTCCCACATCATCTCCCCATTTCTGTCTAATCAAAAAGGAAGGTTTTAATTTTAACATAGTAAAATTACATAACAAAATAGCTATTAAGCAAGAATTACAGTTACAACATCTAGTCTATTTGTATTTAGCAAAAGTAAAATATTCTGTAATCTACCTTATCCTTTTTAATCTAAAGTTTCATATCCAAAATACCTTTTAAAATAGCTAAGAAAAATTATACTGTAGGGGGATTATGTTGTTCCATTGAAAGTAATTGTCCCCTCCTATGAGTTTAATAAAAAACAGTGACTGGACAAAGACAGACAGGAACTGTGAGCGGTGCTACAAGACTAGGAAGACTCTAGGAACAGGCAGAACAGAGTAGAATGCCAGAGAGAAGCCAGAAGAAGCAGAGGTCAACTATGCTGCTCTGAGAAAAGGTACCGAGCCCCATGGCTGAACAAGATAAGAGTCTTGGGTTAGATTAAGGGTAAAGTGTTAGCAAGTTATATGCCTAGGCCTTAGACTGATCAGCCTAAAACTATTGCAAGCATCTGTGTGTCTCTGCAGGTCTGTGGGTCTGCGAGTCTAAACCTTGAAGCTAAGCCCAAAAGTCCAGGATAGAAACCTCATACTACACTATACCTATAACTATCTAATCTTCAACATTAAAAACCACAGAAGGATATAAGGATATTTACCCAAGTAAATAGGAAGTGCAAGCAACTTCCAAAATCTAGAAGTAACAGAGATGACACCTATCTGCCTGGACAGTCACCCAAAGTTCCTATACAAATTTGGGGCATCCATCTTCAGCCTACAGGCCCAGAGTCTCTTTTCATTTTTGTGATGCAGGAAATCTGCTCTGCCCATTCTGGCACAGTTCATCAGTTGCTTATCCTCGAGTCCTAAAGAATGTCTGACAGATTTTTTGCAAAGCAGGAACCTGAAGGACCATCTTAGCCTGTTCAGAGGTCACTTTCCTATGGATTCTGCATGTCCAGTTTAAACAGCATACTGTCAAGTAGTCAATACAAGAACAGTTCCTTTTCCAGTGGCTAACCATTGACACAAAGAAAGTAAATTCCACATAGAGTTTTTTTTTTTTTATGCCCATTTTTCTCTTGAAGTAGATTGGTGCTGCCAGGAGCAGATCTGTCTTACTGTCCAGAAAAGTCTATGTTTTAAAAAATATTTTAAATGCCATATTCTGTAGGTCTTTGAAGTGTTTGAAGATTACCTATCTAACTGAATTATATCTTTGTATACCTAAACCATCCTAACATACATTGCTTAATTATATATTACAATTTTAAATCAGTTACATTAACATCATATCTTAAACAAGAGTAGAAAAATACATACAGCATAAGAGAATTGACCTTAAATTTGTATCAATAAATCCAAATACATACCAATATAAAATATTTAGAGACTAACAGTTGATTTTTAGATTAAAATAAATTAATAATCTAAATTTTAAAAATCACTTAGATATCATATCCTCTTTTTCTTCTTAGAAAGAGATTAACAATGACCATTAACCATTTATAGTGGAAACAAACATTTATAAACAATATTTTGTGAATTTTAGCATAGCTTTACTTTACTACTTCCTGCTGATTGAGGGTTGCTGATAATTTTACAGGTTCTTGAGACTGGATTATATTATTCTGCAGCCCTGAAGCTGATATGGCCATCTCTTCCCATCAGTGGTTTTTTCAGGCAGTCTTGGTTGATGAAATCATATTTTCCTGTAAGCAATCCACAGGTTCTCATCTTCTGTGGAAACAAAAGCAGAACTCTTCCAAAGCAATAAATCCTCAGACACAAATTTTAGAATCAAGATACCTTAAAAATATATATTCTTTTTTAAATTAACAGCCTTTGCAATCCATTGTCTTTCTGCAGCTAGCTCATTAACACTTAAAAAAAAATTAAAACAAAACACAATAGTAGCCAAAATCCATATTTTGTGTTTATTTTCCATCTTTGCAAGGCTTATTATATTTTTATTACTCTATTTCTCTTTTCAGGACTTTCTCTACCTTCTTTCTTTTCTGTCTGAAGCCTTGTACCTTTTACACACATTGTAACCCATTTACAGGTTTTTTTTATCTGAATCTGTTTTATTGTGAATCCTTAATCATTTTCCAACCAGAAGGGCTTTTAAAATGCTACCACTCCCTCTCTTAAAGAGCCACATAGTTTTTGCAAATAAAGCTGAATCAGTAAGTTCTCTTAAAGGGGCCACATCTCTGTTCACCACCAGAAAACAGAGCAGACCCAAGAAATGCTGCTACTAAGAAACTGTCTTTGACTCTATTTCATTTTTGTTCAATATAAGCATAAACCATAAATCAAATCAATCTCATGCTACTGAGTCTTTAGTGATGCTTCAGAAACTGGCCTGGTTGGAGCTTATGCTCTCTGCTGCCAATCCACCAGTGCCATTTTGAATGTGGCCTGGATGCCACATTATCTCTATACAATGACCCACTTCATATACACAATTTGGAAGCTGCTTTGGCTCAGTTTATGTGCTCTAGAACCCTTTCTAATCTTGCTCTGGATTTATGTTTGTGTTTGGTCCACATTGGGACACCATCTGTTACAGATAGGTTTCCTGGTTCTGGACGTCAGCAGTCTAGACCCATAGACCTGCTACTCCAGACCACTTAGCCATCCAGTGCTGCTCAGGCTCCCCAAAATGATTCAAATGCTTATATTAACTTCATGCTGTTTGGCCTATGGCTTATGCACACTGCTATCTAGTTCTTTTATCTTAATTCAACCCATTTCCATTAATCTGTCCTGCCACATAGCCTGTAGCTCACCCTTGCTCCTTATGTCTTTCTTCCTTACATATTTATTCTTTCAGGGCTTGCTTGATCTGATCTGACTCTGCCCTTCCTTTCCTACCTATTCTGATTCTCTACCTACTTCTTCTATGGTGCCTGTCATGGTCCAAAAAACCTCTTTTATTTAAAGATTGATATTCACATCATACAGAAAGACATACCCAAATTAAAATGAGTAATTATAAAGAGTGAATAAGCCCAGCTAGTAATGGTGAGATACATCTGAATTCCTATTATTTGGAAGGTGAAGGTGTGGGGGAATGTTAGTAGAGGAGGTGGAAGTCACAAAATTTTTAGTTACATAAGGAGCTTCAAGTTTGTCCAAGGTACAGAAAACATCATAAAAATCAAAACTACAGATCAAGAGAAGACCCTTTTCAGGTATTTGAGAAAATTTAAAATAAAAGAAAATTGTTTAAAAAGTGGAAATTAATGCTGGAAAGTAGTAAGCCATTGCAAACACAACTTTAGTTACACCACTTCCTAGACTTCCTAGATGAGGCAGGAAAGCAGAAGACTCATACAAAGGGAAAACTAAGCAACCTTGGTGGAAATATATTGGAACACCTAATATCCTCAGGATATTGCACAGCCTTCATATACCTTAAATCCAGTTATAATTTCTAATGAGATAATTTTTCAAGTAGACTGGTCAAAAATGTAAATGAAAGCAGTTTTTTTCCAGTTATGTGACTTGGTTGGTAGTACCAGGCCCTTTTTTTCTGTGTGGACCTTAATGTTTGCTATTGAGTTACCCTGTGGACCTTAGAACCACTTAGGAAACATGCCTTTAAAATTTGCCTGAGAATTTCAAACATGCATATAATAATGTGGGTAGACCAGTTCTGGAGCCACATTATCAGTTGTATACTGCTGCAGGGTTTGTGAAATCCATTCCTTCAAAAGAGTAATAGTCACCTAGGTGATTTTGAAACTATGAGGAAAAATAATTTTCTTTGACATACCTTTTTCTGTGGTTGTGCTGATACCCAGTGAAAGTGGGAAACATCGTATAGCTAGAAGGCTACCCAATCACAGGGAGTAAGAAGTCTTAAGAGGCTGAATTTCTGGAGTCTGAAGAGGATTCTATTATTTCACCTAGTATATATACAAAGATTGTAGCTACTAACCAGAGGAAAAATGTAGTGGACATTAGACATTTGTTTAGTTCAGGCCTAAACCTGGCCTAGGTTTTAACACAGGAAACATGAGTCCAGGAGTTATTTACCATTAACCTCTGTGAAGAACAAACAGTTTCCAATTTTAAAGTCCCAGAAACAAAAGGTTTCTATGCTTCACTCCACAGTTCCTCCCCCCAGTTTGTGTTATTTGTTGCTGCATGGTTCTTTTTCTCTCTTCTCCTTTCCTCTCACCCTCCCTTCCTCATCAATCTCCCTCTTTTATCCCTCTACTCCCTTCTCTCTTTCCTGATTTATCATATTTTTACCACAAATTTAGAAATATTTTTGGTTTACTATGTTTTAAAATGCATGACATTTAATTTTTTTTAAATTTTTCCTTCATGTGTTTATTTAATTTTCTTTGGTCTTTATTCTGGTTAGCTAATTATTTTTCTTTCTTTTTCTACTTTTTGTTTCTAATTTTTTCTCTTGTCTCATGTTTTTATTTATATAGACATAATAATAGTTTGACTTATTCATCTTTTAAAAATGTCTTTTTATTCTTTCTCCTCATAACATTCTCATCTATCACATTTAATTTTTACTTATTTTCTTTTTCCTGCCTCCCTGCTTCTATCCTTTTTCTCATTCATTTGGCATTTTTATGACTACCTTAGATAGTATTACTTTAATTTAATAGCATTCTGGATTATGTGTGTGTGTGTGTGTGTGTGTGTGTGTGTGTGTGTGTGTGTGCATTTACAGAAAGTGTGCTTTAATTTATTGTAGTATAAGACTATATTTTGTTTGGTTTGATGTTGTTACATTTTGCTTTCTCCTCTTTGAGTAGTACTAGTATCTAAGCCCTGAAAAAGGAACATTTTATAAAAAGTTCCCTAGCCCTCTCCAAAATAGAACAGAGATCTATACTAGCAGATATTCAAATCACAATGCTGGAACAGGGAAAATATGAAAATGTAAGAAATCATAACTACTACAAAAGAACATAATTCATCAACTACTGAACTCAAAGATTATGAAATAAATAAAATTCTGAAAAAATAAAAATGACTTGTAAAAATATTTATTTGCCTCAAATTGCATACAATAAGGTTTTGCTAATTTTCCCCTAAAGGAAGCATAAATAAACATCTAGCATCCACCCAAGATCCCAATATAACACCAAAATTTACTCTGGAAATCAGGAAATTGGTCCTCCTTAGAGAGTATAGGTGATAGGTTATTTAAAGACATATGGACACTTCTTTCCAAACCTGATATACTTGAAAAGCTTTCATGTAGTGTTTTTATGATGAATATTGTAAATAATTGTCCTGTTTATGAGCTTAATAAAAAGCACTGATTGGCCAAAGGCAGACATGCAGTATGGGTGCGGCCAGCAGAATAAGAAAATTCTGGGAACAGGAAGAATAGAGCAGAAATGTCACAGAGACTCCAGAGATGCAAGGTAAGCCAGAAGATTCAGAGGACAACTATACTGATCTGAGAAAAGATACCAAGCCCCATGGCTGAACAGGATAAGAATCATAAGTTAGTTTAATGGTAAAGAGTTAGCAAGTTATGTGCCTGGGCCTTAGGCTGATCAGCCTCAAATTAATGTAAGCATCTGTGTGTCTCTGCAGGTCTGTGGGTCTGTAGGTCTACACCTTGAGGCTAGGTCCAAAAGTCCAGACCAGAAACCTCTTATTACACTTTACCCATAATCAGCAGTGCTTCCCTGTGGTCCCATAGATGGAGCCTTCTCTAGTCATACCTGGGTCATCTATCCATTATGGAAGTCTATGTAAAGATTATTAAAAGAAATACAAATAAATAAAATTTTCATAGCTTCAATTATATCACACTTGTGTGTATACCTGAGAAATTATAAATCAGCACATCACAAATAATAAATATGGGCATCAATGTTTATTGCTTTAATGTTCAAACTAACTAAGATGGTTATTAATGAAGAGATAAAGTAACTGTCAATTCATATACACTATGCAGATTTTCAAAGCAATATATCAATTTTGAGTTCTTACCCCAATTTTTATAAAAATCAATACAAAATATATCAAAGACCTAAATAAAGGTGATAAAATTAAAAATAAAAACCTCTTGGGGGGGGGGAAACAAGTGCATGCTTTGGGAATCAACTCAATGACTTCTTTCTAGAGTTTAGTGTTTTATCTTAAAATTTAAATTGGTTTGATTTTATTGGTTTTTGGTCACTTGCAAGCAAAAACTGATATTTTTCCATCTAGAGTGTCTTTCAGAATATAACATTGAGAATAAGAGAAATAAACTCTTTTCTTCCTCAGAGTTACTCCTGTGTTAGCCACAAAACCCTGAATGTGTGACTTTAAGTGAATTAGGCCATATTTTCTCATCTTATTATCAATTCTTCCTGAAAATGTATTGTATCTTCACCTATTCACTCATAACTGTTGTTATTGCACACAAGAACTGTCACATTACTAGTTGCCACACAAGAGTTTATTTGGGGAAGTTGCTACGCAGGTGCAAGGAAAGAGAAATGGGGCCAGAGAGAGCAACCCCCCTCATGACATTTCCTTATGAGAAAACAGGTGAGCACAGATTTACACAGCCAGGCCTAAGGTATGAAATGGATGGAAGGGGGTGCACAGTACCTAGTTAGGGGGCTTACTATGTGGATTTATGTGGCTCCAACTGGATCATGGCTACACCTGGATTATGAATATGAATGAGTGGGGCAGGCTCTCTGCATGATGTTGTGTTCTGCAGGCATCATGTTAGGTTTTTAAGATTAGCATGTTTGCCAGATAGATACTACATGCCAGAATTTCTTAAAACAACCAAATATGCTATTGAACAAAAATTGAATATCCAGGAATATTTCTCAAAGTTGATACTTGAAGCAACACATTTTTGTCAATCTTTCCTCTTGGTGTAACAAGGCTTACGTTTCAGCCTCAAATTACATTCCACCTTTAGGGTTAAACACAAGGATACTTTATAATCACAATTTTGGAAGATTCTGCACTGTTTATCTATTCATACTTTAGATAGTCTGTATTTGGCACTAGCAAAACATGACTAAATAAAATTTTAGTGAAATAAAAATATAAAAGTTGTAAAAGTAAATAAGCTGTGAAGTTTGACACTGAAGCTATCAAATTCAATATAAGGAGACAGACAAGGCTTTCATGAACTATAGACTAGAATAAAAATGAAACAGAGTATTAATCACAAGCATTACTTGTGACTTCCCATTTATTAATAGTCTATTCAACTCTTCACTTTTGCCTTAGTATGGAAAATTTTGAAACTATAAATAAACCAAGAATATGGCCAACTTTTAACTTAAAATAAGCAAATAACAATAACAAAAACAAACTAGGACTGGAAAGATGACTGAGCAGTTGAAAGTATTGGCTGGTCTTCCAGAGAACCTGGGTTCAATTCTGAAAAACCACATGGTGTTTCAGTACTATTTGTAACTCTATTAATGGGAATATGTCACCCTCTTCTGTCCACCATGTATGTCCATATATTTGATTCACAGACATAATCCAGACCATCATGTATATACCTAAAATAAAAATAAATAAAAAACTTGAAACAAATATAAAATGTATTGCCACAGTGTAGAAGGATGTCATTGTAGGGGTTTTTTTCCTCTTTGCTCTTTGGGGGCTTGACACCCAGCTCCCAAATAAATACATGATGTCTTATTCTTACTTTCAAATGTCCAGATTTAGCTTTTCTAATTTCACTTAAATTATACTATTTCCTTAACTATGCTTTGCCTCTGAACTTTTTGCCTTTCTTTATTTTATATATATTTGCCTTTCTTTATTTTATATATATATATATTTGCCTTTCTTTAGTATATATGTCCTCCTCTTCTTCTTTTCTTGCTCCCCATCTTCCCTTGTTCTTCTCATATTTATTATCTTTGCCTTATAGCCATGCCTATCCCTTTACTACCAAGATAGTGCCTTTCCAGCTTTTTATTAGAACAATCAGGTATTTTATACATGCAAAACAACACAGTTCCATAGTTAAACAAGTGGAGCATATAATAATGCACTAAATATTTACATCATTAAACACATATTCCATGCCATAAACAAATGTAACACACCTTTAACTAATATTCTATAAGATGAGATAGTGGGCAACAAAACCACCCTATAACTTTTAACCATTAGATGGTACTATTATCTCTAGAAGGTAAAGTAAGAATGAGTGCATTCACAGATCTAAGATAAACTGGTCAAAATGTGATGTGACAGGTTGTTTTGTTGATTTAAATGTAAATGTTTAAATTTTTTAACACTGCGTGGGTTTGCATGTATCGGATTCATAGTCATACATCCAGAAAAACATGTTTACACCTAAAATAAAAATAAATATAAAACTTGAAACAAATTCAAAATGTATGGCTGTAGGGTAAGAGAATGAGACTATTAAGTTGAATAAAAGAAAATGCAAATTGTTATGCCCATAAAGTTAACACAAGTGTGCTCAAAGTTGTCAAAAAAAGTGTACAACTACAGAACCCACCAAACAATTTTTAGAAAGGCAGACATAAGGTTATCTGCATTATGGGATGGGAGCTATGGTTTGAACAATTTTAGGCAATTTTTATGAGCAGGCCAGATAAACCATGTGCTTCTGAAAATATTTGGATAACAATACATTCACTAATATCTCAAGCACAATTAATCTTGTAGTTATTAAGTCTAGCAATAAATTAGATAAAGATATCAGATAATGTATAACCTTCTCTTGTCTTGTTTTTATTTTCTCATATTACTTTCTTATCTTGTAGTGAATCATTTTATTCCATATGAGCAAAAAAAAAATGCTATAATTTCTCCTGACTCGGTCTCATCTCCTTATCTTTTAATTTTCAATCTCCCCAGAACCTTCCATTTATTTCAATGAAATCAATAATCATTCATATGTAGTTAATTTCTACATATAGAGTTCCATATCAGATTTTTTTTCTGAATTCAGAATTTCTCCATCTGCCTCCTCAGTATCACTTTGTAGATGCTGAATTCCCATTACAAATTTAGCTTGCCCCATCTGAGACTCATCACTTTTTCCTCTAACCTGCTTCTCTAGTGATCTCATCTCATTAGGAACAGAAACATTATGTAAACTAACAGATTAACATATAGTCTAGTATTTATTTGTAGATATACAAAATAATATGGCTCTAATAGTCCTATAAGCAAAGATTTAATAGATTTAAACTAACAAGGCTAATATTTATATTTAACCACCAGTATTTGTTCATGATTGCATTCCCAGACAGAAGGGGAAGGGCACACTTACTAGAGTGAAATTATGAAAACTGGACTATACTCCCAGAGAGCTAATTTTAAAATGCTTTCAAATGTGAGTGAAACAGGAGGATTCCTGTAAATGGAAGGTCAGCTTGGTCTATATAGTGAGTTCTATGCAAGTCAGGACTGTATAGTGAGGCTCGATCTCAAAAATAAATAAAAAGCTGAAGAAAAGGAGGCATTAAAACTCAGTTATTACAATGCCTTCCAGAAATAATGACCAGGCACATTTGAAAGATTTAACTGATTTGTAAGCCTTTTCCTGATTCTTTCAGTCCCTGGATTCCTGATTTGCTTCAGAAGACTAGGACTATGAGAACAAACAAATATGATTCAAGATAATTCCTGCAGTGGAATTGGCTTATGTGCCTGTTTCATTTAATCAAAATGTATTGTGACTTTAGTTCTGAATCATGTTCTGAGAACCTCTTACTGTGGCTGATGTGTCCTCTCTATATATAGATCATAGAGAACATATAAAGTCAATAAGCTATAACTGAGGGCTACAGAGAAGCATGGATGCAGTTAGGGATAGAGTAAAGGATGGCCAAGAAGTGAATTATTTATATAGTATATCTGTGTTTTTCATTGAATTGATATTGTTGATACAAAGATACTACTATTCTGCACAGAAACATTGAAAGACTTTTCAATGTACCTGACTTTAAGATTCAGAATCTTGTCTCAGTCACTCTAGTGATCAATAATGCTTTCACAGGCTTTAAAGACTTCCTGGTTATTAGAAAAGAATGATTCACATCAAGCAGAATTTTCACATCCCAGTCATTACTTATGTAAATAAATATATCCGCTGGGTTCCTGTTAAACAAAAATATTGCTCTACAAGTCATGCAACAAGTTGATGCTTTTCTTACAGTCTTGATGACTAGGAAAAATAAACAGAGAAATGGGAATAACTACTACAAATAGCATCAACTACTGGACTACACTCATTGCCAAGAGTATGGAATAGAACTACCTTTACAGTTAATAATAGAGAGATATTCATTCATGTGTCTATTTGTTTATATCTTCCATCCATCTCAAAATACCATAGAAATTAAGACAGGAAGGAGGCAATTAGAAGTGCTAGTTCTGTTACATGTTGATCTGTCACCCCTAAAACTCTTTCTAATGGGAAGAAAAAATGCTAGTTAAGTCAACATGAGATGGATACTATAAAATTGACTATGCTTTAATAAAAAGAAGTTATGAGAGACCTATGGAGTCTACCTAAGATTTCACTAAAAAACAAGAAAAGGTGGACTCAATATGTGTAACTAATGACAATAACTAGAAAATAAATAAAAATAATTTTGTGTTTTTCTCCCACTGAGTTAGACTCCACAAAAAAAATGGACTGCAATGCACCTTTGTCACACATATATTTCTTTAGTTTGATGCTTTTCCTTCAGATACCACTATCCCTTTATTGGACCAAAGTCTGAGAGATGTAAAAATTCATAGCACTTAAGAAATTACCCTTTTTCTTTTACCCCAATTATATTAAATTTATGACAACATGCATCAACATGCTATTTTACTTTTCTCTATTTTAGTAGCTAATGAAGATAAGTGAAAATAAGTACAACCCATCCAAATAACTATGCATTAAACCTGATGTAAATCAAAAATGGTAATGCAGTTAAAATTTAATTGCTATCTCACAGGAAACATCACTGCATAGTGACTATACATCACAATAATCATTAAGTTTTTATATCAACTCAACAGTTGGTGCATGATAGCTTAGAGATTGACTATAATATGCAAATTGGATAAATTTGCACTTTGAAATATGAATATAATATTCTGTTCTTCAGGAGTTATCCAATGATGCATTATGAAGTGAATGGAAAAGAATTCTTTCCCAAGTTCTTTTTTTAGCAATATTCTCCAATGAATAATTTTCAGAAATTCACTTGACAAGTTTTTTTAAATATTAAAGTTTAAGTATCTCAGTATGTAATTTTCTACATTCAAAGAAGTAATTAAAAATTACAAGCCTTTATATTTACTTTTATTTTTTCAAAGTTTTGGAATATTGAATTTGTTGTAGATAGGTTTGCATTTTAAAACCAAAAGAACATTAAAAACCAATAATTTTCTAGGGATTTGATGTACTAGCTCCAGGATTATTTAATGACTTGATGTAATATTGTGAGGCCCTGATGGTCAGAGGATGCTGACAATTCTCTCTGAGTTTGGCAACATGCAGGACTCCTTCTCCCTGGTGGAGGGGTTCCTGATTTATTTGGAAATCATCTCTAGGCCTAGATGCTTGATTTATCTCTACTGTAACTCTTAACAAAATTGTCTGAAAATATTCTTCCCCTGCTTTTCCTATAGTAGTAAGGTGATATGGTCTTGATATTTTGATAGGGTCACACTGCTACTAATCCAGTTACATGATAGGAGCATGTCACTTAATGCAAATTATGTAATTCCTCAGCTACTGTCCCCAATCCAATGTTTCTTCATACTCTGAAAGTTGAGGTGCTTCTCCGAAGCTATCTCCTGGAAGGCTATTTCCATCATGCTCGAAGGCCATGCAAAACTCTCGGTCACCACTTCTGTCATTTGTTCTGGTATATTGGCGGTGAACAGACCATGAAAAAGAAGGGGAACCTTGTAGTTAATTTTTAAAATTTACTCTTTGACTATTTGGGACCCTGCCACACAGCTTCCAAATAAATACATAGAGTTTTATTATTACTTATGAGTGCCTGGTTTTAGCTTGCCTTGTTTCTAGCCAGCTTTTCTAAATTAAATTATCTTGTTTCTCTTTATGTTTTGGTTCTGGGCTCTTTACCTTTCTTTATAGTTTTTCCTTTCTTTCTTATTTTGTGTTTGGCTTTGTGGCTGTGTGGCTGTCTGCTGTTCTTCCTTTTCTCACTCCTCACTCTTCTCACTTTTCTTCTTTTTTCCTAGATTTAACCTTGAATTTATTCTTTTTGCCCTGTGGGTCCACATATTTCTTTCTCCTGCCTAGCTCTTAACCATTCAGCTCTTTTTTTATACCAATCAAGCGTTTTGTACAGACGAAGGTACACAACTTTACAGAATTAAACAAATGCAACATAAAAGAATGCAATAAAACTTTGCATTATTAAACAAATATATAGCGTAAACAAATTTAATATCTCAAGCTAATATTCAGAAACAGACACCTACAAGATAAAATAAATTGCATCATACAAAAAAGTTGCATTCTTTCTTAAAATGTGAAACTGACAGTTTCATTGAGAGGTAAAGATTACGGTCTCCTCCTTAATACTGTATGCTTCTTTGCAATGACTTACTCCATATGAAAGAATAAATATGGACTGCTAATAGGCTCTATGCACAAAATAAGTGTAAAATGATCCAAAGACCTAAATATAATAGTAAAATCCATAAAACACACAAAAAGAATTATAGTAATAAGTATTTGGTAACTTTGGTTTGTTAGTAATTTCATCACTATGACAGCTAAATAACAAACAAAAAAAATACCAAAGATATTGAAAGAGCATATAATTGAGTTTCTGCTTCAAAGAATACTATCAAGAAAAAAGATCAACCACACAATGAAGAAAATCTTAATGATTTATAATATCTATATGTTTTTATCTCTAAATAAATAAATAAATAGAAATGGCAAATGGACATCTTCAAATATGATGCTCAAAGAAATACTAATAATAAAATCTCAAAATCTTGTGAAAAATCCATATTCAAATGTTATTTTCCATCTCTTTTCCTCCCTTCTCTTTTCCTATAAGTACACAGTAGAATAATATATAAACTACAGTCATACATCAAAATTAATGAATTATTTTACAAACCAAATGGAGACAAATTATAGTGAGATGCATACTATATTCTGTCATTTAAATAGAATAAAAATGGTTAAAACTAAATACACATAAATGCATACAGAGATCACATACCTTGGGACTCCTTGCCCTTTTGGAGGAGGGGATGGTGTAATGAGGTGAAGGGAGGCTGAGGGAGGACTGGGAGGGGTTGGGAGGATGGAAGTGGGGGCAAGAAGGAGGATACATGGAAAAAACGTTTTTTAAATAAATTAAAAAACTCTGAATTTGGAAGTGGAATGAGGAAACTCTGGGAAGAATTAATAGGGAGTAGCAGTGGGAGAGGTGATGAATATGATCTAAGCATATTGATTTATGCATGAAATTACTAAAAAATAAATACATAGAAATAAGAAAATGAAAAATCACTATTATATATACATTTAATAATTACCCATTTTTTAAAACAAGAAATATATGAGGCACAGAAGGAGTATTGTGGTGCAATTCAGGTGTTAGCTGATAAGGCTGGGAGGCTTGTCTTTGGAGTCCTGGGAACTTGAATAGGGCATGGCCAGCCCTGTTGAAAAGGCTGCTGAGATCTTGAGTGGCCCCTGTTTTGTTCCTGCTTTCTTGAAGACAGGATCAGCAACCCGTTGTCTGACAATCCTAATTGTCTAACCAATCCTAAGGTTCAATTTGTATCCATGAGTGTCAAAATATCTTTCAATAAATATTAATACTTTGTATGGTATATTGCAAGTGAGAAATACTGCAATAGAGTATAAACTGGCCTTTCACAATTGGTTAGGGATAATGTGGTGTTGCTGCAACATACTTGTAGTATTAAAAATAAAGTATGAATATTCAAAACTGGAACAAACCAAACTTACATATGTGAATTTGAAAAGAAAGCCCTCTTCCCCAGAATGAAACATGATATACAATGAATACAGGCAAAAGACACAAATAAGACCTATGACTTCAGGAAGACCTTGATGTAGTTTGATACACTTAGATCAATATTTTTGTATAAGGAATGCAGTCAGAACTCAGAAGGAGATGCTTTCTGAACTACTAAGCCTGGACTACTTAAATGTAGTTTGATGTCATACAAACTTAATCTCATGGTTGTATTATTTGAAACTGACCCTGATGTACTAGCAATGGCCTAAACCCCATCAGAAGTGAAAATAAATTCTTAACAGTTTTATCTATAGTGATCCAAGGAATTGATGAGGGCTGAAATGAAAGGTCTGCCTTTAAACAAAAAGTTAGACATTTAAGTCACCTTCAAAGTAATTTTCTAGGTCAAACTACTATCCTTGCATTAGTATGCAGTTAATAAATAGTAGAAATTCCATTGGGGGTTCATAGATACTTTTCATTTGAACAGAATTAAAATTAAATTGCAGATTAACTTTGAAGAACATTATTCTGTTACCTTTTTTCCTAGTACATCCATGCATGAAGAGTGAAGGTCTTTTTGTCAATATACAGTTTAAATTGTTGAACTGACAATTTTATGAACTTGCATTTTCCTTGAAGACTTTGACATGGCTTCTAAACTCTTGAAGGATCTCAGAACATGTCATTTTAACAATTGTGTGCATAACCTTCAAATGTACAGTCAGATGCAGGAAAAGAAATTGCCATTCACAGGAGGAAGTATGAAAGTACCTAGTAAATGTTTGTTTTAGTAATTGAATTTTAAAGATACATGTTTCCTAGATAAAGTATAAGATAATAGACAAACTATTTTCTATTTTGTAATTTTAATTTTTATTGAAAATAGATTTTTCCATAAAATATATTCTGATCATGATTTCTTCTCCCTCAATTTCTTTTAGATACTTCCCACATGCCCATCAGCCTAAATCCACATCATTCTTTCTCTGTCTTATTAGAAACAAACAGGCAAAAACAATAATGAAAGAGAATAGGACAAATCAAACAAAGAAACAAAAAACAGAACCAAACACAAAGCACAGAAAATACACGTAGATGCAGGATATACACATTCTGATATACAGAAATCATATAAAAATACAAAATTAGAAATTATAATAATTTAAGCAAAATATTTACAATCTAAAATAATACTCAGATATGCATTATGAGATTAAAAAAAAATCCTTCAAAGCACCATTGAGTTTATTTTTGTGTTGGTTATCTACTGCTGAGCTTGGGGCCAGTCCTTAACTGTGGCTTGCATATCCAATAATATTCAATTGTAGAAACTTTTTTTTTCCTTTGTAATCAGTTGTCAATTGAAGATAACTTCTTGGTTAGAGACGGGAGCTTTAATCCACTTCCTGTCTAAGCCATAAGACCTTGTCTGTCTTAAAACTCCAGAGTCTGTGCATGCTATCAGATTCTCTTTGAGTTCATATGTTTGGCAACCCTATTGTATATAGATAGCTTTTTTGCACATACCCTCATTGAATCTTACAATCTTTTAGCATCATTTTGTGCAAAGTACCCTGAGTTCTTACAGGAGGCTTTTAATGGAGTTATCCCAAGTAGGACTGAGTGCTCCAAGGCTTCTCACTCTTTATGTTAGTTCTCACTGACAATGGATTGGTATTCCTCTTGCCCCACTGCCCCAGTAAATTCTCCCCAGCATAACCTGTTTCTTGACCTTAGCCATTCTGACTGCAGTATGTTGAAATCTCAGAACAGTTTTTACTTTTATTTTCCTAATTACCAAGGCTGTTGAACATGTTTAAGTGTTTCTAGGCTATTTCTGTTTAACTGTTTGAGACTACTCTAAGTCTGTAACACATTTTTAGAAATTGAGTTGTTTCCCTGGTATCCAGTTTTGCTTTTCTTCATGCAATTTTTAGGTATTATCCTTCAATCTGATGGATAGTTGCTTAATTTTTTTTTCCTTTCTGTATACTGCTACATTTTCCTCATGATAGACTTTTGTTGTAAAGAAGGTTTTCAGTTTCATAATGTTTTATTTATTAGTTGTTAATCTTAGTACATATGGTTTCAGTTCAGATATTATTTTCCTATGGAAGTGAGTTCAAGCCTATTCCCAACATTATCTTCCATCAGACTCAAGGTATCTAGTTCCATATTGAAGCCTCTGATCCATCTAGAGTTGAGTTTATACAGATTGATAGATTTGTATATATTTAATTTTTCTACATGCAGCAACCTAGTCTGGCCATCACCAATTTTTGGTGATTCTGTCTTTTTTTCCTGTTTGCATTTATGACTTTATTTTTTGTCAAAAAAACAAAACAAAACCAAGGTGTCCACAGTATGTGTACTTATGTCTAGGTCTTAAATTCAATTCCATTGATGAATATTTGATAATCTTTCTAAATGTAGTGTATATTGAAATTGCTTTGCAAAGTTTAATGTGGTTTTGGATACCATACCTAATTTTTTTTTTGAGAAACAATAGGAAACACACAAGTAGTGAGGTACTGAACATTGAATCTTTTATAATTTCTGTCTGAGAAGTCTAGACTAGTGATTAAGAGAATGATTACTACATAATGTGTCTCTTCAAGCACACATCTTGCTGATTCATTATGTTCAGCACAGTGAATATATGATGTTTACTAATAGGATGTTTAAGAATTTCTGTTTATAACTGCCTGCTCTTTCTTGAATGTTCAGCTAAATTGTCAGCTACTTTCTGAAGTCTTCCCAATTTCCACCTTCCTCTCAAATACCTAATGTATTCTCTTCTGTATTCGTATAACACTATTTTATACCACTAATGTATCACACAATTCACTATGCACTGAAACACTACTTTCAGATATAAAAGTCAAAAGGCTTTTGAATGTTCATCTAGCTTTTTATATCATGTGCACTGTGAAAATCTATACTACATTTGAATTTACTTATGTGTCTTCTTACTATTTACTTATTTTGGGGAAAAGAAGAAAAATAAAAGTAAAAAGTTGAGAAAGTATTATTAGAAATTGGCAAGAATATGATCCATTCTCATAAAAGATTCTAAAAATATTATTATAAAAGACCATATCTTTATGTGAGACACTCCATTTCAAAAAAAATTATGCTGCTCTAAAAGTCTCTATTTGAAGTCTTTGTATGATTTATAAGGTAAAAAGGAAAAATGGAATAAGATAAAATAAATATGGCTTTGCAATGGGTGTTTGAAAATCCCACTACATGTCTTCAGATCTCTAAATGTTATAATCATTAATTTTGGGAAAACTTATTAAATAATTAAATCAAGTCATAGCATATATAGCATATAGTATTGTACAGAAATGTCCAAAAATATCAGCTGTTAATTTGGAAAAGTTCTTGGGAAATTAATAAGTAGAAGATATGTACAATCTATGATATATTACCAAATTTAGAAGATATGTAAGACAACACAACCTTTGTATCTTTGCAAAGCAGACAAAATGCAAAATTATGTTTTCATAAATGCAAAAAAAAAATGTAAGGTATCCTCCCTGGTTAGCCAACACTTTTGATATGTATATAAGGAAGAAGGAAGGAGGTAAAAGGGATAAAAAAAATTGTCAATTCTGGGTAGTAAAAGGTCTCTGTTTACTTGTTATATTTGCTTGTGAAGTGCTTGGCTTTTCAAAATACCAAACATTTTCATTTTAAATTTCAATTAAAGTCATAACATCTAGATCCAAAAATTAACAACATTGTGACAGAATCTAAAGTATAGGTGATATATACCACTTCACTCAGTGTGAAAATTATCATTGTTTCTGTTGTTGTATTTGGGTTTGGGTTAAAATGTATGCAGTCAGTATGCATATGTGTGAATTCATGTGGGGGCCATAGATCTGCATCATGTGTCATTCATCAAGAGCTGTTTATCTTGGACTTTGAGAAACTATCTTACATTGCAACTCAGAAGAGTACTTATCTGCTGTGTTATCTCTACAACCCTAAAAAAAAAAATTATTTCTTAATACTAAAATAGATGTTCAGGCCAGCTACTATGAAAATGCTATAAAACTAGAATTAAAAAAAGAGGCAAGCATCCCTAAATTTAGGTCCTCAGGGAAAAACACTGCAAGCCAGAACTCTCCAGTGAAATCCAGTTATCTGGATGCCTCCATCTGTAAATTCCACAGAAACCCCAATCCATCCCATCACCCAGTTACCTCAGTGGCTACCTAACACCTACAGTTGCCTGGCACCTACTGGATTAAGAGCAACTACTTGAGACCGACAGTTTCTCAGCAACTATTGGATCAAAACTGACTATCTGAGATAAAAAGTTTTTCAACAACATATTGGATCAAGAAAGGTACCCGAGACCCACAATTTGCTAGCAACTATTGGATCAAAAGTTCTTATGGGATCAAGAGCTCCATCTGGATCCAGAAATCAAATTGGATCAAGATTGGATCCTTGAGACAGAATCAGCCAGTTTTTATTGTACCAAGAACAGCCCAAAGTGACACAGAATATGCTACCTCCAAGTAGACCAAAGCCCCAATTGGACTAAGAGAAGCTTCTTGAGACACAGACACAGCCAGAACAGACTGTACAAAAATCAGCTCCCTGACATACAGAGAAATTCTGCATTGAATCAAGGAAGCAAATGGGCAAATGCCAGTTCAAGAATACATATAACAATATAAAAAAACATATGATACCACCAGAATCTGGTGGTTCTACAACAATACTTGATCATCTCAAGGCGGAAGAGGAAGAAGGAAACAACCTTAGAAACAACTTTATGAAGGTAATATAAGCTTTTAAAAAGGAAATTAAAAACTCCCTTAAAGAAAAAGAGGAAAAGACAAACAAAAAATTGGAAGAGATCAACATACCCTTAAAGAAAATCAAGCAAAGCAATAAACAGATGGAGACATTTCATGATTTAAAAATTGAAATAGAAGTAATGAAGAAACAAAACAATGAAATACTAAAAATAGAAAATTTGAAGAAATGAACCAGAAAAACAGACGCAAGCATAACCGACAGAATGTAAGAGATGAAATATAGAGTCTTTGGTGTGAAAGATTTTAATAGTGGAAATAGATACATCAGTCAAAGAAAACACTAAAATCAAACAGGTCATAATACAAAACATTCAGGAAATATAAAACACCATGAAAAGACCAAACTTAAGAATAATAGAAATAGAAATAGGAGAAAAATGCTTGAAAGAACAGAAGATATATTCAACAAAATCATAGAAGAATATTTTCAAATATAAAGAAGTAAATGCCTATAAAGATAAAGAAACTTATGGAACATCAAGTAGATTATACCTCCCAAAATAAAAATCTTCTCAACACATAATAATCAATCCACTAAACCTACAAAATAAAGAACATTACCATTACGAGCTGACAAGGAAAAAGGCCAAGTAACTTATAAAGGCAGAACCATCAGAATAAATCAGACAAGTCAATGGACAAATAAAGACAGAAGGTCCTGGTCAGATGTTATGCAGACATCAGGAGACCACAGGTGCCAATAGAGACTTCTATACTCAGCAAAACCATCAATCACCATAGATGGAGTAAACAATATATTCTAAGACATAATTTAAACAATATCTATCCACAAATATATCTGTGCATAAAGCACTAGAAGGAAAACTCTAACCTACGGAAGCTAGATATTTTCATGAAGTCACAAGCAATAACTAATTCAACCGAAAGAAAACTCAAAGAAAGGAAACAACCACCAAAAATTACAGGAATTAACAATAATTCTTTATTAATATCCTTTAATATCAATGGACTCAATTTATCTATAAAAATACAAAGGCACAATGGACACAAAATCAGAATACATCCTTCTGCTGTATACAAGAGACATACCCCAATTTCAAAGACAAACACTGGCTCAGAGTAACGGATTAGAAAAATACTTTCTAAGCAAATAGATTTACAAAAAGAGATGGAATACCCATCCTAATATCTAACAAAATAGACTTCAAATTAAAATCAATCAAAAGAAATAAATATTAACATTACTTATTCATCTCAGAAAAAATCCATCAAGATGAAGTCTCAATCTTGAACATTTATGTCTCCAAGACAAGGACACCCAAATATATGAAAGAAACATTACTAAAGCTTAAACTCACATCAAACCCCATGCATTAATAGTGGGAGCCTTCAAATACCCTACTCTTACCGATGGATAGTTCTACCAGACCAAAACTTAATAAAGAAATAAGGGATCTAACAAATGTTATAACTAAAATAAACTTAATAGATATATAAAGAACTTCCCACCCAAACAGAGAAGAACATAATTATTTTTTTCCTCAGCACTCCATGGAACTTTCTATAAAACTGATAACATATTCTTTCATAAAGCAAATACGAATAGATACAAGAAAATGGAAATATCAGTTTGTATGCTATCAGACCACCATGGATTAAAGTTATAGATCAACAACACAAACCACAGAAAGGCTATAAAAATCACAGAAACTGAACATCTGCCATTGGAACCACCTCTGAGTCAAGGCATAATTAAAATAAAATTAAAGACTTCCTAAAACCCAATGTAAATGAATCCATAGAATACACAGACTTATGAGACAGAATGAAAGCAGTGGTCAGAAGAAAATTCATAATATTAGACTACTATATATTAAAAAATAACTTAGAAAAATCTCACACAAGAAACTTAACAGCACAGCTGAAAGCTCTAGAACAATTAGAAGCAAACATTCCTAGAAAGAAAACACAGGGCTGAAATCAATAAAACTGAAAGAAAGAGAACAATACAAAGAATCAATGAGAAAAGAGTTGGTTCTTTGAGAAAGTCAACAAGATAGACAAACCCTTATCTAAACTTAACAAAAGGCAGAGAAAGAGAGTTTCCAAATTAATAAATCAGAATAAGAAGATAGTCATTAAAACATACACTGAGGAGATCCAGAGAAACATTAGGTAATACTTCCAAAACCATATTCCACTGAACTGGAAAACCTAAAATGAATGGACAACTTTCTGGACAGGGACAACTTAAAATCAGATAAATGACCTAAATAGGCCTATAACTACTTCTAAAAACAAAACAAAATAAAACAAAAAAAACCCTGAAACTGTTATTAAAAGCCCCCCTCCCCCCAAAAAAAACACAGGGTAGAATTCTACCAGATTATTAAAAATAATTAATACTAGTACTCCTCAAATTGTTCCACATAATAGAAACTGAAGTATCATTTCCAAACTCTTTTAATGAGGCTATAGTCACCTTGATACCCAAGCCACACAAAGTCTCAACAAACAAAAGAATTACAGACCAATCTCCATCATGAATATTTATGCAAAATTACTCAATAAAATGCTGGTAAAGTGAATTCAAGTACAAATTTTTAAAAATCATCCACCATGATCAAGTATGCTTTATCCTGGAGATACAGAGATCTTTCAACAAACAAAACTGTCAATGTCATCCATTAAGTAAACAACCTGAAAAAAAAAATATGATAATCTCATCAGATGCTGAAAATACTTTTGACAAAATCCAACAGTCCTTCATTATAAAAGTCTTGGTGAGATCAGGAATACAGGGAAAATATTAAAATATAATAAAGGCAATACATAGATAGCAAGTTGACAAACAACATCAAACTAAATAGAAAGAAACACAAAACAATCCAACTAAAATCAGGACAAGTCAAGACTATCTTCTATTGACATATATATTTAATACAGTTCTCAGTCTTAGCTAAAGAGTAATTCAATAAAAGGAGATCATGGAGATATAATTTGGAAAGGAAGAAATCAAACTATTTCTATTTGCAGATAATATGATAGTATACATAAGTGACCCCCAAAGTTCTACCAGGGAACTCTTAAAATGACAAACACCTTCAGCAATGCAACAGGGTACAAGGTTAAATAATAATTAAAAAAACTCATAGCCCTCCTATACACAAAGGATACAAAGGGCAGAAAAAGAAACCAGGGAAACATCACTCTTTACAATAGCTGCAAATAGCATTAAATATCTTGTGGATAACTCTAACCAAAGTGGCAGACCTATATGACAAGAATTTTAAGTCATTGAAGAAAGAAATTAAAGGATGTCAGAAGATGGAAAAATTTCCTATACTTCTGAATAGGTAGAATCAACATAATAAAAATGACAATCTTACCTAAAGCAGATTTAGTATAATCCCAACACAATTCTTCACAGAACTTGAAGGAACAATACTCAATTTCATACAGAATAATAAAACACCCAGGATGGTCCAAACAATCTTGTTTAATAATAGAAATTCAGGAGGTATCACCATCCCTGATTTCAAGCTCTAATATAGAGCTACAGTAATAAATACAACTTGACAGTAGCCTTGAAATAGACTTGTGGATTAATGGAATCAAATCAAAGACCCTGACATTAACCCAATACCTGTGAATACTTGATTTTTAACAAAGAATGCAAAATATGCAATGGAAAAAAATAACATCTTTAACCAATAGTGCTGGCATAACTGGATGGTGGTATGTAGAAAAATGCAAATAGATCTATATCTATCACCCAGAATAAAACTCAAATCCAAGTAGGTCAAATATCTCAGAATAAATCCAGTTACACTGAACCTAATTTTTAAAAAGAGAGAAATAGCTTGAATGCATTGACATAGGAGACCACTTTCTAAATATAACAGCAGTAACACGGATACTGAGTGCAACAATTAATAAATGAGATCTTCTGAATCTGAGGAGCATCTGTAAGGCAATGAACATGGTCAATAACACAAAACTAAGAATGGGTAAAGATCTTCAACAACTCTACATTGGACAGATGACTAATCTCTAAAATTGTTCTTGTACATATTATGCACTCAATAATTGTTTATCAACCTGAATGGAATTATAATGCATTTTTATCATGTTATTTGGGAACCTTTTCAGGTGGCCACTTACCCTTTTGCAGAATTCAATTTTTTGTAAGAAAAACCCTGAAACCAAAGCCTTTTCTTTTGACAATGAAAGGAGGTGAATTTTTACAATTGACCTCATCATATGGTGTAAAAATAATCTTTGTGACATCTTATATTTCCAGCTGGAATTTGCTGAAAACATTTTTACATTTTCTCAAAGAAAAAATTTTACCCAACTACACTTTTCTTGTTGGTTTTATTTGGAGGCTGCTTGGTTGTGCACCCTTTCTATAATATCTCATTTATTACGTCTGTTTGCTCTTAATTATTTCATTAAATGAGATAGATTTTTTTTCTCAATTTTTGTGTCCTGTTGTTGAAACCAAATACATAGATAGTAACTATTAACAAGCATATCTGGATGACTTAGACACTAATATTTATTTTAAGCAGGTATAAAACTTAAATATGTGTTCCTCTTAGCAAAAAATAGTCAAGAGCTGTTTAAAGATTTCTTGGTTTTATTGCCATAAAAAAGATTATTGCATGAAATCTATTTGGTATAAAATAAAAATTTAAGTCAAATTTTGGGGAAAATCTGGAATATCAGAGACCAGTTCTTACCTAGCCAACTACTCAGGCAGAAAATGTTAGATCCTGTCTCTAGGAATCCTAAGCAAGAACAAATCCAAGTCTTCAGCTGAAGGGAATGCAGGTGAAGATAGAGTGCTGGAATTAAATGTAGAGGTCTCCACTCTCTGACCTTCATGGCTTGGCTCTGTGGATGACTCTATCCTGTGATATTTCAGGATATTTTTAGTAAATATGCAAAGAAACTATAAAGAAATAGATGTTCCTTATGTAAATTGTATGAATAAAAGCTAAAAAAGGGACTAGATCATATATACCCTATGTATGTCGCACTGTCAACTTCTACAGATTTAAGCTTTATGTCCTTCAGTTTCTCTTCTTAAATGGGATTTAAACAATAGCTCTCTTCTAATATTGTGTTGCAATTACTCTTAAAATAATTAATGCACGTATATTTTCTGAAAGAGGTTCTTACAATTACACTCTCAAAAAGCATTAGACACATAATTCACATTTGGCAAATATTTTCTATACAATTGAAACATTTTAGTTCAAACAAACAGTTTTAATGCTTTCTGTTTATTATAACAGTTAATAATATATTCATATTTGCAATTGTGAGATTATCTTGGAAGAGTTAAGAATATATTTACCATCAACACCTTTAGTTTCAATTTTATTTATATAACTTTAAGATCATATATAAAGGAAATATTATTTGATATTGTTTAAGAAAATTCCCATTTTAGGTGTACTTCAAACAACAATTGAATACTGTCATGCTTATAAAATTTGAAAGGGTTATTTACCTCTAAATTAGTTCATTACAGTCACTATAATGGTTAAGTTTTCATGAAATCCTCATAACTGCATATTATTTGATGTGGGAATGCCTTTCTGTATGCTGTGAATAGCAATCTTTAAATAAAGGAGCTGTTTTGGCCCATGACAGGCACCATAGGAAAAGTAGGAGGAGGCATCAGAGTAGGTAGGAGGAACAGGGTGGAGTCAGAGACAGAAGGAGCCAGAAGCCCAAAGGAGCAACATGTAAGGAACACAGGTATGCCATGGGCCATGTGGCAGGAAAGATTAATAGAAATTGGTTGATTTAAGATATTAGAGCAAGCTAGCAATGTGCCTGAGCCATAGGGCAAACAACATGAAGTTAATATAAGTGTCTGAGTAATTTTGGGGGCCTGATCAGCAGCGGGAGGCTAAGAGGTCTAGGGCAGCAGGTCTGTAAATCTGGACCTCTGGCCGCCCAGGACCGAGAAAACACTTTGTAACAATTATTGTTCATTATTTATTAACTTTTCCATGAGACAATTATAAAGGTATATGTGTTTGTTACTCAAAGTTCTAGTTATTCTTTTCCATTTCAGTTATGACCCATTTAATGAGTAATGGTGAATAGTAAGTACTCAATAAGATTATGACTATGGACACAAATTAGAAGAGATAAGTACCATCCCTACCTGTCTTAGAACAACATAAACAAAGAATGTATACAATAACACCAGTATCCCAGACACAACTTATCAATTGACAAAAACTGTTGTTTCTCACATGAAATTTAAATAGCAAAGAAACTAGAAAAAATAGCTCAGGTTAATTGTAAGAATTGAATTTCTAGCAAAATGATCTCTCTGTACTTTCTGTGCAGTGAGAAAGCAAAAATATTAAAAGTAAAGTGGTAGAGAGACTATAGCATGTTAGTAGATAATTTTTTTTATAACCATTGAAATGGTTTCAGTCACAGAAATTGTCCTAATAGCATCACATATGCAAGGATTTCTTGAAGCAATGATTGAAGCAAAAAATATTAAGAAACATATTGAATTATTAAGCACCTCTTGTAACTAATACATACAAGAATAAATAAAATCTTTGTGGAAAACATCAAATTAACATTTTATCAGGCACAGTAGGATAGAAATTACATTAAAAGAAACCCACTACATTTTTGAGAAATGAAATTTAGGACTAAAAATATTACAGCTTCAAACTTGTTTTACAAACATTATCTTTTTTGAAAACAATAAACATTTAAACATCTGAGAAAATATTTAGCATAATTTTCTCCCAAGTTAAAAGAAAAGGTTAATTTAATTATTGTAATATTTTTACTTATTTTCACAGAGATCATTTAGTGAGCAGTATCTTCCCATGAGTCCAAACTTGCACTGTATTCCATTTACCAAGACTTACTTTGTTCATAATTTTTCCTTTTATATTTCTATCACTATGTCTAACATTTTTTATTCTTTATTGAATATTCAGATTTAATTATCTTATTCTATATGAATGATTATTTTGTAGGTTCATACATTTGTGTAGTACATATATTCTTGATGCCTGAGGAGGTCAGAAGAGATAATTGGACACCTTGTAACTGGATTTACAGATGGATGTAAGCCACTGTGTTGCTGCTATAAACTGGACCCATATTCTCTAGAAAAGCCCCAAGTGATTTTAATTGTTCTACTACCTCTCCAAGTCCTTGAATTTTATAGGCTTTTTCATTTCATATAGAAACTTTATGCTTCAAACAATTTGTAAATGTGTACAATTTACCAAAAAAAAAAAACCCCACAAAGCTGAAGAAAGAAGCAAGTGGCTACCAAGGCTCATTTACTAACATGACTTTTCTTTGATTCTTTGGTCTCCGAATAAACTTGGCTCAAATGTATTCCTCTACAATGAAATCCCTTTATCACACAAGGTAGACTAAATTTTAATTCCTAATATACAGCAAGTTTTTTTTTTTGGCAGGAGTTCTTTTTTTTTGTATAACTCCTCCCTATGCTAAACTTTTCTCAACCTTAATGTAATATCAAATTGTTAGCCACCCTTTAAGTAAAAGTTCAAGGACAATTTACTTAATGAAACATTCCCTTACATATAATAGAATGGATAATCCTAGAATCATCTCCAGAATTTGGGACATGAAATTGATACCCATTCCAGTTTTGAAGTATGCTAGTTGCAGTAGTGAATAAAGGTATTAATTATGATTATCATGCCAGAGAAAAATAGGATGCCTTCAGCTACAACTGAAGTTAACAAAAAATCACTTCTTATGAAGAACCACATGTACTATGTGATAAAGATAAAGGCAATGTTCATTAATATGACTGTCAAGACTGTTAACAATACATGTATGAACAAAAAAAATAGAAAATGACTTTTTGTTTACCAGCTTTCAGATAAAATGGACAACAACCAGCCAGTACTGTTCAGTGATGTGATCAGATGTAGGTAGCATTATATGATCATTAAGAGGGTAGAAATGAAAACACAAGGAATTCTCCAATATCAGGCAAAATCAGATGTAGATGTTCAATAAAACTAGGCCTCATAGCACAGAAAAAATTAATCAGAAAAGATGAAAACTATTTGTCTTACCAAGGGTGATATCATATCCCAAAGCAATCTATGAAGAGTTGATTATAGATAAATACATAGATTAAAGTATATGTAGTTTTCAATCTCCTTTTTCTTTACATGTTTAAGTAACATAATGGGAAAACTTTTCTATTTGGATACTTCTTAAATACCATTGCACTGTTTTGTATATATGTTGATTGGCATGCCTGATGCTAATGTTTTATATGACAGAAAAAAAGTTTGCTTTATATAACCCTATCAAATTCTTATGTATAATACTAAGAGTGAAACAGATTACAGAATATCATCAAGTGGAAAAACATCTTGTGAGATCCATAAAATATCTCTTACAAATAACACTATGTGACAAGGTTGGTTTCCTATAGTACCTGGCTCTATTTCCCTAACTGATGTCCATCTAATGAATCAATTTTTGTCTTGAGTGCCCTAATATGATTTTGACAATAGTCAATATTGGCATAGAGCTTTATCAAATACCAAAAGAACAACAGGAAGCTTAGTGAAGAGAAATTAGTTCAGAAAATAGTATAGACATGAAATTCTCAAAGCAGTATCATGTCATTATATTGTTCAGTTAAACAAAAAGATTTTTTTTAGCTGTTACATATTATATAAACTTGGAGGTGATTTTCTTGCCATAGGGTTTCTTATAAAATGTATAGCACTAATAATGTATGGCAGTGTATGTAGAGTAAAAGGATCATTCCATCCTTGGTAATATTTGTCTGTGTGGACAGCTCTTATGATGGTTAATTTTATTTATCCACTCTATGTATTTTATTAAATATAATATTCATTATTTATTTTAATGTGTATGTAGTGGGTGTATGAAGTGCATACTGTGCCTATGGGGGCCAGAAGAGGAAGACAAATACCTTGAGTCCATAGGTAAGATGTCCTATAGTGCTGAAAATTAAATCCTGGCACTGCAAATAACAGTCAGTGTTCTTAGGACAATAAACTATGAAAACAAGAAAAAATAACATTTTAGAGAAGTCTGCAACAATGCTATAAACAAAATTATGGCAACATGAACCTAGTGGCAACAAAAGAAAGCCTGAAGAACACTTTAAGAACACTTACTCTTTTATTGAAAGGACAAGAATATAGATTTCAGCAAACATACAACAAGATGGGTGTGTGAGTAGAACAGAAACAGAAAAATCACTGTGTTTTACCGTCTTTCTGCCTACTTAAAAAAGATGAGAGTCCCAGATTCAGAGAGAGACCATGCCCTCAAAAGAAATGGGCAGAGAATGGTAAAAATGGACATGTGACTCTACTCTTCATGATGTTCACAGCATGTGCTGTCACACAGATACCCCGCACACACGGGGGTGGGGGGGGAGGGAGAAAGAGAGAGAGATGCAGTTATTCTTCTATCTACTTATTTCAATTCCTTTGGATGTACACATAATAATGGGATTGTTAGATTATATAGTATTCTTTTTGTTGTCGTTCTAATTGTTTGTTTTATCTACAGTATTCATGGATTCTTTCCTTCTATATATTCACCAACATTTAAAAAAATCATTTTAATAATATCTATTCAAGCATCTGTGGTCTGATACGTTAGTGTGGGTTTTACATATATTTCCCTTTATAGAAAAATTACTGCATTTCCATGTTCACTGCCTATAACTCAAAGCTAAAATGTAGAATTAATCTAAGTGTACATCAATGCAAAAATAAATTTTAAAATGTAGGCTGAAATATTATGCAACACTAAATGAGAAATTGAGCCTAAGCCACTTGGAGGGTCACTGCTGATGCAGAACCAAACCGGCACGGGGCCGGACCCTCTGTGCTCTAAATTTGACCTGCTCGCACTCAAAACATGAGCCCAGTGCGTTCTAAGCCCGGCCCGTGGATCTGCAGACCCCAGGGAGGGTAGGAAACATTGGGCGCCAGTTGTAGGCGGAGTTTACTTAGAAGGCACCAATACCAGATAGATATTTATTAAAATATAAACCAACACTCACAGTACAGGTAACAGATTACAGTAGCACCTGAACAGGAACTAGAGTCTAGGATGGTGGACGAGTGATGGACAGACGATAGAATCCAATCCTCTCTCCAACATCCAGGAATCAGGAAGAGAGCGTCTAGTGTTCCAGAAGCCCCCTTTTAATGGGCTTTCCCTGCCCCCTTCAGGGGCCGGGTGTCCTATACAAGTGTCTTTTGACCTTATCAGCTGACACCTGAATCCCACAACAAGACATTTTTGACATTTATGACATCAAGGATTGATAGACATAAAATAAAACATGACAAGTGAAATAATCAATGTTGAAATGATTTGCCTTTATGTGGATTGTAGAATAATCAAAATCATAGATATCAACTCATAAATACAAATACATAGAATGGTAACTTCTAAGACTAGGGAAACCAGCAGAGGTATTAGTTAAATATATTTTATTCTTGAAAATTTATATGAAATTGTATACTGTGTTCCTAAATATATAAAATTGAAGGTATAAATTAGGCAATATATATTAATTAGTTGATTTGCATCATTACACAATGTAGAAATATTTTGTAAAGCATGTATAATACTGTAAAATTTCAAAATCTTATTTTTCACTTAAAAGTAAGAATGAAGGGATATGGTTTGAGCTTTAAGAGAATAAACATTACATTACTTAAAATTTCTAAAAGTCAGTAAAACACACACACACAAAAGCATTGAAGCTCAACCTCTGAAAAGTCCTTTAGATTAGTTTTGTTCTTATTATATGATTCTCCTGAATGGTAAGCAACAACCAAAAAGGGGCTTCAGTATTTTGCTTTGAGAATGAAAATAGGAAGAATGTAAATTATTTAGAAGATGAATGGTTAATCTTGCCATTCTTCCAAAGAAGGCTTCTTAAGTACATAGAATGATGCTACTAGATCTCACCAGATAAGATTTTTATTCCCAATATAATGTTAGAGTCAGCTAAAAATATAAATATATTAAGAAAAATCTACTAGTTTAAACAATATTGTTGTGAATCCCTTTTATAGAGTATCTTTTAAAATAAAATAACTTATTATTTTAAAATTACATATATGAATTATATATTATATATATTCATAATATATAACTATATATTTTATGCAATACTTTAAACATAATATTGATATACTAAATTATATTCATATAATTTTAATTAAATATTTTATTATGTTTTATTATAAATAATATTTATTATTACTTTTAACCTTTCTAAATTTTTTGTTTAACTTAAAGGAAGATGTATCTTTACTTTTACTGATCTGATACTTGGATGATATTGGGTAGATTAATCTTGATAACTATTGTTATAAATTATAAAATGTATTACAAATAAGGAAGCTGATTTTGCATCTATATAATAAGATGAGATAATTAATAACTTTATTGCTATAAGCAAAAGATGTATAAACTGAATTAATTAAGATCAATTGTTTAAAACCAATTCTTTAACTTATTGATAAGCACCTTCCTACCTTAAGGATTCTGTTTAATTGGCATATTCACAAGCATAAAATCTAGTAGCATGTAGCATTTTATTGATTAAACTCACAGACAAATGTCCTTTATCTTTCAGTTAAATATGTAAAATTATATGATGATTTTTAGGGAACACTTTATTATCTATTTTCTTTATATATTTTAGCAGTAAATCCGATGCCATCTGCTGGCTGAAAGAACTATGCAACATAACTTATTTTGAAACTACTTTCTGAAAACCAGGTGTCCCCAGTTATTTCACTGAATTTATTTCTCATCAATAATACATATACATTTTTTCTGTTTGCTTTTATTTTTAATTTTTTTATCTTCTAAAAATTTTTATTTTATTATATTTTCATTTAAAAAAGTCATCTCTGTAGGGGGATTAAGTTGTTCCATTGTAAATAATTGTACCCACCTATGAGTTTAATAAAAAGCTGATTGGCCAAAGGCAGACAGGAAGTATGGGAAGGGCTACCAGACTAAGAAGACTTCAGGAACAGGTGGAACAGAAAAGAATGCCAGAGAAAAGCCAGAAGAAACAGAGGACAACTATGCTGCTCTGAAAAAAGGTAGCAAGCTGCATGGCTGGCTAAACAGGATAAGTGTCATGGGTTAGATTAAGGGTAAAGAGTTAGCAAAGTATATGCCTGGGCCTTAGGCAGATTAGCCTAAAACTATTGTAAGCATCTGTGTGTCTCTGCGGGTCTGTGGGTCTGTGGGCCTAAACCTTGAGGCTAGGCCTGAAATCTGGGCCAGAAACCTCTTACTACTCATCTCCATCAATGTATCCTCCTGCTCCCCCTCCCCTCCCACTCCTAAACCCTCCCAGCCAGCCCTCAGCCTCACCCCTCCCCTTCCCCCATCCCCTCCCCAAAAAAGGGCAAGAAGTCTCAAGGTGGGCCAGCCCAGCAGGGGCACATCCACTCCAGGCAAATCCAATCCACTCATCCCAAAGTCAATGCTGGGTTGAGTGTTTCTCTACAGGGAATGGGCTCCAAGGTGCCAGCCAGCCCATGCACAGGAACACAGACTTGATCCGACCCCTCATGACTCCAACCACTCATGGTAGTCAAAGGCCACACACCCTCAGAGTTCCCAGCTCCCCCTCATGATAGATCTCCAGTGTCAATTCCCGATTCAAGGAGCTCCCCAGAGCTCCAGCCAGCCATCACCAAGGGAACATTCCTCATAATTCGCATCATGTAGGAATACATGTTCATGTAGATTCTCCTCTTCTGCTCTCAGTTGGAACAGGAACTCTTCCCAGTGCTCAGTCATGGGTCTCTGCCTCCACCTCCTTTCCCTGTAGGAGGAAGGTTCTGTGATGACACATTTGATTATAGGGGAAGTCCAATTTAGGCACCCTCTCCACCATTGTATGGAGACTTGACCAGATATTTAAAACAAGGTACACTACACTGTGAAATTTAAATACTTAAAATTTGGCACTCCATGAAAGCTAGATCAAAATAACAAAACCACTCATTATAAATATTTTAAATTTCTTTGTAAAATTGACTTATATTTTGAAATTTCTTAGTAATATTATATCAGAAGTATGTTACTATTCAAATTCAAATGATGTTCATGTAGAATGGCTTGATCTCTAGGTCTGTTGAACACCTAGGAAATGATGGAAAACATTTCTTCAGCCAACACAATGTGTGTGTGTGTGTGTGTGTGTGTGTGTGTGTGTGTGTGTGTGTGTGTATGTGTGTGTGTGTGTATGTGCGTGGTGTGTAATCAACTTTGAGTTAAATTTTATCTTCTATAAAGCAATATTCTCATTTCCTTCATAGCATTACTGTTGAGAAAATGATCTCTTCTAGTTTCATTCTGTTATTATTGTAAGACATACTGACCAAAATAATTTTGGAAGGAAAAAAATTTTTTGACTTCTACTTCCAAATCATATTCCAATATTGAGAGAAATCAGTACAGAAATTTAAGGTAAGGATATAGAGGCAAGAACAAATACTGCTTATTGGTAGCTCCTATTTTATGCTTGGACAGATTTCTTATACATCTTTGCCTACGGATGGTACTATCCATAGTGGACTGAACCCTAGCCCATCAGTATAGATGTATATTGCTACATCTGACTTTAATCCAATTTCACAATTTATCCTTCAGTTCTCATTTCATAAAGATCTATACCACTCCAATATACACAGTTATCTTCAAATATATAGTCAGCTTAATTAAGAAAACTTTTATTTTTTCAAGAATCATGTACATGTCTATGTACATCTGCTTACAGTAGCATCCAAAGATTAACTAAAACAACTTTCTACTGTATTTAGCAGTAAATGTCTAAGAGTGTGTATTCACATATCAAAGCTGATTTTAAAAAGACTTCAAAATGTTATAAAGGGATTTAGAAGGTTTGCTGTTTTGTGACTTGGACACCAATTCTTGAGTAATGGAAATGGCACTAAGCCCATGTTTCATGAATAAATGAAACTCAGGGATAAATCTCTGAGAAAGTCAGAGATATTAGAGAGAGTAAACAATACAGTCAGTACTTACCCAGCTGTCCTCCAGCTTCCTCAGCCTGGCTTCTCTTGGCCTCTCCTCACTTGTCTTTCTATTCCCGCCTTAAATACTCTCTTGATAAGTTAAGGCGTGGCCCCACCACTGCCTGCCTGGGAGCCTGGAACTCCTTCTGTAAACTAAGATGACCTCTAACTCAGTTTGCATTAAGGGCATAGGTCACTACTCCCAGGATACTTCCTGTTCTGTGGTTAAAGATGTGAATCACCACTCTCTGATCCTAATAGACTGACCATCGTTAGATCCCTCTTATATCTATGAAACTTTTGGAACTTTTATTAAATCCCCACATATCCCCTTTTGTGTCAAATTTAAAAAAAGAAGGTGATAGCTAACATAAGAAAAACCATATACTATAGGTACAATAAGTATATACACTATATACAATAAATGAGTAATGTCCAGTCCATTAACAATTGACAATTCAAAGAAAATATTTCATTAATTGTCCTATTTTGATGAGTCCAAAGGATTATACCTAATAACTTCCTTTCTAACTTGTATTATTAACTAAAAGATACTATTTTGATGTCTCCTAAAATTATACACTTTAACTGCAAAGTTTCTTTTCTAAAACTGTCACTAGAAAACTATAACTATATCTCATCTTCAACTACCTCAGAGACCCAAGAAGCAAATAATATTTACCCAAATAAACAGGAAGTGCAGGAAACTTCCAAAAACTATAAATGACAGAGATGACACTTATCTGCCTGGATAGTCACCTGAAGTTCCTTTATAAAGTTGGTGCCTCCGTCTTCAGCCTGCAGGCCCAGAGTCCCTTTTAATTTCAGTGATGCAGGAAATCTGCTCTGCCCATTCTGATATAGTTCAGTCACTTCTCCTTGTGTCCTGAAGAATGTCTGACAGTTTTCTCAGAAAAGCAGGAACCTGAGGATCATCTCAGTTTGTTCTGTCAAAGTTCAGAGGTCACTTTCATAGGGAACCTGCATGTCCAGTTTAAACAGCATACTGTCAAGGAGTCAATACAAGAACAAGTTCTTGTCTAATGGCTAACTGTTGACACAAAGAAAGTAGACTCCATATGGAGTTTTTTCAATGCCCATTTTTCTCTTTAAGTTGTCTGGAGGTACCAGGAACAGACCTGTCTCACTGTCCAGAAAAGTCTAAGTTCTAAAAATATTTTAAATACCATATTTTATGGATCTCTGAACTGTTTGAAGACCTGTTCATCTAAAATATATTTGTTTGATCTTGAAAACATATCTAATATGACTATGTTTGAGTGTAATATCTAACTACTAACTTGCATTACTTTATAATCTAATTGGTTGGTAATAAAAAAACTTTCATGGACTAGTAAATTGTATTACATTGTTAGATGAACTGAATAAGTATACTGCCTTGAACAAGCATAGAGATATTTGTACAGTAACATAATTAATCTCAACACACACTATTTGTATACAATATACAAAAATCCAATCCAATATAAAATATTTACAGCTAGTAAAACCTTTTAAAAGAAGATACAATAATCTATCCTTATATCCTATATATCTGTATCCCCCTTTTCTTTATATATATATTTTTAAACACAAATCTTGAATCTAATCATTCTTGTTTAACTTTTTTCTAACTATAACTATTAACAATTTTTAACCAATTAAACTAAACAATGACAATCATCCATAACACATTGAACAACCAAAAACAATCTGCCCTACTACTTGGGAATATGGGTGCCATGTTCTTAAGTTTACTTCCTGCTGACTGGGGGGGGGGCGTGCGACGGCATCTTTTGGGGATCCTGAAAATAAAAGTTTTGTTAAATGTCAAGTCCTGAAATAAGTAGCTTTATCATTTGTTGTCCAGTCTCTGCATAACAGGAAAGTGCATGGCTTGTTTCAAGTCCTGGATATAATAGTCTGTGAAGCTGGTTCATCTCAGCAAGCTGCCTCGCAATTGTCCTGAGCAATTTGTAGTCCAAATCTGATCTTTGATTAGTGTTTATCTGCCTACTGGCTTTGTCAGAGTTCATGTGAAACCATAGTTGTGGGGCCCCATCTTCTTTTTGGATATTTCAAGTTCGCAATTAGGCATTGTCCGGGATCACTGCAGAAAATTGAAAAGAGACACATGTACAGGAAACTGTACAATGTACAGGAAACTAATATATAATGCTTTATTGAGCATAGGATTAGTAACAATAGAACAGTCCCTTATATTTTGTCATTCTTCGGTCCCATTATGGTGACACTTCTGATATGATACAGAGATATTGTATTTTCTTTTAACAATTATGCTTGAGCTTAAAGAAGAAGAGAGCCACACTCCAACTCTAAAGCCAGCTTTAAATTATAATTAAACTGGGATTTCAACTTACAAAAAAAATTTATAGAGTTTAAGCAATGAGATTTTACCCTATGAAGTATACAGGTAACAATATTTACAATATTCTTTTGCTTTCAAATTTTTCTGGAGAGCCTCCCTTTTGCTTTAGATGTCTAGATGTCCAAGGTCTGTTCACTTCTTGAAGATGGGTATTTCCAATTTTCTTTAATGATAAAAACAGAAACCTGCCCCCACCCTTTATTTTTTCTTAAAACTGAAAGAATTGTAATATGGGTGGATGAGCTATAAATTCTTAGTTTCATGAAGTTTCTCTGGTTCAAATCAGGTTTTTATTAATTTTGATGGTATTCATAAGTTTTCTTCACCTGTGGAAATAAAAGCAAAACCCCTTCCCCAACGTAGCACATATCCTGGCTTCCATTCAGAGGTAAGTACATCTTTGAAGTAAACAGGTTGATTTTAGTTCAGCTTTTTTTTTTTCTATAATCTAATGCCTTTCAGCAGCTGTTGTTCCTTTCTCATTAACATTAGAAAATTTAAAGTTAATAAAGCATTATGTAGTCTATCTCTGGGGTCTTTGTTATTCTTTTCTGTTTATTTAGCATATACTTTAGAGTTTAATTTGATCTCTCTATGACTGCTTGCCCAATAGGATTGTGTGGTATTCCTGTAATATGCTTTATATTATAATAAGCAAAAAAAAATGTTTCTTTTTACTAGAGATGTATGCTGGAACATGGTCAGTCTTAATTTGTACAGGTATTCCCATAATAGCCATAACTTCTAGCAAATGTGTGATTACAGAATCAGCCTTCTCTGAACTCAAAGCAGTTGACCATTGAAATCCTGAAAACGCATCTATTGTATGGTTGACATATCTTAGTTTCCCAAATTCTGTAAAATGAAATATATCCATCTGCCAGATTTCATTTCTAAATGTCCCTTTAGGATTATTTCCTGCTGGCAATGGAGTTTGGTTAAAGAAAGAACACGTGGGACACCTTTTTACAATTTCTTTGGCTTGTTGCCAAGTGATAGAGAAATCTTTTTTTTTAATCTTTTGCTATTGACATGATGCTTTTTATAAAATTCTAAGACCTCTACTACATTTCCTATTAAGAAGTAATCAATTTAATCATTACCTTGTGCTAAAGGACCTGGAAGACTTGTAATGGATTGATTGTGTGTTATAGAAAAGGTGATTTCTAGTCCTGATTATTTCTTTTTAATGAATAAATAATGAAGTTAATTCTGATTCAAAATTGATAAAAATCAATCATTTCAATGTGTAGAACATCTCTTTCTTCATACTGAGAGTCAGTGATTATGTTAAGAGCTTCAGTAAAATCCATTAATACCATCAGGATAGCATATAATTTGGAATTTTGAACAGAACTATAAGGGCTTTGAGCCACTTTACTTATATGTTTTGATTTGCAACATGCCTTTCCTGATTTGTTTGCATCCATATAAAATGTAAGGACTCGGGAGATTAGTTTATCTTCTACAATACTAGTAAGAATACAATTAGCTTTCTTTAAAAATACAATTCTTTTGCTTTGAGAATATTTGTTGTTAGTACCTCCCAAATAATTACTGAAGGCTCTTTGCCAAGGTTCACTTTCTACCCATAATTGGTCAATTTCTTCATTAGTTAAAGGTACAACAATTTCTGTTGGATCCACTCTTGTCAATTGACAAAGTCTTAATTTTCCTTTAAAAATAAGTTCAGAAATCTTTACCACATATATTTTTAACTTCTTACTCGGCTTATGTGGAGGAAATATCCATTCCAATAAAACATTTTCCCTTTGCAATAAAATTCCTGTAGGAGAATGCTTAGAGAGAAAGATAACTAGAATGCAATTAAGATCTGGATCCACACGATCTACACGTGTGTCCTGTAATTTCTTTTCCACCAATTATTTCTCAGCTTAAAGTGACAAATCTCTTGGACTATTTAAGTCCTTGTCATCCAAAGTTTTGAACAAATTATCTAGTTCATCATTTTTAATTCCAATAGTGGGTCATAAGTTGGCAATGTCGCCCTGTAGTCTTTGAAAATCATTAAGTGTCTTCAATCTCTCTCTCCTGATTTGTACCTTTTGGGGTCTAATTTTTTGTTGGCCTATTTCATAGCCTAAATAATTAATGAAATCATCCCCTCATTGTATTTTTTCAGGGAAATCTGTAATCCCCAAGCAGGCAAAATTCATGTCAATTCTTCAAAAATTTTTTCTAAGGTATCAGTATTTGAATTGGCCAACAAGATGTTGTCCATGTAATGAATGATAAATTATAGATTGTAGGAATTTGGTATGTATTTGTTTTATTGGCTTTCATACAAAATACTGGCACAGAGTAGGTCTATTCAGCATTCCTTGAAGGAGGACCCTCTACTGGTATCTCTTTGCAGGCTGAGAATTATTATAAGTGGGCACTTAAAGGCAAATTTTTCTTTGTCTTTTTCTTGTAAAGGTATTGTAAAGAAACAATCTTTTAAAACAATAACTGTAATAGGCCATTTTTTTTAGGTAACAGAGAAGGCAAAGGAATCCCAGACTGTAGAGAGCCCATTAGCTGGATTGCCTTGTTTATCACTCTCAGGTCTGTTACCATTTTCTACTTTCCTGATTTCTTTTTAATAACAAATACAGGAGCCCAGCTACCTTCTCTATCATCTCTATCATGTTTCATTTTTTTAAACGTTACTGGGTATATTAATGTTGCCTGTTTTTGTCTAATTTTAGATGACCTTGATGAAATTGGTTTTTATTATTCCTCTGTTTGAATTTGAGCATCTTTGTGTTCTCTCTCAACATACCTTTTAAAGACCTTTTTCTTTGGATTTATATTAATCAACTTTTTAAGAGATAATAAAGAAATAAAACAAAAAATATTCATAGTAAACAGTATGTTAAACATGATATTTCCACCTACCTTATTTATGTTTTTCTTCACTGGTTTTAATACCTAATCATCTAGTGAGAGGTTACAGTATGACCAAGCACCCTCCATTGCTTTAAACAAATTCTCTCTCTCTCTCTCTCTCTCTCTCTCTCTCTCTCTCTCTCTCTCTCTCTCTCTCTCTCTCTCTCTCTCTCTCTCTCTCTCTCTTTTTTTAATTTACTCACCAACTGTTGTCTGTTGATGATTCAATTGATTGTGAAGTGGGGCGGCTACCAAGTGTGATAGCAACCCAAGGAGGGGTCCAAAAAGAAAAAGGAAACAACTCACCAGGAGAAAGAGGCCACTGTCTGAAAGACTTACCCAGATGAGAGTAAAATGGAATCACATGTGGCTGGTCTGCCTAAGGCTGGAGCCTAACTTGGAACAGAAAGCCTAGCCATCAGTAATTACTCCTCTGGCCATGTGTTTTTCTAGCTGGCAAGTGCAGTTTTTTGGGTATGGAGGGGAGAAATTCATGCCCCAAAGTGGAAGCCAATTGTTGCATGAATAAATGAAACTCAGGGATAGATCTCTAAAAATCAGAGATATTAGAGAGGGTAAACACCACAGTTAGATCTGACCCAGCTGTCTTCCAGCTTCCTCAGCCTGGCTTCTCTTGGCTTCCTCTCCTTCTCTCTTTCTATGCCCCTCTTAAGTCTTAAATACTCTCTTGGTAACTTAAGGCATGGCCCCACCACTGCCTGGTGGGAGCCCGGAACTCTTTCTGTAAATTAAATGACCTAGAACTCAGTTTGGATTAGGGGCATAGGTTACCACTCCTGGGATACTCCCTGATCCTCCTAGACTGATTGTGTTTAGATCCCTCTTATACCTCTGAAACCTTTGGAGCTTTGATTAAATCCCCACAGCCCATATTATCTACAATTGTACCTATTTGTTATTCTTTCCTTGTTTTGTGGTCAACCAGCTTAATGAAATAGATCCACAATTTAAATAGACAATATGTTTGCAAATGTAAAAAAGTTGTGATAGTACCTGAAATTATATGATAAGATTGCTAACTAGTAGATAATATACTCATTAACAATAAAATAATTCACACCTGAAGAATTACATATGTTTTTAACAATGTAAATATATTTTTAAATACATTTTTATATATTTGTAATAAATAATGTAAGCTGGAAAAAGAATGTAAATATATGCCAAAGTATTTTCTAAGAAAAATAATTATAAATAGTAAAATAACAATTGATGTGATTGACTATAACATTCTTTCAGATACAAATAGAGGTGTATGTTTTAGTGATCAGGTACAAGAAAACTATAATGGTTGAAAAATACAATTGATTGGGTTATTACAATGATTACTTTTTACAAATATTATAATAAGTTTATGGTAGAGACATTATTTTATATCATGTCCTATGCAAAATCATTGACTGCATTATGGTTATAGTATATATTTAATATTAGTATTCAAGTCCATGTAACTACAAAATCTATTCCTGTGCCACTCTATACTAAACTTCATAGGAAAACTTTGAAAAATAATACACTGATATATGTATGCAGATAAAAGTTAACAATGATATTTTAATATGTGAAGATGATATTTCAAACTTATGTTAAATGTTTTGAACATGTGTTATATAAAACTATGTGGTAAATGTTTTTACCATATATTATTATAACTTAATGACAATGTGAATACATATGGTGGATTTGTTGGCTAATTCTAAAAGATATATATAAAAGATACACACACACACACACACACCAATTGCACACACACACATCCTTTTGAATTTATGTAACTTTGTATAGATAATATCTATAACTTAGCATAGTGTTTTGTATAGAAATGTATATGAGTCATCCAAACTCTCATGTTTCACAATAGAATTATGAAAAGCAACATAGTATCTTTTGTTTCTAGTATCTGACCCAGTTTCTGACTAAAAATTCTTTACCTTAGGCAAACCACATTCATCATGGGTTTCAGGCACACCTGTAATCTCAGCACTCATAAGTTGGTGAAGGGGATAGATATCTTTGAGTTCAATGTCATTCTAATTTACATGGTGAATTGTAGGAATGCCATGGCTAAACAACAAGATCCTGCATTAAAATTAATCATAAGGAACTTGTCAAGAAACTTGAGGAATAAATTCATTTATTCTCATAAAACATATGGGCTCTTTACTGTAGAGATATATCATATATTTAAAAAAATAGTCTAAAATATCAAAGAACAGAATCACTCACAGCTAAACCAGGAAGGTCAGGAAGTGGTGACCCATACCTTTAATCCCATCAGTCTCACTATAGAGATAGATCCATTTGGATCTCTGTGAGTTCAAGACCTAATATCCTGGCAGTAATGGAAAATACTTTTAGTCCCAGCACTTGGGAGGCAGAGGCAGGGGGGTCTTTGTGAATTCAAGACTGGCTTGGTCTACAAAGTAAATTCCAGGACAGCCAGAACTGTTACAAATAAAATCTTGTCCTGCAAAAAAACAATATAAAAAAAATAGCTTGGAGAGATGGCTCTATCCTCTCATATTCCAGACTATATTTATTAAATATCACCACACTTACTTTCATCCTCCTATAGAAATCCAACAATCTAACTTCAACTCATTTATAATTATCATTGCTATGAGAAGAGCATTTAAATATCTTTCAGTGAGTTATCAGTGATAGTAATTTTAAATTTAGGCAGTAAGCAGCAGTTAAGAGATCATATTAGGCATCTTGGCAATCTGTTTTAATACTAATTAGCTAATAAAGTAATTAGCAAAGTAAGGGCTGTATTACTACTATGCTCTATTATGATTTAGATGAAATTTCATATGCAGATGCTTAATGTAGAGTTGCTAAAAATTGCATTTAGAAAATTTAGCAGTGATTTAAATATTTCTCATTCAGAGGCAGCCAGCTGTGATGGTAGGAAACTTTATTTAAATAGTCAAAACTGAAAGTGCCAGCAAATTTTAAACAGAACATGTGAAATAGAATTGCACATAAGCTTTGTATTTTTTCTTAATGTGGTTTATCACAACAATGTGAAATTGTGGTGTTAGGTATACTTTAATGACATACACACTCACATATATATGTATATATAATTATATATTGTATTCTCTTCTAGGCAAACAATTATCTGATCACATTAATGAAAATAGCTGTGTTATTGTGCCAAACAGTATTTCTGTGAATGGACATAAATTTAGTGTACATATTGTTATTCTTCTTGAATGTAACATCATCTAACATATGAATATAATCTTACCAAGTTATTATGCTTTTATGGGTAATGAAACATTTGTAACAATTATATGTCAAAAATATATAACATATATGATGCATAGGTGTATTTAGTATATTTGAACAGCATCTATCTTTTTCATTAATTTGCTTTTTACTACATTAAATTATAAAATCTATTTTAGTTGTATTATAAAATTTATAATATATGCATATTAACAAAATCACAATATTCCTAATATACCCATAAACTAAATAACTGGCATCTCTGAATTCTCTTTATTTATCTTTTATTCATTCAGTTTTTCTTTCAAACACATTATATGAAAACACACAACATTTTAGGGCAATAATTAGATATATAAGAATGAACTGGCAGATTAAATATCATTATGCATTTGTTCAGAGCAAAAAAAAAATGTCTAATACTGAAAATGAACCCTAAACTAACTGTGGAGTTAGAATAATGATGGTGTATCCATGTGTGTTTTTCAGTTGTGAAAAATGTACAACTTAATGAAGATCATTGACACTGAAAGAGTCTATGCATATGTGGTGAAAGAGCTATCTATTCTTCCTACATTCAGCTTTGATGTAAAGCAGAAATAACCTAAAATATTCCACAATATGAAATAAATGAAATAATAATAATCTATGGGAGGTTGTGTTGCTTCATTTTAAATAATTGACCCAACAACTGGTTTAATAAAAAGAGCTGATTGGCCAAAGGCAGGCAGGAAGTGTAGGCGGGACTACCAGACTAAGAAAATCTCTGAGTGCAGAATGCCAGACAAAGCAACAGAGAGAAGCCAGAGGAAGCAGAGGACAACCATCCAGCTCTAAAGAAAGGTACCGAGCTGCATGGCTGAACAAGAGACATAGGTTAGATGAAGGGTAGAGAGATAGCAAGTGATATGTCTGGGCCTGAGGCTAATCAGCCAAAAACTAATGAAAGCGTCTGTGTGTCTCTGCGGGTCTGCGTGTCTGCGGGTCTGCGGGTCTGCGTTTCTGCGGGTCTGCGGGTCTGCGGGTCTGTGGGTCTGTAGACCTAAACTTTGAGGTTAGGCCCGGAAAGTCCATGCCAGAAACCTCATACTACAGTAATCAATAACATAAAAGGAAAATAAACTAAGCAAATCTATTACAGTATTAATGAAGCAGTTTTTTTCTGATGATCAATAAGTGTGAAGTAGAAACAAGCATATGGCTATTTCTATGTTCATCATTTAAAATTATGAGGAATCTAATTTTCTGTGGTCTTATACAAAATGAATCATATAGTTTGCTTCTTGGAATCTAATAACCTACATGGGCCTAAAAAATAAAGACTTAAAAATCTACAAAATGTCATGAATATATAAAAAAAAGTTCATATTTAGAGTACAAGAATTTGAAAAATCCACTATCCAACAACCCAAAAGCAAAGTGTGTGATGAAGAAAGTGTAAGATGCAAGAGGCAGGTGTGTAAACAAATGGGATTGAAATTCAAAAATAAGGTTGACACTTACTAAGCAATCTTAGGAACTTAAGTGCTATGCTAAAATAACCAGAACATTTATGCTATCAAATACAGATCAGTAAACAGTAGGAAGAGTAGAGTGAAATGGTATTTGTTGGAAATAAAGATCAACTTGTGATTTGTGAGACAAAAATTTATTGAAAGAAATAATTTTCTAGACAAAGTTTTGACTTTATAATTCCACAGAAAGGGCAAATACAAATAAATATATGTCAAAAATATATGATATAATATGGATAAATCTTGTAACCTTAAAACAAATGATACAACAAATACAATGAGATGAAACATAAAACAGCAAGCCAAAAATATGCTGAATGATACATTCTACAAACCATGATGGCTTGTTTAACTTAACAGATTTTCCAGTTTTGGCTTATTAAATTATTTAAAGAAAATGATTAAAGTGCACTGATGTTACTATCAGGAATATACAGAGATTTATAGAGAATGACAATAACTTCTTTGGATAGACAAAATAATCATTCAAACTCTATGTCATCAGGATGTGTTAGCATTAGACACTTTATGTGCTATCAGAAATTATCCAGGAAGCAATGCTTTAACCTGCTTTGCAGGGTATCACAATTTAGTGTGACACATGGTAAGCTGTAATTACTAGCTGATTGATCAGGGGAACAAGAGTAAAACTGATGATGGAAGGTCACAAGGCACTATCAAAGAAATTCAAGTGCAGAGAAATTAGCCATTGATTATTAATGCGAACAGTTTACATGTGAATGTCTAAACCAATGATTTTTTTTATTTCTAGTTTTTTTTACTTATTCTTCATTTATGTTCCTTATGAGAAACTTTTCAAACAAATGTCTTCTCCAGTTGTATATTGGCTAATTGGCCAAACTCATTCCTAGACTTCAAGATTTTCTTATTAGTTGAACTTAATTTAGAAGAAAAAGAACATTATTCTATTTAACAAAAATAAGTCTAATTCTATATAATTCCATTTTATTTACTTTTAATAGTGAGGCATTCATAGTATCATAAATATATTATATAAATTTAGTAGTCCACGGTAATAGGGAGATAGATACAAAGATAAATAAAATAACAGTCCTGTGAGAACTATTGCATGGAAAGGGTGGACATATTAACTATAAAAGATGAAGTATTTCTATTGTTTTATGAAGCACAACTGTTTGAAAAATAAAACAACAATAGATATTTGTAGCAGGTCCAGGCACTTTTGAACAACTTAGAACTGGCTTTGAGGATTTAAGGACCCCAGTAGGCTGTGGCCAGCCCCTTATGATACTGCCTGTACTTCCTGTTTGTTCCTCAGAAGGAAGATTGCATCTGCCACTGTGTGGGACAGATCAACTTTCTAGAAATTACCTTAATGCTCAATAATTACCTTAATTACCTCAATGCTATAACTCCTTAATAAATATTAATCCTTTTATATAATCATTTGCCAGTGAATAATTCCTACAATATCTGGCATCCTCGAGGTGACCTGGAAGATGGTTCTTGGTCCATAAAATCCTACAGAATTATGAAAAGCAAGAGGATTAAATTTTCTGGTTCACTTTAAGAACACCTATAAAAACTTCACAGGCCATAAAGGATATGCCTATCTGAAAAGCCACCAAATATCTGAAAGATGTCATCTTAAAAAGTAATGTGTGGCATTCTGGTGGTATAATGGTAGAGTTGGCAGGTGTGCCCAGGGCAAAGAGTGGGGCTGGAGAAAGGGTGAGTGGCTGAAAAGAATGCTGAATTTTTGCTGCACATGTTTAAAAATGCAGAGAGTAACGCTGAACTTAAGGGTTTAGATGCAGATTCTCTAGTCAGGCGAACAAAGCACCCAAGATGCACAGACAGATTGACAAAGCTCATGGCTGGATTATCCCTACATGAGCTCCCACTGCCACATTGAGATGATCCTCATTGAAAAGAAACAGATTGTTCCAAAACCAGAAGAGGAGGTTGCACAGAAGATAAAGATATCCCAGAAGAAATTGAAGAAACAAAATCCTGTGGCATGGGAATAAATTCAGCATAAAATAAATACAGATAAAAGTAAAGGTCTTCTGCTCATCTCAATTTGCCTGTTAATCAACCTTGATTGGAGGGGTATAGTGATTTATTTTATATTTAATAAAATTGGTCTGGGCTTTCAGGACAAAAAATGTGGTATACACCACTCAATGACTGTTTTCAAAATATAGAATATTCACAACAGTGGCAAAAGAGCTTTCTATGATTCTCCATCATATTGCATCTCTAACAAGAATTCCAGATGGCCTTATCCAGTACTCTGAGACCAGTTATAGGTGTTTATAGTCAGTCCATTGGAATATAACCATTGTCTTAGTTTTTACAGGACCCCACAGAGATACCATCTCCCATAATTCAGCAGGAAACAACATTATGATAAACTACACCTACCTCTCAATAAGTTTTTTCCTCTAAGGATTATGGATAACTATCATTTTGCTATGGTGTTTATGTTACATTTTAGTTGAGGGTAGAACAATATAGATTCAGAAATCCCGTTTAAAGAACAGAAAAGGGAACAGATAAAACAGATATAGATAGATGATTTTATCTATCGGTAAAAAATTATTAGCCAAAAATGAGCAATGGACAATTTGCACTGGTATAGATATTTGCATATTGATACAAATGTGAAATTATATTATATGTATGCTTCAGATAATTTGTATATTGATACAAATTAAAATCTAAAATTATTTTATGTCTAAGGTAACTTGTATATTGATTCAAAATTGAATCTATAATTGCCATATTTTGCATGTGTTTCTATCTCTTTAAAATATTTTCCACATTAAGACAGATTAAGAATATTGTTGTCATTTCCACTGTGCAATTTCTACCTCTGCTTTTATGCCCCAACTTTATGAAGGAACTTTGGGAGACTGTCAGGCAGACAGGTATCATCTCTGTAATTTATATATTTTGGAAGTTGTTTGCAATTTCTGTTTACTAGGTAATATTATATTCTTCTATGGTCTTTGATGTAGTTAAAGATTACATAGTTATAGGTGTAATTTTTCTTAGCTATTTTAAAAGGTATATTGGATGTGAAACTTTAGATTCACAAGGATAATGTAGATGATAGAGTATTTTCTTTAATTTTGCTAAATACAAATAGACTTGATATTGTAACTGTAATCTTGCTTAATAGCTATTTTGTTACTTGTAACTTTGTTATCTTATAATTGAAACATTTTTTTGTTAGACAGAAAGCAGGAGGTGATGTGGGAATGTCTTTCTGTATGCTATGAATATCAATCTTTAAATAAAGGTGCTGTTTTGGCATATCACAGGCACCATAGAAAAAGTAGGAGGGAAAATCATGACATAGGTAGGAGAAGTAGGGCAGAGTCAGACAGACTGAGCCAGCTGCCCAGAGAAGAAACATGTAAGGAACATAGGTGAACCACAGGCCACGTGGCAGGACAGATTAATGGAAATGGGTTGAGTTGAGATGAAGGAGCAAGCTAGCCAGCTGCCTGAGCCATAGGCCAAACAGCATGAAGCTAATATAAGTGTTTGAGTCATTTTCAGGGGCCTAATCAGTGGCAGGCGGCTAAGGGGTCTGGGGCTGCAGGTCTGTGGATTTGAACCACTGGCCCGCTAAGGGCAAAGAACCCTAATTATAACAATTGTCATTTTACACTATAAATTGATGTTTGGTTAATGTTTATATGAATAAAACCCCTTAATAAATATTAATCCTTAATATAATCAATTGACAGTGAATAATTTATACAATAGACATTCTTTAGAGAATACTTTTTTTCTGATAGAGTATGTCTTTAAACAACTTAGGACATAAAGGTTCTCCATTTGACAAATGAAAGGTTATTCATATCTTTAGTTGTATCTCATATGACATGATTGTCAAAATGCCAGCATTCCATACTGAATATTGAAATATGGCATCAGAAAATAAAACATTGCTCATTTAAATTGGATCAATTGAAGGCAGAACAAACAATATCCTATGCATTACTCTGTCATTAATAGCACTTATTTTCATTGTAGCCTTATATCATTCCCTCATTAAAAAAAAAATCTGAAACACTTTGCTACATCAGAGCAAGCTTAAACATGATTTTAAAAATGAGAGACAGGTTCATAAATAAAAGACCTTTTGCTAAATTAACTGCAAAAAGAATAATTTATTCAATATGTTTAAATATGGCGGTTGATTTTGAAAACAACTCCATGAAAAGGTGCAAACAAGAAGAGACTGAATTTTTTTTATTGTTGTTGCTTCTGAATACCTTCTAGAAGAGAACATGAGATAGAGGGTAGTTCATGAGTTGCTTTAGTAATAAATGTTATGAAAGTATACTGTAGTTAAGACATGTACTTGAATAAACTATTTTAAAAAAGATGCTGGAACAGAAATTTCTACAATTTCAAAATTGTAAATTAGCTTATAAAGTAAAGTAAATCATGTTGAATATAATTTGGACCAATGTTTAAGTAGTTAATCCTAGTATCTAAGACCATATTTTCATAAGTTGTTATCAAAATAATCTTGTTCTCACATCAATTATTTTTCTCTCAATATACCTTCTCAGACTTTGGAAATAAAGACACCACTTTTTTCTCAATCAAACAGAGTAAAGAATTCTAGACAAGGGACAATAGCTATAGTTACATGGAAAAGTCATTTCAGTTCTGTATATCCAACCAATATTATATAGTAAAGAAGACTTTTGAGGGGCTATGATAAAATGATAGATAGAGAAAAGTGGGATAATATATAAAACCATTGAAAAGGAAAAAAAATATAAAAGAGTTAGATTGCTTGTCTGGACCAAATATATTAAACGGGTAGGGGTCCAGTACAATTTCCTTAAATATGTCCATTACTGAATATTAATATATACCTATCAACTAGATATAGTTTTATTTTAAAACTGTTAAAATGAAGTAGAAATGAAATCTTGGAAATCACTACAACCACTTTAAATTTCAGTTTAAAAATTTAATAAAATCAATCTATTAGTTATCTCCTTATTTAAACCATTTTAACAACACAGTAGATACTACAGTCTAATCTTTTTATTTTTTTAAAAAAATTAGTTTGAAAGATGTTCTTACATACTGACCACTATTCCCCCTCTCTTCTCTTTTCCCAGTCCTCTCCCAGCTTCCCCCACCCCATTTCTATCTTCGTCCCTCCTAGAGGGTAAGGATTCCCAGGGTGTGACACTGCAGTCTGGCATATCCAGTTGATGTAAGGCTAAGCCTCTCCACCCAGTATCAGGGCTAAGAAAGGTGCTCCTCTGTAGGGAATAGGCTCCAAAATGTCAGTTCATACACTAGGAATAAATTCTGGTCCTGCTGCCAAAAGCCCTACAAACTTCCTATGCCATTCAATTGTCATTTACATTCAGAGGGCCTAGTTCAGTCTCATACAGGTTCCCTAGTTGTCAGTCCAGGGTCAACAGTTTGGATCAGCTGTTTCTGTGGGTTCCCTCATCATAATTCTTGATCCCTTTGCTTATATAATCTCTCTCTTCTCTTCAAATGGACTTGGAAGCTTGACCTAGTGCTTAGCTGTGGATCTCTGCGTTTGCTTCTTAGTTGCTGGATGAAGGTTCTATAATGACAATTAAGGTAGCCATCAATTTAAAGCACCCAGTGCACAATTGCTTGGAGTCTTAGCGGGGGCCATATTTGTGAATTCTTGGGTATTTCCCTAACACCAGGTTTCTCTCTAATCCCACAGTGGCTTCCTCTATCAATATATCAATTTCATTCTCCCTCCCTGACCCTCTCACAACTCAACCATCCTATTCCCTCATGGTTTTTTTTTTTTTCCCACCTCCCTTTACTCCTGCCCCAGTGGTCCTAATTTATTGAATAGATCTCTTATATATTTCCTTTTACCAGGGAGATCTATGGATATCTCTCTTAGGTTCTTCCTGGTTACCTAGCTGCTCAAGGGTTGTGGATTGTAGCCTGGTTATTCTTTCCTTAATGGCTAAAATCCACTTATGAGTGAGTACAAACCATATTTATATTTCTGGGTCTGTATTACCTCACTCAGGATGATACTCTCCAGATACACCCATTTGCCTGCAAATTTCAATAGTACTCAGTTGTGTATATATACCACAGTTTGTTAATCCATTCTTGAGTTGAGGGGCATCTAGGTTGTTTACAAATTCTGGCTATTATGAGTAATGCTGCCATGAATATAGTTGAGACAATTTTTTTTATGATAAAAATATGCATCCTTTGGGTATATGCCCAATAGTGATATTGCTGAATTATTAGGTAAATTGATTATCAGATTTCTGGGAAACCACCATACTTATTTCCAGAGTGGCTGTACAAGCTTATATTTCCATCAGCAGTGGAGGAGTGTTCTTCTTACCGCACAACCTCTCCAATATAGGCTGTCATCATTGGATCAAAGACCTTAACATAAACTCAGTTACACTGAATATGATAGGAAAGAGTGGAAAATAGCCTTGAACATATTGGCACAGGGGACAACTTCCTAAATAAAACACCAGTAGCACAGACACAGAGGGCAACAAGTTTTATACAGGACCTCCTGAAACTGAGAATCATCTGTAAGGCAAAGAATACAGTCAAGACTAGAGAACAACAGCCTACAGAATGGGACAATATCTTCTCCAACTTTACAGCTAACCAAGGGGTGATCTCTAAAGTATATAAAGAACATAAGAAACTAGAGATCAAAAAAACAAAAAAATCTAGCTAAAAAAATGCTAAATAGAATTAAATAGCAAATCCTCAACAGAAGAATTTCAAATGGCAGAAAGACATTTAAAGGATAACTTAATATTCTTAGCAATCAGGAAAACAAATCAAAATTACTCAGAGATATATAAAGGAACAACTGAAGGATTTGAGGTAGAAGGTAATTATAAGTACTCCTCAAAACTTCATGAAAAAATAAAGATCACCGAAGCTATGTTTATTTCCTACCTTGCCTTCATTGACATTGCGTATGTGTTAATAACTAACTTATTGAAATCATATGTGTAGAAGTGATTGATGTATGTGAGTGTATGTGTATGTGTGTGCATATGCATGTGTGTGTGTTTGTGCCTGTATTCATAGACACAAAGTTATTTTGGTTTTTTTTGTTTTGTTTTGTTTTCCATCTCTCCATTTTATTCTTATTTTATGTTAGATTTTGCTGGTATCTAACTTTATAATTTAGTGAACTGGTTATTAAATGCTCTCTTAAAATGAAGCATGTATTTAATATTCACTAAAGAGTGACATAATAATTATCAGTGTTATGTGTTCACTGAAAAGGAAGATAACTTCATTAAGAAAACAGATAATAAACATGGTTTCAACGTGTGTATATATATACTAAACGTGTGAAAACATGGACATGAGCATTAGGTATTCATAAAGCAAGCCATGCTGGTTATTCAACTGTGGTCTTTCAGCTGCAAATATATACTCTACCTACTACTTTGTGATGCTGATTTTGCCCATAACTTTTTGCTAATCAGTTTCCTGTTTGTTTTTGACAAAGGAAGTGGTTGGGAGAGGCCCACAAGGTTGAGAGAGAAACAAAAAGCCTTATCTCTTCAATCACTTGTGGATATTATGCAAACTCCAGACTTAAAGCCAGGCATCAATAATTAATCTTCAAGAGGTTTGTATCACTAGGAAAATACCTGTGATTCTTCTTAAATACAGAAACGAAATTGTATTTTTGAGCTGAGTTTCAATATGAACAAAGAAACAATTTTTCATTGTAAGCCTTTTAGAAAATATACAGGTACCAAACCAGATGAATAACTAATAAACTGAAAATCAGTCAAATAATAGCACACCAGGAACAGCGAGGATTTTTTTTTCTTCCTAAATGCTTAGTTTAAAGAAAAAATTAAATAAAGTATTTTGAAAAGAAATGGGGAATTTCAGTGTAAGAGGCCAAACACCAAATGTTTTGGAGTGGCTTTTTGTTTATTTCCCTTTTATCACTTTTCATTTGGGATGTGTATACAAAAAGGGAAAGAGTGGAAGTTGTTTACACTGTAAGAGAACAGACAGAATTGAGTAAAAGAAAGGCAATTTCTGGCTACCAATTTTCTAATGAAATTGCTGCATAAACTGAAATTATATATTAGTGTTAGGCTGAAGAAATATACAAATTCCGTCTTAGAGAAAAAATAATCAGAGCAAAATAAAGAGAGGGAGAATGACAGCCTTAAATAACAATGAGAATAATCATCAGGCTAAGGTGAGAACCTTGAGGCTAAAAAAATGCAAGAAGTGAAACTGCAGGCTTATGATCTATGAAGATAAAGGCATAGAGAATTTAAGTTCTCAATTTTGATGAAATACTTCGAATAGGATTCCTCTCATTCTTGAAATAGTTTTGAATGACCAATTTAAATATTGTTGCATCTAATTGGAAATCATTGAAAATATAATAAAATAAAATAATAATGCTTCTACTTAAGGAGTTTCTGCCAAGTGCTCATGTTTTTATTTTATTTTTTTAGCATTTTTTTCTTGTCATTTTTGATTCTCAATCTCGAGAAGAGGCCCTTACAATTATACGTTCTAAGTGCAAAAGATATATGTATATTCTTCTTAGGACCACTTGTCAAGCCAAGCCCAAATATCTGTACAATGTTCTTATCATTCTTATGTCACCTATCCTGATGTCTCCATAGTATGGACAACAAATTCAATAAGATACCATTTCTTTGGTGTTTTCTTTCATTTTCTGTCTTTTGCTTATGTTAGTTATTCTCATTTCTGGCCTTTCCAAGTGATTTAATTTCTTATTTTATAGAACATTTCCTGCTTCTGTCCTTTCCAAATATGCCTGGCACATAGTATTCTGTATTCTGGACCAATATCAAAGTTTTGGACTGTGTCATTTCCAGAAGGACATACAAGTTACCGACCTTACCATTTAATATAAGGCAATGTACTGATTATCTTAATTTCCTTGAATATGTGCCATGGATGCCAACATTACTGTCTCATACTCATGTTTCACAACATTTAACAAAAGTAGCATATCCGATAAAGATTGAAATTGAACATTCAACAGTTCAAGGTCATTTGTATTTTATGTATTATATAGTACTGTTTGATAAAATCCAATCCCATTGAATTATCACTGAAATGCCAGATCTTGGAGGTCAGGAAGGATTTTTTTCCTTGCTATAGAGAGCCTGAAGTGTCATAAGTGTTCAATGAAGACTTAATAGTCTAAAATTTCTGCTTGACATATAATTTAAATTGGGCTACTTTGACAAAAATCTATGTTCTGGAAATTTTGAAAGTTCTTTGAGTATAAATTGCAAAGAAAACTTGTTTTTAGGATAGATTTAATAGAAAATGCTGAGTTGTTTTAAGTGTTTGTGTGGTTCTTTTAATGGGAAGCTATCAAATATTACTATAGGATGAGGAAAGAAAAGATGAAAGGTAATGATTTTATTTTTCATAATTTTGGAGAGTCTATGAGAATATGATGTGATGTATGTAACCGATTTCTTAAGAACTTGAATAAACTTTCTTTCTAGAATAGCTCTGAGTGCAGCTGTATTTAGTTCAGAGATTTCAGTGAATTAGAAACAGGAGAAAATGCTTGGTTAGCAAAAGGTTAATTACTTGAAATAAATAATAATTCGAATGAGGACAAATACCTACTTGAGAGTTATGTGTAATTTATAAGTTGAATGCATGAGTGTGCTGAAATGTCATGTTTCTCCTTTATCCTTTCTTCCCTTCTAGGATAGTCTGTTCTTGCCACTAGTCTTAATAAATGATAAAAGCAGAATCAATAAATGGAGGCATCCTGTATAACAATTTCCAATAAGGAAATGAAAAAGGAATCCAAATATATTTAATTTTGAGTTAAATACCACTTGACTATTAAGTTTTGTAGGTCTATTGCCACTATGTAAATTATACATAAAAAGATTCCCTTATCACATTTCTTTTATGTTTATCAAATTTAATTTCTTATATAAGACATTTTGGGGGAAATTACTCTTTTCCAAAGTATAGTAAAGTTTTAAAATCATATTTTTACCAAAGGAAATAACTTATTTAGTATATTTAATACCAAATTTAAATGTTAGGGATTACTAAGGGACATTTAGCTTAAAAAAAATGAGAAACGTGTCTGATATTTCCTATATATACATCAATGCTCAGATTTAGTCCTCAATCATGGGTATATGGAAGGAAAATCCTAGAGATTTCCAGAATTATAGCCCAGAGACATGGATGCCTTATCATATGTTTCATAGGACAGATTTTCAAGGAGAAAATTAGAATGACTATCAATGAGAATCTTCTTCTGTCAAGGTTCAGGGAACTCATATCTCTTGAGACACATGCAGAGGAAAGTAGTCATCACTGTATTGTTCATTTATATTTTTTTCTCACCGCTCTGAGTACTTAAATCTCATAGTTTTGGCATGCTGAGTAGTCCTTCATCCATAAAGATAATAAAAATAAATTTTATAAAATTGCTTCAGTTATAAATAGAAGTAGGATGCTAAACACATTAGCACTGTGGGGAAAATAAAGTACTAGCTATAGGTCACTCTTTAAACTGTTTAGTTTTTAGCGTGGAATAATTTTACTATAAGAATGTAAAAAAAAAAAAAAAAGAATCCAGATAACATAAGTTATAGCCCAGCACTTCCAACAATCAATATTCTAAAAATATTTAATTACAGTAGATATAGTAGACATTATATCTGTCTGAATGCTTACTGAATGGCTGAGTTGAATTAAAGCATATAATTTGTCACAATAATGTTATCTTAAGTATGATTACATTACATATTGTCAAGTATGACATTCTTTTATCTAAAAACATCACATATCACTCTTACTACACACTGTTCTCAGACAGAAAAATACAAGTTAGGTTATTAAATTACTAAAACATATTTGTTGCTACTGATAAAAAAATAAAATTATGATTACTTTGTTTCTTTTCTTTCTCAGTGCCTACTCTAAAGGTATTTAGTAATAAGATTCTGAAGAATAAGCTAGTAACAGGATAGACTATTTTTAATAATCTGTCTGGTGTCATGGCAAGAGATTATGCTGAAATATTAGCAGCACTTACTGTGTTGAACTTTTGAAATACAAATTCTCCATTATGATCTGTCAGACTCTAAAAATACTCATTAAGTTTATAATACTTAACTTTCCAGTGTTATTATTAATTGTTTTAAAACACACAATTAATGATGTGAAAATAGAAAATTAACTAAAGGATAGCAGTAAGAGTTTGTAGAATTATTTTAAAATAATAGTTCTAGGGGCTGAAGTGATGACTCAATGTTTAGGAGCACAGATTGTTTTTCCATAAGATCCAGGTTCAATTCCCAGCACCCATATGGCAGATCACAACTGTCTCTAAGAAGTTTCCAATATCCTCATACAGATGAACATGCAGGTGATACACCAATGCATATAAATAAAAAAATTAAAAATAGTTCTAGCTTTAAAATAATTTAATAATTTAAAATGTATAAACAGAAACTGTACATTGAATTACATCTTTATTGTCTACTTGTCATGCTTACACTTAAGAAGGTAATAAGAGTGAAATCTTTAATCCTTGCTTTTTGTGTATGTAAAGTGTATTCTGATTATGAAAGTAAAACTAGTTTTCTATAGTTTTATTTGATTTTAGGTATGATTTTATGTGTTTTGTCAATATAGTTCAGTTAATATTCAAATTCAGAGAGAATTATTTTCTCATTTCCATTTGACAGATGAGGCATTTCAAACATAGGAAAGATAACTCACTCAAATATCTTAGATCTATTAAGTAAGGAAGTGACAATTCAGTCCATGTTTATTTGAGAGGAAATTTCATAAATCATAGTAGGTATAACTTTGTTATTTTAATTTACAAAGGCAAGGGTTTTAAATTTACTATAATTAATATTCTGGGATATGACTGGAGATTCCTTCTCAGTGAGCTCTCTGTTACTGAGTTTCATAAAAACAGTGATTATTTACCTGATGTGTATTTCAAACTTGATTGAACATTGTAAAAATAAAATTTCCTACTCTCTTTAAGCTCTAAATTCTCATTTAACAAGAATGTTGTATGCAATAAGAGTAGTAGCAATTCTCTGTGATGACAGGATGACACGTTTTTGCTGTACTAATCCCTTGGCATGAAACTGAGGACAGTTTTCATATGACGACCTTATGTGGGTGGAAATTATTCAATTTGAGTCAGAGTAGGGAATTAGAAGCTCCAATTTTGAACTGAAAAAAGTAGTCAATCTAAGATATCTGACACTAGCTTACACAGATGTTCTTTCTTCCTCTGACTCATTTGCTGAAAATCAGAAAGAGATAAATTTTATTTTTGATATAGTATTCAGGGTACAGTCATACCATAACTCATAAATTTATATTATTTTTGCTATGTTTTAATGCTCCTGATTTCAACAAGATAGTTAAAATGTTCGAGGAGCTTATAAAATAAAAGAGGATATGTTAGTAACAGGACAGATAAATTTTGAAAAGAAAGATATAGTATGTTCATATTGCTAAGGAAAAGCAATGCTTTCATAAAGGGATTAGGGAAAAAACGACCCTCTATCCTTTTGAAAAAAATAATGATGATAATGTTTTGCTGACTATGATTAGCACTCTTGTTCCCTAAACAGAGTTGAGCATGATAAAATAAAAGATTCTCATCAAGTTCCTGTCTCCCTGATAGAGCTTTAGTTAGTGTTATGAAACTTGTACTGCCCATGGGAGTAATTCTCACACAAGATTGTTTAGCTCTTAACTTTGTATTTTATATTTCACAATCTTTATTATCTTTGGGTTGTTGAGGGTAGTTCAGCTTGTTTCTAGGCCCTACATTTTAACTGCCAATGAGAAAGATGAGATTTATCCAAGTTAAAGAATACACATAAGGAAAAATAGTAAAGAAAACTGATATTCCCATCTTAGAATCCACGGGGAAAAAACAAATAATATTGTAGAAAATGTGAGTGGTACTAATGAACCATGTGAACAAATACTCATTATTAGACACAATTAGAAATATCCTTCAATAAAATACACATTTTTCTTGTTCTTCCACAAAAATAACTTATGAATTAAGTTCCATGATTATATCAATTTCTGGAATATTCAGACTTTAATATGTCAAGCACTTATCACATAATTTCTAAGTAAGAAAAGTTATTATATATTTTATAAATAAATCTGGAGGACGTGGGAGGTCAGGTTAGGTGATATATTCTATATGAATGATTAATCAATCTCATATCCTCCACTTCACTCTATGTTATATTGCATAGCAGTGACTTTTGTCACTAGCCTGGAATAAACCAGGGAATGAACACTACTCCTTTACATAATTCCTTTAGTCAGTAGTAAAAGAAACAGTCTCTAGCAAGGGACAAATGAGACATCATTGCATACTAAGAATCACCTTTGCATGACAACCAGAAGGTCAGCTTTCATACCACAGGCATACTATTGGCAAAAGTTAAATATAAATTTGATTTAACACATTCTGTCATACATAATAGATACAAGCTGATTTTCACATTTTATTGATTTATTCTTGTGCTAAATATTGATATGTTAATATCTGAAAACAATAGTGTCTTCAGTATTTGTGTTTGGAAAATCTCTTATGCATTTAAATATATTCTACTTTTAAACTTAAAGGTGCCAAAATACCTCTTAAAAAGGACTTTTGGAATAGTAATAAGACCTTCAAGACATGGAATTAAATCTTTTCACTTATTTACTGTGTGATCTTCAGCAAATTATTTAGCTTCCATAAATTATTTCTAAAACAGCATAATAACCACTCCTTTGCACCTTTAACTAAGTAGTAGCTAAGGAAAGGCATTCAATGAGTAGTAGTTACCATTATATCATTAAATTATGAAGCAAGTACTTTCTAGATTTCATTTGTACAAATAATCAGTACAAATTTTCAAAGAGTATTAATAAATAGATTAAATTGTCAAAGAAGTTTGCTACAGGCTGCATCCTTTTCCCCTAGGTAAATAAAAATTCATTTAAAACTATTAAATATTTTGAGATATCCTAAAATTAAAAAAAGTTACTTGTTGAGTTTTATGAGCCAATGATCTTATAAACTCAGTGTATTATCAAACAAGCTCTTCTCAAACTATTAACTAGTTAAGAATGTTTTTCCTGTTCTACTTAGAGAAAGAAAAAATACTGAATTCTTAATTGATAAAGTACTATAATAGATAATAAATATTCTATATTAATTTTAATAAGATGTCATACATTTATACCAAAATTAATGCTAAACCGTAAAAAGGTAAAGGCAGAATAAATGAGGAGTGCTATAAAAGTGAGAAGACACTGTCTAGGGCCAAGATTTGGCATATAATCACGTAGGCCTGCTGTTGTTTAATAATTACAACTTTGTTTAGAACAAGATACCTAAGATCTCATTGATTGTTATTCCTGGTGTAATTGTTTATCCTGAGTGAGAGATCTGAGGCTCATCATACTATGTCCTACAAAGACAAAATTATGTTCAATGCAATATTTGGAGAAATAAGGGGAGGTAAGTTACAGACTGCATATTTGAATTCATGTACTTTATGAAGAACATGAGCTCTTTTTAAAATTACCATCAGAAATAATAAAGTTTACTTAACATTTCTCATTTATATATTTATTCCCTTTTGTAGACCTAAAAATTATTTCAATTTACTGTTGTTCTATTTCAATACTATAGGAACATCTAGAAAGTGGAAAAGAAAATACAGGATTCCAAGTCTTAATTTTAAATTACTTCACAAACATAAGAAATATAAAGCATACAGCTGTTGCTTCTATTTTGGGTTATGTTTAATATTTTTAAGTAGAAAAATATTTAATGCATTCATTTTAATGAGCTGAATATCAATCACCAATAAAGCCTTAGTAGTAATATTAACTGCAATTTATCCATGTTCTAGATGTCTTTGCTTTTAGACTTTTCTCTCTATAGTTGCATAAAACAGAACTTTTCATTGTTATTGCAGTTAAATATAGCTAAGCCTCAGAACAGTTTCAAAAGCTGAATAAATTTGGGAATTTAAATAATCTGGTATTTACTGTCCAACTCTGGCCTTTTAAGATACTTCAGTACTTGAAACTCACATTATTTTTTTAGGCAAAAATTGCTCATTTCTTGAATCTTTTTAACATTCCTATCAAAGGACAAACAACTCGTCTACCCTCATAAAATACATGGTTCCTGAATTCTTTCCATTTAAAATAAATGCCAACTTGTTTTGTTACCCATCACCAGTCCTAAATTGTACAATCTATAATGCAAATTTGAGCTCTTAATTATCAGGTTCTGTTTTGTTCAAATGTACAACACTGGAGGAATTTTTCAACATATTGCAGCTCTTACCTATGGAGGAAACAGATTTCACATCAGTGAGAGAATATAGTTTTGCTTAAAGAAGCATTAAATATTGGTTCATAGCAATGTGTACTGGTGTAGTGAGAGACCTGTTTTGGTTTTTTTGTTTGTTTGTTTGTTTGTTTTAATTTTTTTCTTAGTCAAGTACCTACAAAATAGTAATGAGAAAAAGGAAGCAAAGCAAAATCAAAGTTTCTTCTTTAGAAATCAGACATTTGAAAGGTGTGCAGACAGCAGAAGTAATTCATGTTTGCCACCTCCCCTAGGTCCCTTTGTTTTCTTAACTTAATTATCAGTGTGCTGGAAACTGGTATGAATATTAGCTCTTCCTCAGGACACTCATACTTTTTAATGCTAACATCAATCTTTGGGCACAAGCAATATAGATTATCGAGGGGTGAGATCTGTGACCTTCAGATTTTGACAATCAGATACTAAAATCTGCTTATTATAGACAAGTGGGTACTAAAGTTACTTTTCTTAATCATTTCCCTCTTCTATCTCCCTAGTGTAATCTCTGCCTCTTGACTCTTTGCAGTCCCCTCTGTGCAGCCTAAACCATGTTTTCTCTACCTCCTCCCTAAAGACTACCATTCATTCATACCACCACCATGACCACCACCACTCCAGGCCACCTCTAACCAAAGTCTCCTCCTGGTCACCTCCAAAGCCCGGAGAAGTGGAAGAGGAATGCATACAATGTCTCCCTTATAGTTCTTGAGCTGGAAACTGAGCATGTTCAGTAGTCAAAGCAGTTTTTTGGTGGTTTATTATTATTATTATTATTATTATTATTATTATTATTATTATTATTATTATTTCTTTTGTTACCCTCCTCTTTTAGTTTCAAGCGCAGCAGCATCTTTTGCTTTCCCACAGCTCTCTTTCCTCTTTCCTCTACCTTTAACCCCGTTCCCACCTTGAGCTCCTTAATTCCTGTTTAACACTGTTTAGCTGAAGAGCTGTGGAATTCTAAAATACAGGGAATTAAGTCATCTTCTCCTAACCGTGCTAAATAAGCTCACTTTGAGCTAAAGTTCCACACTTTTGCCTTAAAGCTTCAGGCCCCTCACACGCAGACAGGTAGGGGGAGTGCGAATACCATTGGATCCACGAAATTGGTCCACAGAAGGCCCCATCTAGGATCCCCGGCTCCTGAAATATTCCCAAAGCCCCATTCTGCCTGGTGACGATTAGCCAAAGATACCATATCCAAGATAGAAAATACAAGTATAACTGGAGCATTTCAATGTCATTTTTGTTGACTCACCCCTCTATTCCGGAATTATTCAATGTCACCACACAGGCTTGAATACCCATATCCCTGCTAGCCCTCCCAGCTCGCTCCCCACCTCCTAGACCCAGGCTTTCCAAAATTTCTTTTTCATTCGCCTGGGTTCTTGCTTGCTTTCTCAGAGGAACACCTCTCGTGTGTGTGTGTGTGTGTGTGTGTGTGTGTGTGTGTGTGTGTGTGTGTCTGTGTGCGCGCGCGCGCGTGTGTATGTGCACGCGCGCGCGCGCGTGCTCATATGAGCTCCTTCCTTTTCTTGTTAGTGTGCTGAAAGAAGAGAAAGGACTGGAATGTGCATATGTAGTAGGGTGATTGATGGAGGTTGGTGCGACTGCCTTGGGGGACTAGGGTTCCAGTGCCTGAGGATCAGGGTTGCTCCTTCTTAGGAGATGTTTTAGGCAAAAGGGGAGGTGGGTGTCAGAAGAAAAGCGTTTTGTCTTTCAGTCTCAGTGTGTGGGTAGAAAGGACTCAAGTATGGGTGTCTGCTGGAGGGTCAAAGGGCTCAGAAATGAGCAGGGATAGAAGTGGTTGGGTGTTCAGTGGGAGGGCTGCCTGTGAGCCAGGGGGCGGGGGCGGAGGCGGGGATTCAACGCGTGTATGTAAAGGTGCAGCCGTTGTGGGAGAGTCCGGGTGCGCGCGCGGTGTCTGGCCCGGTGCGCGCACGCGCCTCTGCCCGCTTGCTTGCCTGCTGAAGACTGTTCGTTGTGTTTGACCGGCGAGCGGGCGCCAAGAAGCTGGATCCCAGATAACTTAGAGACCATCGCAGAAACTGAAGAGTGTGTCGGAACGCAGTGGGCCCTCTACATGACTTGGGGCTCCAGAGGTGGGTGAATTTCAAGTCCGAGATGCGAGAGCTGCAAGGAAAGGCGCGCAGCCTTTTCCCGGCTGGGCTTGGCACCGTGAAATGTGCGCGCGCTTAGAGGGAAGCAGGTAGCTTATTATTTTTAGTTGAAGTGTTGGTTTGGGGCCCGTTGAGTAGATGAAGTGGACATGTTGGCTAACACCCACCTCAACACACACACACACACACACACACACACACACACACACACACACACACACACACACACACACATCTCTCTCCCACTTGCCTGTTAAGAGTGCAATCTCTTGCCCTCGAAAACCTAAAAGAATACCGGTGTCCTTAACATCCATGGCCCTGGGGCAGCCAGGGCAGCACGGAAAGTGTCCTGATCTGTGGCACCATGAGCTGTCTGAGCTTCGCTGCGTTGGGCTTTGTGCTCTGTGCGCTACTCTCAGGCACTGTGCCTGGACTTGAATGTGGGGTTTCAGGCGGTGGCTGGAGGACTGCTTAGAGACTTCTGGCACGCAGCAAGGGCAGGCAATATGGATGGAAGAGCCTGTGGGTAACTCTGAGAGCCCAGCAAAGCTAGCAGCGACACTTTGCAACATTCCAAAATGTTGAGCTGATTTCTGCTTGGGCAGGTTGGGGTGGGGGGCAATAACAGGGCCACAGCTCGAGGCAACAGATCTATGGAGTCACTCTGTAGTAAATGGGTCTTTGAAACCCCAGTGTTATAACCCTAGGGGCCTGAACTAGTCATCTCTTCCTCTTGCTCACCCACTGCACCTTCAGCTCTAGAGAGGCCAAAGAAAACTCAAGCAGCTACCCCTTGTGGAACAGGAGCACGCGGAGAAATGTGTGCGCAGCGGGACTGAAGGCCCCTCGCGACATCGTGCACAGTACCCCGCCCCCGCTCGCGCCATCCAGCACGCGAGGCTGCTGCTCAGGCCGGGTACCCAGGAGGGGGCTGCGCGCCGGCTCTGATCTCTGGGATGCGGCAAAACATTGCGGTACGCGCCAGCGGCCCCTCCAACCGCGTAGCATCCAGCTTGAGGCACTGTTCAGGGGGCAACAATAAACAGTCTCTCCACTGTTCTCCCCCCATTATACCCTCACCTGTGCCCTGAGGGAGTGGGCAGCTGAGGTTTCCCTTGTCTTCTGCTGTGGTGTCAGGTCGACTTTCGGACCCCATTGGCAGTGGTTTTACACTCTGCAGGCTTGCTTTCTCTACCTGGGCATGGAGCGCTGGAAGCAGCACTCTGGTGGATTCTGGGTTTATGGTAGGGCAAGGTATGTGCAGTCCTGCGCAGCCCTGGTAGCTGAATGTCTTCCGAGGTACCACCAAGAGAGGGAAACATGGAAAGAAAAATTCGACCCTCTTGTAACCATAAGAGGTGGCTTGGGGTACCCAACCCATACTTTGTAAGGTTTTCTTTCTCGCTTTGCATTTTTGCTGTTTGTCACGATTGATTTTTAGAATATTTTTAGTGGTATCGCTTTTCCTTATAGCTTTTTCACTTCCTGGATTTTTATTTTTCTAACCTCGTTTTTCACAGTTCTCCAGCTCTCAATATCTAGTGCCCTTTCAGTGACTGTTTGCTTCTCCTTGGTGGGCTGACTACTGCTTTGCTTATTTGCTCCAGCTGCTCTTGGCTTCTTCTGTTTCAGAGAAACTGCATTTGGGAACTTCCTAGCTTGTCCTTGCGCCTCCCCCACCCACTTTGCGACTTAAAGTAGAAATTACTAATAAGAGAGCAGTTCCTCAGGTGTATTTTTATATCTGTTTTGCTTCTACTTTTTGTTTCTGTGCTGAATTCTGGTTATTCAAATTTTGCTTTGTTTTTGTTTTGCTTTTTCGTCTTTGGTTTGTTTTTAGTTTGGTTGCATTTTGGTTTCTTTGTTTTGGAGTGGGGGTGGTTAGGAACAAGAAATGACTCAACTGAACCAAAATAGCTGTTGCAAGCTTCAACACAAGGCAAAAGAGACCAAGTGAAATTTTGATTTTACAATTGAAGTTGTTTTGGGTGATGTCATGCTTAAAAATTATGACTTCTTTTTGCAACACCAGTCATGCTATAAAAGTGAATGGAGGAAATGCCCACCTATATGACTGCCAAGTAGCATCTCAATGATGCTTGCTATATTCTGAACAAAGATATTTAAAATGCAAACCTTTCTAGGTCTTGGCTAAGGGATTGTCTGCCTTGAGACACATTTGGTCTTACCACTAGCTGATTCCTTGTGAGGAAACAAAAATAGAATAAAAAAAGGGGGGGGGGTTTCTGTATGACACTTTATTCTTTAATCCATTTTCTCATTGTTTTCCTGAGTATTTTATTTATTTAATTAATATTTGGTGGTGACCCTGTGAAAATTGAAACCAGCTTCCTCCAATTCACTACTGCAAAGATTCACAAGCCTAAAATTACATCAGTGAAATGCATACTGTTTGTGTTCCATTAATTTCCTTTCCATGAGGTAGAAATGCTTTCTCTCTCTCTCTCTCTCTCTCTCTCTCTCTCTCTCTCTCTCTCTCTCTCTCTCTCTCTCTCTCTCTTTCTCCCCTTCGAGTGTGTCATGTGTGTACACACACACACAGGTTTTTTAAGTGGTTGGTTTGAAAGGGTTAATTTTTGAGACGTTAAACTCTTCCAAGAAGTAATTCTTCATTTGTTTGCAGGCAGGGGCATGGAGTTATCTTTTAGGGAGGGTCTTTGGGAACTGAAGGATTTATGTAGAGCTGAAATATTTAGAATTTAATATATCTGCTTCTGCAGATAAAGCTGCCAAGGACTGTGGCATGTGGACTCTTCCTCAGCAGTGACAGGCTATAGCCAAAGTGAAGGTGATATGCATTTAAACCAAGGGGTCAGTGGAGACTAGGTTCAAACTGAAAAATGAAGAACAAAAGAGGACTGGACAAACAGAAAAGCCATTTCTAGTGGGTGGAAATACTGTCTGAAAATCAGCTGAGCAGTGCAAGAATAAGCAAGTCCCTTTTCTGCTTCCAGGGACCCAAAGACAAAAAGCTTTTAACCCCATTTGGGAAATAACTTAGAGCAAAGAAGGTGCTGCTTTTTAATTTGACTGTTTTCTAGATCCTCATAGAGTCACTAGTGTTTTAAAAAGCAGATTATAGGAGAGAATTGATTCATGAAAACATGTTTACCTAAGTACCAAAGCTCAGGCAATTTTTTTTTCCATGAAGCTCTTTTAACTGTCTTCTTTAAAGGAAACCAGTTCTCTCACTGCTATTCTCCAATGAAACCTGAGTTCAGTTATGTTCTCTACTCAGCCTCTGAATCTAGCAGAAGCTTAGAAAATAGATTTCCACAAACTGTATGTTTGTGGTGTAGAGAACATAAAATAAAGGATGCTCTAGGTATGTTCATTTGAGTTGCAAATAGCAAGCATGAGGGTAGTAGTGTTTAAGGGCAACGTTTGGTGGTTAAATTTAAAATTTGAATTTATTAAGATATAAACATGATTTTAAATCTTTTTCTTATCATTTGTTGTATATTATACACATGTAAATTTTGTACAGATTACAGATATAAAGCATATGACATTTTCTGTGGTTATTATTGCTCAGTGGAGTACAAATCTGGCTGTCTTAAATGTATAATGATAGAGATTATAGCCATGTACTCATAATTGGATGATTTAAGCACAGATACTCTTTTAAGAAATCATCATTGAAAAACTCTTTTCTTTTTATTTTTTAGATCATTTCTCTTTATTCAGAAGCGTAGAGTTATTTGCTGTTTGAAAGAAGATGTTTCTTTGGGTCTCTCTGATTGTGTCGGCTCTAATTTCTTCAGCAAATGCAGATTCTGACATATCAGTGGAAATTTGCAATGTGTGCTCCTGCGTGTCAGTAGAGAATGTGCTCTATGTCAACTGTGAGAAGGTTTCAGTGTACAGGCCAAATCAGCTGAAACCACCTTGGTCTAATTTTTATCACCTCAATTTCCAAAATAATTTTTTAAATATCCTCTATCCAAATACATTTGTGAATTTTTCACATGCAGTATCTCTGCATCTGGGAAATAATAAACTTCAGAACATTGAGGGAGGAGCTTTTGTTGGGCTCAGTGCATTAAAGCAGTTGCACTTGAACAATAATGAATTAAAGATTCTCCGAGCTGACACTTTCCTTGGCATAGAGAACTTGGAGTATCTCCAGGCTGACTACAATTTAATCAAATATATTGAACGAGGAGCCTTCAATAAGCTCCACAAACTGAAAGTTCTCATTCTTAATGACAATCTGATTTCATTCCTTCCTGATAATATTTTTCGATTCGCGTCTTTAACCCATCTGGATATACGAGGAAACAGAATCCAGAAACTCCCCTATATTGGAGTTCTGGAACACATTGGCCGGGTTGTTGAATTGCAACTGGAAGATAACCCTTGGAACTGTAGCTGTGATTTGTTGCCTCTAAAGGCTTGGTTGGAGAATATGCCATATAACATTTACATAGGAGAAGCTATTTGTGAAACTCCCAGTGACTTATATGGAAGGCTCTTAAAGGAAACCAACAAGCAAGAATTATGCCCCATGGGCACAGGAAGTGATTTTGATGTTCGAATTCTGCCTCCATCTCAACTGGAAAACGGCTACTCCTCTCCCAGTGGTCACACCACTCAAACAACCTTGCACAGATTAGTGACCAAACCACCTAAAACAACAAATCCTTCCAAAATATCTGGAATAGTGGCAGGAAAAGCCCTCTCAAACCGAAATCTCAGTCAAATTGTGTCCTACCAAACAAGAGTTCCTCCTCTTACACCTTGTCCAGCACCTTGCTTTTGTAAAACACATCCTTCTGATTTGGGACTGAGTGTGAATTGCCAAGAGAAAAATATCCAGTCCATGTCCGAACTGTTACCAAAACCTTTAAATGCCAAGAAGCTGCATGTCAATGGCAATAACATCAAAGATGTGGACATTTCAGACTTCACTGAGTTTGAAGGACTGGATTTGCTCCATTTAGGCAGCAATCAGATTACTGTGATCAAAGGAGAAGTGTTCCATAATCTTACCAATCTACGCAGACTTTATCTCAATGGCAATCAGATCGAAAGGCTGTACCCTGAAATATTTTCCGGCCTCCATAACCTGCAGTATCTGTATTTGGAATACAATTTGATTAAGGAAATCTTAGCAGGCACCTTTGACTCCATGCCCAATTTGCAACTACTCTACTTGAACAATAATCTCTTAAAGAGCCTGCCAGTTTACATTTTTTCTGGAGCACCTCTTGCTAGACTGAACCTGAGGAACAACAAATTCATGTACCTACCTGTCAGTGGAGTCCTAGATCAGTTACAATCTCTTACACAAATTGATTTGGAGGGCAACCCTTGGGACTGCACTTGTGACTTGGTATCATTAAAGCTGTGGCTAGAGAAGTTAAGTGATGGAATTGTTGTGAAAGAGCTAAAATGTGAGACTCCTGTTCAGTTTGCCAACATTGAACTGAAGTCCCTCAAAAATGAAATTCTATGTCCTAAACTCTTAAACAAGCCATCTGCACCATTCACAAGTCCACCACCTGCAATTGCGTTCACCACTCCATTGGGTCCCATTCGAAGTCCTCCTGGGGGTCCAGTGCCTCTGTCTATTTTAATCCTAAGTATCTTGGTGGTCCTTATTTTAACTGTCTTTGTTGCATTTTGCCTTCTTGTTTTTGTGCTGAGACGGAACAAGAAACCCACAGTGAAGCATGAAGGTCTGGGTAATCCTGAGTGTGGCTCCATGCAGCTTCAACTAAGGAAACATGACCACAAAACCAATAAAAAAGATGGACTGAGCACAGAAGCATTCATTCCACAAACCATAGAACAGATGAGCAAGAGTCACACCTGTGGACTGAAAGAGTCTGAAACTGGTTTCATGTTTTCAGATCCTTCAGGACAGAAGGTCATGATGAGAAATACTGCTGACAAAGACAAAGATTTACTGCATGTAGATACCAGGAAGAGACTGAGCACAATTGATGAGCTGGATGAACTATTTCCCAGCAGAGATTCCAATGTCTTTATTCAGAATTTTCTTGAAAGCAAAAAGGAGTATAATAGCATTGGTGTTAGCGGTTTTGAGATTCGCTATCCAGAAAAACAAGATAAAAAGAACAAGAAGTCACTGATAGGTGGCAACCACAGTAAAATTGTCGTGGAACAGAGGAAGAGTGAGTATTTTGAACTGAAGGCAAAACTTCAGAGTTCCCCTGACTACCTACAGGTCCTTGAGGAGCAAACAGCTTTGAATAAGATATAGGTTATGTAATCCGTCTTTATACAGAGAACATTATTTAATGATGAAAGTGCCTTTTGTTGACTTCTAACTTCCAAATACTATATGATCATTAGGCATAGAGTCAGTTGTTTCCAAGGGTATCTCATTAACTGTAACTGTAAAGATGTGTCAAGTAGAAGAGAATTTCCTTAATAGATTTAACTACATAAAACCTATACTGTGGAGTCCTGTAGGGATACTGCAAACTCTATTGCCAAAGGGATGCTTTATAAACATAATACACTGAATTTAACCTCAAGAGGCAGATCAGTTTTGCACTCTGATACAAAACCTTCGTCTCTTTGTGCTTTGTAAAGCAAACTCAAGAAAACTGGTACCAGTGCTTGTACCTCAGCTGGGTCCATCATCTTGCACGTAGATAAAGTTGGTAACACTGGAGTAACCCTTTTGATTTGTGGCATTGTAACAACTCTGTGTAAAGATTACCTGAAAAGTGTAAAAAAAAACAAAACAAATAAGCATGCAAAGAGAGAACATTTGATAGTATTTGTAAATTGGTAAAATTTATGGCCTGCATCTTGAAACCGCTGGATTTATAATGTTAAATTGTACAAATACTTGTTTAAAATATACCATGCATTATGTAACTATAAAAAATTGAACACTTTAAGTATTACCTGTCTATACATAAGAACATAAAGGAGAAAAAATTAATGTGAGTTACATAGAATTTGTGGTGATCTAGAGAAAAATACGATGTTTATCAGAATTAAACATGGGTCAAATTAAACTAGAGTTTGTTCTCAGTTATGTCAAATACCCACAATCCTTAAAGGTTGTCCCCAAATTAGCAAAGTGCTTACCATGTGAGCGCACCCAAAGCTATTTTTGTAACATAATTCATATTTATGAAGTACTTTGTATACTAAATAGGAAAAAATGTACTACTTAATATGTATTTAATATGCCTGACTTTTTCTGATCACAGGAAATTTATCATTAAGTATAAATTGAGATAAGAAAACATACTAAAGTGAAACTGAGGTTAATGTGTACTGAAATATTTTGGATTCTGTGGTCAGGTATAATTTAAAAGAAGAAAAAAAATACAAAAAATCCCCACAAAAATTAAAAAAAAATCTGTGCTATTCTTGTGAGTTTAGTGTATTATCTTCAGATTTGTTACCAACTGTGCATTTTAAAATAGGCTCCATAGTTTTATAGTATTGTCTGGGGCAGTTGTTGTTTGCCATCAATTGTCTTGCTTTTCAGGATTCTATGAGCTTAATTCAAATAGTTTCAATTACAATACTTAACAAAATAATGACTAAGGTTAATAGTATCTTGTATGCATCATTATCCTGTTCTTTCATTATTCTGACTACTATCAGATAATCTAGTAGAACTATAAACATCATGGTTATCTTGGCTGTCAAAGCCATAGTGTATTATTTGCACTGGTCTCAGATGAAGTCATGATACACAACTACAGCTGATATGCCCCTGTGTTTGTGTGTGCTGTTAAGTGGTAGGTCAAAATTGGTCAAATGAATTAAGTATTTGATAGTGGGTTGATATCTGAAGATTCTTAAAATCTCTGATTAGCAAATCAATATTCAGAAAATCATTGCCTTCTTGGCCAGCTGTGTGTGTGTGTGTGTGTGTGTGTGTGTGTGTGTGTGTGTGTGTGTGTGTGTGTGTATGCCTGTGTGTGTTTATGTGTGTGGTGGTGTGATGAATTACTGTATTATTCAGTAAGGTAGCCAAGAAAGTAAACATATATTCTTCATGAAATTCAAGTGTCAGATATTTTAGTGCAGTTTTCAAAAGGATATTACAGGTAAAGTTGTAACAGCAATCCCTTTATTAAATAGTAATTTCAAGATTTTATGTGTCTGTTCCAATTTTTTAAAGAAAATTTGACATTAATATAGGTGTGTGTGTGTGTGTGTGTGTGCGCGCGCCTGCGTGCGCATATGTGTTTGAGTATACATTCATATCTATAGATAATTTGGAGTTTTTTTTTAGATAGCATATAAAATCTCCCTATGTATGTGCTGGTGCTCTTAAAACTTCAATGTGTAATTTTCAGTTTCATGACAATGTCTGTGAAAACTTTATATGAATATAAATACATCCAAACAAATAACTGTTTTCTGATCTTGAAAGAAACAGAAGTGTGTTCAAATGCTAATTTTCAACTGCAGTCCCATAAGGACATTTAATATGTGATTACCATGCATGCATCCATTAATTAAAGGGCTCCTAATGCACACTGACAGGATAAATGCTCCCAAAAAAGTGTTTTTGTTTATCCTGTCAATAAAGTGTGAATTCAGAAATCTTAAATGAACACTTACAGGAGGAACCAGAAAGCTCCATTCATAAGCTGGGGCTAATAGGTCATTTGGATGATGTCTTTTTATTCAGTGAGGTGATGTTTGGTTTCAAGGTTTCTGCAGAATGGTCAAAGGCAACAGTACCTGCCATATATTAATCTATATCATCTCAAAGCTTGCTGTAGCATATTAGCTATCTCACACTCTACTGCTGAAAGATATAAATGCTCAAAAATATTAAGAATAAAAGTAATTTAACTGTGTGCTTATATGGAGGTTGTAATTGTAAATGGAAGTAACAAACTCTTGGTTAAGGCTAATATACCTTCCTTAACTAAAGTCATTGTGCCTACATTATACAGTGTATTCTATTTTGCACCTGTCTTTCATCATTTTTTCTGTATCTTTTATGACACTGTAGTTAGGTATAAATTCTGAGTTGAGTACAAGAGCAGTTTAAATACTGTGTCTGCGTTTTGTTGGCTTACACTATAATTGTGGTATTAGTTTAACCCCTTGAAATATGATGCATACATGGTAAAGCATTTTTCGTAGATTTTGATTCAAATCTTAAAAAAACCAAGAAGTGATCATCTCTAATGTGGTATGACACATCGTGGCCTTCTTGGCATTTTATTCTTTGTGTATGGACTGTTTTAGAACAGTTGAAGAGAAAACTAGATCTTATGATATCAGTGAAGGGGTGAGATATATATTGTGTCTGTGTAATATAAATCAAGTTTTAAATTATTTTTTTATAAAACCAATAAAAATGATTCAATTCTTTAAAATTAAATCTTTGTGTAATTTTATGAGAAAACGGCTATTAAAGTACAGTGATTCAAATATATAAGGCAACTTATATCCTATACTTAGTTTTCCATTCTAAATAACAGTGTCAACAAATATATTAATTAGAAAGTTATTAAAGACCATTGCATTGCCATTTATTGATTTTCATAAACATTTAGTTTTGTACACCATAAGAATGCATAAATATTAAAGGACATGGCCTCATGAGTAATGTCACAAGTATTTCAGAAATATCAAAGTCAATCTAGAAATGTATGGGGATAATATTAATCTATATCATTTGCATGCCATACATAGATAGTATATGAAATGAGCACAGTGAGATTTTCTTTCATCTTTATATTTCTTCCTTCGATGTTCTTCTCATTGTTGCATCCAAAGAGTTATGGAGAAAATATATTAAGAATATATTTATAGTTACTATTTTGAAATAAAGTAGAGAATATGTAATATATTGTTTTTACCCTGCTTTGATTATTTCTATTTTAGATTAATTAATAAAAAAGTAATGTAAATCACATCAAAGAACCATTCTAATAAATTTTGTTTGCTTGGAATTACACCAAGATATTAGAATTTATTAAATGCCATTTTTCTGAAACCATTAAAAAATTGTTTGGTACAATGTTATTTCTGAAGCCACTGTTTGTTACATATACCTTTTCATTGTTTTACAGAAAAAATTTTAAAAAGTAACAAAACTGATTACATCACTCAAATTTGAGGTTAATAAATACAGCTTTATAATACTGTTTACAATCTACTTAATTGTTAAGCCTCTGTTAAAAGATATTTTCTTTACAAACATAGTTGCAATCTCTATTCCTTTGTATTGACACACTCTCAGAGAACAGTTGTCAGGCAGTGTAAAAACAAACAAACTTTGATCTTTTTGCATCCCCACCATTTAGTATCTAACATAATTTCAAATAGGCAAATATTAGTATTCAATCTGAACTATCAACTCAAATACTTTTACAGAAACTTCAGAACCACTACATTCCACAGCAAGTTTGACTAATTTCAAGTTGCTTACCCACTCAGTGTGATAAATGGCTCTTTTAAACTTAGTTTCTTTTAAAGTAACCAAAGTAATCAATCATTTGATGCAATTTCTACTGCTAAAAAATGAATCAAATGCATCATAGTTAAATTAAGAACAGAAAAAAATATCAAAAGGCTGCATTTGCCATAAGGTAATTTTAACACATATATCCTTAAACTAATTGCAGCAAAGAGTTCACAGATGTATAATTTTAGATTTCTGTGGCTTTACAACTATACATAAACTATGCTGAAAGTTGACATAGTATAGATAGCAAGCACAAGGTAGCTGTTCTAGGCCACTCCATTTTGTAGACAAGTGGAATCAAATCAAGGGCCGTTCTCATGTTCAGTGTTCATTCATTAACGACCCAGATTAATTTAACTAAAATATTGGTGTCTCTTACTAGGAATAGTTACAAGTTTAAGTGACAAATTTTATCTCTCTATTGGAGATTTCTAAAGGATCTGTTCTTTGTTAAATTAAAAACAAATGAGTGGTCAAATGAGCCTAAATAACTTTATATATATATATATATATATATATATAAAACCTGCCTCAGTATAGATTTTAATTTAATTGTATTTTTTTCTGTTTAATTTCCAGTGATTTATAGGATACCATTGGAGAAGAAATTAAATAAAGTGATTCTACTATCTAATCTATGTAATACTATGTTTTTTCTATAATTTTGTAAAACTTTTATTTAAATATGTTGTTCTTATATCTACACAGGGGAGATGCATTGAAGCTCTGAGGCAATCAAATTCTTTTGGTCCAGAAAATACAAAACTGAGAATATAAATGACTTGAACTCCACATTGCTTGGTAATTACAAGTTATATTGATAATAAAACCCAGAACCAAGAGATAACAAGTCAAGCTTTCACTATAATTTACTTTGGTAGAAATTGCCTGCACATAAATACAAATCACTAGTCATTCTTATACTACAATAGAAAGGAAAAAAATGCTTTAAAATTTTATGAATGAAATTCTTAGAGGGCTAATGAGAGTATGTAATGAATAAATATCTACCTTTACTTTTAAATTGGCTACATAGAGACAAAGCAGTCTTTTAGAGTACCTGAACTCAAGTACTCTATTTCTCTCAGGTGGCAACTCACAAATAGTATATTGTATCAGATTTTGTTGATAAACCTCTAAGAAAGCCATGTTGTGCAATGGATATTAATTATGGAGACTTATTACAAGCACGTGAGCATTGTAAGCAATTGCAATGTATATTTCCATCATTGTTTAATGTGAACTGAATCATTGTGCAAAAATTCTAGAGTTGGTATGAAGTAACTTTAATGCTGTTTTCATGAATAAAAGTCTTTTCTTATAGGTCATATGTGTAGCCATTCATTTTTTTATTAGTCTGATATTATCAAAGCTCAATTACAAAGAGAAATTCAAATAATTTACTATTTACTTCATATGATTATCCTATTAGTATACATAAGTAGAGAAGTTATTCTATACATATACACATGCATACAGAAAGTAATACACACAAACTCTGAATGATACACAAATATGGATATCTAGTTGTTAAATATTGAAATGTTCCTGCCTCATTTAAAGTTAGAAAATAACATGGTTATTTTATTAACATTTATAACATTGTTATTTTAATTTTAAATTAGAACATAACCATTGTGCAATATATAGTAGTAATTGGACTGACCCTTATCCTCTTGGATTTCAGTCACATAACTGCCAAGTGATTTGATTTTTGATGTTCCTTATTTGTTGAATTTCTCATTTGGTTTATTGTTTTGTATTTCCTAAATGACTACCATGTGCTATTCACAGAATACAACCATGGTGCAAATCAAGCCTGATACAACCTTGTATAAACATGCTCAGAAAAGCATATAAATACTATTTATATAGAATTATGTGTATACAAAATAAGAATAACAGGGTGATATTAAAAATTATGAGAATATGTAAATCTGTTTTAAAAGAATGACTATTTAGTTGAAACTGGTGACTAGAAATTAGGTAAGATAAGGTTGAAGGAGTATTGACAGAAACAAATACTTATGTTTCAAAACCTAATTTCTGAAAAAACTTTGTGGTAAAATTATATCAAATATTAAATACATTTTCCTTAATTTAACTGTGATTTATTTCTTTTAAATTCATATAAAAGCCAAGCAGTGTCCATATGGTCATTACTATTTTTTTAATATAAACAGGTTAAATAAAATACACTATTTAGATGGGTTTTTTTTGTTGTTGTTGGCTGATGTTATGGATTGATTTTGGAACTTTATGACTTGAAATTATCTATTAAAATAATAACAAGCAATATTTTTGTGTAATAGAAGTAGTAGACAAAACATATATATTATACCTAAGACTTTTTTGGAAATAAAATGAATCGTTATAAGCATTTAGGTTTCGATGTTGTATTAAAATGTTGCTAGAATTTTTGGTTTATTTTCAGACATTTTACTTTAGTAGAAAATATCAAATACCTATTTCAGAAGCCATTTCCTGCATGAAGCTCCAGGAAATCATGTATCTGCCACGGATCCCTTTGCTCCATAGCAGGATATGCCATCTTTGCCAAGTCCTCCCTGCTGGAAATATTTCTCTTCTTCTGTTATGAACAACTAGCACAATCTATGGCATAGACTAGCTTAGGGGATTTTTTTTTCTAGTGGCAATATACACATACCTATATGATTCTGAGGCCAAGTATATATTTACCAGCATAAGATTATCATAATCAAGAGCATATTGGTTCTGGGTGTTTTTCACACTGAATATTTTCTTTGGTTTATCAGTTATCTTCTAGCCCACAGGAACTTCTTATTGTTTTATTTAATACTAGTCTTCAAAGTGGAAACTGCACTCCACTATGGAAACTCAAACTTATTTATAGACAGAATCGTCACACTTTGTATTAATAGTTTCCTCTTGTACTTTCTATAAATATATAAAATAAGTCTTGCTGACATAAAAATAATTATAAAAAGAGAGAATTATCAGCAGAAAAGTCAATTTTTTTCAAGATGTTCTTGTGTTTCAGATTTGGTTGCAATGTGGTTTTAGATTGGAAACCAGGTTCCAAATACTTTTCTACTCAGTAACTACCTACATTAACTAAGAAGCACATTAATGCTGACATATTGATAAAGCTGTCTTGAGATGCTATAAACATGGCTGTTATTTTCTCTTTACATTTAGTACATCAGAAATTATTCATTTTTTTTATAGATTTGATACAGCTGCCGAATGCTGTTGTGTTTTCACCATGAAACTTCATTAAGCCTTATTTTCAGTATGTAACTAAGCAGTTACACATAAATGTATATTGGAAACTGGAAAAAATAACCATAGGATTAAGAAGCCAACCAATATATTTTTATTAAAAGAAGGCTTTAAGAAAAGCAAATGGAAATATTTAATTAAAATTACATTTAGGTCCACCAATCTTCATTTGAACTTGTCAGATTTTTTTTTCTATTGTTTTCATTGAGTATACTGTAAAGATGTGAAGTTTAGCAGATAGACAGCATTTTCACTCTCTGTTTACTGTTTCTAGATGCCTACAATGTGCCACAAAGCCAGCGGTGTGATCACAAGCTTGATTGTTTAATCTGAAATGCATTTATAATTTAAGGTTGTCATTAGAATTTAAATGTGTCTGAAAAGCTTATCCTTTCACATGAATCTTATTATATATGTGTAGAAATGGATTAACAAACGGTCTTTGTAATAGCATACTCTTTATTATAATAAGGGCAGACCAAGTACATTTTGATTAATAGATATCTTCCCTGTATAAGAATTATCAAAGGAAAATTATTTGGTCCCTATCACTTCAAGAAAGGATTGATAAGTAACATGAATTACCCAAGGTCACATAGTCTATCATTGTCACCCTAGTCCAGGATATCTTGGCACATAGCATAATATTTTCATTGTGCTGTTTTGTTTTATTTGGAAATTGCATAGAAGCTATGAGAATGTATGGGTGAGGCTAAATAATACAACCCATTGGCACACAAATGTAACTTTCATAAGGTTCCACAGCAGCCTGCAATTAGAAAGAACTATCTATAGGACCTGGACTTCTTTATCCTCAGTGTCTAGATGAGAATGGTCCAGAAAAGAAAAATAAAAGTTATTTAAAATAAATTATACAAATAAAGGCTTACATTTGATGATTTTATATAACAAATCTGTCAGGATGCTCTGGAGTGTGTACTGATACAATTCAAGACAAAATTATCAAGCAAAATTTACCCTGAACTTTCAAAAACTTGATCTATTTCAGTTTTTTAGTCAGCAATATCTTCTATGCACTATGATCGCAAATCAATAACCACAAAATGTTATTTATATATTAAACATAATGTTTTTAGGAAAGAAATACAATAATCCCTATAATTGTCAATGCTTTTGTTTTGAGTGGCAGCATTTTACAAAGCAAGAATAGCTTCCTCTCTCCACCGTACTGGTCTTATAAGATGTTCTTATATTTATTATTCAGTATGAAAATTCAATTCTAGCTTTACTTTCAGCTGGTAAATGAAGCACAAAGTTTTGTCGCATTGTACCTTCTTTACTAATTGCACTAGGGCAAAAACTTAAAAAAATGTGTTCTTAGTTAAATGCAATTGTAACGTATTCCAGTCAGTTACAGTTTTTGTAGTTCAGGCTGTAGATCAACTGAAAATACTAAGAACAAGTGAAAATTCACTATAAAAAATATACTCATTCATTGAAATTTAATTATAATGAGAGAAAGTCATCTTTAAAAGAAGAGTATAAAAATAACTGGGGGAAGGGAGGATCAGGGGATACATTGATGGAAATGACATTTTTTTAATGAAAAAAAATTTAAAGAGAATAACTGTCTTCAGATCTCAGGGGTTTTAATTCTTCAATCCTTCTCAGTTGTTTTTTTCTTTAATTTAGAGAACACTCTGTGATGGCTATAATTGCAATTTTGATTTTATTTTAGTTCAATTCTATTAATGACAAGCTCATTAAATGCAACTACTCCATAGCCCTAGCCCCTAGTACTTGTAATTACAAAAAGATATATTTCTTAGGTATTGGTAACCTATTCAAAATTAACATTTTTTACTTTAAATTCCCATTTCATTTCTAAATAGTCACAGTATTAAATAAATAAATAAGATTTGACTAATTAATTTTACATTAAACTTAAGAAAAATAGAAATAAAAATTATTCTTTTGATTCAGCACTAAAATCTTTAAATGTTGTTCAGGGCAGGACTTGTTGACCCTCTATCTATGTTCTCTCCGTGGTGCATGTAGCTCTGATGCTACTACTACTTCATCCTGCACTGGGAGTCCAAAACACTCAAAGACATTCTTTGTGACAACATTCCTGCATTCCCACTCATATTAAAACATTTTTTGTTTCAAGTTGTTTGTTTTCATTTATGTGTTTTTCTGATACAGTCAGATACCAGATTTACAAACATTTTTAAGAGATAATGTAGATAGGAAAAGAGACTACAGTAATCAAATAGATATTATTTCAAGCATATGACAAACTAGGTCTTTCTTACTACACTTTATCATTACCACATATCACAGCTCAGAGCAGTAGTGAGTGAGAAGGACTTAAAGCCTACTCTCAACGAATCCCATGAGAGATTATTTTAAAGACTTTAATTTAATTCAATCTAACTCAATATCAGACTGAAGCTAAGGAGCAAGGTCAGCCAGTTAAAGATATGTCTTGGATATGATATTCAAATTAAAATACTGAGAGGTTCATATTAGTTGTTGAATACTGGCATTGGAGGGGGTATATGAGGCTGAGAGAACAGTATAAGCTATGGCGAAGAAAATAAGAGCTACATCACTATGAGTAGGCATTTTTGCAAAGTAAAAAAGAGTAAATATTGGAGTTTTCACCATCAATGTGATCTCTTATAAGTAACTGATTATTCTCTTGTAGTACAAAAAGAAGTATACAATAAGTAAAGCTATTGATGCTACTGATGTTGTGTTTCTGATAAAATATTTATTGACAATAATAATATGGTGAACAAATTTGACCTCTGGCTAAGGGGCTGAATAGCAGACTAGTGAAGATCCTGTTGTGAGTAGAACTTTGCTGTACATTAGGAAGTCAATGAAAATTTTTCTAAAGCAATGGTATATATAATAAACCTTGTTAAAGACAAACTATTACCTGGAATATGTAAGATCAGCTAAAAAGAGTGAGGAGCAGAGTTTAAGTTGGAAAACTATAACTTGCTCTATAAATCAAGCTACCCTAGAATTCAAAGAAACCTACCTGTCTCTGTCTTGAGAGAAAGTACGGGGACTAAAAGTATACATCACTATAAGCAGTTGGGAGTCATACAGACTTTACAATACTAATTAGTAAACTGGAAATGGGAGTCAAAAAGTGTCAGTGACTTTACATCCTTAGCTTTATAAAAAAAATACTCCATTGATATAATTAAGAGAGAAGTGTCAAAGAAGGGGATAATAGGAACAGAAATCAAAGATCATCAATGATTGTAGTTTGAAGATTTTGTTCTTTACTAATTTCTCTTCTGTGTGCTTTCTGCATCCAAATCACATGAGGTGCTCAGAACTCTCTCCTAGAGCTTTTGTGCATAGTACTTAATATATGTATATGTGTATATGTGTATATGCAGTTAGATAGTCAAAGAGAAATCTAAGGAACTATAGCACCCAGGAAGCAAAGGGAAACCTGGTATTTATAAATAATGTTACGGCCACCTCTATTTAGTGCTGTTAAAAGACAGTAGACCTACCCAGCTAGGCTTTCCTGGTGTCAGACCTGCTTGAATTTTATACGAGACAAATATAAAAACAGCTGTAGGACTCTATGTCCTACAAAAAAGGGCAGAATTTCAAACAAAATTGCATAGATAAAGGATAGACTGATAAATGATAGACAAGAACCAGGTCCTAAATACTGAGCAAAGCTGAAGCAAAAGATGAGTGCAGATAAGATAGTGGAATTTTTCAGGGAATCATAAAATCGGCAAAATCAGCAGCGGCAGTGTTATACCAGAAGGAAGAAATTAAAGTGAGCACAAAGATTCAGTACCTCAAAGCATCAGAAGTGAGCTTCAGGAAAAGCTCACCAAAACCTTTTAAGAGGTTCTGTACCTTGTTTTGTACCACCAAGGGCAAGTGGCAAGCAGAAGTTTTAAAACTTCATTTGTTTGCTGAAATGATTTGATTTGTACAGATTTTTTCAGGAAAAACACTCCTATTTTTTTCTGCCAGCATTTCCTTAACAGAATATATTATTTAAATTCAAGTTAATGAATATTTATTGCCTACCTACTATGTGTTTTCCTTTGATTGAAACTGGAGGAAGCAGAAGCATTAGAGCAAATACCCAATTGCATGGGACTCAGAGTCTAGAAGAAGACACAATTATTAAAAGAAAATGACTGAATAGTGAGAACAATGCATTCTCAATGCTGGATAATAAAGGCAAGGTATCACAAAAAAGTCAGTTGTTAAATATGAGGAGAAAGGAAGATTTCATGGTAGAGGGGCTGATGATTTAACATTTGAAGGATAAAGATGGGGTATCTTATATGCTTTCTATTGCTGTGACAAATACCATGACCAAATTTGCCTTTACAGGAAACAGTTCATTTTAGATTATAGTTTATCATGAAGGAAAGGCAGAGTATGGATGAAAGGCAGAAATCAATATGGAAGCACTGAAGCAGAATCCATGGATGACCATTGCTTAATGTCTTGATCAAATGGCTTACTCAGTTACTTTTATTATATATAGCACCCAATCACCTATCCAGTGGTGGCACAGACTCCAGTAATCTAGAATCACCTATCTCAATCATTATTCCAAAAAATATACAGAAAGGCTTGCATACAGGTTAGTCAGATGGATTCATTCTCTCAATTGAGTTTCTCCTCACCACCCTTGTTTATTTCAAACTGACAAAATGCACCTCCAGTACAGGAGGAGGGAGAAGTTTATCTATAACCAACAGTTAATGGGAAAAAAAGAGGAGGTAGATGTGCACAGTCTTCTCAGATGAATGGCTAACTCAGTGTGGCCAGAGTATCTACTTTTTGAGTGAGAACCATTCTACTTATGAACTGTGTCCATCTGGATATCTTATAGGACCTTCAAACTCAGAAATTCCAAAGTGATATTACATAGCTGTTTATCAGTCCTCGGCCTCTAGGAGGTCAACTTATCAGCTGTATGAATATCATAACTGGAATTTTAATTTTAATCATGTTTCTAATACATCATATATAGATGATGGTCAAAAAGCTAAACAGCCATTTAATTTTTGCTAATAATAACTTGGCCTCCAATCCTTAGACTACAGTACATTCCTGCAATTGGATCTCGTTTACTTTTAATATTTTGTATAATATACTGAACTAAAAGTTAGAATTGCATTCAGATGTTATTTTCTCTTGCCATTATTTTGATTGGAGCAGTTGTGTTCCATTTCTTCCATGATCTTTTGTTCCCCTTTGTCACATTTTATTAAATATATAGTATATCACCACATCTCCCCTTTCATGTCAAAAATAAAAAGGTTATAGTTAACATAAGAAAAATTATATACAATAATAAGTGCAATAACAATGTACTATACATAAGCAATAATTACATAACTAGTGCCCAGTCAATTGGCAACTGACAAATTCAAAGACAATATTCTATTATTTATATTATTTATCCTATTATATTATTTATCCTATTTATCCTACTCAAAAGAGTGTACCTAATTCATTTTCTACTAGCAAGCAACTTTCAAAGAATGTGAAGAATGACAGAAACAGTTGGCTTCCTCGACAGTCACCCAAGGTTCCTCTGGTGTTGGGGCATCCATCTTCAGCCTAAAGGCCTAGCATATCAACAGATTTATCTGTGTAGCAGGATATTCTTAAACACATTCCTTGTCCTGCATTGGTTTAGCAGTACTTTTTTGTGAATCCTTCTTGTTCATTTCAGACATCATGTTGTCAGCAGTAGAGGCAAGAGCACTTTCTTTCCCAGTGGCTAATCATTGCCACAAAGAAAGTAAGCTACATATGGAGTTTCTTAAATGCTCATCATCTTCTCTGAAGTAGATTGGTGCTCTCAGGATCAAACATGCCTCACTCTCATAAAAATAAGAAACCCTATGTTATATTGTTATATTATGTTCCAGTTTACATACACTTTGCCCTGGCAGTGGTGCTGTTCTTATCATTCACTGTTGCACCGTGCAGTAACTCAGTTTGTACTCACTACACCTAATCTGGAACTTAGTAATCAAATGTTTATTAAATCAATATGTGTGTTAATGGCTATGATAGTAGATAAAGTTTTAGAGAGGGACTGGAAACGTAGCCTAACTACAACTACAAGATGGAAATTACAAAGAAAGTTTCCAACTTAATAGCTTTTCCTCCCCCCCCCCTTTTTCTTCTAACACTTTCCTATTAAAGCCATCCTCAATCCATGAACAAATGTCATTCAACTTACCTTTAGTATGAGTTCAAACTATCTTTACTATGGATTCAAAATCATCCCATTCTCTACTAGACAATAGCTATCATCTACATAGATAACATCATTATCTCTAAATTATAAAAGTCACAGTTATATATGTTAACATGATATATTTAGCTTATATGACTAATAACTGTGTCCTCTTGGCAAAGAAGTCATAATAATTTTGGTCATGTGAATAAAACTGTAAGCTGACAGTTTGCATTTTCATAGCACATGGAGCACAAATGTATATAGATGAATGTTTTGAAGTAGTAGGGGTAGGAAAACTATGAGAAGGAAGTGAAATCCTGAAATTAAATGAGTAGTTCTATGAGATAGTACCCTACCTTTTCATGATCCTGTACAAATTCATACATTTATATATAAATTCATTTTTCATTTTACTAAATATATTTATTATTTTCTCTTATTTACATTCTGACTGCAGTTTCCACTTCCTTCTTCCCTCTAATGTCCTACCCCTACCTCCTCTCCTTCCCAAATTTAGTCGTCCTTTGTTTCCCTTCAGAAAAGAGCAGGCCTTCCAAGAATAACAACCAAAAATGGCATAACAAGTTACAGTAAAAATAGACACAACCCCATATATCAAAGTTGGATGAAGCAACCCAGTATGAGAAAAAGGGTCCCACAAGCAACCAAAAGAGTCAGGGACAGCCCATGATCCCTTGTTTAAGAGACTCACAAGAATTCTAAACAACACAACCATAAACTATATATGTATAGGACCTGGGTCAGACCCATACAGGCTCCCTGTAACTGCTTTGAAGTCCAGGATCCAGAGGCTGAATAGCCCAAGTCTTAGCATAAAACCAAACATAACTGACAAAAAAGAAAAAAGTCAATGCAATAATGCATATACATTTTAACTGTTTATATATGTGAATCTCTTGGTCTTGAATTGCTCATAATGTTAATCTTAATTCAGACTTTGGCTCCTGGTGAAGAATGGTGTTTGACATAGGAGAAATATGTGAGAATGTTTCATTGGGATATGCAGTAACCAGCTAGACTGAGACTTTATTGCAATTTTTTGTTTACCTGAAATGATTAACTAAAATGTTTGTTATCACTCTAACAAGTCAGGACACAATGTGAGCAGCTTTCATCAATATTCTCTTCTTTTCTGAGATCTTGAACTTTGACCTGCTCCAGCCTTTCTTAAAGGCTGCTTCCAGAAGCTGCCTAGCATCAGGATAATATATTCCCATATATTCTATTGAATAATTCACCCTCTTCACTACATTTTCTGGAACCAAATTATTTCCACCTTCCTTATTTTTCCCTTTGCCTGACAATTGAGCTATTTGCAGACCTTGCAGTGAGCCCTTCTACTTATTGCAATAGGACCCTCTGTCCATTCAGAAAATTATTTCTTTCCTTGATGCCCAATACTATCTCAGGATAATAACAGTAATAACAAGAGTTGTCATGTCTCTCATGGTCAAATTCTGAATAACAAAACATTAAATGCCATATTCTCTAGGTATGTGAAGTGGTTGAAGACTCCTGTCTATCTGATATATTCTACTATGTATCTGAGAAACCTAAACAATATGACTCTGATATGCAATTCTTATCATCCCAAAGACTGAAGCTTACAGTAAAAATAGAAAATCTATAAATGAGTGTACGGTTTTTGAATAATGGCTGTAACTATGACAATCATATTAACATCAAACAAAGGTAAATGTATAGTGAAACATGACAACTGTATCCTAAATATATATCAGTATACAAAATATCTAAACAGAAGTATATAAAACATATTAAACAGAATATAGATATATATTATGACTAGTATGCATATTATGACTAGTATAATAAACAGAGGTAGAAATTGCATAGTGGAAATGATATGCTTAATATGCATTAATGAGCAAAATATTTTAAATAGAGGTAGAAACGTGTGAAAAATATAGCAATTATAGATTCAATTTAGTATCAAAATACAAATTACCTTAGACATATAAAATAATTTCAGATTTGAGTTTGTATTAATATACAAATTATCTCTAGCAGACATATAAAATAATTTCACATATATATCAATATACAAGCATCTATGCCAGTGCAAATTGTCTGTGGCTCATAATAATCACTAATAATTGTTTGCAGATAGACACAATAATCTACATATATCTTTCCTATCTATTGTACTTTCTCTTCTAAAAAGAATTTCTGAGTGTACATTATTGTTCCACCCTCAACGAAAATATAACATATCCTTCCTGGCAGGATGATTATTATCCATAACCCTTAGTGGACAAAACTTATCGGGAGAGGGGTATAGATGTTAATAAGGTTGCTTCCTGCTCATTTGTGGGTGATAGTATATCTCTGGTCCTGAAAGATTAAGACAGCAGTTAAGTCCTAATTAACTGACTGTAAAAATCTATAATCATTCTCATTGCATATTGCTACCAATAGGCCTTATATTCCTCTACTTACAATCCTTTCATAATTGATCTCCTTTCAGCCTTAGGCATCTAAGCGTCTAGCATCCTTTCAATTTCTTGGAAATGGTTATGTCTATATTTCTGTAATGACAAAAGGAAACTCTGCCCCAGCCTTGTTAAGTGAGTTTTCCCCACCATGTATCCAATTCTCATATTGAGGGATGAGCCATCACTTCTCTTCAGGAAGTGTCTCCTTTTTGAATCAGATTTTCATTGTTACCCATATATTTTTTTTCTTCTCATTAAGACAACAAAGCAAAACCCCTTCCCCATAAAGCACATATCCCCAGTTTCCATTCCTTGAAGTAGACAGGTTGGTTTATCTCAGAAGTTTTTTCTATTACCCAATGTCTCTCTGAAGCTGTTGTTCCTTTCTCATCAGCATTAAGAAAATTCAAGGTTAGTAAATCATTATGCAATTGCTCCCTGGGTTTTTTTCATTTCTCTTTTCTGTTTATGAGGCATCATTTTTTTTTAGGTGTGATGACATATTTTTACAACTACTTGTTCTGTAGGATTATGTGGTATACCTGTAATGTGCTTTATATTATAATATTCATAATTTTGCTCCACTTTTTGGGAAACTTGCTGGAGCATTGCCAGTTTTAACTGAAACAGAAATTTCCATAATGGCCATGACTTCCAAAAGGTTCATAATTACAGAATAAGCTCTTACAGAACACAGGGCAGTCACCCATTCCATTCCTGAGTGTCAAGGGTATGATATACATATTTCATCTTTCCAAATTCTGTTAAATGAAACATATCCATATGACATATCTCATTTCTGTATGTATCTTTAATATTTCTTCCATCAGATAAAGATGGTTGGTTATAGAAAGAGCGAGTAGGACAATTCTGTACAATTTCCTTGGCCTGATGCCAAGGAATGGGAACACTTTTTTTAATCTGTTGCTATTAACATGATGTTCCTTATGAAATTCTGAGACTTATAGCATGTTTCTTATTAATAGCTGATCATATATAGATATATGTATATGTATGTATATATAGATATATGTATATATCTATATATGATCAATTATATTTCAAAGTATATCCTGCAGTTGGATAAATAATGAGGATAATTCTGTATCATCAGTAATAAAACCAGTGATTTCAATATGTAAAACAATTCTTTCCACATACTGAGAATCAATTATTATGTTAACAGTTTCTGTAAAGTCCATTATTACCATAATGATATTGCATAGTTCTGTTTTCTGAACAGAATTATAAGGGCTTTGAGCCACTTTACTTAATTTTTTTATTTGTAACCTGGTTTTTCTGATTTGTTCACATTAGTATAAAATGTAGGAGCCCCCAGAAATTGACTTATCCTGTACAACACAAGGAAATATCAAGTTAGTTTCATTTATAAATTGAACTATTTTGTTTGGGGTTATTAATCTCTCCCCCTCCCAAATGACTACAGGGTCTTTTCTAAGATTTATTGTCCACCCATAGATGGTCAATTTCTTTATTAGTTAAAGGTGAAACAATTTCTGCTGGGTCATTTACTGTCAACTGACAGTCTTAATTTTCCTTTAAAAATTAAATTAGAAATATTTAAACATATGTTTTCAATTTTTTACTCAGTCTATGTGGTAGAAATATTCATTTTAATATAATATTTCCCTTTTCATTATAAGTCCTATAAGAGAATGATTATAGGGTAAAATAACCAGAATGCAATAGCAGTCTGGATCCAAATAATTCATGCGTGCACCTTGTAATTTATTTTCCACTAAAGCTAATTCTCTCAACTTCATTAGAAAATTCTCTAGGACTATTTAATCATATAACCATCTAAGGTTTGAATAAATTAACTACTTCATGGATTTTTAGTCCAATAATGAGCTATATATGACAAATATCTCATAGCAGTTTTTGAAAATTGTTGAGTTATCAATATATCCTGAATTGTACCTTTTGGTCAAATTTTTATAGACCTATTTTATAACGTAAATAATCAATAGAATATACTTTTGTATTTTTTCAGGAGCAATTTGTAGTTCAAGATCAGGAAAAAATTTCTTTACTTCTTCAAACATTCTTCCTAATATATCTATATTTGTGTCTGCCAATATCATCCATATAATATTAAATGATAGATTGTGGGAATTATTTTTGTCCCACATTTAATGGCTGTTGTGAAAAATATTGGCATAAAGTGGGACCATTCACTATTCCTTGTGGGAGAACACTCCATTGATATCTCTTTACTGGCTATAATTTATTATAGATGGGCACTGTAAAGGCAAATTTTTCCTGGTCCTGTTCTTGTAGAGGTTTGGTAAATAAAACAGTCTTTCAAAGCAATAACTATAATAGGGCATCTCTTAGGTAATAGGGAAGGCAAGGGAATACCAGATTGTAAAGAGCCCATTGGTAAATCACTTTATTTATTTCTCATAGACCTGTCACCATTCTCTGTTTACCAGATTTCTTTTTGACAACAAATGCAGGAGAATTCCAAGATCTGGTTGATTCTTATATCTCCTGAGCATGTACCTACTCCTTTACCAGTTGTTCTAAGGCATGCAGTTTCTCTTTTGTCAAAGACCACTGTCAAACAAAAATAGGATTTTCTGTCAACCATTTTAAAGGTAGCACTGAAAGTGTCTTTATGGGGTCAGCAGCTGTTGTGCTATATTTTTGCACCACCTTAATTCCTGGTAACTTTTTAAATAATATCTTAAAATATTGTTTCCAGAAACATAATTGAGTCTCTGGTTTATATGTGAGCCTTGAAGAATTTTAATCTGGGTATTCCATTGTTATAGAAGGTCATGACGCCATAGAGTCCCTTTAACCTTCCTCTTTCTCCTTTTTAAAACAAAAAGATCTCCAAATCTAATATTCTTTCCCCCCCTTATCTATAACAACTTATAAACAACACTGTAAATAAACACAAACATCCATAATCCATGTTTTTAGAATGTGGACGTCATTCTCTAGGCTAATTCCTGCTGAATGGGGGCATTGGCAATCCAATGGGAATCCAAAGAAAAATGTAGGATTATACACAAGTCTTTAGTGGAGTAGTCTGTAAGGCTGGGTCATCTCAGCCAGTGTCCTTAAAATTGTTCTGGATACAGAGCTCAGGAAACTTCAACAGGGGTGCTCCAAAATGCTGAATAATCTGGGGCATCCATTTCCATTGGAGATTTTTCAGGGGGTCTTCCTCTATCAAACTTTATGTTCTTCATCAAGGAATAAAGCCACAGCCTCTCATTTCCTGTGAAAATAAAAATAAAACCTCTTCTCCAAAGTAGCATATTTTTGAGTTTCAGTTTTAAATTCAACTCATTTACAAAATATATAGATCGAATTAAACCAACAGCACTTATAATCAACTGTCTTTTAGCAGCTTTTACTAAGTCATTTTCAGTCAAGAAGCTTAAAGATAAGACAATAACATACAGTATCCAGACACTATTTGTATTTTCCATCTTTACATGGCTTATTTTTATTTATTCAATTATTTATTTACTCTATTTCTTTTTTAAGGGATTTCTCTACCTTTTCTTTCCTTTCTCTAAGCCTATGTATATATATATTTTCAGCACACTCTAAAACACTTAGACTTTTTTTTTTAAAAAAAAAAAACCTACCTTTACTGTATATTTATTTCTTAACTTTTTATGTCTCTGACCACACCTTTGCTTGGCTAGGGTTATTGACTACACCCAGATTCTTTTATTTCTTTCTGTTTCTGAACACACCTTTAATATATCAAGGTTCAAGGTTGGTAGGATGGGTGGATGGTTCCACCCAGCTCCTAGTTTAATTTCATAGAATTTATCTTTTTAGCCCAGGTACTCTGGGGAATTTTAGGGTTCATATAATTACCAAATAAAGCTTTTCCATCTGCTGTTCATTAACTCCATTTAAGCATTAGGCAGCAGGGCCTCTTAAAAGACTCACAAGTGTTTTGCCTCTAAGGCTGAATCAGGAAGTTTCTCTTCAAAAAGCCATGCCTCAGTTTGCTTCTGGCAACCAGAGCTTATCCAAGAAAATATCACCACTAAGAAGCTATCTTTGACTCTGTCCCTTTTTGTCCTTATGAACAGAAACCACAAATACATCATTTACAACCTTTTGCTTATATTTAGGCTCCTGTGAGACTTCAGTAACCAGCCATTTTACACCTTAAGCTGCACTCCAAAAACCTGACATTGTAGCTCAAGCCCACATACCTCACCTAAGCATCAATTATTTACAATGGAACAATATAATCCCCCTACATACTTCCCTAGGTACAGGGTTGCCTTTTTGGTCTCTTGTAGATCTACACTCATTAGTCCAATGTTGGCCTTTGCCACACCTTCTGCATAACTCAAAAGTTGAGGACCTTCTGTTTGAGTCATCCCTAAAAGGGACATTATTCCCAGGAATGCCTTGCATACAATTCCTTCATATATGGCCTGGTTTACCACAATTAAAGCATTTGATACCTTGATTTCTTATCCTAATATTGTAAATGGCTTGATCTACCAAATTTTCTTTACCATAATGGAGAAACTCAGCATTCATTTCATACTGAATCCATTCCTCTATTGTTACAGACCCAGTCTTTAGCAGTATAAGCATTCTTTTACATTCCAAATTAACATGGTCAAAATCCAAAGAAAGAATTAATTGCTTTCTAACTTCTGGATCTGATAATCCTCCATGTATTGCCTTGGTTGATCTCTGCAGCAAATCAGTTTAAGATTCTTTTAAGCCTCACCTGACTTTGGTATGTGGCTCAGTTTTCTGTCCTGTGCCTAAAAAAATCTTTTCACAAGCATTCAAAGCATCAGTACAGCATAACAGCAATGTATGTTCATCATAACCTCAAGGTTTAGGACCCACAGTCCCGCAGACCCACAGACAGACCCGCAGACCCACAGACCCTCAGTCCCACAGTCCCACAGAGACACACAGATGCTTTCAATAGTTTTTAGCTGATCAGCCTCAGGCCCAGGCATATAACTTGCTAACTCTGTACCCTTCATCTAACCCATGATTATTCCTGTTCAGCCATGCGGCTCAGTACCTTTCTTTAGAGCAGCATAGTTGTCCTCTGCTTCTTCCAGCTTCTCTCTGGCATTCTGCCTGGCATTCTGCCCTGTGCTTCCTGTTCTCAGAGTTTTCCTTAGTCTAGTAGCTCCACCCACACTTCCTGCCTGCCTTTGGCCAATCAGCACTTTTTATTAAACCAGTGGGTGGGACAATTATTTACAATGAAGCAACACAATACCCTAGAGGCTATAGTCAAATACAGCAGCTGTTAACGACAGCCAATCATTAGGAGTTATTCTATTTTTTTGTTGAACATGTATTTAATATTTGCTTTACATATTTAGAGTAGAATCCATGGAGTAATATGGCTTCCTTGATGTCATTAATATCTCTCATATGGATAGGCTCATAATTGTTCTCTATGAATTCTGGAAACTCACTGTATGTATTATTTTTCCTAAGGGTCATTGGGGAAATCATAGGAGGTGACAAGTGAATAGCTTTCATGTTCACTACTTTAGGTAAATCATTCCCATAGCAATAAGATTTTAGCAATGATTTTCCTAAATTGTTTTGAATTGATTGTGCCTTCATATCCCTCTCAGTTATAGCAACACATACATTCTTGAAATTTAGAAACCACTGATTTTTCTAGGTTCTAAATCTCTTGAATAGCCAATCTTTATAATGATTCCATGGAATAAACAAGTTTCCTATTCTCATCATTAACCTAAAGTCTACACTTCTTTTGTACTGTCTTAATATTTGTTTCAAAGGAGGAAGATCTATCTGAAAGTTTGCCATAGCCAATTTTTAGAAAAGCAATTTTGCCTGCCAGTTTGTCATTTGTAGATTCCATAATACACACTTCAAAGAGCAATTGTTCATTCTTAGACTTCAAGTCTCCCATCATGCCAATTAAAGTCTCATATTTAGTATGGGTACCAGACCACATTTTTGAAATACAATATATAGAATCAAGCTGAGAAGTAACAGGACTGAGAGCATGAAGTCCCCAAAAATATAAAAATGTAAGAAGTTCTCAATCATGAAAGTAAAAAATTTCTAAATTCTTGGAAATTCATATTGTCTCCCATTGTTATGTATTTACCTCAGACTAGATGTAATGGTGATGTTTGGCCAGCAGATGTCACAATAGTCAAAGATGTCAAGGCATAGAACTTAAAGTTTGGCTTTCTATAAACATAACCTTACAAAAAGCAATTTCTCACAAAAGTAAATCAATTTACTACAAATACAAATACACATTAAAGAACACACTGATACCAGCCAATTGTCCTTGCCTACAGACCCTGGCTCAGCCAAAGTTAAGCTACGGAGGTGGGTAGCTCACTGCCACGTGAGCAGCTTTGGCCTGTCTTGGCTTTGGGCCCAGGCCTGGCTTAGCAGAGAGAACTGAAGACTCATGTGTACACCAGATATTTCAGAATTATTCACTTACAACCAATTGTATAAAGGATTAGTATTTATTAAGGTTATGTAAACACTTACTGTTATAAACTTAGCCTTAAGGCAATTCTTGGAGAATGGAACTATCCCATGCAGAATGGTCTAATCATCTCCCGGAGAACACAGGAACAAAACAGGAAGCAAAGTCAGTATGTCATGGAGTTCTCAATGGGGACTGGCCATGAACATTTAGGGTCCTTAGTCCTCAAAGCTACTCCTCTAGGCCTCCCTCAACAATGCCTGAATCCTACTATACACTGTAGTGATGCTTCTCTTTGACACTGAAGTTTTATTTTGTTTAGACATAAATTTCACTTTGTCTCAATACTGAAGATAAAGCATGCCATATACTGACCTGCATTTCTGCCTATTCCTCTTTATTTAAATTATGAAGGACTGAAGTCAAGGTGTTTTCTTAGTCAATTGCTAGAGTTTGTACCTCCTTTGAGTTCAGCAAGTCCCTTAAGGGAGGATGAGAGTTGATGTTTTTAAAAACTTGAAACCCAAGCTAGTGTAATTTCTTCTTCTATCAGTGGGTTTATGCTGATGAACTCAAATAAAAGTTTTCCTTCAGGAATTTGTGCTGTTCTGATTCATTGCAGGCATTTCAGGTTAAGCAGTGTAGATCTTAAAATCTTAAAAAGCTCTTAGCAAAGAAAATTCCCTTCATATACTTATCTATTTTAACATAGGGACATTAGTTCTCCAATTTGACTTAAAGTAAGATTTAAGACACAGAGAAGATGATCTTGAACTTTCATTTATCCAAGTTTTCAGTTTCAGGCCTTTCTCTGTAAGGAAGTGCCTGCTTTCATTTCTTTATGGAACCATATCTGTTATGTTGTTTGAGGAAAGGGGGTCTTAATGAGCTCAACTCTTTCTGACAACTGTGCTGACATGCAGAGGTAGGCTTCTGTATTTTCTTAGAAGAAAAAGGAGCAAGGCTGGGTAATATTTTCAGTTGTACATGGCTCTCAAATGACAGAGCATTGCAGATCAAATACCAAAAAACTGGAGATAGTAAGTTCACTTTATCTATAGGGTGTGTGTTTTAATCCATTGAGTTTATAGTGAAACTTAAGATCTAGTCTCATGACAAAACACTGGCACATACCACTTCTCATAGTTTCACATCTGTTGGCAGATTAAAGGCATCAATGACCTGTGAAAAGATTTGGGAAGAACAAGAAAACCCAAGCAATTTTCTACCTTACAAAGATACAGATTAGAAAGGCAAAAATGTCTGTTTCCAATGCAAAATGGTACTGAATCAGACTGGCTTAGACCTCAGCCTAAAGTGACAAGTGAGCTAAAAATCATGACCCATTTGTTAAAGCAGAATGCCATTTCATACCTCTGAGGTTCTATATTTGACTTTTCCCTCATTTTATATGGGGGGGGGGGACAGAAATAATTGCTATGACCTTTTCTGTAGTAGGAGGTTTCCGGCCCAAACTTTTGGGCCTAACCTCAAGGTTTATGCCCACAGACCCACAGACTCGCAGAGACATACAGACACTTTCAGTAGTTTGAGGCTGATCGGCCTAAGGCCCAGGCATACAACTTGCTAGCTTTTTATCCTTACCATGACTCTTAACCTGTTCAGCCATGGGGCTTGGTACCTTTTCTCAGAGCAGCATAGTTGTCCTCTGCTTCTTCCGGCTTCTCTCTGGCCTTCTGCTCTGTGCTTCCTGTTCTCAAAGTTTTCTTAGTCTGGTAGCCCTGCCCACACTTCCTTCCTGCCTTTGGCCAATCAGTGCTTTTTATTAAACCAGTGGGTGGGACAATTATTTACAATGTAACAACATAATCTCCCACACTTTTTGGTGAATTCAGAAAGAGCTATAATTTTTTTAATTTTTTAATAAATACTCTACAATTTGTCAGTGCTATAGATGGTAATGTTTGCCTTTTGGTCTTATTTCCTAACATATACAAATTTGTTTATCACTATGATATTACTCACAATTATTTTATAGTCATACTGTTTTTTGTCAGCTCAGTAAGGCAACAAGAAAATTAAATATTACAAATATTATTAGCTACTTTACGTAGCAAAAACTAAGACATTTCTGAAAGCTCAGACAAAATTCAACAAAAGATGGATAAAATTTCACTTATCATCAGGAATGGTAGCACACACCCCTTCTCCCAGCACACAGGATCTAGATCACAGGGCAGTCTGGTTTGCATATTGAGCTTTGGACCATGAAGAGGGATACATGGTGAAACCTTGACTAAAAATGATATAATTTGTCAAATGATTATCTCCATGATGAATATTTTAATTTTAATTAGGCAAAGTGAGAGCACTTATTATTTTAAAAGTGAACATTTAAAATCATTTTTCCTGCTATTTTTATTTAAAATCAGTGAATAGGTTTTCTTCTTTACCATACTTCTGACTTCCACTTCTGCATACATCCTCTAAAAGTCACTCTATACTTCTCTATTGTGAACAAATGTGTTGAGACACAGTTTTTAGTTTGTTAGGACTTTTTTAGCTTTTGCTTTGGGAAACATTGAATTTAGCTGCTAAACATCATAAGTTGCTAACAACTACCTAACAGAGATATTTCTATGCGGGCCTAGAAAAAAGTAATGCAACAGTTAAAAGGTCAAGTATCACTAGTGCCTATCTGGTAATAAATCTTTTCTTTTATCTTGAAAAAATACAAAGAAGAGTTTTTTAATTATTTAGAATAAAGAATAGCTCTACAAAATTTAGACCTCATAAAGGGAAAATTAAGAGAGATATATTAGAGACTCTTAATGATTTCCAAACATTACTAAGAGACACTTCCAATATATAGCCCAGTATTTTGATAAAAAAAAATCATAAACTGGATAATTTGTTCAAAACCTTAAATGGTGACAAGGACATAAAGTATCCAAGAGAATTAGCAACTGAAGCTGAGAGAAAATTTGCTTTGATGGAAAACAATTTACAGGATACAGTGTGGATCCTATGGATCCAGACCTTAATTACATTCTAGATATTTTTTCCTCTAAGCATTCTTCTACAGACGTTTTAATGCAAAGAAAAACTACTATATTGGAATGGATATTTCTACCACATAAACTGAATAAGAAATTAAAGACATGTGGAAAAGATTTCCTATTTGGTTGAAAGAAAATCAATACTCCAGCAATTGATAGAAATGGATCTAGAAGAAATTGTCATGCCTTTATTTAATGAATAAATTGGCCAATTATATGCAGAAAGTAAATATTAGAAAAGAGCTTACAGTATTTTTCAAAGAGATTAAAATCAGATATCTGCAAAGCAAAAGAATTCAATATAAAGAGAACTAACTAGATTCTTCCAAATGTTGTATAGGGAACACCAATTTTCGATGGACAGACATTTTATACTGATGCAAAAAAAAAGAAAAAATGATATTATAAATCAGAAAATGTAAGTAAAGTGGCTCATAGCCCTTATAATTTTGTCCAAAAGTCATAATTTCATATAATCACTTAGATATTAATGAATTTTACCGAACCTCTTAATATAGTTACTGATTCTCAGTATGCAAAAATAATAGTTTTACATATCAAAACTACTGGCTTACATTATTTTTGATGATTTAGAACTAGCTTTGTTATTTATTCTATTACAAAACATAAGTAGGAAAAGGAATCATCTCTTATTTATAACATACATCCTATCCTATATGGGTCTGTTAGGCACTCTAGCACAAGGTAATAATAAAATTGATAAATTATTAATAGGTAGTGTGTTAGAGGCTTCAGGGTTTCACATAGAAATCATCATGTCAATAGCAAAAGTTTAAAAACTGGTTTTTCCATTACTTGGCAACAAGCCGAAGGATTTGTAAAAAGATGTCCTACCAATTTCTTCTATAACCAAACTCCATTACTAGCAGTATGTAATCCTAAATGTATACACAAAAAAGAAAACTGGCAGATGGATGTATTTAATTTTACATAATTTGAAAATTTAAAATATGTATACCATGAAATAGATGTTTTCAGGATTACAATGGGAAACTTCTTGGTATCTATAAAATGTTTGCAATGACACATTGCTAGAACTTATGGCCATCATGGAAATTCCTGAAAAATTGAGATTGAAAATTCCCCAGCACATCTCTACAAAAAAAAAAACACATTTTTTTTCTGTTGTAGTAAGGTTTCTTTGGTCCCAGGCAGCCAGAGTCCCAGACCCTGCCGTGCCAGACCCCTCAGCTGCCCACCGCCCACTGCTCAGACCCCCAGAAATGACTCAGACACTTATATTAACTTTATGCTGTTTGGCCTATGGCTCAGGCACATTGCTAGCTAGCTCTTACATCTTAAATCAACCCATTTCTATTAATCTTTCCTGCCACGTGGCTCATGGCTCACCTGTGCTCCTTACATGTTGCTCCTTACATGTTCTCCAAGCAGGCTTCAGCTTGCTCTGCCCTGGCTCCGTCCTTCCTTTCCTACCTATTTTGATTCCTCTTCCTACTTCTTCTGTGGTGCCTGTCATGGCCCAAAACAGCTCCTTTATTTAAAGATTGAGATTCACAGCATACAGAAAGGCATTCCCACATCATTTTTCATTATAATATAAAGCATATTACAGGTATAACACATAATCCTACAAGGCAAGTAATCACAGAAAGATCAAATAGAACTCCAAATAATATGCTAAACAAACAAAAAGTGGTAACAAGGAACCCTAGAAATAGACTACACATGCTTTATTAACTTTGATCTTTCTCAATGCTAATAAGAACAGAACAACAGTTGTGGAAAGTCCTTGGACTGTAGAAAAAACTACTGAGCTAAATCAACCTGTCTACTTCAAAGACGTGTTGACCTCAGAATGGAAACAAGAAAATGTGCTACGTTGAGGAAGGGATTTTGCCTTTTTTTTCCAGTTGGATACCATCAAAATTAATAAAGACTCAATTTGAACAGTAGAAATTTTATTGCTAATGACAAATAATGGCTTATTTGCCACTGTGATAATTCAAGTTATAAGAACTCATCAATAAAGGACCAGGGCAGGATTTTGTTCTTGTCATTACAGAAAAATCAAAATACCCCTCTTCAAGAACTCAGAAGATCTTGGACATCAAAATGTCTAAAGCAGAAGGGAAGACTATCCAGAAAAAAAGTAAAAGCAAATAAAAAATGGACCTACTGGTACAAATATACTCTACAGGGTAAAATGTTATTGCCTAACATCTATATCTCGTTACTTCTAAGGAAAGTTGAAGTCCCAATTAAAATGAAAATAAAACCAGGCTTTGGAATTTGAGTGAGGCTCTTTTATTCTTCAAACTCATGCATGCTTATTAAAAGAAAATGCAAAATCTCTGTATCATATTAGAAGAGCCACTTGCTATTGGACTGAAGAATAACAAAAATTAAGGAATTATTCCATTGCTACTTGTCTTATATAAGTTTTATATGAAAATTTATGAAAATAATATATGTTTTAAATATTTTTCGTGATGCTAATGCTCATGTAGAGTACTAATTAATTCTAGAAAAAAATCTAGCTTCCTGTACACTGTTTTGTGTTTGAATCCTTTATCAGTTTTCTGCAGTGAACCACAAGGAAGCCTAACTGTGACCTTTGAAGTCACCCAAAATAAGATCAAAACCCACAATGTCGATTTCACATTGACTATGACATTCTACTAGGATGACAAACACTAAGCAGGGATCAGCTTTGTACTACAAATGACTGAAGGCAATTTTGAGGTATCTAGCTGAGATAAACAAGCCTCACAAACTATTCTAGCCAGGACTTGAGACAAGCCCTGCACTTTCTAATTATGCAGACACTGGAGAACAAATAATAGAGCTCTGTACCTGGACTTGACAATTAATCTTTTTTTTTTTTTCATTTTAGGATCTCCTAAAGAGGCTGTCACTCCCCAAACAGTAGAAAGTAAATTTAAAAACAGCACACCCATATTCCCAAGAAGTGGGGTGGATGTTTTTTGGGTTTTTTTTTTTTTTGTCTTTAAATGGATAACTGTTAACTGTTATTATTTAGAATGAATGGTTACAAATTGTTATTGGTAGTGGTTAGAAAAGTAACTGAACAAGGGAGATTGAATCTATTGTTTATTGTTTGAAAATAAGGAAAAAGAGAAAGGAATATAGATATTATAGAATCGATTCTTGAAGCTAATTTTAGAAAACAATTATCAGTTTTAAATATTTTGCATGGGATTGTATTTTTGTATATTGTATAAAAATTGTGCATATTGATACAACACTGAGGTTAATTTTGTTGTTGAATATATATTTCTACTCTTATTTAATGTACTGGACCTATAAAGTTTATCTAACAATGTACTGCAAATTGCTAGTTTTTAAAAATTATTACCAACTAATTAGGTTATAAAGAAATGCAAGTTGGTAGTTTGTCATTACAATCAAATTTATAATCACATTAGATATGTTTTCAAGATCAAAGATATACTTTAGGAAGACAGGTTATCTTCAAGCACTTCAGAGATCTACATAATATTGCATTTAAGATATTTTAATAACATATCTTCTTTTTATTTCTATGACAATGATACATTTCTGCTCTTTGCAGCACCAATTTACTTCAGAGAAGAAGATGGGCATCAAAGAAATTCCATATAAAGTTGTATCAAAAGGTACCCATTAGGTAAGATTGTCTCAACTTCTGATATTTTGATGATGCCTTAAATGGACAAACAGGACACACAATAAAGAACTGATTAATCTTTCCAGGACTAGGTAAGAAGGTCTTTAAAAATATCCTGCTTTGCAGATAAGTCTGACAGATAATTAGGCTAGGCCTGTAGGCAAAAGATAAATGCCCCAATGCTACAGATGAACTTTGGGTGATTGTCCAGGCAGCCAGATGTTTTTATTATTTCTTACATTGTTGGGAAATCTGTTCCTTGCACTTCCTGTTTATTTAATTAATATAATTTCATTCTCTGATCTCTGAAGTAGTTGAAGATTGGATAGTTATATTTATTGTTTTCCTAGTTACAGTTTCAGAAAATAAAATAAGAGATTTAAAATGTGTAAGTTTGAAAGACATCAAAAGATAGTTTTTAATTGGTTATGAAAGTTAGATAGAAAGTAAATTAGGTAGAATGCTTTGGACTCACCAAAATAGGATAAATGATGGAATATCTTCTTTGAATTTATCAATTGTTAATGGACTAGACATTAATGATATAATGGTTATTTATACATGTTATATATAGTTATTGTACCTACTGCATATGGTTTTTCAATTAGTTGTAACTTTTTATTTTTATACAAAAGGGAATATGTGATGATAAATTATATATTTAATAAAATATAGTCTATAATAACAGAGGACAGAGCCACCCACAGAGCCAAGCCATGCAGTTAGGAAGTGGTGACCCAGGCCCTTAACCCCATCACTTGGAAGACAGAGATCCTCTGGATCTCTATGAGTTCAAAGCCAAACAAATCCAGGCAGTAGTGGCATCCACTTTTAATGCTAGCACTAGAAAAATTGATCGTGGAATTAAAATAAGTGGGTGTGAAAAGAAATATAAGGAATAGAAGGCAGAACTTTTTAAGCTTGTGTGCTTGACTGACTCAATTTGGCCTGAGGATTTGGCTGTGTGTGAACTGACTATGGTTTGTTTTCCATCTCTCAGACACTTCAGCTTTTCTTAATTATCTGCCTATGGGTTTTATTATAATAATAAATGAGGCTTGTGTAATAAAGAATTATGAAATTTAGCACCAATTAATACCTGGTATCAGGCTAATTACTGAAAAAATAAATTCATTCTGCACTAACTCCTTATCCTTACCAATCTTTTTAAATATTATACTTGTACTTTAGGGAATTCACAGTCTATAGTTTACCTTATTGCTGTGGAGTATGCTTTGTACACTGTAAATATCTGTCATTATAAATATTGGTTTAATAAAATGCCAATTGGCAAGAAGCTGGACAGGCAGTAGAAGCAGGCTAAACAGAACAAGAAAATTTTAGGTAATGGAAAAGAAGAGAAAAGATTCACACCAGACAGAGAGAAAGGAAGACAAGAATGCTACATTGAGAAAAATGTACCAAGCCATTTGGCTAAATGTGGTTGAGAAATATATCTCAATATAGGAAGCCAGTGTGGGCTTGGAAGGAGACTGGGTAATAGGAAAATGTCCAGGAACTCGCAGGATGTGCCTGGTCAAGTGGCTAAGTGGGACAATTTCTATAATCAACTGAGTAAACACCCTAGGTGTCATCACAGAACATATATCCAACGGGAATGGAGGTAGAGGCGGAGATCAATGGCTGAGCAGTGGGCATGGTCCAGCTGAGAGCAGGGGAGGAGAGTCTGTATGAGCAGGGGGATAGGGATTATAAGGAAGGCTCCCATGGTAATGGCTGGTTAGAACTCTGGAGAGCTCACTGAATTGGGAGTTGTCACTACAGATCTATTGGGCAGAGGAACTTGGCCCTCCAGGGGTAGGCGGCTTTTGACTGGCATGAGCAGTGTATGGAGCCACAATGGGTGGATCAGACTGTGTTCCTATTCATGGGCTTGCATCTATAGAGGAACACCCAGCCCAGCACTGACTTTGGGATGAGTGAATCAGACTTGCCTGGAGTGGATATGCAGTGCTGGGCTGACCCACTTTGGGACTTCCTGTTCTTTTGGGGGAGGGGATGAGTGGATGGGGAGGGATGAGGATGAGAGCTGGCTGGGAAGGATTGGGTGGGAGGAGAAGAGGAAGAGTAGGAGGATACATTGATGGAGATGACATTTTTTAATAATAAAAATAAAATATCATAGATAATTAAAGGTATAAGAGTTAGATTGGATCTTAGGCCAAACACCTTATTATTAATATAATCCTCTGTGTGTTTCTTTGGAACTAAGCAGCTGTGGGATTGTGGGTCTGGACCTTAGGGTTAGATGGTAGAGGGAAACTTTGGACTACACCATATTATAAATGTAATGAAGTAAAATAATTTCACTTTTACTTTTATGTAACTGAAAAAATAAATATATAATTAAGCATTATTAAGACTGTGCTATCTTTAACTCAGGACTCCATTTTACATTTTTATGCATCAGGTTTTAAAACTCGAATTATAATTGGTATTAGTGAAAGCTCAGAACCAGATACTGGGGGAAAGCAGAATATCAAAGAGAGGAAACAGACCACAGTCAGTTTTCACCCAGCCAACTTCTCAGGGTAAAACCATCTTCATGAGTTCTCAGCCTGTCTTGCTGCTTCTGCCAAATACCACAGCTCAGCATGGCACATCCACTTCAGGCAAGTCTGATGTACTCATCCCAGAGTTAAGACTGGGTAAGGCGCTCCTCTGCAGGGAATGGGCGCCAAGGTGCGATCCCGCACATGGGAACACAATCTGATCCTACCCCTTGAGGCTCCACGCACTGCTCATGCCAGTCGAAGTTGCCTACCCTTGGAAGGCCTAGCTCCTTTTCCCAATGGAACTTCAGTGGCTATTGTTAATTCAGTGAGCTCCCCAGAGCTCCAGCTAGACATCACTGTGGGAATTTAGCTCATAATCCCTACCCCCTTGCCTATACAATCTCTCCTCTCCTGCTCTCAGCTGGACCAGGAGCTCAGCCCAGTGCTCAGCTAAGGATCTCTGATCTTACCAGAAATTTCTACTCTCTACAGTAATAACAACTGTATCTTCTTGAGAAAAATTCATCAATCCAAGAGAAATGTCTTCCTGCAACACACCTATGCTAGCGATAACATCTTCAGTGTCTTCTAGCTGATTCAAAAAATTTCTGTGTCTGTATGTTTTCTTGAGATAGTAATATGCTCATATTATAATCTGTTAGGTAATGTTCTACACATAATAAATTGAGGAATAATTTAATTGATAATTTTTTATATGCTAAAATTGAAACTATTAATTAAAATGCTGCATTTCTGTTTGGAAATGAAATAGGCACTGCTATTATATTAGCACTAAAATGTGTTCTAAGCACTGCAGTAAGATTTTAATACACACTATATTTACTGTAAAAAAACATTTTGTGCTAAAATGTACAATAATTCTGATTTTCACATGAGATTAAAATTAATGTCACATAACTCTAAAGAATAATTAATTATGTAATGAATATAAAGTTATAGTTTAAACACATGCTTCCAACTATCAACTGTACTTATATTTTACTATGCTGTTACCCTGGAAATAAAGTCTGTGTTTTGGGTGTACATTTTAGAAGAGGCAGGGGACAGTATATTGACATGTGTAAACAGAAATGTCAATATAAGGAATTTTACACAAACACACACATATATATATATAATTTTAATAATTTTTCTGTAAAGCCACTTATTCTGTTTTCTCTCTCTCTCTCTCTCTCTCTCTCTCTCTCTCTCTCTCTCTCTCTCTGTGTGTGTGTGTGTGTGTGTATGCATATGTGTGCATTATGTGACTATGGGCATGGCATATGTGCAGAGGTAAGAGGACAACATTAGGAAGGTTTTTTGTTTTTTTGTTTTTTTACATTGTGAATGATGAGGATTTTGCTTCCAAATTTCTGTGTGTATATACTATGCTCTGTACACATAAATGGCAGAAACAGTGTTTCTGATGGCCATTTATGAGGCTCTATGAAAATCTACTATTACTGAAGCTTCCTAAAATATATACAAATCTGAAATAAATCTAAATGGAGTCACCAAGTAAAAGGGAGGCAGTGCCCCCAACTAGTCATTTTTTGCTACCAACTAAAAACTCCAGTGTCAGTAATCTCTAGTTGAGTCATTAGCCAAATAGACTTCATATAAACCCTCAAATATCTCAGACTATTGCCAGTGTAATTATTGCTCTTCATAAACTGATGACCCTATTACTGATAACAAAACTTATGCACCTCACAGGATACCAAGAATATGAGCTGCTCCTTGACTAATACCTTTACTTCTTCTAACTAGTGTTATTGTCCTGGAGGGTAATTTAAATAATACCAATAGATAAATGTAACCAACAAGACAACTCTAAATTCCAGTCTACTTTGGTAAACTTCATGTGTAAAATGCTGGTACAAATACAGCACAAACTGTGGGGAAAACCAACTACTATCCAGTTGGATTTAAGGCCTACTGCAGGAAATGGAATCCACTCTTAAGATATCCTAGAATATGAGATTAGATATAACATGAGATCAAGAGAAAATCACATATGTTTCTGCTGAAGGAACATAGCATTAAAATGATTCCTAGCGGCATTACGCTATACCCACAAATCAGAACCTTATTTAGTCATGATCGGGAAGATTCCTTTTGCAGTAGATGGAAATAGATATAGAGGCCCATAATTTTAAAATGTGTACAAAGTCAAGGATTTTAGAACATCCAATTTTAAATAGACTGTATTTTTCAATCCCCCTTTTTGGGGCTTAGGGAGCTATGCAGAATAGGAAGTAAAAAGACTTTAAGAGTCAAATGCGAATGAATACTCCATGAAAACAGAGCCTTCCAGACACAACAGGATTGATATTCATGTAAACTCAGGGAAACTGTGGTAGCATGCATAGCACCTTCACTGGTTCAAGTAAGACACTTTCTAGTGCTGTGAGAGAGAAGTTGACATGGGTTCTCACACATAATCCCCAAACTATTTGCAATTGGTACTTTCTTTCTCAGAAAAAAAAAAAAAAAAAAAAAAAAAAAAAAAAAAAAAAAAAAAAAAAAAAAAACAAAAAAACAAAAACGGATTTTCCAATGGTGTTTCACTGAGTATATTAACTACACTTAAATGTAGACCCCATGCCCAGCAGTAAGTAGCCAACACACAAGATTGCATTTTTGTAAATTTTTGTTTCATATTTCTTTGTTTGGGCAGTTTTATTTGTTTATTTCATTGGTCTTTTGCTTGTATATTATGGCTTTCAATTTAGTTTTTTGTGTTTGTATGTGGATGAGTGAGATAGGGAGAAAAAAAGAGGTTCTCAGGTTTGTTTTGAGAAGGTTGTTTAGTTTTTGTTTGCCTGTTTGCTAAAAATATAGAGAAAAAAGGCATGGAATTGAGTGGATAGAGTAGTGAAATCTGAGAAGAGTTACAGAATGAGAAAAGCATGATCAGAATATATATATAGATAGGTAGAAAATAATTCAATTTTAAAGATTAAGCTTGTAAGTTAAAAAGATATATTTACTGTATATTTTTACATAACCTGTTTCTACTGTATATGTTTCTAATTGAGCTCAAAGTGATATTTAGTATAAAACTTCTTAGTAGTATAATCAATAGCACTGTATATTAGGTAGAAGGATGACATTCATAACAGAGGTTCTCAATTCTAGGAGCACATAAACCCCAATTCCGAGGCACAAATTTGCTCCATATGTGAAATTTTGGAAAGAAGATAAAATTAAGTGTCAAGAAGGTATGGAAAAGGCTGAGTATACTGGCATACAGCAGTAATCTCAGAATCTTGGAGTCATTGCCTGGTGAATCTCCATGAGTTTAAGACAAACCTATTATACATAGCAAGATGTATCCAGGCAATTGTAAATGATAATAAGAACTTGAGAATTTGTCTTTTAAAAAAGTCAGTGGGCAGTTTGTGTGAAGGGCTGATGTATAGCTCAGTTGTAGAGCCCTTGCACAGCATAAAGGTTTCTTGAATTTCAACCCAAGAATCATGAAAAAAAATTATAGAACTATGAATTCTTCTAAACTGACTACATGCACCAGTTTCTAGAATTCTGATCAAGTCTTTGGAAGTTATGGAGCAGTACCTGTGAATATACATATTCTTCAATACTTACCTGACAGAGGAGTAACAAAAATTAAGAAGGAAGTTTCAGTAGGATTAGACTTATCTAGTATACTAGACAGGATGATACTTGCAGTTTTCCTGAATGTGAGAGACTTGCACTACATAATTTGTTGCAGTTAGGGACTGTGTTCATGCCTTTTTCTGACCAATAAAACACTTCATAAACAACAACAAAAAAAAACCAAACAAACAAAATACCCTATCAAGTTAATCTGATATGACTGAGTTGTAAATATATGACTAGAATGCACTGGATTAAATAACTTCCAATTCTTTCCAACCATGATTTTCTTTAATTGCCGGAACACAGTTTTCCCAGTGTACTTCAATGTATAAAGAGTAGCATGGTGTATAGGCTGAGGTTTCTTATGGTTACAGTCATAAACTCTGCTGATAAAATCACATCAGTACTGTACTCAGATATGGTCATTGTTTTCAGAGGAAGCAGAAGACAAAAGTAACAAGGTTACAGGGGAGGGATAAAGGTGATGAGAGCATTAAAATACATAAAATTTCAGGGATGGTATAAGAAACTAAAATAATTTAGCTTAGAGTGGAGTATAAGTATACACAGTTAGAATTTCTATTTTAAAATATTTAAAGAGCTGATCAGTGGACGATATATTAAGTTTACTTTATAGTGTACTAGAACAAAAGGGAGGAAAAGCTCACAAGGTGAGAAGAGCAGTGTATAAAGAGCTCTGGGCCAGAGATAATTTGATATATTTTATGAATGCTATTAACTTAATGTTTATAACACACTTACAGATATTATAGAACGATTTTATAATTGAAAATTAAGTTTCCACATAGTCATGTAAGCTGTTTTGCAATGGGTAAAGTCAGTCATGATTCTCCATTTTTCTTCCATCCATGACCATGTTAAAATTGAAGACACAATTAATAATACAATTTGTGGCATAATTTTTAAAGCCATTAAATTCTTCAATAATTTTAATTCCTTTGTAAGGCAATGATATAAACATGAAAAAAATAAATCAGAAGTCCTCACCTTCACAATGTTGATTGTGAGAATAAGAAATACTTGTAGCTTCAGTTTCTGGCCCAGCCTATCCCCAAGGTCTAGACCAGCAACTTTTTAGTCCCAAATAATCACAAAAAATTTACTGTAATTATAACTGTTTTTACTTATTGCTCAGGCTTAGTACAGATTAGCTCTTACAACTTAACCCATTTTCATTAATCTCTGTATTGCCATGTGGCTCCATGTCTTTATACCTGTGTCTCATTACATCTTCATCTGGGTAGCAGCCTGTAGCTTCTGACTCCACCCTTCTTATCCTTTATCTCTGCTTAGATTTCCCACCTACCTTCTAGCTGCCTTTCCATTGGCCAAAACAGGCACTGTATTAACAAATGACAATAAAGCACACTCACAGTATATAGGAAGACATTTCACATCACTTCCCTTTTTATGTATAATTAAAAAAAGCTGTTCTTAATTTCAACATAACAAAATTAACATAACAAAATAGCTGTCAAGCAAGAATTACAGTTACAATATCTAGACTAGTAGAATTGAAAAAATCTCCTGTATTCTACCTTATACTTGTGAATCCAAAGTTTCATATCTAATTTACCTTTTACCTAAGGAAAACTATAATTTTAACCATTTAATCTTCAATTTTATCAAAGACCACAAAGGATACATTATTACTTGAGTAAATAGGAAGTGCATGCAAACAAATTCCAAATTTTAGAAATGACAGAGACATCTGACTACATGGATAGTCATCCAAAGTTTTTATATAGTTTTTGAGAGTCCATCTTTAGCCAAAGGCCTAGAGTATCTGGTATACCTTTCAGTGATGCAGGAAATTTGAAGGACTGTTCTGCCCATTCTGTCAAGGTTTGTTAGTCACTTCTCCTTGTGTCCTCTAGAATGTCTGGAAATTACTCTTCAAAGCAGGAACCCAAGGAACAATCTCAGTTTGTTCTGGCAAAATTCAGAGGTCAATTTTCTATGGGCTCTGTATGTCCAGTTTATACAGCATACCATCAAGCAGTCAAAGCAAAAAAAGTCTCTTGTCCAGAGGCCTAACTTTGCCACAAAGAAAGTAAACTCCACATGGAGTCTCTTCAGTGCCACTAATCTTCTTAAAGTAGATTGGTGCTGCCAGGAGCAGTCATGTCTTAGTGTCAAGAAAAGTCTATGTCTTTGAAGTGTTTGAAGATTACCTATCTAATTGAAATATGTCTTTGTATACCTAAATAATCTAATTAACATGACTATGAGTTTGATTATCATGGATGATTAATTCTTAATCCGTATTTTAATTATACATTAAAATTTTAAATGACTTAAATAAAACTAATATCTTAAATAAGACTAGAAATATACATACAATATAACAGAATTAATCTTAAATTTGTATCAATAAACCTAAATCCATACCAATAAAAAGTATTTTGAGATTTACAGTAGATTTTTATCAAACTATATTTTATAATTTACCTTAATTTTATTATGTTCATATCCTATCCCATTTTTTACCTAGAGATTGTCTATGACCATTAACCATTTATAATTAAAACATTCATATATAAACACTATTTTGTAAGTTTGTGCATAGCTTTCTATACTACTTCTTGCTGTCTGGCAGTGCTGACAATTTTATGGGGATTCTGAGAAAACTCCGAATTATGGCTATATCTTGGCTGTAGTAGTCTGTGTGACTTAAATATCTCATCCAGTTGCCTTCAGGGGATCTTGGTCCATCAAACATATCCTGGAAATAATCCACAGTTTCTCAACCTCTGTGGGAATAAAAAGAGAACTTCTTTTCCAAAGCAATATATACTTAGACCCAAATTTCAAAGTCAAAATTGCTTTAATATATATGTGTTGGTTTAATATAACAGTCGTTACAACCAAATGTTTTTCTTCAGTTAGCTCATTAACAGTTTATAAAATTAAAAGAAAACACAATAACATAATCCAGATTATTTGTGTATTTCCCATCATGAGACTTATTATATTTGTGTTACTCTACATCTATTTTTTAAGGTCTTTCTCATAGCAAGAGGTTTTTGGTTTGATTTGTTTTATGATTTGTACTTGTTTTTTGTTTTTTTAAAAAATGGTTTTGATGTTTATATTAATTTTATGTTGTTTGGTTTATAGTTTAGGCATACTGTTAGTTACTTTATTTTCATTTAACTTATTTATTAATTTATTGTATGATTTGTTGTTTATTTGTATATTTTATATGTTGGTTTTTTGGGCAGTTGGGATGTGTTTTTTTAATTTTTTTTTATTTATGCTTATTTCTCTGCCTACTTTTTCTATGATGCCTACCATGGCCAAAAACTGTCCTTTATTCACAGCATAGATTATTAAATTTACTTTAATATAAAAATCAGCTATTAATTTCAAAATGTTTTACATTAATAGAAATTTTAATTTATTAATACAAATTTAGTCAATTTTATTATACTATATATGTATTTTTACTCTTATTTAAAATATGTTTATGTAACACATTTGAAACTATAATATGTAATTTAAAAATACAAATTAATAGTCACCTGCAATAATCAAACTTGTACTAATGCTAATTAAAATTTTAAATATATAAAATATATTTCAATTAAATAAATCATCTTCCAACACTTCTAAAACCTACAAAGAATAACATTTAAAATATTTTAAAACCTTAAACTTTTCTAAACAATATGACAAGTCTACTCCTAACAACACCAATCTACTTTAAAAAAAATCATCAAAAAAACTCCATATAAAAAAATTTACTTTCTTTGTAACAATGATTAGCCACTAAACGAAAGCCTGTTCTTAATATTACACTTTCTCTACCCTTTTTCTTTTTTCTCCCATGCCTACATTTTTTTCACACACACTGAAATATGTTTAGAGGTTTTCTTTATCTGGTTCTGTTTTTACTGCATATTTTTAATTATTTAAAAAAAAAAAAACCAAAAAAAAAACAAAAAAAAAAAAAAACAAAAAAACCCCCCAAAAACCTTGTGGCTAGGACCCTTAACTGCTGCTCCACCTTGCTTGTCTTTTCAACAAAACAGAGTCATACTTATTCCCACAATTCTGAGAAGCAGTATTAAATAGCATGAAACTATGCTTTTAAGCTCAAGGCTGTTCTCCTAAACTTAAAAGCACTGGTTGGGAGAAACATTTTTTGTATTGTAGCCTGTAAGAGAGACTGCAGAAATCAGTTATGCAGCTTATCTCATGGCAGCTGGTGGTTGGCTACATCTCCCTGGCAGCTGCTGGGAGATAAGTCTCTGATACTGAGACTATGAAGCCCAGTGTGACCCCTTTATTTCTATGCATTTAGAATCTTTATTAAAGCTTTTTCACTGTACAAATGTGAGTACCATTTGTAGCTGAATTTTTCTATCCCATCTGTTCCCCTTTGTCTCGACAATGCTCTCACACCCGTGTTACTGCAGCTTCTTATAAAATAATTATTCAGAGGATAATATTAATTACGAACTGCATAGTCATGACCACCACATGTTTTAGCTTAGAGTATTTGGGTACTAGATTAATATTGGTAGACAGATTTGAAGTAATCTCTGTATTTTGTCACTTACCAATATTTTGAACATTTAAATTATGTTTCGTGTTTGATATTCTTATTAGTTGTAGTTTCACCTTGTTTATGATATTTGCCCTTTTCCTCTCCTGGACATTACCTCAAAATTGTTTCTTTTTATATAGTTTTATATTTAAGTTTAAAAATTTCTTATTTAGACAAAAGGGATAAATTTAGAGAGAACAGGCACTATCACCTTGTCCTAGAGGCATGCATGGCATTTAGGCCTTGAAGCCTCAGTATTTGGAGCATGGCCAGAAAGGCAGTTTAAGTTTGACTGCATGTATGCTCCCCTCTTTTCCTGTTTGCTCTCTCGTGCTTTTAGATGAAATAACCAACATGCTAATCTTCAGCTGAGTGGACAGGTTCAGCTTTCCAGGAACTGCACAACTGCTTAATCTCTTGATTCACTGAATGATTTCCTATAAACCCTTTAATAAACATTAATCATTGAAAATCAGTTGTAAATGATTATTAATATCAACAGTAAGTCCCTACATGGCAGCTCACAACCATCTGTAATTCCATGGGTACCATATATACACATGGTACACATATATACATGCAGGCAGAATACTCACAAATGAAATAATTAAATCTAAATATTAAAGGAATAACAAAGATTTCTGAGAATTAAACAAATGTTTTTATTGATGGAAGTGTTATTTTTTCCTTTATTTGTGAAAATAGCATTCATGTATACATTAAGATATGATTATATCTATCACCCATTCCTCCCCACTAACCCCCTCCATATCTTGCCTACCTGAACCCGTACAAAAGCTTAATGACCTTTTTTTGTAGAGGGATAACTTATTAAATACTGCTGGTGCGTTACAAACTGCCTAAGTGTGAAACCATCCACTAGAACATGGAAAGCATTCATTTCAGAAACCACATATTATAAAAGAAATTATTCTCCCACCCTCAGCAGTTATTCATTGCCAATATCTCTCCATTGGGGTATAGAGCATGGAGATCATGATCTCTATCTCTGCTGGCTTGATGTTATGCATGTAAACACAGCTATTATGATGCCATAATTGTTGTAACCACATATTGTCCAAAAGAAAGCATTTTTACTACACTTTTCTCCATCCTCTGGTGCATATATTTTTTCTGCCTCCTCTTTTGCAGTGTTCACTGAGCTGTGGTATGGTGAGATTAATATAAATGTTCCATTTGGCTGTAAGACATAGAAAATCAATATCAAATTAATTGGAAAACTTCCTCCTTACTGACTAGTTTTCATAGTGCCAGAAATGCTATTAAGCATACTGGAGGAGAAAATACATTAGTAGTCTTATCTGGTACTAGGCTTTGCATGCTGCCATACTGAACTGCCAGATAGGCTCTGCCTATTGAGGCTATAGTGGCATGAATGTTATAGGATAACTCACATTTTATGAGATCTTATGCATAATTCATTAGAGGAAATTTTATGCCCGGTACTATAATGCTGATCAAAAGCCCACAACAGAAGAAATCATACACCTTATGGTGAAACCTGCTGTTGTTATTTTCCTAAATGCTCACGCTGTAAAATTGACTTCTCAAATATTCATTCTTATACCCATAGACCTTGGCTGCTCTCCTTCTTATTCATACATAAGACCTCAAGGTGCAGATAATAAGAGGCCAATAGAAACTTTTAAATAGTGTATTGTCTTTGAAAACCAGTGAAGGAACATATTTTGGAAAATACTGAGTTGAGGAAAAGACAAGGTCTAAATAAATTAAACATTTTATACATGTGAAAAGAATGGTAACTTCGGCATAAAAATTTTGTTTTCTGATTGTGTTATCTAATAAAATTCCCTGTTCTTTTCCTTTGAAACTCTTCTTTTTTTCTATAAAATGGTAATTAACATGCTGAGTTTAATAGGAAACTACAAACTAGGAAGCCAATATATATTGAAAATTAAGCATGTAGATTTTAGTGTCACCAGCATGAGATTGCAATTCTGGTTTGGTTTTTATCTATTTGTGTGATGTTGAACAAATTCTTTCAATGTTCTTATCCAACCAGTAAAATGGATTAGTAATAGAGGTCACAAAGAAGTTCATTCTGAGTACTAAAATCCCATTAAAATATTCAATTTGGCATTCTACTAAACTTATTAGTTTAGATTAACAAATTATGTAAATTACTGTCAATAATATATAAATAATAGTAAGAAACACAGGTGAGCCACAGGCCATGTGGCAGACAGGTTAATGAGAATGGGTTAAGATTAAAAAGATATCTAGCAATGTGCCTAAGCCATAGGCCAAGCAGCCTGAAGTTAATATAAGTGTCTGAGTCATTTCTGGGGGCCTAAGCAGTGGCAGGTGGCTAAAGGGTCTGAGGCTCACTACAGGTCTGTGGGTCTAGACCTCTGGCTGCCCAGGGCCAAGAAACCTCACTACAACAAAACTACAATCAGAGAATAAATTTTATGTAAAATTTAGAAGCAAAAAAAGAGGATAAAGAACACAAAAAGCAAAGTCTGGGCTGGCAAGATGGCTCTGCAGTTGCTCTTCCAGGGGACCTGGGTTCAGCACCCACATGCCAACTCACAACTATCTGTAACTACACTTCCAAGGGATCCAAAACCTTCATCTAGGCATGAGTTCAGGAAAAAAAAAAAAAACACCAATGCACATAAAAGAAAATAAAATCTAAAACAACATAAATCAATTTTTCCATAAATCTGGTAAATGGATATTAAAAAATATTTTTCTATTGGTTAGAATAGCACTGTACATTTGCCTGCCACTATATGTTAGTAGAGGGGATATTGGTAAAATTCTCAGATCTTTTCCTTGTAGAGAGCTCCCTTCAACAGTATACTGAATATTGGGTTGTTGGGGTTTTTTTTTGTTTGTTTGTTTGTTTTTGTTGTTGTTGTTGTTTTGTTGTTTTTTTTTAAATCTAGAATCAGTCTTATAGTGGAGAGACACAAATTAGAATTATCTAGTTTTACAATCTCTTTCTGCAAGTTTCTAAGGTGCATTTAAATATACTTGTAATTGCTAGTTTCTCAAAGACTGAGTTGGAAAAAATTCGTAGCAGAAGAACATTATCAAAGTGTGGTTTAAATAAACATAAGGAAGAGTTAAAAAAAAAAAAAAACTAGAGAGGTGTGAGAGGAAGATACAGTTATTCTAATTAAGCACTAATTTAATCACTAAAGTCCTTAAGATTTGAACTTCACTCACAGTGTTCCACATTTTTATCACCACACTTTTACCTTTATAAAACTTAAGGTTATATTAATCATTTATTCAATTTCTTTGATTAAGCAGTGGCTTAAATTACATAGATGTCAGTGCATAAATGTTTTATTTCTCAACCTATGCTGTTTATTTTTAAAAGAAGCCAGTATACATTTTATTATACACATGGAAATAAACTCTCTCTCTCTCTCTTTCTCTCTCCTATTTATTCTGACTTTCTCATTATAAATTACATTGTCTCTTTTCATCATATTGAAACAAGTTGAAAGAGGTGAGGAGAGAAAAGCCCTGGCTCACATTTTGTCAAGTTCACTGTACTTGACTTTAAATAGCAATTAACATAGTTGACCTTTTCGTCATTCTGTCATAATATCTGAATAAATATTTTCTTTCTGTGTGTCCTGCATAATTAATAACATATTGGTCTCCTATGCTGATATCACTTTTCTCCCAAACTTTAGATGGTAGAAAACTCCAATATTCTGCTATAGAAATACTGTTTCATATATTTCAAAAAAGAGATACCCAAAAGACTCCATTATCAAACCCTCACTAAATAATCACATTTTTATACTTTCTTTTCAATGAGTACTTGGAAAATGTTCTTTTATTTCTTGACTTTTTCTTTTATTTTATATTTTATTGAACACATTCCAGGCATACATTTTATTTAAATCATATTTCTCTATTCTACTGTCAAAAGTGACTTCCTAGTTGCTAAATATAACAACAATGTCTATTGTTCTTCATACCTGACTTATATGCAGCATTTTGGAAAGTTTATCTCTTCTTTGTAATATGCTGATTTACCTTTTTCTGAAAACACTTGTGTTCATTGTGTCTTCTTTTATATCACTGTCCTTTGGTTATAGTTTGAATATGGTGTCCCCTAAAAAAAAAAACTCATAAATTGAAGAGTTTATTTAGAGGCATGTTCTTAGAGGGTACATGAGCAAACATTTTTTCTTTCTCTCTTTGTTTCTAGGTTTTTATGAGGTATCTGCCACAAGCTCAGTATTTTGCCCCTATTGGGGTATTAAAATAAAAAAGTAACCTGACAGTATACTGAAATTTTCATCAGCAAATGTGAATCAGTTTTTCCTGGAAATTGTTCAACTCATATATTGTTTTATTCTTCCCACAGAATCAGAAATATTTTTAGTGTTCAACTCTTCCTTTGTCTTCCTCATACATTACCTACCTTCCTGAGCACATATACTTGGATCTAGTTTCTCTTCTATTTACATATATTTCTTGGGTGACTTTTACCAGTAATGAAGTTAAAATATTACCTATATGTAGTAGTGTGGTTTCTTGGTCGCGGGTGGCCAGAGGTCCCAGACCCACAGACATGCCGTGCCAGACCCCTCAGCTGCCCAGCTGCCTAGGTCCCCAACAATGACTCAGACGCTTATATTAACTTCATGCTGTTTGGCCTATGGCTCAGGTACTTTGCTAGCTAGCTCTTATATCTTAAATCAACCCATTTCTATTAATCTGTCTGCCACGTGGCCCGTGGCTCACCTGAGCTTCTACATGTTGCTCCTTAGGCGGCTTCAGCTCGATCTGCTTCTGATTACTCCCTGGTTCTCCTACCTATGCTCTGATTTCTCCTCCTACTTCTTCTATAGTGCCTGTCATGGCCCAAAACAGCTCCTTTATTTAAAGATTGATATTCACAGCATATATAAATGCATTCCCACATCACCTATGTGTTGATTTTATCTCATGCCCAAACTCATCTGAAATACAGATTGATGTATTTGATAACTCTTTATATAAGTATTATTTCCAAGTGAGGCTGTCCAAACAAATAATAAGCCAGTCTGAAGCATGTTCCTCTTACAGTTTTATTTATCTCAGTTAATGGCAGTTTATTCTACAATGGGTTAAGTCAATCTTATTTCCATTTTCATCACATAACACACAGAAATAAAAAGCTTGTGAAGAAAGTTTGTAATGACCCCCAAGACTCCTGACAAATATGTTTACAAAACATCCTGTCATGCTGGGCAATGGTAGTGCATACCTTTAATCCCAGACCTACATAGGTAGAGGCAGGTGGATCTCTGTGAGTTTGAGGCCAGCTGATCTACAGAGCAAGTTCCAAGATAGCTAGGGCTGTTACACAGTGAAACACTGTCTTGAAGAATCATGGGGAAAAAATTGAGTCATTTTCTATCCCCAATATGTTGTTGTGTTAACTACAACAGTACATGTTCTTAAAATTCTATCTGGCCATTTAAGTAGGTATTCAGTAACCCTAACAATACACAGACTGAGTTTTCTTTAGAATCCATATATTCAAATCACTGATACTTCAAAAATAAAAATTCACTTCAGTTCTCTTATTCTAATATTTGTTAAGGTAGGCACTGGAGATATAATGGTGGAAATATACTTCAATTATATTATAGGACTTTTATCATTTTCCTACTTTCTTCTTCTACCTTTCTTGAATACCCATTATTCCAATCAATATATCTCTTTGTATAGACCTTAATGTAATTTAAATATTCCTTTTCCATCCATCCAGACCTAATTTTAAGGGATAATTTTCTATCCCCTTCTATAAGCTCAAATTCAATAATGTACAATGGACAGTCAATTTTCTCAATGTAATCTCTATGATTTATCTTTTTCATCACACTTCTATTGCAAAATAAATTCTACCTTCTCTTTCCTCATCACCACCGCCACATTCTCAGAACTCATTATCTTTCATGTAAAAGTAATTCTCAGCCCCTCAGTTCTATTGTCTAAACTCATATCTAAAATGCAAATATGACCACATATCTCATCTCCTCAGAACTCTTAAATGCCTCTCTATTCTCGAGGACAAAATTTACATTTCTTAATGTGGTATTTAAAACCATAAATAATCAGTTCTCTATTTTCCTCCCTGACATTATGCTTTGTTGTTTAAGTTTAATTCACATATGTCTTTCTTTGAGAGTCTGTTCAGATTTATTATGCTCCTGAGAATGAATATTCCATTTAGACCACCAGCCTAAGCAGATCATCTTGTATGACAGTGAGCACAGTGTTGAGTAGGCTGACAACTTTTTTTTTAAAGACATGTCAACTGTAGATCCTCACTATTAGATTCTGATCATTTCCCTGACTGGAGTCAGTCTTTTCTATCCCAAAATTTGTACTGTTTGATCTTTATAACTTTTACTGCACTTCATTCATTACAATTAGCCCTGCATTTTTGTCACCTGAAACATTGGCAGCTCCTGGAAAGCATGGCTATTTGTCTTTTGTTGTAGTCAGCTATCTACCCTATATATTATGGATTCAGTTTGTTTGCCCAGAGTAACCACTCAATGTTTTTGCTTTGTTTTGTTTTTATTGAATCAATGCCACTTAGTGTTTTCACTTACTCTAAATTGCTATCATTTCTTTTCCTTCCAATTATGTTACCTCACCATTTATAATATACTGTTGTGAAATTTAATCTTGTTTGTTTTGTTGTTGTTCTTATTGTTAAACATTTACTTGTTACTTGCTAGGTATTTCCCCCCAATTTGCTAAAAATAAATAAATAAATAAATAAATAAATAAATAAATAAATGAACAAATAAATAAATAAATAAACAAACAAACAAATAAATAAATAGAAATAATTTATAGACTCACTGAAACTCAAGTATTATTTTGCTATTTAACAATTTATTTTAATGGGAAATTGATTTTTATGATAGTAAAACAATCTAACGTATAATCTTCCATCCCATTCAGATACTTTTGAAACAACAATTTGCATTGCAGGTTCACTGCTGCCACTGGACCCATACAAAAAGCAATAAAATTACCTAATTAGTCTGTATTAGAATACTTGCATGTTATATGTTATATAGCATTTTTATGTTGTGATGAATTTAATTTATTAGGTTTATATCTAGTCATTTCCAATTGTTTTCATTTCACTTTTTTGTGTGTGTGTACATGTTGTAGAATGTCTGGAGTTAAGAGTGTCTAGGTATACATGCTTGTGTATAAAGACTAGTACTATCATTCAGACATTGCCTGCCTACATTTATTTTCTTAATTTAATCTTTTATTTTATATGTAAAATATAAAATATTTTACAGGTGTTTTGCCTGTATTGATAGTTGTATACCAAGTATCCTTCAGAGGTCATTAGATCCTCTAGAACTAAAATTACAGATAGTTGGAAGCTTCTACTTAGGTTATAAGAACTGAGCATTGTGGGAGGTTGTGTTGTTTCATTTTAAATAATTGTCCCACCCATTGGTTTAATAAAAAGAGCTGATTGGCCAAAGGCAGGCAGGAAGTGTAGGCGGGGCTACCAGACTAGGAAAAATCTCTGAGAGCAGAGTGCCAGACAGAGCACCAGAGAGAAGCCACAAGAAGCAGAGGACAACCATGCAGCTCTAAAGAAAGGTACCGAGATGCATGGCTGAACAGGAAGAATCATGGGTTAGATGAAGGGTAGAGAGCTAACAAGTGATATGCCTGGGCCTGAGGCTGATCAGCCAAAAACCATAGTAAGCCTCTGCATGTCTCTGTGGGACTGCGGGTCTTCGGGTCTGCGGGCCTAGACCTTGAGGTTAAGCCTGAAAGTCCGGGCTAGAAACCTCGTACTACAGAGCATGGGTTGTCTGCAACTTCAGCCTGGAATTTTAACCTTTAAGCCACCTTTCATTCTCATATTCTGAATATTATATCTCTCAGAGAAGATGTCACATCAATAATAACCAAAGATTATTTTTTTTCAGTGAAATAGATCACTTATTTTAATTAATAACTATTTTGAATATATTTCTATTGTTAATATGTTCTTAGTATTATTTTCTCCCCTGCCTCTCAGCTGGACCAAGAACTGTGCCCAATGCTCAGCCATGGATCTCGGCCTCCACCTTTCTGCTGGATGTAGGTTCTGTGATGACACTTAAGACGGTTATTCATTTGATTATAGGGGAAGTCCTGTTTAGGCACCTACTCCACTATTGGTTGGAGACTTGGCCAGGGACATCCTGTGAGTCCTTGGATATTACCTTAGCACCCAGTCTCTTTCAAACCCTGCATTGGCTTCCTCTATCAAGATATCCATCTCTTTCTATCCCCTCTCACCCAACAATCTACTCCTTTCAAGATTTGTTCCCAACTGTTTTTGGTTGTAACCTGTTATGACCCCAATTTGCTAATGTTATCTTCTCTATTTTCACTTCTTAAGGGAATCTCTGGATGTCTCACTTAAGTTCCTTCTAATCCCAAGCTGTTCAGGCATTGTGGTTTGCAGCTTGGATAGTCTTTGCTTTTTGTCTAAAATCCACTTCTAAGTTAGTACATCCCATGTCTATCTTTCTGGGCTTGTGGTACCTCACTCAGGAGGCTATTCTCCAGGTCCACCCATTTGCCTTAAAATTTTAGGAGTTATTTTATTTATTTATTATTTTTTACTGCTGAGTAGTACTCCTTTGTGTAGATGCACCACAGTTTATTAATCCACTCTTCAGTTGAGGGACATCTAGGTTGTTTCCAGGTCCTTACTATTATGAATAATGCTGCTATGAACACAGTTGAGATAATTCCTCTGGGGTATGAATGTGCATACTTTGGGTATATGTGCAGTAGTGGTATTGCTATATCCTTAGGGTTCAGAGCTAAAAAGGGAATTCTAAATAGAAGAATTACAAATGGCTGAAGGGCACTTAAAAATTTCTCAACATCTTTAGCCATTAGAGAAATGCAAATCAAAACGACATTGATATACCATCTTATAACTGTCAGAATGGCTATGATCAACAACACAGATGACAGTCTATGCTGGAGAAGATTCAGAACAAGTGGAAATACCCCTCCATTGTTAGTGTGAGTGTAAACTTGTACAGCCATTCTGAAATGCAGTATCGTTATTCCTCAGAAAACTGGGAATCAATCTCCCTACGGATCCAGCAATATCACTATTTTCTCTTTGAGAAATATACATAAAAATATAAGGCATTTTGATCATGTGTATCCTATTCTCCTCCCAGCTCCTCTGTCTTCTCCCAGATTCACACACAACAGAAATATTCCTCTCTCAGATGTATATTCTCTCCTTTCAATTGTATATGAAGTCATGTAACAATTACAAATAAACAAATATAATTACACATATGTATATTATTATATAAAAATTTTCTCTATAATAGGTACATTCTAACTTGCAAGTAAGCTCCTTAAGACACCAGATATTCTAAGGAAAGGTGAAACCTTCTATTACACAGAGGCATTTATCAAACACAGAAAGTAAGTGATGCAAAAGGGATTAAGGGCACCCCTTAAACTGATCATATTCAGTTTTATGCTCCCTCCCCAAGCATATATAAGCAGTATAAACCACTGAGGGACTCTCTAAGACCTGTAAAGCTGAATAAAAGACCTCCAGACTCTTTGAACAGCCTTGAATTAATACTGACCAGCTTAGTTGTCTAAAGTGGCAAAGATCAGAGAAGCTGCATGTGATAGATACTTTTAAACTCTTTACTTCCTTGCAACTTGTACAGTCATTTTTAGGTTTTCAACTGTCCTGAAGTGTCTGTCTCCCACAATGGGAGTTTGTTCCTGGTGATACAGCTGTCTTTGAGTAATTTCTGCTCATGTAAGAAACTCCAAATAATTCTGTGACGGTGCTCTTATTTTGGTGTGTCATTGGTTGCCTGTCTGGGATAAAGAGATATTAGTTCTCGTCTTCCCAGGAAGAGTAGTAAATATCTCTCTCTCTCTCTCTTTCTCTCTCTCTCTCTCTCTCTCTCTCTCTCTCTCTTCTCTCTCTCTCTCTCTCTCTCCCTCCCTCCCTCCCTCCCTCTCTCCCCCTCCCTCCCTCCCTCCCTCCCTCCCTCCCTCTCTCTCTCTCTCTCTCTCTCTCTCTCTCTCTCTCTCTCTCTCTCTCTCTCTCTCTGTGTGTGTGTGTGTTGTATGTTGTGCGTAATACTGACTATAGTCACAGTTCACATAGATGTGTGGTGATATGGATGACTATTTAGGTATGAAAAAACTTTGAGGTGGCTTGTCTCTAAAGTAAACTGTAAACTCTTTTTCGTTCCCTTGGCAGCTATTTATGCCCTGTAGTTTCTCAGATAGAATTGAAGTTCTGTCAGCCTTTTCTCAATCCCTGCTGAAATGTTGAGTGTTGTAATTTAGTGCTGCTAATGGGACTTGCGTGGCCATAACATTAAATTCTCAGCACTCAAGAGATAAGAAGAAAAAGTCTTTAATTAGCATGCAGCTGTAGATTATAACTATTGCTTTAAAAAAAAACTCATCCATGATCAGAAATATTTTTAGATTATATAGCAATAGGGATTGCCATAATCTTACCTATATGTCTATTCTAAGGTGAACATTTATCCCTGCCCCAAGGCAGATTTTTCCCAGAGTTAAGGAAGTTTTACAGAAGCTGAAATTTGCAGGTTTCTTGTAAAGAAAGTTTTATCCTAAGCAAACATATTTTGCTTTCTAACCTCTTTTCCAGAAAAAGAGGTAAGGTTAAATAGGTCCATAGAAGCAAAACTCATTAGTTTTGTTTTAGTTCAGTTGTCTCATAAAACAGTTTCTTTTTCTGTATTTCCATGTCACTTAATATCTTCAAAAGAAGCTTGTTACTCTTGTATAATTAAAGTTACAGCTTGCTATTCCATTTTTTCTCCTTCAGAGCAGGCAACCATAACTGTTAAGAGATGATGGGTTCAATATCCCAGTCTCATCCAAAAGATACAATTTAGCAATAATCCTCTTCTGTCCTCTGCCTCCCAGTCTTTCTGTCCCTTCTTCTTTGATATTCTCTGAACTTTAAGTGTAGGCCTTGTGTTAGTGATGTCATATTGTTATTATTCTCTCAACTTCTACTGGCTGTGTAAAAAAAAAAAAAAAAACTTTTTGGTGATGGCTGAGATCTTAAATAACCAAGAAAGCCAAGGGATGAAGTTTCTTGCTGGGTTTGAGTTCCAATTTCCACTAAAAGAAAGTTACTCATTGGTTTTGAGATTGGAGAGCCCAGGGATTCAGTCTTATTGGATTTCTAATCTCTGAGATGACAAATTATCACTTCTAAATGAAGCTTGTTTTTTACATAGGTCCTGGTGATTGAACACAAGTCCTTGTACTTGCCTGAGAAACAAAAAACAAAAAAACAAAATCTTTCCCACTTGAGCTATCTTCCCAGGGCACCAAGATGACTGATTTTTTTTTAAATCTATGACCTAGTACAGGAGTTGACATTTTAGTCAAGAAGAGAAAGGAAAAGTTTTCTAAGCATTTAAATTAAACCAACAAAAATGTTATCTAGTTAATTAGGCCCATATTTTAAGTGGTGTCATGAAGGTTGTAGATATTTATTTGCTTTTCATATATATTGCATTGTTATTATTAATACAGAAATAACTATTTTTTATGTGTTTGAAGACAAATAAGTTTGTTTCACTCCTTAGAAACAAGCCATTTTGATTCTTCTGTCTCCTTAACTCAACAAGTGCCTTGGCTAAGAACCATGAACTATAGAATCTGGGAATGATCAGAATTCCAAACATTGTATACAGATGATCACTAAAAAGTGGATTATTTGATCTCTCAACAAAGATCATTTTAGTACATCAAGGTGATCTGCTATTTTCAATATTTAATTTATTGCTAATGAAGGACTGTAGCTGTGAATTAGACATTTATCATAAGATCAAGTATATTTTTTCATTTTATTTTTGAAATAAAAATATAGTAATATTGTTTACCAATTTCCCTTTCTCCTTTTCACTGATATATTTTTTCAACTGATATATCTTTTCTACTTTTATCTTTGAAGCATATTGAAAGAAAAATACAAGGAATATCAGAATCATGCAAATGCATGACCTAGTCAGGTAGTAAGATTCTTATCAGATGTCACAGGATATCTTAGAATAGTTCAGGAGATGAACTAATCTGTAAGGCACACCATGTTCTTTAGATAATAATTTAATTTTATTTGTTTATCTATTAATCATACACCAGTAGTACATTATTGACCAACTAAACAAAGGGGGGCCAGAACATAATAGGTGGAAATCCACTGATCTAGGAAACATGGAAATCAACTTAGCTAATTATCAGCTGTTCAACTTTGGTCAAGGAATATTTCTCCAGAATTTTATTTTCCCACCTATTATCTGCCATTCCAAACAAATTACTCTTCTCTCTATATATTAGTCCTATTCAGAAATCTTGAAGGTCAGCTATATCAGCATTTTATACAACATTGGATAAAAAAAAACAAATTAATAAATGCAACATATAATATGAACACAGAACAGGGTTTCTACATTATTAGAAAAGCAAATAATCTAAATCTGAATCTGGACTCTTGACTCTAGTCTTAGGAACCCAATTCTTCACATTTACATCTGTAAAGTAGACATGACAATATTAAATATTTTCAATGGTTGCTATTGAAATTAAATGAGATGTTCAAGATGGCTCAGTGGATAAATGTGCTTAATATATATATAGCCTAATGACTGAGGTCATGCCCTGGAACCCAGAGTGGAATAAGAGAACCAACTACTGGAAACTGTCTTCTGATGTCCACACATAAATGGGCTTAGCATATTCAGTCACAACTGTACCTGCACACTTGAGTGTGCATCATACACACACACACACACACACACACACACACACACACAAATATAATATGGTATTTTGTTTATGTTTTAGCAAGTAAAGCTTTCTTAGAGATCAGTAGGTGGAGCTAGCCACTAGTTAACCATAGAGGCCAGATAGTGGTGGCACACACGTTTAATCTCAGCACTTGTGGGGAGGAAACAGGAAGATCAGGAGCTCAAGGCCACCCTGGGATACATGAATTGATCCAATCTAAAAGAGAAACCAAACCAGGTTATGGTAGCTCATGATTTTCATTCTAGCACTAGGGAGGTGGAGACAGAAATATAAGTTGTGTGGAGACAATATCTCAGTCCCTTATCTATCTGGGGGTCACAATTCACACAGACATGCCCACATGCTCACATGCACATGTGCACACATAATGATAATAAAATTAAAAGGATTTCATGATTTAAGTCATTTTCTCTCTTAGATAGAGTTAAGATCATAAGGATATATCACTAACAATTCCTTTTGGTCAAGAACTCTACAGAGAATTAGAAATTATGTGGGTTTAGAATCAAAAGAAGTTTGAGAGTAATTTTAGCTTAGAAAACCAAAACAATGACATATAATGCCTTCAGTGACCATTTCCTATTCACCTGTTTTATATAAAAAATTGTAATTAAGAACATAAAATATAAAAATAAAAACACCTGCTTTTAAGTTTTTTAAAACATTTCTTTATTTTTGTTATTGTTTTGAAACAGGTATCCTGTAACAGGCTAACCTGAAACTCTTGAATGTATTTTAGGATATCATTGAACTTCTGGTTCTTCCATCTCTATAGTACAGATGACATATAATGAACAGCTGTTGCAGTGTAGATTTGTCTTGATCCAATTACCATTCCTTTTCTTAGAAGTCAGTCTTCTCTGTAAGTATTGTTTTACACCTATCTGGTGTTTTATTTCTTACATCTACATCAAACTTTACAGTTTACCAGATAACTCTACTGTGTTCCTTACAAATGTTAAAGTAGTTGTAGCTCCATGTCTTTCAATGTTTAAAGCTATCCATTCCTTAAATATAATTTCCATGAATACTTTGTGAATTAACATCTATATGGTTAAATAGTGTGAGAGTCAGTGATGTGGCATGGTGGGCTATGACACACATGACCTATTATTGACTAGAAAGCGGAGTCAGACAGACTGAGCCAGCTGCCCAAGAAGAAGCATGTGAGGAACACAGGTGAGCCACGGGCCACATGGCACATGGATTAATGAGAATGGGTTGAGTTAAGATGTAAGAGCTAGTTAGCAATGTGTCTGAGCCATAGGGCAAACAGCATGAACTTAATATAAGTGTCTGAGTCATTTTGGGGGCCTGATCAGAAGGGCGGCTAAGGGTTCTAGCTTGGGTTGCCCAGGGACCAAGAAACCTCACTACAACAATGTGGTCTCATTAACTATACTAGATACTAGATACTAGAAAAGATAGCATAACTGTAATTAGAGTAAAAATAAAAGAAAACTTACTAACATATATTATTGCTTCTGCAGATAATAATTATTTATGTCATTTTAACTTTCTTAAAATTTTAAGAGGTACATGTCAAATATATCCCTTTTATAGATAAAAGAAAATATCTAGGTTGAAGTGTAAAATTTAAAATTTTGCCTCCAGGTGGTAAAGGCCAATCCTGCAGTCAAATTCAGCAGTCCTACTCTACTACTCAAACTTCTATTCTTTATTGGTCTTGTTTCTTTTAATTTTGAATTTTGACATATGGTTTCAATGTGTATCTCTGGCTATCCTGGCACTTGCTCTGTAGACTAGACTACACTTGAACTCAGATATTCATCTGCCTCTGACTCCTACTTTCTGGGTTTAAGGGCATGTGCCATCACAACCTGCTCAAGATTATACTCTTTGTTGGCTTCACTAAATTACAATGAATACTTCCTTGTTAGGAGAACCAAATCTAAGTGAAATATTGGTACTATATACATCAAAGGAATTTGAAAGGGCCATTAAAATTCTTATTCTGTAGCCCATGCTACTCACTGATTCAAAATAAGCATATTAGCAATGCCGAGTATGGTTTGAGAACTCTCAGTCTTATGGACTAACTGGAAGTTTTTCATCTGTACGTTGGAGAAAAAAAGTCAATTATGCTTTTCACTCATGTATAATCTGTTCTTTGCTGGAAGACTTCCAAAGTTGTTACTATTGAGAAAACATTCATTAATGTTTTAGTGCTTATATAAATAATTTTCTTTCTAAAGATAAGCAAGTGGTGATAGTGAAAGGCAAGGTATACAGAAAAAATAACATTCATGTGGAGAGATACTTAATAATGCTATCTATGTTTCTCTATTGGTGGTATGACTAGAGACTTGAGGCAAATTCTGTTAATTGAAAATTTTAAAAATCTCTCCTTTCTCATGAATTGGAGCTTTCTGTGAAATTCTGAGTTGATGCTTTAAGTTGAAGATACTTTCAGATATACTTTTATCTTTTTTGCCATTGCAGATGTTGTGTTCAGATTTCATTGCAATGTGGCATAAATACTATATGATATCAGGAATATGAATATTTTATAATTATGAAAAAGAAATAATGGTCACTCATCTGGTTTAATAAGCACTTGAATTTGTAACTTTGTATTCCATTCCACTAACATTTGAAAATTTTGATAATCCTCTTAATTGTATAAAATCCCATTTTAATGTAAAAATATGCATAATTTTTACTTCCTAGTGGAAATAACTATTAATTTGAAGAATGTTTGACTAGGTACTAAATATCTTAGAAAATGTTACTAGGACATTCAAAATATTTGCCTGTTACCCTCTACAAGGTGGTTTTTAGGCATTAGTCATTTTAATTCTGAATTTAGCTTAACATATCTTTCTGATAACTATAACTTAATATAAATTATTTATAATCTTCAAAGAAACCATGCATAGAGATATGCAAAAACATTAGTCTTATACCTTGTGGCAATTGCAACCATTTTAAAGTCTTTTTGAGTAGCTCACTGTTCTGCCTTGATATGTATTGGTAGGTTGTTGGTTTAATGATAACCACACTGGGAGTGAGGAAGACCCACTCTGAGCTTTTAAAAGACAGCAAATGAATGGAATTTCTCATGTTCAGAGGACTGAGGACATGTCAAATTTATTTTAGTGGTAAAGATAAAACTCCACTCCTACCATAATTGGACTCTTATAAATAAGGCTGTAATGCCTCTACATGGACTCTGCCAGGCTCATGCTCATAAGTTGTAGGAATGGTATGGTGATTTTTATTTTAGAGTTAAATTTTGGAACTAACAGGAACACACATCCCACTATAAGCTTGGTAATTTTTATCTGAAGACAAAAATAGGCACTTTGGTTAACTATGTAGCAGAATTTAATTTAGTAATAGTATATTTACTTTTTCCATGAAGTAGGACAGTAAAAATCTTGAAAATTATGCTCCAGCATGTGTGTGTCTGTGTGTGTGTGTTGTATTGGTTGTGTATGTAGGTATATATGTATAAATACAATTATCAAAAACATGGTTTGAGTATTAGACAAGCTCTGTTATTTGTGAGCAAAATGACTGAGAAATTTAATTTCTATTTTCCTCAGTTACTCTCTCTAAATATAAAATTAATTGTCCAATCATTTTAAAAATTATTAAAGGGATTTGGAGATTAAAGGACCCATCTCATCATTTACATGATTCATTTGTTCATTTAGTCAATACACACATAACACATATATATAGAATATCCATTGTAGTATTTTGCAAGCAAAAAGAACTCATAACAAACCAGAAAGTATCCAATTACACACTGTGATTGACTTCTATCCCATAAGAAATGAAATCAAGATGGAAAGAATCAAGGTAAGAAAAGGTTGATTGTCACACTCTTTCAATCCATCATTCACCAGAAGTACCACTGGATTTTTAAGTTTTCCAGAATTTGAGCTGAGCAAGAGTGTGAATACATAGTGCTTCACTCAAGTATTCATTTTTGAAAAGTACTATTTTATTTTTAACTTTTAAAAAATTAAAAAAATCTATTCACAAATACTATATTTTTAGCATTTTCATGTGTGCAAATGGCCTCTATACCTTACATGAGAAATGGAATGAACTCAACAGGCTGTATTTTCATTCTCTCCTATATATGCACATATGTATCAACAATTAAAGAAGTAGAGGTCATGAATGTGAGGAATGGAATATATCCTAAACTACATAAAGTGTTTTAGGCTAGCCTAAGTTACAGGAGACCCTGCCTCACAACTACAAAACAAGACAAAAATAAATTTTAATGAAACCTTAAAAGCAAGTAGTTTTCCTTTAATTTTTTAAGTTAAAATTAAAATTTTAAGTTCTTATTGCAATGTTTTATGTAAAACAGGTGATTAAGAAATGGTCATTGAAGTAATCATTATGTCATTGTATTTGAGTAACCATAACTCAGGAACACAGATTTAGGTTTCTTGAAATTTCTTGTTCTAATACAGAAGCAGTTTCATGATGCTTTATAATTTTATGGAACAAAGAAATCATAAATCAAGGCAAGTTTAAAATATGTTGGTGAGTATATCAGAGAGGAAATTACATAAGATGGGAAAAGATTTTTATAGGCCTCAGTTATTTTTTTTATTATGTACTTAGCTTTTGGGTTGCTGGAAACTAGCAGTTTGATAAGTTAGTAGATTCTAAAAGGCATATTTATTTATCAGTCACAGGATGCTAGTTCTGATACAGAGGTTGGAAAAGAATGCCTATTTGCGGGGGGCACTAGAGCTTCCATAGTCCAATTTCTTCACTCACAGCATTTCTACTCAATCAATCAGTCTTTATAGACACAGCTTCTTTCAATAATTCTCATTGACACCTCCCTTTATTAGCCACCAATCATGTCTTATACATGTGATTGGCCAAATATTATTTGTTGAATAAGACAAAGCCTCCTAGGATCTTATTTGATGAGACTGAATAATGGTCAAGACAATATTTTTCAGGAGAGGTTAGTGAAGGCCATTAATAAGGAAAATCCTGGATAATATCAAAACTTTGTCCCATCATGACCTTAATTTGACCATGTAGTATATAATATGATCATAATACCTGAAAATAAAATACTCAATAACATAGTTTGTTCTAATGGAGAAAAAAAAATAGATGAAAAAACATGCATCTTAATAACCAAAATTTACATATTATTAAATTGAATTGATTATGTGTTTATCCTTGTATTTATGGTGATTTTGTAGTATAATAACTATCTTAATTATATTTAAATGTTCAGAAATGGTACTCTGGAAAAAAATCAATGTAGCATTTTCCTTTTTATTATCAAAATATCAATACTGTTAAATTATTTTAAAAGTTAGCTAATATTATTATAATGCATGTTAAAAATTAATTCCTCAAGAAACATCAGTACATATGAATGTCACTATCTGACTCAACTGCTAACAATATTTAAGATAAATATAATCCATCATTCCATCATAAATTAAAGCTGCTTTCAACAGCATAAAGCCTAAAAGCTCATGGAAGCTGAACAACTTGCTACTGAACAACTACTGTCTCAAAGCAGAAATAAAGAAATTAAAGACTTCCTAGAATTCAATGAAAACTAGCCCACTACATACCCAGACTTATGGAATACAATGAAAGTGATACTAAGATAAAAGTTCATAGCACTAAGTACCTACATAAAGAAATTGCAGAAATCTCCTTTTTCATTTTTTTCTTTCTCTTTCTTCTTTTTCTCCTTCTTTGTTGCTCCTCTCATTCAACCATCTCCTTTATTTATTCATGAATTCTTCCCAACTTCTTCTTGTTTGTAGTAGAAGCCAATATGGAATTGGAAAGAGACCAGGTGCTAGGGAAACCTCCAATAACTCACAGGATGTCCCTGGCTAGGTTTCAAACCAATATTTGAGGGGGTTCCTAAAGAAGGCATCCCCTATAATCAAATGGATAACCACTCTAAGTGTCATAACAGTACTTACATACAACAATGAAAAGTGGTGGAGGCAAAGATCCATGGCTGAGCACTGAGCCAAGTTCCTGGTCCAGATGAGAGCGGGGGATGGACAGTCTGTATGAGCAAGGAGATAAGGATTATGAGAAAAAATTCCCACAGTGATGGATGGATGGATCTCTGGGAAGTTCACTGAATGAAGAATAGCCCTTGGGGAACTATGGGAAAAGGAGCTAGATACCCTCTAAGGGTAGGCAACTGACAATTGGCATGGGCAGTACGTGGGGAGCCTCGAGGGGTGGGATCAGGCTGTGTTCCTGTTCATGGGCTTGCACTTTAAAGCCCATCCCATGCAGAGCAGTGCCTAACCTAGTCTTGACTTTAGGATGAGGAAATCAGACTTTTCTGGAGTAGATGTGCCAAGCTGAGCTGACCCATTTTGGGACTTCTTGCCATTTTGGGGGACAGGATGGAGGAATGGGGAGGGGAGAGGCTGAAGGCTGACTGGGGGGACTGGGAGGAGGGAAGGGAGGGGGAAGCAGGAGGATACATGAATAAAAAGACATTCTTATAAAAAAGAATAATAAAATTAAGGAAAAAAGTTTTCTAAGTATAAAAAAAAGATATTACAGAAATCTCATACTAGCAACTTAACAGCACATTTGAAAGTTCTAGAACAGAAAGAAGCAAACATGCCCAAGAGAAGTAGATGGCAGGAAATAATCAAACTGAAAGCTTAAATCAGTAAAAATAGAAACAAAAGAAACAATTAAAAGAATCAGTGAAATAAAGATTTGGTTCTTAAAGAAAATCAACAGGACATAAACCTTAATCCAAAGTAAGTAAAAGACAATGAGAGAGTATCCAAATCATGAAAATTAGAAGTGAAAGGAGGACATAACGACAGACCCTGAGAAAATTTAAATAATTATTAGGTCATACTTTAAAAACACGAACTCCACTTTGGAAATCAATATGGAAGTTTCTTAGAAAATTGGAAATCAATCTACCTCAGGACCCTCCCTAGCCATATCACTCCTGTGCATCTAGCTACTCAAAGGATGTTCTACTGTGTAACTATGCTTTTGTACATTGTAAATACTTTTTACTCCTATTGGTTTAGTAAAACACTGATTAGTCAAGTAGCTAGGCAGGAAGTAAAGTCAGGGCAACGAGACTAGAAGAATTCTGAGAAGCAGAAGAGGAGCGAGGAGACAATAGAATGACACAGAGGAAGCAGAATTAGAATGCCACACTAAGCAAAAGGGTATAAGCCACCTGGCTAAACATAAATATAAATATGGATTAACTTTAAGTATAAGAGTTAGCAAGTAATAAACCTGAGCCATAAGCCAATAAGCTTGTAATTAATATAAGACAATGTATGATTATTTGGGATTGCTGGTCTGGACCTAGAGGCTATAATGCTCCATCCTATCACATGGACACTTGCTCAGCTATGATCATAGCTGCTTTAATCATAATATCCACAACCTTAAAATAACCTTGGTTTCCTCATGATGTGGGAATGCATTTGTGTGTGCTGTATCTTTAAATAAAGGAGCTGTATTGGGTCATGGCGGGCACCATAGAAGAAGTGGGAGGAGTTTAGGTAGGAGAAGCAGGGCGGAGTTAGAGGCAGACCGAGCTGAAGCCGCCGAAGGAACAGCATGTAAGGAGGCACGGGTGAGCCACACGGGCCACGTGGCCCGCAGATTAATAAAAATAGGTTGATTTAAGATATAAGAGCTAGCTAGCAATGTGCCTGAGCCATAGGCCAAACAGCATGAAGTTAATAAAAGCGTCTGAGTCGTTTCTGGGGACCCGGGCGGCAGCGGGCGGCTAAGCGATCCCGGCAGGTCTGTGGGTCTCCGGATCTCTGGCTGCCCGGGACCCAGGAAGCCACTACTACATCCTCAAAGTAAAGGATAAAGGAAATGTGGTACTTTTACACAATGAAGTATTTCAGCCATTAAAAACAATGACAATGTAAAATTTGAAGGTAAACAAATGAAACTAAAAAAGTAATTATCCCAGATACAAAATGACAAACATGGTGTGTACTCACTAATAACTGAATATCAGTTGCAAAGTAAAACATAATCATACTATGTTACACAGATTTAGAGAGGATAAGTAAGAAAGAGGACTCAAGGGGGAAACAAGGATCTTCCTGCAAATGGGAAATAGAATAGATTTAGTGGAAGAACTTAGGGTAGGTAGGGGTTTGGAACAGAAAGGATAAGGTGTGAGAAATGGGAAAATATTAGGGAAAAGACTGGAATTGGAATTAGGTTCAAAACTTGGTGAAATGAAGACTGTATGAATATACAAAAGTAATACTATCAAAGACTTCAAGTAAAGGGGAACAGGGTGACTGAAGAGGCCATCTGCTGTAACTAGACAAAGTCTCAATTGAAAAAACTGGCACACCAGTCCAGCCACAAAATCTTTGACCTATAGTTTGATCTGCCTGGAAGCCTGATGATCTTAGTTATATTCCTCAAACCCACATGAAAAGTGTGTAACAACAGTAAGAATCTGTAGTCTCAAAGTTCCTCTGGCAAGACAGAAGGTAGAGTTAATAGAATCAGCCTTCCTCTCAAGGCCAACTAGCCTAATGTATATAGTGAAGCAACAGAAACAGAGAGACCCTGCCTAAACAAGGTGAACACAACTGGCTTGTAAGTTGTCCCCATCAACTGACATCTCTTCTGTCACAGGAAAACATACACATTCAAATTAATTCTAAAAATTTACGTTATCTTGGATTGAAGAGAATGCTTAATACTTAAGAGTACTTATAGCGGACCAGGATTCAGTTTCTTGCACTCACATACTTTCAGAGAATCTGACACTGTCTTTTGGCCTCTTCAGGCATGGGGACACATGTAGTTTATTTATGTACATGCGAACAAAACACTCAGGCATATAAAAAACATTTAAGCTATCTTAATACTCAGTTCAGTTTCTCTCAATGAACTAAGAAAAAGAGGTCTGTTATGAATAATCAGTTTTTATACTTCGAATATATGTCATTTTGACTGGTGTAATAAAAAGCTGAATGACCAATAGCAGGCACACAAGACACTTGCCAGCTTCATGGAAAGGAAGCAGCATGGACAGTACAGAATAAAGGTAATAAGGCCATGAGACAAAAAGCAGATTGATAAAAAAAAATGTAATATTTTAAGTTGTAACATCTGGTTAGTAACAAGACTAAGCTATTGGCCAAACTTTTATAATTATTAATAATTCTCCATGTTATTATTTGTGATCTGATGGTTCAAAAAATCTGCCTACAGAGGTCCTGCTTAGGATTTCTAAGCCTCATTTTCTTATGATCTCATGTCTCAGGAATCTCTTGCAGAAAGAGGGAGTAACCACATAGTGCATTTAGTATGCTCAGCTGTTAACCCATATTCCTACCCTCAGAACTTATTCCTCCCTGTATCTTCTGATTTTATTTTTTGAGGTAATGTATATGTTTTATTCAAGTGTTCTACTACTTAGAGATAACTCCAATCTAATTTATCCCAGCACTACATGCACTGACAACAGGGACTGCTTAGAGGAATTATCCCTTCTTTTGGCCTTAAGGAAGCCACACCTCCCATGTCCTTTGCCTTAGCAACTTTGTAATTTAGTTACAATCAACTCTCTTAATTTCTCAAGCTACCTTGGGTTTATAGCACTGATGCTGGAATGGTCACTCTAGGAAACCCCACTGTAGCCCTTATACACTTTTCTTTGTGGTCTAAACAGACTTCTCACTGTCTTCCTCACAGAGCTACAGTTCCTGATATACAACTTTGTATGTATAATGATGGATATGGCTTCTGTTATGTCCCCTTGCTAGCATGACTTGCTTAAGTTTTAATTTTAATTATCTAACCTGAACTAGAGAGTAATTACTGTAAGAGAAGCAAAAAATAATTTTATTTTGTTCTTTGTGTTAAGGTCAATTCTTTCCCCTGCTCCAAAAAATTCCAATTTCAAAGTCATGATATCTTTTAACGTATTATAAAGTAGGGTTATGCTCATTTGATGTGAAGATAATATTCTCAAAAATATAGATCAACAATTTCATTTGTGTAACTAATGTCATTTGTAACCTGAAAAGTAGTATCAGATAAGTAGTATTATTTTCTGGGCAATTCTGGCCTAGGTCCTCTATATCTCAATTCTCAACGCCTCTGTATACCAGAAGGTGTAGACTTTGGGATTAGTATCAGTGATGCTGGCAAAAAATTTCAAGACTTTCATCTTGGTGGTTTTAGCATAGGCCCTTGGACCCCACAAGAACTCTCAGTGAGAAAGATGGCTGTTAGGCACCTTCCTATACTCCACATACCATTCCTGAACAAACACCTCAGTGATGGGACTCCTGGGCTCCCCAAATATGAAATGATCCATCCCAGCATACAACCCAAGGCTATTCAGCACATTACAGAACACTTATTCACTGACACAATTGTCCTCTATGAAGATGATGCACAGGACAATTATAATGAGACCTGTCTAGGGTATACCTAGAACCCCTTGCATCATCCAGTGATCTCCAGGGTAGGTAGATAAATCAGAAGTAGAAGAGTATGTCCACTTCCATCATGTCAATACCCAAGATCAACTTCATGTACTCAGAGGCCCTAATAAAGAATACAGGGTAGTATTCATCATAATCTCTCACTTCATGCATCATTTCTTCCTTGATAACTACTTCTATTCTTCATAAATTGAGGAGCAGGAATCCCACCAAATGAACTATCTTTTCATTTAGTATACTCTTTGAGGAAAATTGGAGCTTAACTATCTCCCCTACTTGGTTGCCAGAGGCCTCATAAGATGATGACCCTCCCATGGCAGTGAGAGGAGAAGAAGTTCTCTGAACATTCTGGAGAAAACTGAGAGTTTCTTCAACAGACACATCCCTTGAGGTGGTGGAAATGTTCTCCACCTTCTTTGCCTCAGCTATAGGGATCCTGACACCCTCCAGGCCTGTTGCCTCCCTTTGGAACTTAGTGCTCTCAGGGAGGATGAAGCTCTGGCTGTTCTCAGTATGACCCATGCTGAGTTTCCTTGGGAACACAGGCAGGACAGAGTACAGGTTACATAAATGAAGACTTTCAGACCTGGGGGAGAAAAGAAGAGGATGAATAAGTTCTTAAAGCTGGTTTTTTTGCAGCTTTCAAAATGCCTGTTACATGATTTTTCTGAGTCGTGCTCTAGGGCAAAAAAATTCTGGTTCAGCATGTGCTCTGAAAGTCTAAAAGGGGTACAGACTCGGCTCCTTGGAGTATACACTTCTTGCCTGAATAGAGTCTCAGAACATGTTTCTGTACCCCTGAGATAGAACAGAAGACAGTGATAGTTTGTCACACCTCCATACACATGTTCAGGGGTAACTGGACCTTACTGTATCTTGGAATCTCTTTTCCTGTAGATCCTACTCTAGTTAGTTTTTTTACCTTCCTGAAGAAGTGAGTTACTGTAATACTTGTATCTCATCAATCCCTGTGTGCAATCTGTAGTGATAATCACATAATCTGAACTTATATTTGCTAGGATTGATATTTCCTGTGTCCACCTGAAGTTTTTATTAACTACTCTTCTTGATATCTCCCCTGTACACTAGAATTAATTTTTTCAAATACTTATACATTGTTTTCTGAGGTACTTTAACAAATCAAGACATTAATACTTCTAAGGACTGAAACCATCACATTGCCAGCTTGTGTTATCCTTTTAACTTTGTTGTATTCATAGTCCTCAATGAAGATCCATACATTGACTCCTTCTGTTCTCTGTGTATGTTTTCTTCTACTCACCTGACATCAATACTAGCACTGAGATTGCCACCTACCAGAAATATCTCAACCCAATTCAAGAAGTCTAAGAGAGGCCATCCACAGTATGTACCCCATCAGAAATCTGCAGGCATCAGAATAGGAGACATACAAGCTCTATGCTATCCCTGGGCTGTGGGAAAGTTCATCCTCATCACAGGTTCAATTCACACTATGGTTGAAAATTTGAATGACTGGCAGTTACTGGACACCTCCTCTGGTAACCTCACATGGCTTTCTCTGCTTCTTTCACTTAAAAAAACTCTCATTCCTCAGAGAATTTGTTGAGTGAGAGATGTTTGTTAAGTGAGAAAAGGAACAGTGCTCTTGCCCTGTCCAGGGAATTCTGCAGGTTTTTCTATTAGCTCCTCAAAAGGCCCCTGATGACCCTGAGAATCATCTTTCAGGCAAGGTCACTCTTGATTTCCACCATATTCCCTAAAAATATTTGTTGTAGGAAGCTTCAGGCCGGGACTTTCTGGCTTAGCCTCAAGGTTTAGGCCTGCAGACCCACAGACCCACAGACCTGCAGAGACACACAGATGCATACAACAGTTTTAGGCCTAAGGCCCAGGCATATCACTTGCCAACTCTCTGCCCTTAAACTAACCCAAGACTCTTATCCTGTTCAGCCATGTGGCTGGGTACCTTTTCTTAGAGCAGCATAGTTGTCCTCTGCTTCTTCCGGCTTCTCTCTGGCATTCTGCTCTGTGTTTTCTGTTCTCAGAGTTTTCTTAGTCTGGTAGCCCTGCCTATGCTTCCTGCCTGCCTTTGGCCAATCAGTGCTTTTTATTAAACCAGTGAGTGGGACAATTATTTGCAATGTAACAACATAATCTCCCACACTTCCCAAGCATGGATGTTTTGAACGCATATATATGTGTACCTTATGCATGACAATATAATCTCCCACATATCCCCTTTTCTCTTTTAAAACAAAAAGAATTTCAAATCTAATATTCTTTTCCTCCCTTATATATAACAACTTATAAACAACACTGTAAATAAATTGTCACAGGAATAAATGAGACTCGGGGATAGATCTCTGAAGAAGTTAGAGATATTAGAGCGAATAAACACCACAGTCAGATCTTACCCAGCTGTCTTCCAGCTTCCTCAGCCCTGCGCTTCCCTTGGAATGGCTTCCCTTTCTGTGTTTCTATCCTGTCTTAAGTACCCTTTTGTAAATTAAGGTGTGGCCCCACCACTGCCTGCTTGGGAGCCTGGAATTCCATCTATAATCTAAAGTGACCTGACTCACTTGGGATTAAGGGTGTAGGTCACCACTCCCAGAATACTCCCTGTGTTGGGATTAAATGTTTGAATCACCACTCTCTGATTCTCCTAGACTGACTGTGGTTAGATATCTGGAACTTCTGGAGCTTCTATTAACTCCCCACATAGACTGTGGGTAGATTCCCTCTGATATCTCCAAAACTTCTGAAACTTTAATTCAATCCTCACAAATATCGGGTAAGATCTGTGGTCCACAGTCTTCTCATGAGGAAGTGTGGGCTGATAGACTACCTGAATCAGAGTTCTTTCTGGATTGTACCTCAAGGCCCTTGTATCTTATCTTTTCTCCAGAACAAGGCTCACTATTTTCTGATAATCTTTCAGACTATAGCAAATGTGCATGGAGTCTGATTATAATCTCCCGAGGGCTGATGAGAAAAAGGAGGCCTATGTGTGGTCTGAGAGGCTAGAATCTCATTCCTAGAATTGAAATCCACTCAGTTTCAACCTGCATCATTTGAAAACTATATATCTAGAAATTATCAGTGAGGCTTGACTCTGATATTGTGGTCATCTCATGACCAGTAATCTCATTAATTTGGAAGCATCTATGAATACTCTAAACACCAAGAATCTCAAAACATAACTTTAAGTTTCTAAAGTCCCAGGATGTAGATGCTGAAGATAGGGGAGAGGCTCCTTCTCACAACTGAGTCTTTCTTTAGTTCAGGGTGGAAAAAGTATACATCGTAATTTGATTATCTCAACTTGTCTGTCTTGGATGGGGCTTCTACAGCACGCTCAGGATTGACATCTTCACCAACAGACTTCCTGTCTTTACTTTTTCTGAATTTCCTAAATGGCTCCTGGTCTCTCCTAGGAGAGAAAGAAGAGGTTCATTCCCTCAAATATATCCCAGATGATTTATTTGAGTACTGTCTAGATGGAGTGGGATATCTGCAGTCCACTCTCAGGTGCTACATGCATCCCAAAAGCCAAAAGCTATTCTAAAGGGACATATCAACTTTTTCCTTCTTACTGTCCACAATTACAGACTGGCAAAGAGCTCAGGACCACCAACTGTTCCCACAGTTCTTCAGTTTTGTGTGGTGCTCACTGTAGTAGTACAACTTTAATAATGAGGAAAACTCTATCTATAGTAGGGCTTCCTCAGTTCACTCTCTGGCCAGACTTTCATCATGGACAAAAGTCTTTGTCTTTAGAATCTTTAAATGAGTTCTGAGTAGATTTTCCAACAACTGACTGACCAAGGGACTGCTACCTAAAAGTCGCAAACCCCTTGTACAATATTAAGCAAAGGGGTGAAGCTACATTGTTTATGGTCCATCTATACCAAAAGAGGCTTTTCAGATAAACCCTAATCTTTCACTTCATCTTTGAAAGTGTCAAATGATCTTTCCATTTCAGGAAATTGACAAAATGTCTCTAAGATCTTCAAGCTCCTGGATGTGAATGTGAAATAATGGATATAGGGACTATTATCACAAGCTGGTACCTAGGTGTTTTCTAAATGCTAGTAACCTTACAAAATGGCTCCAAGTCTCCCTCAAGTCCCTGGAGGAAGAAACTTGCAGAGGGTTAGTTTCTACAAATGAACACGAGTGGCACAGAACATTCAAAAAAATACAATGTAGTTTCATTATCTCAGCTTATATATATGGGTGGACTCCAAAATTCACATTTTACTTAGAAAATATTGTACCTTTTCCTTTGGAAAACTCTGAATAAGATCCTATGAACAGAGTCCCACCCTACTTGCTAGAAGGAGCAGAAGTGGCTCATTTACACAAATGACCCTATTTAGTACAGCATATACCACAACTAGCTGAATTATATAATCTGGGGTACTATTGTCCAGAGTGTAGCTTCCAAAGTCCACTCTCAGGTCCCACTTTACCCTGCAAGTTTTGCCTCCCCAGTTTCCTTCTAAGAGAGCCTGAAAATGATACTGGTGAAATAAAGGCCCCAAGGAATGGGAAAACAAGGGATTCAAATAAAAGTACTCCCCACTTGGAATTATGCTGGCAACAGGAATAAAGCTGTATTACTTCAGAACTTTCTGTCCTGAAAAAGGCTTTTAGAGTCTGTTCTAAGTGCTTATCTTACCTCTGAAAGAACAGTCAGTCATCTCCCAGGAACCTAACTCATGTCTCCATGTCCTCCAAGGTCAAAGATGTAGATGAGAAAACTTACAAAGACTGATTCTCACAGTCTCAGTTTGGTGTAGATCTCTTAATTGAAACAATGTAGCTTGATTATCCATGCCTGTTTATCTGGAATGGGGACTGATACCCATTCCTAGCTTTCATCCTGACGTGGTCAATTCTTTCTCTGAGAAACATCGGAGCGGATATTATGTACAAAATCTCCACTACTCCAAAATTCTGTCCATAGTATCCACTCCAGTGGTCTAATTCTTATAAGTAAGCACTGTATTATACAACATATAAAATGAAAAAAAAACTGTATTAATTGAGGTCTCTCAATCCAGAGCAGAAATTGTCAAGTGAGTGTTTCTTCTGGAAAGTAAGCCCTTTTTGGTCTACCCTCAGAGGGAAGCTGCTGGATCCAGTACTATCTATCCAGAATGATGCTTCCACAACCACCCTTGGCTTTCACATTGACTCTGAAATGATCCAGGCCAACTCTACTCTAGAAATCTTGAAAGATACATCCTATTCACAGAATCTTGGGATGAAATAAAAAGATTGAGGCTTATGCACACTATGGGTCATATTTTGATGCCAGATTTACCACACAGGACCAATAACATTAATTTTGGTCCCTCCATGTGGAACAGAAGCTCTGTAGCCCATTCTAAACCATCACCTTAAAATCAGATGACATTGGCACTCTTCAATCCTGGAAGCTCAAAACATAGTTTCATGGTTCCCTGTACACAGAAAGGTTAAGTTGGCTATTCATAGAGAGGAGTTCCAGATTTGTGTCAGACTTATCAAACATACAATTTAATTATTTGATAGAGATTAATCTGGAGTAGGACTCTCTTAGGTCACCCTCAAGCTATCACCTTGACTCTGAAAGGACTCAGGCCCTCATCACACCTAGATATTGGATCCCACTTCCATAGTAAAAAGCAATTATAAATGTAGGGAAGAGGCTGATATATTGTGAAGTCTTAAAAACCTGGCTACAGCTAAATTATTTGGTGTCATTCTGTATGGGTTGTGATTCTCCAGTACACTCCTGCCTATCTCCATGACTCTTGCAAGTGTCTAGGCTTTTGTTCCATATACCTGAAATACTGACTGTGGATGTTTGAATGTAATTTTCCTCTATAAGCTAACAGGCAGAGGTATGGCCTTGTTGGAGTAAGTATGGCCTTGCTTGAGGAATAAATTCACTATGGGAGTTTCATGTGATCAAGATACCATCCAGTTTCAAACTTGACTTCCTGTTGCCTGCAAGATGTAGGTGTTGCACAAATCCTAATTGATCTTTTAATAAAAAACCTGGAACTAGATATTGGGGCAATGCTGAAAGTTCAAAGAGACAGATAAACACACAACTAGAGAAACTTATCATCACTACTGAATCCTCAGGTTGAAAGTACCATTGAGTTTTCAGCTGAAATGGAAGAAGCAGGGAAGCCCAGAGGAGCTGAACTCCTGTCTCTTCTCACCTTATATTTCTTTCTCTGCCTAACCATATCACTTCCTGTCTCAACCTTCCTATCTCTGGGATTAAAAATTAGTGTGTTTTCCAAGTGCTGAAAGCAAAGCCATTGAAATTCCAAATTCTGGGATTAAAGGTGTGTGCCACCACTGCCTGAACTTTATTGCTAACTCTGTGATTGGTTCTGTCCTCTGAGCCTCAGGCAATTTTTATTAGACTACAAACAATACAACACCAAATGTAGGATACTCAGATACTTCTGCAGCAACACATCTGCCTACATGCTACCATGCTTCACTCCATGATAATAATGGGCCGAAGATCTGAAACTGTTCAATTAAATGTTTTCTTATAAAAGATACCATGGTCATGGTGTCTATACACAATAGAAACCCTAAGAGAAAAGATTTTACCAGAGAGTGGGGTATTGCTATGACATGTCTAACAATATTTTTTGTTTGAAGGAATTTAGAATTTAATACCTTGGGTTATAATAGCAATGGAGTGCTTTGAGCACTGCTTAGTAGGCTGTAGTAGTGAGCGCATGGCAAACAGAGGTGCTAAGTAAAAGTGATTTAAATAGTTGAGGGCTCTTTCAAGAGGTTTCAGAAGAGAAAATTTTTAGGATGTTGCCTAGAGATCATTCTTGTGATATTTTGGTGAAGACAGTGACTGTCTTTTGCAGTTGTCTAAAGTCTGCCTGAGGCTACAGTCAAGAGTTTTGGACCAATTTTGTTGGCAGAGGAAATCTCAAAACATCTTAGTATAGATTGTGTCATATGGTTACATGTGTTCATGCTTATAAAGCTTTATGATGAAAAGGAGCAGACTGAGAAGGATAAATTATAAAATGTAAATTTTGAGGAGAAAAAAGAGTACCAGAAAGTAGTTTTGAGCTAAATCCTATGTTCAAGGAGATTAATGGATTAAGAAATAGAATTTAGCGAGTGATAATCATAGGTCACGATCTCACCCAACTAAGTTTCCAAGTTTAGAAAAGGAACTAAAGAAAGGTTAGAATTCATTGTAGTGGGCTGTACACATAGTCCCAGATCTGGGAAATTAGAAGCTGGCAGATCTCTGAGTTTGAGGCCAGCCTGGTCTACAGAAAAAGTTTCAGAACAAACTAGCTTAGGCACTAAAGAACTAAAAGCTGGTGAAAATGTAACTGAATAGGGAGGGCATGTTTCAACCTCTGTATATAGCAGACTTTCACAGCTTCTGACACATAATTCTGCCTTTAGAATCAAAGGTAGAAGAAATGGAATTTGCACCCAAGTCTAAAGAAAGCCACGGAAGCCCTGAATGAAAACCTAGTAGAGAAAGCATTGTGTGAATATGTGAAGTTATAAACTGGATTTCCTTGGAGACCAAGAGATGTTGGAGATACCAGAGCAGTGGGATACCTGCTGAGGCAAGCTGGTAACAGGGAGTGTGAACAACCCAAGAGAAAGAAGCGTGTTGCAGTCAACAGACCTGAGCAGAGCTGGAGAATTGAAGAGCATTTTGACATCAGACATTGAGATGTGAAGTTTGGAAAACTCCCAGTTAGTTTTACATCTTTCTTGGATCTAGTATTTCCTTGTTATGCTCCCTTCCCTGAGTTTTAGAATAGTGGTGTATATTATGTGCTGTTATATGTTGGAAATGTGTAATCTGCATTTTGATTTTGATTTTTATAAGTGATTATTGTTAAGTGATTACATAAATCTCAGAAGAGACTGAACTTTAGACTTTAGAATATTGTTGAGACTGTGATTGACTCTGGGGACTTTTGAAGTTGAACTGAATGAATTTTTCATTATGATATTGTTACAGGATTACGTGGGCAAAGTTAGTGGAATGTGGCAGTTTGAATGTAATTTACTCTTATATTCTCATGGGTAATGGAACTACTAGGAATTGTGGCTTTGTTGGAGTGGGTATGGCCTTGTTGATAGAAGTGTGTCACTGTCGGGGTTGGGGGCTTTGAGATTTCCTGTACTCAGAATACCACCCAGGGTCTCAAGTGACTGCCTGTTGTCTGCAAAATGTACAACTCTCAGCCATTACTTTAGCGCCTTGTCTACCTGCATGACTGTTCCCTTCCATGACAATAATGGATTGAAGCTCTGAAACTGTAAATGAGCCACTCCAATGAAATATTTTAATATATAAGAGTTACTGTGGTCTTTACAGCAATAGAAACCATAACTGAAACAATTTGATGAATATCCTCACTTCTGAGAACCTGTAGGACACAGTTAAGTATCTGTCATGTCTATCAGCATCCTGAGAGCCATCTTTGTCTAAGACCAGTTGTCTTAGTCTGTCTTTTATTGCTGTGATAAAAACACAAAATAACAAAACAAAACAAAAAATGACCAAGGTACCTTACAACATAAAATATTTATTTTGATTATGTTTTCAAAATCTTTAACTGATGGCAGAGCAAATGAATAGCTAAGAGCTTATATTTATAGACAATCATTGGGCATTGATAAAGCACTGGGAATCTTAGAAGTGGTTTGGAACTTCTAAACCCACTTCTAGTGACATAATTCCTCTCACAAGGCCACATCCCTTAATTATGCCCAAGAAGTTTCACGAACTACTGATCAAGTATTCAAATATATGAGTCTATGGCAACCATTATTATTCAAAGTCCAGTATTCCATTTTCTAGGCTCCATGGTCAGGTGGTTATATAATAATGCAAAATGGATTTAATATAACTTCAAAAGCCTCCATTATCTTTTATAATCTTAATGCAGTTCAAAATTCCAAAGTTCAAAGTCTGTTTTCAACTCAAGGTAGTCTCTTGCAAACTACTTTAATATCTAAAAGCAAATTACATACTTTCAACATACAATGTCCCAGAGCATGCATTATCATTCAAAATGGTGGTATGAGGTCATAGTGAGGAAGTGCTGGATCAAAGCAAGTCTGAAACTTACAGGGAACATGCTAATTCCTGTATCTCAAAATCTGATATCAAAGGACTTAAAGGTTCCACCCCTGAGCTTTTTTGCCTGCAACATATCTCTCTCTTCCAGTCCTTATACTCAGCTGTTTTGACAGGGATGCCTAGCTCTGGCATCTTGAACATCTTGAGATTTCTAATGTAATCCAGGCTATGTAATTCAGGCTTTACTTCCAAAACTCCATAATATAGCCTTTCATGGCTTCTAAGTAGGGACCCCTCTGTCACCTGTCAAGCCTCACTGACTCTCCTTAATCAAGGTGTATTATTTTACAACTCCTTTCCTTAATCAAGGTGTATTATTTTACAACTCCTTTACTTATATGTCCCACATCACTACAAAGCCATAACTGTGTGAAAAATACTGCTAAAAGCCGTTACCACATTGGATGGAGACTAGTCTCCTACATTTGAAGCAGCTTTTTTATTGTTGCTTTTTAGGAGCAGAAAATTTCCGAATTATTTCCTTTTTGCAAGTTGTTTATTTAGCTATGTGGGTTGTTTTCTGAGGGTACCACTTCCTTTAATCCACTTTTCATTGGACTTTTCTTTAATATTTTCATCTTTTTCATCACAGACGTTAGCTCAAACATTAAATTTCATGGTGCAGTGTAATTTTTCTCCTCAAACTCTATATTTTGTATTTTATTTTGGCCCTTTTTTTGTAAGGGATAAATTATTAATAAATAAGACAATAAACATTAGGCAGTATTGAAATATCTTTTACCAAGAAAATTAGGGCTTGATTTTTCAATTTGTCCTTATATAATTTTATAGGACAAGGGCAAACAGCACCCACATTTTGAGCAAAATGTCACAATAATGTTTTTTTCCCGGTTGCTAATATTGCTCTCTTCTAAATTGCACTGTGTCCACATTATTCTCACCACTACCCTCTTCTAAGCTCCTACAAGATTGGCCCAATAAGCTCATATACAGTGTTTAACTGCTTTTCTAGTTTAAAGTCCCAAAGTCTTTCACATTTGTCAAACACCAGCAGTTTCAGACCTTCGATAACATTCACACACTACTTGAAACATAGTTGTCTAAGTCATTTTCTAGTCCATAAGACATCATGACCAAATAAACTTTGAAAAAAGTATTTAATTTGGGCTTATGATTTCAGAGGTTTTATAGTTCCCAATGTTAGAAGAAAAGAACAACCTAGTGTTCCTGTCATAAGCCACAGCCACAAGGCAGAGAAGAAAAGGAACACTACCAATGCCACAAGTCTTTGAAATATCAAATCCCACACCCAAGATATACTTCCTCTAACAAGGCTACATCTTCTAATCTTTCCTAAATAGTTCCATCAATTGGGGACCAAGTATTCAAATATGTTAAGCTATGACAGCCATTCTCATTCTGACATCAAACACACAAAATTTTGTCACTACAAATTTTACATTTCAATATGAAAAAGTTTCATGAATTTCTTATGCTATCAGCATAAAAAAACATAAGTGAAGATACTTTTTAAATATGTTGATGGGTATATTATATAGTGGGTAAGCAAGTAAAATTCTTTGAGGCCTTAAATGCTGTCTGACAACATGGATTGGTGGACGGTACTATCTATTCATAAATTCCAAATGTCTTTCATCTGTTGTTCAAAGGATGTTAGATATGATAAAGAGATATGAAAAAATAGTTATTTAAGAGGTTAAAAATAGCCAACTGTAAATTATAATTATGTTTAGGGTCTGGACATACAGCAGTTCTAACTCTTTACATTCTTGATGCTGTAATCAGTCAATCAGTTTTGCAGACACAGCTCCTGCACAGGAATTTACATTTTTAGAGGGTGGGAGTTCTTGTGAGCATTTATTTATTGTATTTTTGATTAGTACTTTTATTGGAAATAGGTTCTTCTCTTACAGAATACATTTCCACCAAAATTTTCCTTCCTTCCACTCCTCCTAACTCAACCCCATCTCCTCTCTCCCTCAGATCCACCTCCTAGAGCTGTTTCATTTTCAGTAGCTATCAATAAACTGGATCACCAAATTTGATGGACTCATTTCTTTGGTCTATCACTTCTTTACTATAGGTGAATAATTTATTTTCTTTTACCAAAAAAGACATATAAAATGTGTAGTCACACAGAAACAGTATCAAAGATGTGTTGCAGTGAGATGTTTGCAGGGAATTCCCTATAGGTCAATCTTTCTGTATGTGTTAATAGATGGAGTGCCTCCTAGATGAGGTCTCAGTTGTATGATCCCTGGCATGCAACTGTGGCTGCCCTACATCTTTTTGAAAGAGGGAATTTCAATGGGAAATTGTAGTCAGAAGTTTTGCTGACCAACATCTCCTAAATACCCAGCAGCCACTTCCCAAATAATTGACTTGGATGCTTAAAATTATAATAACTGCTAGGCAAGTAGCTCAAACATATTACTAACCAGGTCTTACCTGTAAATTAATCTATAGTTCTTATCTATGTTTAGCCATGCGGCTTTGTGCCTTTTCTTAGTAAGGCATTCTCATACATCTCTGCATGGGAGGGGGGACTACCTCTGCCTTTTCGCTTCCCAGAATTCTTATAGTTTGTTTGTCCCACCTATTCTCCCTGCCTGGATATTGGCCAATCACTGTTTTATTAAACTAATATCAGTGACAAACCTTTGCAGTGTACAAGAACATTTTCCCACAGGAGGAAATGTACATACAGAAAGCAGTCACATGTTAACCCCTGATTTTGCAATAAAACTGGATAAGAGTGATAATGTGATGGAGGGTTTAGCGTACTGTTTATGATGTATGTGTGGTAAATGAGTAATAGACAAAGGTACCTTTCTAGCCCTACTAAGGGCACATAGAGCCAGATTCATGTCATGCTGGGCTTTTTAGTGAAAACTTTTGAAAAAAAAATCCAAAGGCTGTGCTTTACTTTGAGCAATTTTAAAGAACAAACTTGTTCAACAGAGGCCCTAATGACAGGGAAATACAGGTGTTTCCCTGCACTTCTGCTGTGGAGAGAAGAGTTCTCCAGGAGGTGAGGACTATACATGCTCGTTCCTTAGCAGTATGGCCAATATTATATGCAGATATTTGGGCCAGACTTACTGTGTTGCTTCTAATATAGGGCACTCTGAGCCTTTAGTGGATATTGGAGCTGAAGAAACCTCAGAAACATCAGTGGCAATAAGGGGGGTAACGAATTCCTTAGAGAAAGAACAGTGCAAGTGGATGAGATTCTATCTTTTGGAGTTAATATATTCCATCCATACAATACTGTGTACATTCCTTCAAGAAAACTTTTTGGGCATTTCATCATGATGTTACTTTCTTATGTACTATTAGTGTGAAAAATGATTGGAAATTCCACTTTCATATACAGATTAGTGCCTCAGTATTCATTGAACGCCAAATATTTGGACAAAGAGGGCATGTCCCTGTGGTGGGATTCAGGTGTCAGTGATAAGGTCAGAAGATGCTTATCCAGGGTCCCAGGCTCCTGAAGGGAGAGTGGCCAACCCCATTCATAAAAGGCTACTGGGATCTTGGGAAGTCCTGTTCTTTCTCTCTCTTTTTATTTATTTATGTATTTATTTTGGTTCCCTGACTGGGAATCGAACCAGGGGTATCTTAACCACTAGACCAAGGCAGAAGTCTAAAGGAGTAACATGTAAGGAACACAGGCGAGCCTTGGGCCATGTGGCAGACAGATTAACAAAAATGAGTTGAGTTAAAATAAAAGAACAAGCTAGCAATGTACCTGAGCCATAGGCCAAATAGCATGAACTTAATATAAGTGTCTGAATCATTTTGGGGGCCTGAGCAGTGGAGGGTGATGAAGAGGTCTGGGGCTGACTGCAGGTCTGTGGGTCTAGACCTCTGACTACCCAGGACCAAGAAACCTAATTACAACATGTCCCTATTGCTGAAGGCACCAATACAAAGCAAGAAAGCAGCATGTAGATACTTGAAAAAGTATTACTAAGCATCTTGGTCAGCTCTAGATTCAATAGGTACATACACAGAATGCCAGGAAAACTGTGTCTCTTAGTTCAGGCATACCATGAATACAACAACTAGAGCAATCAACTCAACTCAGATTGAATTTAAGGACTTATCCACAGCATAGAAACCATGATGGATATAGTAAGCATACTCAGTGAGCTATGGCTAGTGGAACTACATGCCCCAGAAGGCAGAAATGCTGTGGCATTACTTTGTTAAATAGGTTGTTTTAAATGTCTTTCAAATTGAGTTCTATTCATTTGTTCTTATGCCTATAGATTATTGCTTCTATTGGCTAGAATGAAAGAAGTTTCCTTATTCAATGGGCAGTGATTATATCAGTTCTAAAACTTCTCTTGGTGAACTTACTGGCCAATTCAAAGATTTATTCTTTAATTCTTCTCCTTTTGCCATTCAACCACCTATCTTGCTGGTCTCACTGTTGAGCTGGATCCTGTGCCACTGAAGCTAGACTATCCACAACCTAAGGAATTTTTCCAAGTTGAGACTCCAAACTGTCAGTGAGTGCCACAGACCCCAAATTATCATGGTAAACAATGTCTGACTTTTAGACACGTAAGGTCCCCGTGCTACTATTAGGCCACACTCATTTGTTCACCACAAGCCACTGTATTATTTCCATTCTATGCCATCTGCTTACAGCCAGACTCTATTCCTGGAGCTCCTGGTACCCTGTTCCTCTCTCCTAGCTATCTGCTGTCTTACCTAGTCTATTCATAATACTTCCATGATTTTCCTTCAAGGGTAAATGCTCTTCTCCATTCAGTATCCACTCAGCCTGTAAATATGTTTAACCTCACATTAGTGGTACTTAAAGAGGTTATATCTGTGGGTATAATAATGCACAAATCCTCAAGGCCATTTGAGTGATACAAGGAGTTTAGGCATCTTTTACTCACCTTCCAATGTTCTGAGGTATGATGCCCATGACGGCTGCCAAAAAAATGGTCTAAATGAGACTCACAATATGTATGCATTGTAGCCAAGAAATTCCTCTCTTGGTAGTCAAAAGGGCTTTGGAATTCTATTTTTCTTCTACATTTTTAAATTGGTACATAAAAAATATTTTTATTAAGCATTTTATACATATTCTATGTTAACTGATTTTTCCCCAAACTCATTCCCATATTCTCTTCCTCTCCTTTGTCTGCTTTCTCACTCAAAAGTTGTCATCTCACTTTCATGTCATCTGTATTTTATTACTACTCTTACCTCCCATTCTAGTTTCTCAAGACTTCTTTTTTCTTATCTCTATCACAGTTGCTTTCTAAGTTTCATAACATATGTCACAAATACATACATATACACATATATGTAAAAATCATGATGCAGGAATAACACATGAAAAATAGCATTTAGCATATATCTTTCAAAGTCTAGATTACTCAGTTTTGTATAATATGGAAACAGTTATGAGATGTAACAAAATAGGTAGTGGTGACTTTTTAATTATATGCATGGTGTTTCTTGGTTGAGTACCTCTTCCAGTCTTGAAAGAAAGTGCTAAACTTTTCTCTTTAGCACAACATAGGTTTACTATCCTTTTGATGATCTTGGCACCATGAAAATGCTAAGAGGATTTCTAATAGAGAAAATGTAGAGAATTTTAACCACTTATTACTCAGATTAAAATCAAAGTCCAGGACTAAATAAAAATTCATATTAATTGACCTGAAATAGCAAATGAGTCATACAAAGTAAAAGCAAGGAAATAAAAAAGGACATAAGAAATTAATGACAGTGAAGTAAAAAATTAAACTGATAAGTTGATAAAATTCAGGTTTGTGAAAATTGAAACACTAGACAGTCAAGAAAAATTAAAGGCTACTCACAGATTATCAAAAAAAAAAAAAAAACAAACAGGGAATGTCACTATAAAACCCACTGCCATGAACAGAATACAACTGTGTACAACATTCTAAGGGCTTTGAGGTTTTTGTGTATCTGACTGTATACTGCTTGGTGTAGCTCTGCATATGTCAGGCAGATCTGACTGTATACTGCTTGGTGTAGCTCTGCATATGTCAGGCAGATCTCTGTGATGCCATCATTTTCTTTGCCTCCATAATACCTAATTTTCTCTAGAGAGTGCTTATGTGTGATAGGAAGTACACAGCCTTTTGTGTTTTTTCTCTCCTAGGGGGGTGGTAAACATTCCCAGCCTAGGACTAGATGTAGTCTTTTAATCATACTGTGCCCCTTTTGCCCTGACCTTCACCTTGGTCTTATCAGCACCATTTTTATCTCTAGAATGATGGGTTGAAATTAAACATTTTCTTTCATTGAGGAAAACAGGTTTTTTTTCTGTAGTTTCAGTTATTCAGATTGGGAAACTTTTCATTGAGACCAGGCCTGCTATAGAACAAAAGGGTTTGGGCATTGTGTCAGATGACTACTTATGCTGATTCTTCTGTAGGAATGAACTGGAATCTTTCTATGATCTCCCCTATTGGGAGAAAAGGGAGATCTAAAGGCAAATCTCAGGAAAGTGTCCCAAGATTCTGCCCTCTGGTACTGCTATGTCTTATATACCTCCTTATTGAGCTCCAAAGATTTATCCAAGGAACAACAGGGTTCTGTATTTACTGTTGCTGGATCCTGGAGACTCCAGGATTTATTCTACAGTATAAAGTAATGTGCTTCTGAGGTTTCATTGTCTTTACCTCTCTGTCTCTCCTACTTGTCTGTAGAAGTTTGCCACACATGTTCAGTTCTCCCTTTAATGTACAACAGAAAGGATGCATTTGTTTCATCTCACTTTTGCTTATGTCAATGACAGAAGCTTCATAGATTCTTCTTTCCTCAAGCTAAACATAAAGAAATGTGGTTCTTAGAATTTTAACCCAACAGAATTCTTTTAATGAAGAATTTATAGAGCCTCATAGCCTAAAGAATTATAATGTGTATCAACATCCAAATCTAACAGACTTTGTTTCAACACCTAGTTGAGTTAAATTTGTGGTTCTAGAGCATTCAGATGATCCATAAAGAAAGAATATTGATGTGACCTTAAGAAGGAAGTAAGCTGATGAATGAGTTTTTTGAGTGGATTGTGACATATTTGTACTTTTGAAGCAACAATATATATAATCAATTTATTATGAAATACATTTACTACTGATTAATTTTTGTAATATATATTACCCTGAAAAATATTACATGTGTTACCTCCTGCTTAGGTCCTAGGAGAGTGGTGGTTACAATGGGGAAACTAGAAATTGTGTAACTATTATCCATGTAAAACAAAAAGTAATTATTGTAAATTGTATGATGATAAAAATCTTCACCTATTAATTAGGTTTTTAAGACCAGATTTGCCTTGAAATTCATGTACCCTTCTTTTTAATTTAATTTTATACTGTGTTCAACCTGATCATTTTTGCCTGAACATTTTATCAGGTGTTTTAGTCAGCATGAAAAGTAGCCAAGAGAGGGTAAGATATTCTTCCTGGCTTCCAGAGGAGGTAACAGGAACATCTGAATAAAAGATAGGTGCATAAAGAACCCTGGTCTCTTCACAGCACTGTCGCTTTTGAAGCAAGAATTGGAAGAATTCTCAAGGCTCGGGGCTATGGTACTCTTCAACTAGGAAGTGATAGAGCCTGTATATTAGGGCTTTGGGAAAGTGTTCTGTATTTGAAGGTGCCTATATAGTTTCTTAGCGAAGAGAACCATAGTGAAATGTAGATGACTTAGTTATATTAGAATTTTATTCTAACCCCTTCCACTCTTGGGTTGGACAACTTGCTGTTGTCCCTATTCTGCAGGATATATCAGAGAACATGTAGGCCAGTGGGACACAGTATAGTTAGCCAGCCTTCTCTCAGTCCTAAGGCAGTCACACCTCTAGAGTGGATGGCCTTAGCTACTTTGTAGTTTCATCAATTCCCTCAGCCTCCTAAATTGCCTTGGTTTAAGGCACACTAGACTTGTCACCCCAGAAGAACCCTTTGCAACCCTTCTGTACTGGTACTTGTGGTATAAAAGGACTTCTGTTTTTCCCATGAGGTTGTGCCTCCTGCACTTACCCTATCTACAAGAGAGCATGGATGTGGCTTTTTCCATGTACCAATTATCCGTGGGTAGAGAGGGATCTATCTGTCTTCTCCTATATCTGACTGCTAACACAGGACTTCGCAAAGATCAAGCCCTCAGTGGAGGTTTTAGGAAGAAATTTCAGTTAGTTTTCTTTAGTTTTAATTTAAATTGACCAGAATGAGAGTCTAAACATAATAACACAATCAAAAACTAGTTTTATTCTGTTCTTTATTTTAATACAAATTTCTTTTTTTTTCACCCAGTAAGTTCCAAATTTATTGCTATTGTATCTTGTGGCATATTACAAATTAGGAAACATTCTTGATTTATCAAGTTTAAGTGAACCTAGACAGACAATAGATGAATAACTACTGTCATTTGTAAAAGAAACAATCTCAAGCAAGTTGACATTGAGGTAAAAGTATCAAATTCTTAAAATAGTGATCCCCTGGTGTCATTCAGAAAGAAAAGGAAGAAAGGAATAGTTTACAATCTTTTTCCCTCCAGCCCACTACTTACTTCACTGCTCTGCCTACTGTGGGTTGGAAATTGCTAATACAGTAGAACATATGCTGGTCAGAGCAGAGTTTCTTTAGCCTAGGCTCGTTCTTCCTGCTCCCTCAAAGCTTCTGCGTACTTTTCAGGAAATGATCTAGGATCCTGCTTAACAATGCTGGCATAAAACTCCAAGACTTTCATCTTGGTGGTTTCAGCATAGGCCCTTGGACCCCACAAGAACTCATAGCGAGGAGGACAGCTGTTGGCCACCTGCCTGTACTCCACATACCCTTCTTGCACAAAGTCCACAGTAATGAGACTCTTGGGCTCCCCGAAAATAAAATGATCCATCCCAGCATACAACCCAAGGCTATTCAACACATGCCAGAACACCTCCTCACTGACACAATTGTCCTCTATGAATATGATGCATAGGACAATTATAACTAGGCCTGTCTTGGGTACACCTAGAACTCCATGCATCAGTCCATCATATGTGATCCCCAGGGCAGGGTAAAGGAAATAGGTGTGGACAAAGGGGTCCACTTCCATCAGGTCAATACCAAAAATCAGCTTCATGCACTCACAGGCCTTACCAAAGATCACAGAGTAGTACTCTTCATAATCTCCCATGGCCCTATATATCATTTCTTCCTTGGAGGTTAGCTCCATCCTACGAAACTTGATGAGCAAGAATCTCACTAAATCAACTATCTTTCCATTTAGTATATCCTGTGAGGGAAACTGTGGCTCAGCCACCGCCCCTCCTTGGTTGCCAGAAGCCTCTCCAGATGGTGCCCCTCCCATGGCAGTGGGAGGAGCGGAGGCTCCCTGAGCACTCTGGGAAGAACTGCTAGTTCCTCCAACAGACACATCCCTTGAGGTGGTAGCAGTGGCCTCTGCCTCCCCAACCTCAGCTATGGGGATTTGGTCACCCTCTAGGCCACTAGCATCATTTTGGGCCTGAGGGTGCTCAGGGAGGGTGATGTTCTGGCTGTTCTCTGTAGGATTCATCTTGAGTTTCCTTGGTAACAGCAGGTAGGTAGGACACAGTTCAGGTCACAAGGATGAAGAATCACTAGCCTAAAAAGGAAATGAAAAATGTGAGGAGACTCTGAATCTGTCCATGGGTAAGTTCTCAATAAAAGTTTGTTACAGGAATTTGCTTTTGATATATTCTAAGGCCACAGAACTATGGTTCTGTTTGCACCCCTAAAAGCCTAAAAGAGCAAAAGACAGGGTTTCTCTAGGCACACTATCTGTCTTCCCTGAGTCTGAAAGAGCAAAAAACAGGGCTTCTCCAGGCACACTATCTGTCTTCCCTAAGGCAAATACCTAGAAGATCCATATCTCCTAGATGTAGCCAAAGGAAGTGAGGGTATCTCATACTTCCTTAAAGTAGGTCCCCCTCAAAAAATAAACCTGCAAAGGGTAACCCAAATCAGTATGGCCTGACTTTCCTGCATATGAGACCAGTTTGATCTTCACCTGGGTAAATATGTTAAGGAGGAGGTTGTTCCTTGTGACCCCATGTCTGCATTCCTTAAGGCAAGGCTATATGTTTTATGACACAGAAGGAAGAGGAGGTGAAAGGAGTGAATCCACCCAAAGTACCTAGGTTTTCTCACTGCTGAAAGAAGACATGGAGGTACTGAGTTTCTGTGCTGGGCTAATGGGACTCCCTCAGGTCTCACCTTCCTACTGATGTACGGATACTCCCTCTGGTGACTTGAGTCAAGCAGGTCTCAAAGGTCCTTCAGTTCCTTTAGATTAATGCCTATAAATAAGACAAGAAATTCAGACTGATGAACTATCAGAATACTACTGTAGAAAAAGAGGATCAATGAAGATGATTTTGTGACCTATGTCTGTGCTATTAGCTGGAGTTTCCTTCAATCATCCTCTGTGGACCTTACTAGAACTTGCCAGATCCTGGACGCTCTGTGGTTAATCAAGGCCTCCCATTTTTTTCACATTTCTCATACTCTGACAGACATCCTTAAAGCCATAGAAAGCAGAAGGGTTCAATATGGACCTCCTTTGAGGACTATGTAAAGTCAAGGGAAAACGTACTGTACAGACATTTTCTTTACATTTTTAGTCTTCACCATATTTCTCACCTGGATAGCTGGCAGATATCTGGTACCTGCCTCTGGCAATCTCAGGTGGTTCCACTGCTGCACCACGCACTGTAAAGGCTCACCTTCCTGAGGAGGAAAAACAAGTGAGGACAAAACCCATCTCAAGATTCCTGAGGATTTATCAATATAGGCAGAATGTGCCTCCAAGATCTCCACTTGGTGCCATACTAACCAAAGGGGTCAGATTACATTATTTGGGGTCTTTTAATCCTGAAAGATGATTTTGGGCCCAATCTCAGTCCTTACCTGGGCTCTGAAAGCACAGCGAGGCAACTCCCTTCCAGGCTCCTCACAAAATGGCTCTGAGCCTTTGAGTTCCCCGGAAGCAGAAATTGCTGACTAGAGTTACGCCTCCCAGAAACCTCCCAAAAATGGCGCTGGACTTTCCAACTACCCGGATGCAGAAAGTGCTGCCTGGAATTCTGACTTGCAAGAACCCCCTCACAAAATGGCTTTGACTCTCCTAAGTCCCCATATGCAGAAAATGCTGAAGACTTCCCCCTTCCAGGACACTCACAAAATAGCTTTGACCCTCCAAAGTCCCATGATACAGAAAATGCTGAAGACTCCCCCCTTCCAGGACACTCACAAAACGTCTCTGAGTCCCTTAAATCCCCAGATACAAAAATTACAAAGTGTATTTACCTCTTCCAGAAACCCTCACAAAAGGGCTCTGAGTCTCTCAAGTCACTGGATGCTGAAAATCTGGTGAACTGGCTCTTGATTGTGTAAGTCCCCGGAGGCAGAAAGAGCCGAGTGGACTTCACCCTTCCAAGAGCGTAGCAAAATGGCTCTGAGTCCCTGAACTACCTGGATCTGGATGTGAAGCAATGGGGAGGGGTTAATTTCCACAAATCAGAACTGAGGAATTTTCTGGCCTCCAGGAACCTTACCAAAGGGCTCTGAGTCATCCAAACCTCTGATGCAGATGCAGAAGTTTAGGTACCCTCACAATGCCGCAACTAGGTCTCAGTTTTATGCAAGACCCACAAAATGACACAATGTTGCTTGATTATCCATGCCTCTCTATTTAGAATGGACTTCTGATACTCAGCCTGCTTACCTCTGGACTCAGAAAATCACGTTGTCCTCTTCTCTCTGGGAAACTGAAAAGGCTCCTATGAATAGAATCTCCCCAGCCCCCGAGGGATAGGACAGGGATCCTTGCAACAAGTCAGTCCAGTTTAAAGGAGCGCACATCACCCTGGAATAATGATATTATCTGTTGTTTCTCTATCCAAAGTGGAGTGTCCGCATTCCATTCTCAGGTCCTACTTTTGCTCTACAAGTTAGGCACCCCTGTTTCCCTCCAGGAAAGACAGAAAATAGTGCCTATTCAGAGGCCCCAGGAATGAAAGTAGAAGGGTCTAATTTTTATATGTTTGTTCCACTGAAATCTGGGCTGATCCTAGGCATGACACTGAATAATGTGGGGACCTCCTGTTCTAAAAGAGTCATTGTAATCCACCTTTAGATCTCACTTATACTATGAAAATGCCATACAGAATGGCTGCCTCTTATCTGGGGACCTCACAAAATAATCCTTCATTTCCTAAGCCTTTACATATGGGTGTGGTATGATGGGGAGGGCGCTAATTCCTAAATTTAGCACTGACTCACTCCTCAAACTCAAGGTAACTAAAAATGGTTAAAACTTCCTCAAGTTCTCTGATGAGGATGCAGAAAAAGACCAGCAAGTGAGTACTTCTTCTGGAAAGTAAGCCCTTTATGGTGTACCCTCAGAAAAGATGCTGTTAGATCCAGGACTATCTATCTAGGATAGTTTTTCTACAACCCATCCTCAGCTTTCACTTTGACTCTGAAATGATCAAGGCATTTTCCATTCTAGAAATCTTGAAAGATGCCTTCTATTCACAGAATCAGAATGGAATAAAGATATGGAGGCTTATACACATTATGGGTCATATCTTGATGCCAGACTTACCACAGAGGATAAGTGACATTCATTTTGATCCTTTCATGTGGAACAGAAGCTCTACAGTCCACCCTAAATTATCACCTTAGCTTCAGGTTATATTGGCTCTCTAATTTAGGAACCTAAGAAAATCTTTCCCTTCTTTACCTGCAGGCAGAAAACCTAAGTGGGTACTCATAGAGGGAAGAGTAAGGTTGGTGCCAGGCTTATCAAGCATGTGGTTCTATTTCTTGGTAGAGCTTTATCTGGAGTAGGACTCCCTCAGGCCAACCTCAAGCTTTCACCTTGACTCCAAAAAGATTCAAAGCATTGGCACACCACGGACTTTAAAGTTTGGCTCTCATTCCTCCAGGAAAAAAGAATACAAAAAGAAAATATTGTGCTAGAGAGGCTGATATGTACTTATTAACCCATTTTGTGAAGTCTGGAAAATCTGGCTACAGCCAGATTATTTGGTTTCACTCTGTGCCTTTTGAGCTCTCTAGCCCACTCCTGGTTATCTCCCTGAGTCTTGTTTCTGTTCCATATATCTGAAATGCTGACCGTTTATTAACATCCTCACTTGTGTGAACTTATGAGGCCTCACTCAGTGTCCATCTTGTCTGAAAGCATGTACAAGTCTACCCTGACTTTACAGAAATTTTGAAACAGAATATTGTCCACTGCATCCCATTAATATATGCCATTCTGTAGCCCACACTAGTTCAATTTCAGTGGACTTTGGATATTTTCTCAACTGGGGTTTTCATGTGCAAATGTTTTTTTTTTTTTTCCCTGCGGAAGTGAGGCATGGAAAGGAGACTGCATATCTGTGTCAATACTATTTCATCCCATTTTTAAACTTTCTTTCTACTCTTTGAATATGTTTATTTCCTCAAGAATGCCTTAGACATTATTTTTTGTTTTGACTAACATTACCTTCCAGAACTTAGAATTAGTAAGGCTTCTTACTTTTCAACATACAAGTCAAAGCTCAACAATTCCTAAAAAAATTGTTCCATGACCATACAAAGTACTAGTGTCCTTATGTCACTACACCAAACAATGTCCTGTTCTGTTTCATTTATCCACAGGCCAAAATAAATATCTAAAATTGTTTCATTTACTGCATGGTCAACTTCTCTTTGCCAGGAGTAAACTCTTAGTCACTGGATGATTGTTCTACATCATTTCAAATTTTATCTGTTAGTGCAGGAGACTCAGAAACACTGATAAATATACTAAGTAAAGAAACTGTGACTCTGCACCCTCAATCCCCCCCAATAAAATATATTTGAAAATGTCCTCCAATTCTGACAGAAGTCCCCTTAAAATACTCACCTCCCAGCTGCAGTAGAGGATGTCTATTACTTTCTGCAACCGTATTCTCATCTAATTGAAGATAGATGCTTCTATGTCATATCTTTAGAAACACTGTTGCTTCCATGAGTAAATTTTTGGAATTTACATATTTAATCCTTAGTATCCTGTATACAGCTATTTTTTTTTCCAATACTGGTTTCAGGATAAATTTTTCCCTAGTATTATCTAGTTCTTATTTTATTCCTGACACCTGAATAAAAATAGATGTTTGACAAGTTATTTAATCTGTGATTTTATTCAAGGTAGTTCAAAGAGACATGTCAAAGCATAATAATCTCTTCTGGTCACTGCATGGATGCCTTTTGTCTAGATGCTGTTGGGATAAAAATTGTTGAAGGATTCATGAGAATGAAGTGGATTGCCATCATCTGTACAAAGTAATGACCATTTATTCTTTTTTTACATCTGGTCCATTGATTCAGTTTTGAAACCTGTAACACACTCATCAGAACTTTATACTCCCTTATCACATGATACCTCAGTTCTCTGCAAACACTGGGAAACAATGTTAAAGTGTGCCCTCCCCTCTTAGTTACCTGTGTATATGAAGCTCTTAGGTATTGAGATAACAGACCTTCCCAACTAGTAGCCAGGTCCTGAAAGGATGAGGGATCTTCAGTAAATTCTACTGCCTCTACTTACCGGAACTTAGTAGGAAGAACAGGCCACATTTTGGAAAGCCTTATTCATGACTTAAAACTGCTCTGAGGAGTTTCTGGAATGTTATACAAAGAACCAGGTAGGGAATTCCAGCGCAGATGACAATCTAGGTAAGTGATACTTAATTAGCTTTACCTCCAGGATTTATGAAATCTAGGCCCTTTGCCTCACATGCTTTGTTCCCTGGAAGCTTCTTCAGGGAAAGAACAGTCCTTCCTGCAGCCAACATTTACTAAGCTGTTATTATGTCCTGTGAACCACACTAACAGAAATAAGAGAAAACAGGCCTTGCCTGAGAGGAACTCAGAGATGTTGTGTCATCACAGATTATAAGAAAGCAGGTATAGTCTCAGGTGATATCCAATGGCCTAATTCAGGGTGCATGGAGGTGGAGGGAAAATTTTTTTATCAGAATCCAGAAATATAGTCATTCATAAGAGCTATTATTAATAATTGTTATAAAAGATTAATTATTTATGCAATCTTGAAGCATTATACTAGAAAAACAGATCATTTCTATTCTGTTAGTTTGTTGTCTACTTGAAACAGCTATAGTTGCCTGGGAAGAGGGAACCATAGCTTTCATTAAGTTGACCAGTGGCTATGTCAGTGGGGCATGTTTTCTAATTTAATTCATATAGAAAGGCCCAACTCACTGAGGTAGGTGCCACCCATAGATAACACCATCTAGGTTTTGTGAAAAAAGTAGCTAATCAAGTTACTAAGCTGCATTCCTCTGGAGTTGCTTCTTCAGTTTGTGGCTTGGCTTCCTTTAATCATGGACTATGACCTAGAAGTGTGAACTAAAGAAATCATTTCCTCCTTGTGTTGCTTTATCATAGCAAGAGAAAAAATACTAAAAAAATCTTTTTTAATTTATCCTTTTCTAAATTTTCATAACATGAACAAACAGTAGCATATTCATTGTCATGCAAATAGATTTTAACCAAGATTCCATTCAAAAGCATTTTTCCTATGAAATTTCAAAAGTTGGATATCTACCATTCATATTAAGTTTAATGCTACTGTCTTCCAAAATCCTATTAGAATGACACCTTATCTCTTACAACACTTAACTGATTTTCTAATCCAAAGTGCCAAAGTCTTCCATATTTCTCAAGGAAAATAAAATAAACCCACTATGTTCAGGATTTTCATAGCAACACTCCCATTCCTTATACAAACTTCTGCATTAGGTACCTTTTGAAATTGTGTATAATAACATAATCAAATGTGACTTAAAGATGTGAATGTGTACTTTAGTTAGAGTTTCACAGAAAGAATTCATAATGACTGGGAAGGCATAGCAGCAGGCAGCCAGATCAGAAAAAGCTGAAAAATCACATTTTCAACTGCAAATGTGAAGCAGAATGCCGAACCCCAATGATGTACTTTCTTCATCAAGGCCATGTGCTCTGAAATAATGCTCTTGCACACTTTAAAGATTAGTTACTCGTATTGGCTTAATCAAATGCTGGTTGGTAAGTAGGAACTAGAGGTGGGGCAATGACAGTAGGAAAATGAGGGAAAGAGAAAAGGCAGAGAAGCAGTTGTTAGCCAGGTTCAGAGAAAGCAAGATAAAAATGCTGCACTCAAGGAAAGGTACCAAGCCATGTGGTGAAATATAGATTAGAATTGTGATATAATTTAAGTGTAAGAGCTGGATAGTTATAAGCTGGAAATACCAGCCCAGTAGTTAGTATAAAATTAAGATGCCAATTCAATTATTTGGAAAATGGCTGCCCAGTATTTTAGAGTTTCAGGTGGCACAGAAACCTTGACTAAAACATGCATTAAAAATTTCATTTGCTCCACAAACAATACCACTAACTAGGGATCAAGTATTCAAAAACTTCTGCTTATGGGGGACATTTTTAATTTAAACAACTAAACATTATAATATGTTATAATTCAAAGATATTCAAATTTCATCCTTATATGCTGAAAAATGATAGGAAAATTTCTTCTTCAAAGCATTCACTTTCTATAACTACATTATTTTGTTTCTGTGTGAGTAGATAATTCATATTTTCAATAAAACCACAATAATTACTAGTATATAGTAATCTCAAATGTGGAGCTATTCAGGTAGTATTTGTTGGTGATTTGTTTTGAGACAGTGCATAGTACAAAGTACACATACTGTATATTCAGGCTGCAGTGACATCTTATAATTCAACATATGTAAGCACTAGCAGAAACATGTCAGATTCATTACATAGATGCTGTGAATTAACTTGATTTCTGTGATTTAGGAACCTTTACTTTTCCCTATTTTTCATGACTTCCACAATCAGTTATCTAACCTAAATATATCTTGACCTACTATTTAATAAATCATGGTCTAAAATGTCTATTTGATATTACTTTAAAAGTATATATATATACATTAGAAGTATATATATATGTATACTTTAGAAGTATGTATATGTATACTTTAGAAGTGTATATATATATATGTATACTTTAGAAATATACTTCTAAAGTATACATATATATATATATATATATATACATATATACTTCTGCACATTGGGTGAATTTTTAATTCGGCCACTTAAAATATAAAAATTGCATATAACACAAGAATAAGCAATCTAGGAACACACCAGCAAAGTAGGAGCACACTAGTCAAATACATTGAGTGAGATAAAAATTCAGAGTAAGATAGTAATTTGAGGAATGGTATGCTTCCTCCTGAATTTCAGCTTTGTCACCCATATACTCTGTGAATAAACATCAAAATGTCTTAGAGCATTATTCTCTCATCTGTACAACAGCGGCAATTCAAATAGTAGATGTATATAGGTGTATATGTCACACACTTAGAAGAGTGCTTGACACATAGTAATGACTAATGAAAAAAAAATTAGAGCCAAAGTAAATAACTATAAGGATGGCCAAAGCTGTCAAGTGTTAACAAAAGAAAGTAATAGATATAGACTCAAGTATGTTCATTAGGCCTAGAAGCAAGAATGATTGCAGTTCTGTAGGAATAATTTTTTTTAATGGAGAGGCAGGTATAGAAGAAAAATAGATGAATTGACCATAAAGAGGTGGAAAAAGTAATAATAAACAACCACAGTCATATTTTGAGCCAGATTCCTTTAAGTATTCTTTATGGCTGATCTCATCACAGTGATTGTTTCCATCTTGCAGCTGAGAGAACTGAACTTTAGGAGGTTTAAGTAACAACATCAAGTTTACAGTTAGAAATTGGTATAACAGGATCACAAATACAATTTATTTTCACACCCCCACATGCTGATATGGTAAAATTTTAGAAAGCTTTAAGACATTTTTTAACAGCTTCCTCAGATTAGAAGATACTGTATACTTTAGTTTTCTTAACACTATGGCTCTGAGGAAAAAACACATAATAAAATATCTTTCAACCTTGTATAGGTGAATTTCAAGTCTACGTCTTTGAACTCAGTCCTCTACACATTTGCTGTAATGATGAAAGCTTCTTAGATTCACACTAATGTGACTGGAAGGCAGTGTGGATACGGCTGTGGTGCCCTAAAAGACCTCAGCACAGTGGGAAACATTTATCTAGAATCAAAGAGAATACCCTGTCAAGGAAAATTTATAGTAAATTTTTCCAAAAATGAGACTTGAGGTCAGGAAAGACATATATTTTGCCTTTTATTTAGGGATATGTGCTGGGTGTGGATCTTTCTACTAGAATTGCCTTAAGCAAGAATGCTTTGACTGAGTGCACATTCATATTCACTGGGTTTACTGTAGTTTTTTTCTGACAGTGTCCCAGTAAAGGCATCTGTGTCTTAAAATGTCAGCAATCAAGATGTTATAAAGTATTTTATTTCCATAAGTGAACATGTCAGGATCTCAGAAAATATTTCTAAAAAATGAAATAAAGATTCATTGATAAACAGGCTTAGTGTAACCAAATAATAACATAGTAATGTTTCTCTTGAGCCCAAGCTGGCATGAAGTTGTAAAAGATATAATTAAAACAAACTTCCCTTTGGAAAAAATAGAGATCCTGAAATGACTGTTTACATAGGATCAAAAAGTATTAGATGATTTTAATTGTATTTCCATTGAGCATGAGAAAATTGTTAATTCATTTAGAAAAATGTGTAGAGTAGGTTATATCAGATTTAATGGATTAACTGATTATTCTATAAAATTATATGCATGGTAATTTAAAATTTTGAGGACTCTAAAAATCATCTAGAGAACATAACATATATTTCCCAAGTTTTTCTTCAGTATAGTTGTCTATTTTGGAATTCCAATGTGTTTAAATTCTTTTCATTCACTGATATTCATAGAATCTCATTTATGTAGAAATATTTGCAGAAAGACACAATTCTCAAATATACTGTAAGTGTCTGCTGGTCCCTACATCACTGTTCATCACCCTATGCCTAGAAAAGTACATTTACTTGACTCTATTCCTTTCCTGGAATTTGGATATTGAATAATTTTGCAACATAAAAATCAGGAAACCCTCCTTTAAATTAGGATAATATGAAGCTCATAAAAGCCCTGAAAGTACATCAAATTTTCTGTGGGAGTTTGAATAGTAATGTCTCCCATAGACTCATGTGTTTTAAAGCTTGGACATAAGGAGTGGCACTATTATTATATGTGGACTTACTGGAGAAAGTATGTCACTAGAGGAAGCCTTTGCAGTTTCAGATGCCCAAACCAGGCCTAGTGTGATTGTCTATTCAAGCTATCCATCCATCAATTCAGATTAGATCCTTCTCTAGTACCATGTATACCTACATGGTACCATGCTAACTGCCAAGATGTTATTGGACTAAATATCTGAAACAATTAAATGTTTTTCCTTATAAGAGTTTTCAGGAACATATTGTCTCATCACAGTAATAGAAACCCTAAGACATTGATGGAGTATACACTTTTACAGTCTCATCTTAGATTAATGCATTCTATTACTCAGTTCTGCCTTCTTTATTTTCCTATGTATGTATAGAAGAGAAGGGAGGGGGAGCAGGAGGATACACAGATAAAAAAAGATATTTTTTTAAAAAAAATAATAAAATGAATGATAAAAAGATATATAAAACAACATTTTTATTTTTATATAGGAAAAGAACCTAATTTATCTGGATGTTAAGGGCATCTTATATTTATGCCTTTTCAAAGGACGCTGTCTTAATATTAATGTCCTCAAAGTAATGAAAGGCAGCTGAAAGAAGTTCAGAGATATCTGCATCATTCAGGAATGCATGTAGATCACAAAAGCTCAAATAAGAATCTTTTCTTGGAATATGTAAACACCAGGGTGGGATAAATCTTAGTCATCTTCTGAACAACAACAAAAAATTGATGGAGGGATTCCTAATTGCTGTTACCCACTGGATCCCAGAGCTCATGTAAAATTCAATACTCACACTCTCTTAAACTTTCCCTAATAAATATCATAGAAACATACTAAAATAATCTGTTTACCCATATCTTGAGATTATTATGCCTTCTGTCTCAGGTGGCTAGGTTTGAGCTCCTCTGCTTAGAGATCTAGATACCACTTCTGGATAAGCAAAATCTTGTCAGGTCCCCATAATTCAATGAAGAATTATTGAATTATTCAGCTAAGAGGAAGAGAATCAATTTTCTTCAGGGACATGTCATCTGGCAGATTCTCCAATACCACCTTTCCAGCTGTAAATATATGTATATGTATGAAGAATAACATTAAGTGGACTCAGTATAGAGTACATGTGTGTAACAGTAACAATTGAAAAAGAGGTCATGAACTTGAGAGGGTGTGAGAACCATGGGAGAAGTTGTAAGTACAATATTCTGGCATGATATTGAAATAGCTTATTAGAAATAAAAATAATAAAATAAAGTCTAGGTATTAGTAATATTTAGCAATATATGTTATGAGATATCTTCCAGATTCTGGGTATGGCTTTATATTATATTTTTAAAACTTTAAATTATTTGGGCTTTGTGGACTTTGGTGTGTTAGAACTTCTTCAGATCGAGAACAGGAACTAAAATTATTTGTCCTAGTGATAACCTGCTATCATAACGGTGAAAACTTGAGAAACTATACACACACACACACACACACACACATACACACACACACACACACACATATACACACACACATATACATATGGGTGAAACCCACACTAAAAGTATCATGGGAAACACATAGACAATAGTAGAATATATATGAAAGAGCATTTTAAAAACTTGAGGTCTTGTTTTAACAATTAATCCAGTAGAAACTTAAGTTCCATCCTTATCTTGACAATTAGATAATATTTGAGTGACAGGAACAATCTAAGTATTGTGGTTTACAATAAGTTATCTTTAAATCTTAATTAAAATAACTTTTCTTAGCAAGAATGCTCATACTTATGTAATATCAAAGATTAGAAAATCTTGAAATTTTATTGAGGTAATATTTAAAAATAGGCACTATTCTTGTTATAAATATTTCTTAGGGTTACCTTCATGTATAAGCATTTTTTCTTTGAATTCTAGTTTATCTGTGTGTCTCTAAGTTGAATTTAAACAAGGGTAGAGAACATAATGCATAAATTTTTAGGATTTAACTCAATGCACATATCTCTCAGTAGCCCTGTTCTCCATTAATAAAAGAATACACATCAGGATTTAACAAAGTTGGTTTAGGAAATAGTTCAATTGGTAGTGTTTGCTGTGTAAAGCATTAAAATAGGTGCACAATATTCATAATTCACTTGGAAAGACAGCATACTTAAGTAACTCCAATGCTTGGGTAGAGGTAAAATAGTAAAGTGGCTCTACAAACAAGTAGTCCTCGGAGCTCATTTTCTAGCCAGTCATGCCAAAATGTACTGCTCCAAGTTTAGTAAGAAACACTTTCTTGAAAAATGAGGCAGATAAATGACTGTTAAAGGTATCGGATGCTCACTTTTGGCCTCCACACATGTGCTCATTGATACACACACACACACACACACACACACACACACACACACACACACACACACACACACACACACGAATTACCTTTCTTACTATACAAATAAATTGATAAGACTGATAACTTAGTGTAATTGTAAGCAATTTCTACAAACCATATACAAGTACATCACAGCTATCCACAAAAAAACATTGTAGACAGTTTCTTGTTACATACCAATTTGTATATAATGACACAGAGACTTATTATTAGTTATGAAAGTTCAATGTATAGCTTAAGCTTTTTCCTACCTTGTTCTTGTAAGATAAATTAATCCACTTATATTAATCAACATGACATTTACTCTCTTCAATCTTGCACCTTCTGTTTCCTTTCCATGTCTCCTGTCATCTCCTTTCCATAACTAGATTTCTCCTCATACATTCTCTCTCTGCCCTAAAATCTCCCCTTATACCTCCTTCCTAGCTATTGGCAGTCAGTTTTCATTACACCAATCACATCATACACTTTCAAAGACTGTACAAATATTCCACAATAAGAAAAAATCAAAACAGAAAAAAACTTCTTATGGAAAAATTGACTGCTCTTCAAATATAAGTTCAAAATAAGCATAGCTTTTAGTAACTTTTATACTTAATTTGTTTGCTCATATGTTTCTTTTCCTTCTGCCTCAATTTTCACAGAGCTATTTCCAAGCCATTCTCTTTCCATGTATACCTATAGGTTCCTGTACTGACGGATTTCAACTTCTGAGCCTCTATTGACTGATATGTAAAATACAGAAAAAAATAGATGTTTAATGATAACAATGATGATATTGATGATGATGAACATTGAATGACATCAATGTTCACTTGTTGCTCAGTGTATTATCAGTATGCATCTCTACAAAACACTATTGGAATAACATTTTATAAGTTTTCTGCAACATCTAGTATTTTACAACATTTTTAATTAGTCACTGCACTTATACAACATAAGGACAGAAAGGAACGAGAAATATTTTCTGTTTGCTTTCTCTTCCCTACCTCCATAAAGAAATACAAATCTTACAGGATAGACTAAAAGCTTTCTTAAAGCTTATAAAGAAAATAAACTTTTGTAACTGAATGTAAATTATACATGCACATAGACATTTATTCTTTTGCATGATTAATAAATATAATTATTTGTTATATATAAGGTAACATTCCAGAAAGATAATCTTACCTTTTAAAAATCTATCATTGCCTTATTATATTATTTCCATGTTTCTGCTATAATAAGAGGTAAAATTAACAGAAACAATTTTTGTAAATGATGGCTTAATGTTTTATAGTCTTATATTGGTATTTTAGAATAAATTTTGAGGGCTTGTATCTTTTTTTAAAAAAAAGATATGTTCTTTTCAGTGAGAATGGGTATTGTTTTGATTTTACAAGGTATTTGAATTTACTAAGTATCCAATTGTTTTACAAAACTAGAAATGACTTTGATAACAAGTGCTACTACTTCTTTGGCACTAGATGATGAATATGGGAGTTAATTTTCAATAGGTTTCTTGCCTCTTGTGCTCATTTACTCTTGCTGATCATTTTGAGCAGTTATCTAAGTGAGAGGGTAAATGCGTGTGCATTCCTTAGCCTCCAGCACGTATGTCTGGCATTTCTGACCAACAGACTCAGAGATCTCTATCTGCAGTGTTAGAGTTCCTGCTGAAGTCATTCCTTAAACAATTGTGTGAAAGGAGTTTTTTGAAAGAAGAAATTTTCTACTTGCTTTCCCAGTTGTTTTAATTCATTACAAGGAAGCATGATTAGTGTAATAAGATGCCTTTATGTTCTTAAAATAAAGGTTCTCTAGAAAGAATAATTCAACATGAAGAACTGGTGGCATTGATGGTGACAAAAGCAAAGGTTGAGAATGCTGAATTGACTGGAATGGCGGTAAAGTGTTTTTGTATTTTTCTCTTTTCTTCAGTGTAGTTTGATTCTGAGAAAGATATTAATATTAAACCGAGTTAATTCTTATATGAGAAAGTAATTATTTGAGATAATACCAAATTTTAATGTATTTAATAACTATTTATTTAATATCTGGATACTTCCATTGTGGGGATATATAGACATACACACAGACTCACTCACAGGAAGGCACACAGAGTCACAAACACACACACACAGACAGATGAACATAATATTTTTCAGTATGAAATAAAGAAGTCAAGACATTGAGACTCTAGCTCCTAAAACCTGTAAAAGTTCTGGAATTAAAACAAACACTTAACTCCACTTTTCTCCTTTAAGGATAGTATCTCCTAGTGTCATAAGACAAAAGTATAATTAAGAGTATGTGGGAGTTTAGAGGAGGAATTGGTTAAATCTTTCTCAGGGGTCAGAAAAGGTTACTGATGGTTGAGTAGGCTTTGATTGGCAATGAAGGGGTGACATAAAGTTGAGAAGGTGAAAGACTATAAAAGTTTGAGAAATCAGTGTGAGTAAAGTTAGTAGGGAATTACTGTGCCTGACATTTTCAAATCAAGGAATTCAATTGCCCTTGTAGATCCCCATTAGTTGATGAAGGCATAGGGGACAGCCTTGGAAAGAAGAGCTTTGGGCTCCATTGTGGAGGGTATTGGAATGATAGAACAAAACTTCATGTTTAATTTTTAGATAAAGACCCACTCATGGCAAAGGACAAAAGGACAAATTTGAGAGATAATAGCCTGAGACCAAGAAGTCATAATAAATATAAAAAAAAAAACTGACACAATTCTAAAGATAGTTCTATAGAAGTACTACCCCACTTTGATGGGTGCTGCGAAAAATTAGGAAGGGGTCAAACGGATACCAAGTTTTCAGATTTGCTAAAGAGATGTTAGTTTCAGCTCTTTCAACTAAATCTACCATCTATGTACTATTTCACCTCTATCATTTGATGCTAAATCACAAAAGTTAGAAAGTTTGCTTTTGCAAAGACAGTGCTATAAGTCTGAAAGTGGATTCAGCACCTTAAGTTTAATTAAACTGTTAGTATACCATATAGTAGTGTATCATAGTAACTAATACTGTCTCTAAAACTGTAATATGCTGAACTGCCTTGGTTTGCTTTACTAGACTTTTGACTAAAAAGGTATTTTCTTTTTTTAAAAAAAATTCTATTATAGGTAATTTTTTTCAACAGCTATTTAGAAGAAATAACGTTCAATGCATCACAGATAGGCTTTTAACCATGGTATCACAACTCAAAATTCTGAGAGAATGTTGATAAAATTCACCACTTTATGTCAACTATACCTGCCTTTTAAATAACTTTTATATGGTAGATATTGAAAACCATATAGTTGTAATTTTTAGAGTCACAAAACCTAAAGCTAAAACATTGCACTGATGAGAAAAGAGGGAGAAGACCAAGATGTGGCTGTGGTCATGGGACAACAGTTTTTAGAGCACTTTCACTTTGTTTCTGTTGCTATGGAAACCATTGTCACTGCTTTCATTAAGACAAGGGGAGAGGTCAGAAGTACAGCTCATGTCACCGTTCACAACCAGTGTACTTGTGACCAAATCATAAAGAAAGTTGGTAAATACATTTTCTCTGAAGAAATGGTAGTAAAGAGATTGCACTGCAAGCTTGTCCTTATATGGTGACATAAAACTTGTGGTTTTATATATAATTAGAAGTTGACCTGTTAATGGAGTGGGTGTGATACTACCTGGAAGATTCAGCTTCTTCAGTGATAGCAGTGAGTACTAGAGTGAGTAGCATTCTTCAGGGACTGCTTTCCCTTCACTGGCTTTATATTTTAGGATATCCTTCTCTGTCTCCCTTCCCAAGTTTCATTTTGCCTTCCCATTCATTGTTCTCAGCACTCTTCAAGACTCATTGGCTCCATAAAAGTGCGATCTCTTTTTTACTGCTTTCTGTGAAGTCCCTAAAAATACCATCGATATTGGCCCAGTCTTCGTTGGAGCCATATGTGACTGAAGCTGCGCCTTATCTTCTTTGCAGCATGGCAATTCTTTTCTCTAGCACCTGTCTTTGCACAGCCCAACATCTGCTCAGGCCTGCAGTAAATAAAAACACTGAACTTTGCCCTGGCCTAGGCATCTGAGAAACTATGCTTCTGTCGATGATGCAATTCTACTGCCTAGAGTCATCTCTGACTTTTTCTGTTCTAAAGACCTTGTGAGGGGACTCAGAGCGAGGCCTCTGAGCCAGGCTGGCTGTGCTAGTATGAAAACACTTTACACGAAATTATAAACCAAAAAATGTCTGTACCCACTCTGCTGACATCTGTGCTCAGTTCAGAAACCTCTGAAAATGGTTTACAGTGGTGAGAATTACATCTGCACATACCTTTCTGACTGGGAATGTTATAAGGATGACTTCAGTATCTGTGGACCCAGATAATTCTTTTTTGCATTTTGTTTAATTGAAGACAGAAACTTCTCTGTGTTCTTTAGTTCTCATTATAAGAAAAATGACCTGCCACAGTAAACATTTAGCAGTCATGACTTACTCAGGGAAAGCAGAAACATGGCAACTTATATTCATGCTATTGACTTTCTACAGAAAATTGTTACAGTACTCCATATTGTTATCATGCTCTTCTTGATGCAATCACACCTTTCATTATGTTACATCACGCTTTTATTTTTTCCTCTCTGAGGTCAACCATATTTCTCCCTTTATTAACAAGCCATTTTTCTCTGTCAGCACTTGAAAGTGTGTATTTGTAACTGCTGTTGCTGTCCTAGTCTGACTTGTGTTTTTACTTTCTACTTTACTCTCCCTGTGACATTTATGTCCCTCGGAACCACAAATCTGAACAGTTGGTTCAAATAGTTTCTTCCCAAAACTTAGTTTTGTCTCCTGCCCCAAATGATTTGCATTGTTGGCCACAACATGCCATGTAAAGAATATATCACCTGTCTCTTCTGTGGATGAATACTTAAACTGTGCCTGGAAAATCATAGGGCAAATCATGTTGTTTGACATGTTACAATCTGTTGCAATATAATTTTCAGATCTAAGAAAAATTAAGAGGCTCTGATTTGTCTTAATTTAGCAACAGAATAGATGTAGTCACTCATAGTCAAGTTCAATTCACATGCACACACATATAACACACACACACACACACACACACACACACACACACACACACACACACACACACACACCACAGTTTAAGTTCTGTCCTTGAGCTAGTATGGGCAGCCATCATTCATGAATAGGGATCTGTGGACTCAGGCTTAAGGCCCAGTATGACATATAGCATGCAATTTCCTGAAGTTTGTGAGATTACCAATGTTAAATAAATACTCTCTCTCTCTCTCTCTCTCCCTCTCCCCCTCTCTTCCTCTGCCCCTCCCCCATGTGTGTGTGTGTGTGTGTGTGTGTGTGTGTGTGTGTGTGTGTGTGTGTGTGTGTGTGTGTACGTTAAGGTATTTATGAATGTCTCTTGACTACCCTAAGCAAAGTAGAATTTTTTTTCTGTGATGAGACTAGGGTATCACTCAGTCTGCCAAAGACACGAATAGAGCAAAATGCTGATTAAGACTTGATGCCTGACTGTGAGGGACATATATCTCCACTTCCCCCTAGGATTTAGTCTGAAATACTGACTCTTTTGGTCCTCAGTCTGTCAGTTTGGGGAGCAGAACTTACATTTTTAGACTTCTGTGGGAATTTCCAATTGAAATCTCAGGACTTTTTAGTCTCCAAAATCACTGAGTCAATTATTTACAAAAATTTTTTTGGAGAGTCCAATTACAGTTAGCTATTTCTTTTACTAATGTCACTTACCAAACCTATCTTCTAGGGGATTAGTTGAAACAAGCATCTTCTGAACTTAACTTTTCTGTCAATAGCTATGAAGTTTAGTATTTATATGGATCCATATATATTCTTGAAACAGCTGGGAAAGGGTCCCATCACTGTTTCCTTTCTGGAGTTAAAGTGATGCACAGCAGGAATCTCTGAGACTTTAAGAATTTGGACTCCTTCTTATACTCTTGTCTTTTCAAGACCACAGAGACACAATCCTTGCTGTTATAGACAGTTCATTCACTTTCTCATTTCTCTTTTTCTCTCAGTATAGTTCTCTAGACAATAATTCAAGTTGCTTGTGGCACCAGTATTTTTCTGTAAGCATTTTTCTGTATTATATACATACCACATTACAATCAACAGTCACTCTTTGTGGTACAATTTTCTCCAAACTGAAACTTTTTTTTTTCTGGAAACAAAAGGGAAGCTCACAAGACTCAGAAAGTTAAGAAAACTTGGGAGGTCTGAGAAACCTGAAAGATACAATGTTGACAAGGCATGTCCCCAAGGCCATGTTACATAACAACAGCCACTGGGGAGAAGATACTAGCTTTACTGTAGCTAGAGCTGCTTTTAAGTTGTGTAGGGAGATCCAGGGATGCAGTTTTGATGAGTCATCACCCCTGCTGGAATGGGCTTTCAGGTGAAGCAGCTGCCTTTGAGTCACTCAGACTATTTACCTCAGGAAACTGACAGGTTCACCATGCTAGGCCTGAATATAATGGCATCTTTGGTTGGTTGCTCATCTCTCCCCAAGAAAAGTTAGACAATACTCCCACACTAAAGGTGTTTATTTTGTTTTTTCGTTGGTGGTAATTAGCACTAAAACTCCTCTTAAGTGTTACTATCTAGATTTTGTATTAATAATTCACATGCATAAACCCTTCTTTCTCTAGTCTCCTGGCCTCTGCTCTTCAGCAAAGACACAGCCAGACTATGCTTAACTGAAACTGCAGTCCATGGCTCTTTGAGTATTCTTTTGTGTTTACTGTCCTTAAACTATATTTTGGGAGCACATCAGTATAAAAAAGTATGAAACATTTTTTAAAAGGAATGATGTATGTTGAGTAAAACTGAGTCAGGGACCTGAACTCCAATCTGACCTGTCAGACAGTAGGGCTACAACTCCTTCCAAGTCCATCTCTGTCCCTATTTTCTGTAAAGAAAGATAACATAATCAATGGGAAGAGATGTTGCAAAAACAAATCCTGTATCATGTGAAGAGGCATCCCAAATACATGACCCATGATGAGCATAAGAATAATGAATGGCAGAGGACTATCATTAAAGGACAGTTGGTGAACTTCCAGCAACAGAGCAGAGGGGTAAAGTCAAGTGAAGCCAACCTAAGGCTGCCTGCAAAAATAATTCAACCCCAACTGACTCTGGTCCACATTCAGTGGACCCTGTGCCCACTGAAGCTAGAAAAGTTAAAAAAGAGTTGTATTATGAACCCTGGTCTCCCAACCAAGATTGCTGGGAAAACTATATGACAACACAGAGATATAGTAGCTTTTATTCTCGCTTAGCTTAGAGGGCTCAGAAGGAGAGTATTAAGAGAATAAAAGATTTATTGTCACCATCCTGAAAATCATAGTACTGCTTTGTTAGCAATGGACATCTCTATACTGTATACTCACCATCTACATGATACAGTACACTGCCACACTGAATATAATAGGAAGAAAATTTAAGAATTTACATTCTCCTAAACCTTGAGAAAGGCAAGTATTGCTTAAAAAATGAAGTGATGTACAAAAGACAAGATTATATGTTAGTGACAGTTACACACAGAAAAAATGGAAAATTTATTGGCAAGATGAGACCAAAACACAGTGGGCAGAGTGTCTTGTTTATGCTACTGTGGTAATGAGTGTCATCGTTTTCAACTACGACAAGGATGCCTCACATCATGCTGAGACATAAAACTTATAATACTCAACATAATATTAATTTGGAAAAGTCAATAATAACTTAGAGTCTTAGAGCCTGAGGTACTAGTTAGTACAGGGATTGGTATCTGTGATTTGTTGAAATGTGGAAACTGCTAAATCCCAAGCTATGACTAAAACAGAGATTCTATGTTCAAGATATCCAGTGGTGATGAGGGTGGGGTAAATAAATGGTTGCAATCATTTTCAATATTTTATTATATACTATGTTCGCACACTGTCATACATAAAATGAACCAACTGAGAAAGAATATACTGAATATGAACAGGTAAAAAACTTTAAAATCTACATTTTTTTGTCCTTTCTCTCAAAATACCTAGTTTTGATTTCAAGCAAAGATTCCCAGAAGAGCCTCATTGGAATTTAAGACTATCTTGCCACATTGTCTTGCTGCTTGGTAACAAAACCTCACAGTGCTTTTATATCCCTTTGATCTGTTGTACAATTGTAAGTATTTCTCATTGTAAACTCTTCTCCCTCTTATCATGTGGCATTGAAATGCTTTTGATATTAGGCACAGAAATAAAGACTATAGTCCTTAGCCTGTGGCATTTCAGAGGGAAAAGTATTAAAACACTAGCTGGACATTATAGAAACTCTCACTCCCCACACTGCCTGATCTGAAGGACCCCCTTTCTATGAAGATGGGAACTACTTAACTTTCAATGTTTAATCAGTTTTAAATGATATCTTTGATATCTGGTGCCATCTTCTTGTGTGATTTCACTGCTGGTTTTTTTTTTTTTTTCATCTAGAGTGATATTACTAATGTTATTTGTAAGGAAAATACCCTCTTTCCCTAAAAAAAAGTAAGCTTACAAATGTTCAAATAACTGTACTTACTAGTCACGATTATATCTGGGATTCACTAAGAAAATATGTCCTATGCTCCTTTTGTCATGGCTCCTCATCATGAAGGTCTTATTTAAAATTGGCCACATTCCTCCCCTGAGGAACACCAGCTGCCAAATTATATCCACAGAACACTCTTGGATTGGCCAAGCTCATGCCATACAGAGTAAAAAGCTCAAGCTCTGAATTTGAAATCTCACCAATCCTCACCCTTAAAAGCTTCACTCTGAAAAGTTCCACTTCCTCCAAATCAAGAAACTTTTATATAAATAATGTTTTCTGCTCAGTTCCCTGCTGTTTCTCACCTGAGCAGAGGAAGTCACCTCTAGGTATATTTCCCTCCCAATAAACCTGTCTGTGTGTTTTTTTTTTTTAATGTCATGTGACTTTGTGGAATTCCTTTGGCTCCCAATTGCCAAGCTACCTTTCCATCTGAGCCATAAAACTTACATCCAGGAAAGGTTTTAAGAAATCCGATTTTTGTCATATGTATCATAATAGAAACCATAGAGAATCGAAAATACCAGTTGGTATACATAGTTCAGTGTTCATTAACCACAAGAGCATCTTATATTCCTCCATTCTGCACAAACCCACCACACTCATGAATGTGTAAAGGTTAGGCTTTTGTAATGCCTAAATCATCAGAAGGAGACCTTGAAAGACCAGAAGTACTTGACCAAGCAAACCTTAAGGGTGTGGTTTCTCATTACCTTGGAGTGAGTATATAGAGGAAAGGAAGGCACTATCCTGCTCAGTACTGCCAGGCATAGGATTGGCTAAAAAAGTTGTATACCAGGGGAAGATAACACAACTAAAGATCACCAGAAAGATGGAAAAACTTTCACAAAGCAACACTGTGAAAAAGACTGAGACAGAAGAACCAATTGGTGTTCCTGAAGAACCTGTTAGGCATGAAAACAAAAGTGATGAGAAAGTCAGACTTTTCTAAGCTCCTCCTCTTTCCTTCATGGGTCCCTCTTCCTATGAGTTTCTCATTACAAAATCCTCCTGGAACCTCTGCCTCCTCTTTCAGAGCTCTGCTTGTCTGCCAGCTGTTCTACATCATAGTCAAACTAACACTCTCCCACCTCAATTTGTTTCTTAACCAGAGGGAAAAGATAATAAAGAGACTGAAAAAAAGTGCTTGCTCAGTACCTGAACAAACCCATGAAACCAAATGTGGTCATCATTTGCTATGGAGGAAATAAGTGAAATGTCAGTCAGCTGGAAAAAAAGAAAGAGACTAGAATATTTTAGCATTCCAAATAACATGCAGTAGGGACAGAGGTAAAGGGAGTAGAAAAAAGTGAAAGGGGAATAGATAGAGAAGAATAATGGATAGATGAGATAAAATTAAAGTTGAATGGAAGAGAAATAGAAAAAACTGAAGCAATAAAGAAGGGTAAGAAAGATGGAGAAGAGAAGAGAGAGAAGTACAGAGAAGGATGGAAGGTAACAGAAGGAAAGGTTAAGGGAATAGAAAGGGATGGGGGAAAGGAAATGTATAGTACGAGGAGAGGACAAGAGCAAGATGGAAATGGGGATCAAAGAAAGAGAAGAGGGAAAGGGGGAAAATGAAGAAGAGAGTGAAGAGAGAAGAGGCAGATATAGCAATGAGCAAGAGAAAAGGTGAAGAAAGGTGTTAAAGGGTGATGAGAGCAGAGAGTAATGGGAGTAGAAGGGAATAAGAGTGGGAAGAAAGTAGGAGGGTAGTTTAAAGGAGAAATAGGAAAGAAGTGGTATGAAGGGGAAGGGTCAGAAATGGGAATGTAACTTGCTAAGAAAAGAGTTTTGAGCACAGTCATCATGAAAGGAAGACAAAGCAAAACGTCAAGGCTGGAACTGAAAGCATCAATGGAAGCAGACACAATGGAGGAGTAATTTTCCTTACTGGTTTTCTTAGATTGGTGTTTTATGCGACCCAAGACAATCTGTTCAGGTATACTACTGCTGACGGGGCTGGCAACATCCCCTTCATAAATCATTAGTCAAGAAAACTCCACATACACATGCTCATAGGCAAAACTGTTGTATGCTTTTTATCAATTCAGGAATTCTTCCCACCTGACTCTCACTGATGTCAAGTTGACATAAAATAAGAATAACAATGAGGAAGGGAAAGAAAGTTAGGGCAAAAGGAGAGTGGACATGATAGAGTAGGATAAGAAAGGGAAGACAAGAGTAGTAGGATAGAGAAAGATAAAAAAAGGAAGAGTGAGGAGAAAGGTTGGAGAGGCAATTGGAAGGGGAGGACAGAAGAGAGGAAAGGAGAAGAGGAAACTAAAGACTAAGAATCAAGGGAAGAAATGGAGAGGTGAAAAGCACAGAGGAAAAACAAGAGAGGGGAATGGAAGGAGTAGAGTGGTGGGAAGGGAAGAAAAGGGTGAGAAAAGGAAGAAGAAAGAGGTACAAAATAAAAAGGCAGCAAGGTAGACAGGCAGAGGAACTTGTGGAATGGAGAGGGCAGGAATAAGAGTGAAGAAAAGGGAATGGAAGAAATGATGAAAGACTGGCAGAGGTGTTAGAATAAATAGAGGAAGACAAGAGCTGACACATTTGAAAGGGATAGTGGGAGTATGGAGGTATGGGAGGAAGAAGTACAGATTTGAGAACTGAGGAGCACAGGCACCCACATGAATGGGGTGGGGATAAACTCTAAGGTTGACAAGTTAGCCAAGGATTGTTAATAAGAACAAGAGGAAGAAAGGAATGGGAACACCTCAAAACATTTTACCCCATATGGGGGTGCAATACTTATAGTTAGTTCTGTGTATGTATGTGTGTTTGTGTGTGTGTGTGTGCATGTAAATGGGACAATGAGAGATATCTGTATGTGGGGTGTTGGTGGACATTTATAAAAACAACAAAATTATCTCCTTTGTCATAGTGTTGTGTGCTATAAACCTGGTTCATGATATAAGGGCACAGAAGCTTTCAGTAGAACCAAAGAGTATATTTCTGTCTTAGGGGCTTATATTTCTATGAAGAGACTATGATCACTGAAGTTCTTCTAACGAAAAACATTTAATTGGAGCTAGCTTATAGTTTCAGAGGTTTAGCTCATTATTGTCAGAGAGAGAAGCATGATATCATTCAGGTAGATATGGTACTGGAGAAGAATCTGGGAGTTCTACATCTTGATCCATAGACAGAAGCCACCCAGGGAACCACACTAGACATTATTTTGAGCAAATGAGACTCTATGGCCCCCACCATCACACACTTCTTCAAACAAGGTTGCACTTTAACAAGGCCGCACCTAATATGAGTCTATTGGGGTCATTTTTATTCTAAGTACAGTGAACTGAATTCTTTCTAGATCTGAATAAACCTATCTTAAACTAGTTTCCTATTAAGAGCAAGAGAGAAGAAATACATTCCCTCAGCAGTAGATAATGAAGTGGATACAGTCTACTGAGAACTGAAATAGGAAAGAAAAAAACAACTTTTTTTTAAACCATCTATCTCCACCCTTCAGCATTGTTCCTACTCTCAATGATTATTCTTCCATTGCAGATGGTGGTAGTAAGGTGGGAGTTGTTTGACCCAGATATGACCCAGAGTGCTGAAAAATAAGCTAATCCTAGACTTTGAAATGTTTTTCAATGCCATCTTCTGTTTTTCTACCCAGTATCTCCCCTTGTTACACATTTCTCAGCTTTGTGCTCTTTGTCTTCATTTACACTCATTCTAAGGAATGTATTCATAGCCTTCTGGAGAATAAATTCTTCAAGTATATTTCCTTTTCGTATCTTTTTGGCTTTTAAAAGTTTCATTCAGGCCTGTTTTTTAAGATGCTCTTACATCTTCTACTCTTCCTTTTTTAGTAAATTTCTCACTTTTTACTTTGTGAATTTTGAAAGATGCTTAAGATTTAACATGTGTTCCCCATCCTTTACACTTTGGTATTTAACTTTGTCAATACTCTGCTTAATTTAGGTGACCCATACTCATTTTAATGATAAAGAAATGTGATTGCCTTTTAAGTTTTATTCTGTTGTTGGAGACAATTTTTCACATGCTTTTGTAAACAAAGAACAATAACTTTGTGTCCTTTAGTAAGATTCTTCTGGTGGTAACATCTTGAAATATATGGAACAAAAACTTACACCTTAAAAGTGGCATATACCTACTTCACTTGCCTCATTCAAATTTTTCTGGTTTTCCAGGCAATTTTATGTTAGTAGAGGTTTGTTGACGTGTGTTTTGTATCACACACATTCATTTGACAATTAGCCAGAATAAAGTTTAATCCAAAGTCAGAGAACAACTGGGACCAGTTATAATGCAAAAGCACAGTTTTGAGCAGTCTGTGAGAGGGGTGTGAAGATGGCACATAGATCTATATGACATGCCTATTTGGTGATAGACTGCCATTTAATATCGTGATATCTGAGTCTGCTCTTGATATGTGGTCATATGGATGCAAGCTTGATTGAGACTTGTTGAGTGCAATGTGGTAATACCTCTATGAACAAGAATATAGCAAGAGAAAGTACAATCCCAAGTGTACAAACTTCATTAGACCATTAAGATGGATGATTTTACCTGAAACATTTACAAAATATTCAACTATAAGTTAAGGACATTTTTTCTATTTCCTGTGGGTCTGAATGTCTCACTATGCCTATCACTCCCTACAACAAAATGTCTACCACTTGCAACTGCATTTCTCCTGGCAGAAAGAATACCTCTGCTCTGTTTTTAAAGCTTTGTTTCACTTAAAGAATGTTTGCAATGTAGTCACTGGAGCCATGGCAAGGATGTGTGATTGCTTAACTGCTTATTGCGAAAACATTGACACTTGACCTGGTTCACTAAATTATCTGGAAAGCTCAGAATCTTACTTACAATTCACATTGAATAAATATTTAAAGAATAATGTTGCAGTCATGAAAGTTTAGTGTACTACAAAATTAGACAAAAAGACATTGAATGCTAGCTGCAATTCTAGTCGCGGTTCTGACTGTAACTATTAATATGATTTGGAGCTAATTAGATTACATCAAAAATGATGCTAGTTAAATAATACCTTATAGCTAGATTAGGTCATTAAAAAATGAGGTCTTAAACTCCTACTATTTAACACATTTATTTCAGATATATTTATTAAATATATATTCCCATATAATTTTCATGTAAGATAAAATTGAACATTTATACAAAAGTAGATTCTAAACATAGACAGTCTATATACTTAATGACATTTTTATATTTAAAATGTTAATTTTTAATATACCATAGAAAAATAATATTTTTTTGGAAATTTCAAGTAAGTCGACATATAAGTGAAGAATTTTTTTAGATCACAAAAATCAACAGACAATGAATTGTACTAATGATAAAGACATATAACATTTTCAAGTAATTGTGTTTAACATTTAATAAATATCATATAGTTTATATGCTCTATGAAAAATAACCTACATAATTTGCATCTACTTTTTTCATATAATATAGACTGACCATTGATTTTCTTTCTCCAAGTCTTTCAAAATTATCCCTGACTTCACAACTTCATGCATTCCTTCTCTCTTTCTTTAGAATAAAAAGCAAGGATAAATCACAAGAAATAAACACACACACACAAACACACACACACTCACTCACACACAGTAAAAACACAAAATTAAAAACTATAATAAACAAGCAAAATATCAGTGTCTTCATCAGTGTTCTAGTTCTGTAGGGAAAAAAAAAAAAAAAAACATGAGCACGACAACTCCTAAAAAAACATTGGATTGCTTGGTTATAGTTTCAGAGGGTAGTTTATTACCATAGTGGGAAGCATGTCTGCATGTATGGCACTGGAACAGAAAATGACAGACATATACACACATGTGAGGAAGAGAGGGGGAAGGAGTGAGACAGAGAACAGAAATAGAGAGAGGGAGGGAGACACACACACACAGGGGGGGGGGGACTGAGACTTCTCCTTGAGACTTCAACTTGGCAAGGGCTTTTGATACTTCAAATTTCACCCCCATTGACACACTTCCTCCAACAAGGTCAAACCTTGTAATCCTTCAAATAGTTCCATACCCTTATAATAAAGCATTGAAATTTATAATCCTATAGAAGACATTCTCATTTAAGCTACAATAGCTACTTAAAAAAATCCAAAGGAAGGAATATGAGAAATAAAAAGTATACAAAAACATCAAGTTTCTTTTGGCTATCTATTGCTGTGACTTGATTCTACCCTTAAGTATGGTCAATATACACATTAAAATTCCATTAGAGCAAACAAATATTTCTTTTACAGGTGGATGCCAGTTGGAGATAGCTTCTTTGTTAGGGGTGAGAACATATGGTGGGATTCAGGTGTCAGCTGATAAGATCCAAGGATGCTTACCCAGGGTCCCAGGCCCCTGAAGGTGGTGTGGCCAACCCCATTGATAAAGGGCTACTGGGACCCTGGGAAGCTGTTTTGCCTGGTTCCTGGCTGCTAGAGAGACCGGTTTGGAATCCATTGTTCATTGTTCCAGACTCCAGTCCCTGTTCAGGCTCCACTATAAGCTGTTACCTGTATCGTGAGTATTGATTTATAATTTAATAAATATTAATCTTGGACTGGTGCCTTGTAAGTAAAACTCTGCCTACATCTGGCGCCCAACGTCCCCGGGCCTGTGCCCATGGGCATAGAGGGTCCATTTTGTTTTGAACACTGTTGGAGTCAGTGGCCCAGTCTCCTTGGTGCCTTGGCTCAGCCCAACAGCCAGGCTTGAAACACGCAGGTCAAGTTTAGAGCATGGGTCACTTTTGGGCTGCAAGGGACCCGGCCTCTCTCCTTGGAGCTGCGGAGACTCCTCCCAGAGGTTTCTCATGGCTACTGGTCTCAAGTTTAAAGCACGGCCACTGTGCCTGCCTGTGTGGTGGCTCCACCCATCTGGCCCCAGTAGCCAAGCCCGCCCCTACCCCCCCAGCCAGCCCACATGGTCACTGATTGTGACATGGGCAACTGTATACTCGTGCAAGCGAACAAAGGAAACAAAAACCCTTCTATTTTGTGATTTACATACTGTCTTAATTTGTGAGAATTTGCTTTTTCCAAGGATTGTATTCTGCCTGCTGGAGCCCTTCAAAACCACGTAGGGTCTGTAGGTAGCCTCCTGCTGCTGAGAGTCTCTGAATCTGCCATATAGTGGGCAGGACATTGAACACTACTGTGACACCTGTTGGACTAAATGTCATCATCACTCATCACACATGAATTGAGGTAATGGCTAAAATTTATTCTATTGATGGCTTCAGGTCATATTTTTTCAAGGTGATTGACAAATTTTTAAATGAATATCTTGAAAGCTTCAATACCCCAGTCCTATAATTTTTTGGCTTGTTTATTTTGTGTTTCAAAATGAGAGAATGATGAAAGAGGTGACATATGGAAATCAACAATTGCTGTCCAAATTATGTGATATGGAAATTTTAAACGCTATGGTGGCAGATGAGGTTAAAGAGGTGAAGAATGGAAATAAACAATTTCTGTCCAAAATATATGACATGAAAATATCAAACACAAAAATAGTAGATGAGGTTAAACAGGTAAAAAATGTAAATCAACAGATGCTTTATAAACAGAAGAAAGAAATGAGAAAACCCAGGGAGAGGTTGCACAGTGCCTTATTGACTTTAAATTTTCTTAACGCTGATGAAAAGGAAATATTAGCTGCTGAGAGACATTGGGTAATAGGGAAATCTTCCAAGATAAATCAACCCATCTACTTCAAAGATGTGTTGACTTTAGAGTGGAAGCCGGGATATGTGCTTCGATGGGGTATGGGTTTTGCTTTTATTTCAACTGGGAAAGACAAGATATGGGTACCAACAGCACTAATAAAAGTCTGCTTCGAAAAGGAGTCCCTTCCTGAGGAGGAGAAGTAACTGCTCATCCCTGATATGACAAATTGATACATGGTAAGGAAAACACATTTAACAAACCTAGGGCAGGATCTCAATTTTGTCTTTACAGAAAAATAGATACAATCGTTTTTAAGACATTGACTAAACATTGAATACTTATTCACCTGTAATCAAGGAGAGATCAATGATGAAGGAATGTAAACAAAGGACTGAGACCAACTGATACACATATGCACTACTAGGTAATCTCTCAGTTCTTACTGCCTTGCATCTTGCATCTAAACCTCAAAAAATGGTCCTGATTTGACTATTAATAGGGCTGGATTTGGATTGTGAGCAAGTAGCTTTCTCCCTCTCTAAACTCAAGCATATTGGTAAAGAAAATGTGGAGAATTCTGTCTCATATCAGAAAAGCTACCTGGTGTGAGACAGAAGACAGAATGTTTAGGGACCAATATTATTGTGACTTCATCTTAAACCTTGTTTCTCTCTGTTTCTCTACCTCTCAAACATCCTGTCTGCAAACAATCTCCTGAAGTCATAGAAGATATGAATATCTTCTTTGAGTATCAATAATGCTTAAGTTTTCCATTGTAAATAGCATTCCTCCTATCAGCTATCTACAAAGAATCTGGAACCAAGATGGCCCCCTCACCCGCAACAACTCCTACTGGTGAAACAAGAATAAAAGGGAGAGTATGAGAGAGAGAGTAAGAGACAGGTAGGCAGACAGAGAGAGGCAAAAATAGAAAAATCAAGTACCTGGTTGCACCAATGATTGTTTTCAGAAAACAGATTATTCAAAAATGGCTGCAAGATAGCTCTCTATGATTATCCTTCAGATCACACTTCTAATTAGAATTACAGAAGGAGTTAACCACTATTCTGAGAATGGATATAGATGTATATAGTCAATCATTAAGATCTAACTATTGTTTTAGCTTTTACAGGATCCCAAAGAGATACCATCACCCTTAAGTCAGCAGGAAGCAACCTTATGGAAGACTAGGCCCCTTTCCAAATAAGTTTTGTGTTCTGAGGGTTGTGGGTAATTATTATTCTAATAGAATAGTTATAAGTTAAAATTGGGTGAAGGACAGAACTATAATATAACATCAAAGATCTCTTTTGAAGAAGAGAAAGAGGATAGATAGGATAGATAAAGGTAGATTGTTCTACCTACCTGTACACCATTCTAGCTGAATATATGGGCTAAGCTAAAGACAATTTGCACTGGCATAGATATTCATATAATGATACAAATGTGGAATCATTTTATATGTTTGAGATAATTTGTACATTGGTTCAAAGTTTAATGTGAAATTGCTTTATATAACCAAAGCAACTTGTACATTGATATCAATCTGAATCTGTAACTATTATGTAAAATTGAATCTGTAATTGCTATATTTTATATATGCTTCTACCTCTGTTTAAAATATTTGCACATTATTGTCATGTCCACTATGTAATTGCTACCTCCATTTAACTATACTAGATATAATGTATGATTGTACCAGTTATGATATATGCACAAGATATTTTGTATACCTCTGTTTAGATGATATATATGTATATACATGTCTAAAATGCTGTGGCCACTTTACATGCTAATATACCCCTGGCTAATGTTTGATAGTCATACTAAAAGTTATTGTTCAGAGATTATACACCCCTTATATAGGTATTCTAATTTTTAGTACAGGGTTTATTCCTTAAGATGATAAAAACTGCAGTCAACATTACTTAAAGTACCATATCCCAGTCATCTTAGATACAAGTTAGAATATCATAGATAGATAGAAATCATCAACCATTTCATAGACCCAGAGAATATGGCATTTAACATTAGAAAATCAGCCATGCAAGACACGACTACTCCTGGTGTTACTGCTCCTTTTCCAAGATGATGTTGAGCATCGTGGATACTCTTTTGGAGTTTGTCCTTTTGTCAGAGAATGGCCGGTTGGGTAAGGAACTGCCCTTAGCTTGATTGCTGACAGTATACACATGATGTCCAAGCTGAATGAACAAGTTTATGGATGGAGACTGACTAAACCTGCCTGGACAGGATAAGACAGTCCCTCCAAAATTATTCTACTTGTGAAAAGATCTGCCAGATACCATAGGCCTGTAGCCAATATAATATATGCTCCAATGGCACACAAAACCAGAGGTGATTGTCCAGGTAGCTGTGTTTCTGTCCTCTCCAAAATTTTGGAAGCCACTACTTCCATGTACTTCTGACTTTCAGGTGATACATCTTCCTTCTCAGGTCTTGAAGGCCTTGAAGAATAGGTATTTAAGGTTACTATCCTATTATCCCTTAGATAGAAACATTCAGGTGTTAAATTTTCACTTTCCCAGATGAACCTTTTGAAGTAATTTATACACCCTACCATCTACTAATATTCTAGAAATATATGTTGTACTTTATATATGTTAGGTTTTGGTTGTAATTTGTACTTTATCCTCTCCTAGATACTACCTCATAATAATTCCTATTGTACATAGTCTTAGTTTAGAACCTTCTTAGTTATACAAAAGGAGAAGATGTGGTGAAATTCAAGTGTCAGCTGATCAGATCCGAGGATGTTTACCCAGGGTCCGGGGGTCATGAAGGGGGCATGGACAACCCCCATTGATAAGGGGCTGAGGGGACCCTGGAAAGCTGTTTTGCCTGGTTCCTGGTTTTTGGAGATTCCGGTTTGGAATCCATTGTCCACCGTTCCAGACTCCAGTCCCTGTTCAGGCTCCACCATAAGCTGCTACCTGTATCATGAATGTTGATTTATATTTTAATAACTATTAATCTTGGACTGGTGCCTTGTAAGTAAAACTCTGCCTACAAGAACACTTACCCATTTTTCCCTCTCAGCCCTGGAAACCTTTTTGGCTTAAACTATCCAAGTCTTGTGTATACTTTCACAGTCTCTGTTAAGTTCATATATGTTAGCACTGTTGTTGTTTTTTGTTTTGTTTTGTTTTGTTTTGTTTTGCTGACATTCTTTCCCTCTGGCTCTTAGAATCTTTCCTCTCTCTCTTCTATATATCTCCCTATTCACTGAATGGAAGGGTTTGATGAAAATATCTCATTTAGGTATCTCAGAATTCTCAAATACTTTATACAATTTCTAGTTACAGGTTCTTTAAGAGAAATTTTCTCTGTTGATGAGTGAGCCATGTACTGCTATTTGGGAACAGTAAAATATCATCAATAATTAATTTTCTGTTACTTTAGCAAAATAATTTTTTTGGTTTTTCACCTAAGCCCATGACTTATTTAGTTTCAGGTCCTTGGTTAGCTTAGCAGTGACAGGTGTGGGTCCTATGTCATGAAGTTAGTCTTACATCTAATCAGAAAGTAGTTTATTTTCATAATGTTTGTGGCACTATTGTGTGATGGGATTCAGGTATCAGCTGATAAGGTCGGGTACAGAATCTATTATAATGTCCTGTCCTTATCATGTGAGACTCTGCCTTTATTAGGTTCATATTTAGCTTGTATGCAGGCTGGGACATTTTAAGACCACATAGAGCCACTACCTAGAGTCCCTGTATCCACCATATTGCCAGTGAACTGGAGCGTTAAACACTACTGTGACACCTGCTGACCAAATGTCATCATTGCAACTGATTTGAGGTAATGGCTGAAAATTATTCTATTTATAACTTCAGGTCATACTTTTCCATGGTGAATGAGAAATTCTCGATTGAATATCTTGAGGGCTTTAATGCCCTAATCCTATTTTTCAGTTTATTTTTATATTTTATGTTTCAAATTAAATGACCTGATAAGTTCCTGGTGAGCATAACGAAAGAGGTGAGATCAGGAAATCAACAATTAATGTCTAGGTTATGTGATATAAAAAATTTCAAACACTAAAATGGCTGATAAGGTTAATTTTCTGGAAATTGGTTACAACAAGCTTTCAGATAAGACTTCCTCTTTGGATATGGATAAAACTGTACAAGGAAAATATAGGCTTTACATAAATTATGAGAATAAGAAACTCATTAATTACATTAATGATGGGACAAAAAATGTTAATTATGTTAATGATGTGGATCAAAAAATTACTGATTTTATGAGGTCCTTGGAAGGACTGCTTAATCAGGAAAATCAAAATCTAGAAAAATCAGTAGTACCAAAACTCCTGGAATGGGAGTCAGTAGTATCCAAGCTTCAAGAGTGGGAGGAATGTTTTGCAGTGCTGAAAAAAGGTGGTAGTGCATTTTCTGCTCAGAACAATTCAGATCAACCACCAATGAGATATTATGGTAATGAAGACACTCTACCTAAGATGGTAAACATTACAGGGCTACGCCCTTCTCCACCAGTATTGTTTCCGGTTACTGTTAAGTCAAAGAAAACATATGGGGAGTCCCCAGAATTTGTAGAGTATAATTATGAGCTGGTACATATGAAAGATATCAAAGATTTTGAGGTCATATTACTTCATGGGATACACTTTACTTATGTGGTTTAAACAGCTGTTAAATTGATGGTCAACAAAAACCAGATATATTCCAAATGACTGTATGTACCTCACTGCCACAATATTGGACTATAGCCAAAATTTGCAATGGAGAAATTGGTTTAGGGAGGAGGCTATGGACTTAGAGCAACAAGGAAAAATTAGGGGCTGTTTCATTTCTCAGGACCAAATCATTGGTGAAGGTATGTTTGCTGATGTGAAGACTCAGACTACTTATAATTAACATATGTTATTGCTGTGTCTTACAGCTGCATTGAATGCTTGGGAGAAGAATTTGGATCCTGTTCAGAAAATTGAGCCTTATACCAAGGTCAAACAAGGCTTAAAATAATCTTACACTGACTTTCTACAGAGGCTTACCAAGGCTGTACATAGAGCAGTATCAGATCCAGAAGTTAGGAAGCAGTTAATACTTTATCTGGCCTTTGATCATGCTAATCTGGAAGGTTAAAGAGTGCTTATACCTTTAAAGATCAGATCTGCACCAATAGAGGAGTGGACTCAGTACACAATCAATGCAGAATCTCTCTATTGAGATGAAGAGAATTGGGTAGGCCAAGCAGTTGCTAAATTTAGGGTGAGGGACCAAGGCATCATTTGCTTTAACTTTGGTAAACCAGGCCATATAAGATGGAATTGTACACAAGGAACTTCTGGAAATAATATCCATTTTAGGGTTGATTTGAACAGAAGGCCATTGCCTTCTGGTTTATGCAGGTGTGGCAAAGGACAGCATTGGACCAATAAATGTAGATTTATGAGGGACAAAGAAAGCAACCCTCTACCATCAAGAAACACCTCTCAGGGCTTCGCACAGGAAGCACCAAAAATAAGATTTCAAAGCCAAGGAAGGTGTAATTATATCCAGTCACAGTGGAAGACCAGCATTCTCAGGAAGAATAGGAAATCTAATGCCTAATCTAGACGATCATATGGCATTGGATAGTAAAATAAATTCAAGTGAGAAATTGAAAATTCCAAGAAAAACTACAAAACGAATATTTTGGCAAACTTCAATAAATGAACAAAGACCAAAATTGAAAGTATGGGTACATAATATTTACATCCAGAACTTAGTCGACATGGTGGCTGATGATTCACTCATAACCCCCAAATCATGGCCTCCAAAATGGCCTTTACAGGAAGTATATATCCAATTTCTTGGTATTGGGACAATATCTCATGTGAAACAGAGTGTGAGATGGCTCGAATGCATAGGACCAGAAGGTCAGAAAGGACTGTTGAAGCCATATGTGGCAGACATAGCGGTGAATCTGTGGGGTTGTGACCTTCTACTGCAATGGAATACCCATGTTAAAATCCCTCCCAGTTCTAATATCAACTGGAGACTCAATTATGTTTTGGAAAGTGATGCTTTAAGGTGCTATGAAGAAAATTCACCAGCTGTTCAGGTTGTACAAAAGAATAGCTCAATAACTGCAGAACCTAAAAGGATACTCAGAGTGCTGCCTTTGAGATGGTTTGCAGAAAAATCTATCTGGGTTCAGTAACAGCCCTTGACAAAGGAGAAACTTCAAGCTTTGGAACAGCTAGTACAGGAGCAGTTACAGACTCAGCATATTGAAGAATCAACCAGTCCCCAGAATTATCCTGTATTCGTCTCCAGAGGAAACCCAGAAAATGGATGATAGTGGATGATCTAGGAACAATTAATAAAGTGATTCAACCTATGGGCTCTTTACAATCTGGTATTCCCCTGCCTTCCCTGCTACCTAAGGCATGGCCTATTACAGTTATTAATTTGAAGGTCTGGTTTTTTCGCCATACCTTCTCAGGAACAGGACAAAGAGAAATTTGCTTTCAGAGTGCCTACTCTTAATGATTCATGTCCAGTTAAGAGGTACCAATGGAGGGTCCTTCCCCAAGGAGTGTTAAATAGCCCCACCTTATGCCAATATTTTGTACAACAGACACTAGAAGTGCTGCACAAACACTTCCCACAATCTATCATTTACCATTATATGGATGTGGATGATATCTTGTTGGTAGACCCAAACACAAATACATTAGAATCATTGTTTGAAGAACTAAAGAAAATATTGCCTTATTGGGGACTAAAATTTCCCCAGAAAAAGTACAGAGAGGATATTCTATCAATTAATTGAATATAAAATAGGTTTACAGAAAATTAAGCACCAAGAGGTGAAATTGAATAGAGATAAATTGAGGACTCAACGATTTTGAAAAACTACTAGGGTATAATGCTCATCTATAGCCCATTATTGGTATAAAAACTTTGAACAAGTTAATCTGTTTAAGAATTTTTATGGTGAAAAGGATTTAAATAGTCCAAGAGAATTCTCCAATGAAGCCAAGAAAGAATTAACATTGGTGGAAAAGAAACTACAGGAAGCACATGTGGATCTTGTGGATCCAGACCTAGATTGCATACTGGTTACTTTACCCTCTAGACAATCTCCAACAGGAATCTTAATGCAAAGAGAAAATATTATATAAGAATGGATATTTCTGCTGCATAGGCCAAGCAAGAAGCTGAAAACATATATCAAAAAAATTTCTGATCTGATTTTTAAAGGTAAATTCTGACTTTGCCAATTGACTGGAAAGAACCCTGCAGAAATTTTTGTGCCTTTGACTAATAAAGAAATTGATTGAATATGGGCAGACAGTGCATCTTCGCAAAAGGCTTGTAGTGATTTTTTTAAGGAGAGATTAATAATAAATATCCTAGAAGTAAGAGAATTCAATTTATAAAGGAAAGTAATTGGATCTTTTCTCATGTGGTACAGATACACCCATTTATGGAGCTCCTACATTTTATACTGATGCGAACAACTTAGGAAAGGCTGGTTACAAATCAGAAAACTTAAATAAGGTGGCTCAGAGCCCTTATAACTCTGTTAAGAAGTCAGAACTATATGCAATTATTATGTTGTTGTTGGATTTTCACAGAGACTATCAACATAATTACTGACTCTCAGTATGAAGGAGTTGTTTTACATATTGAAACTGCTGACTTCATTTCTGATGATACAGATTTGACCTTACTGTTTATACAACTACAGGATATCATCAGAGATAGATACATCCTATGTACATAACACATATCAGAGTACACACTGGTCTCCCAGATCCTCTAGTGCAAAGTAACGATGAAATTGATTGGTTGCTAATAGGAAATGTGCTAGACGCCACAGAATTTCATGAGAAACATCATGTTAATAACAAAGGACTAGCTTACATACTAGTGAGATTTTATAAAGCTTCTTTATGCATCTTTAGTTTTGTTTAATCTACCCCCATTTCATTGTTTCTTGTTCTCACCCCTACTTAAAACTTTAGCTCCCGCCCAGTCAGCTCTCTCTATCTTTTCATTTATATTGCAAATGCTACTTCTTAAATTTTATTAATTGGACTCTAAGACCACAGTTTCCCAAGTAGCTTTTTCTTGTATACTTCACTGTCTTAAAGTCTTCACTTCACCAATACCACCATTTTATTGTACTCATTAATTTCTCTACCCTCCCATTATACTATGTTTATGTTTTTATTTCATTTATTTTGTGCTATTTCCATGTCTCAATAATACTTCCCAACAAGTATTCTTTTTATAGTTTCTCATCTTTCATGTGTACTCTGGTAAACACAAAAGATTTGAATCTAGGGCTTTCATATGAGAGAAAATATGTGAAACCAAATCTGTGCTAGATTAAACCAGTTAAAAATCACAGAGTTGATTGTGGGGGAAAAAAATCATGAACCCTACCTCTTACTGATATGCTATTGGCAACTAATGGCTGTTGGGAGAAAGAAAGTAACTTTTCTTTAGAAGTATGGCCACTGTTATGTTATATGTGCCCCTTTGGGTGACTTCATATACATATAGTTATATGCATATATATATGTATATATATATATATATATGTAACAACACTATTTGAATTAATTTGCACAAAAAATAAATATGAGAGAAAAGTATAAAATTGGGAAGAAGATGTGATGGGGCTCCTGAGGGAAGTTTTATGGGAAAATAAGAGATGAAGTTGATCATGATATATTGTGTATATGCATAAAATTTTCAATGAAGAAATAGAAATTAAGATTAAAAAATAAAATAAACAAGCAGGCATGATGATATTTGCCTTTTATCACAAAACATTTGGGAGGCAGAAATGAGTAGATTTCTGTGAGTTAGAAGCTAGCTTATTCTTTATAATGAGATCCAGGCCAGCCAGGGCATATAGATTGTGATCTGGCTAGTCCAACAATTGTTTTCTCCTATATAAAGGGTCAAAAATCTGGTAGTTGAAAAAAAAATAAAAATTAAATAATTTTTTAAAAAAAAGATTCTGTTAGTTGTTTAGTTCGTGAGACTGAATGTCTGAACTCTTCTTTAATCTATCTGGAAAATTGAAGTATATTCTAATTCCAGGGACATATCTCAGCAGCAGAATAGCTGAAATTGTCAGCTATAGTGAGGACAGATACACAAGAAACTGGAAACATTTTTCTTTCATGTCTTTTTATGTAAATTAGGTTTTCTGACTTCAAATTATTCAGAGTTAGGGTATGTCTTCTTACCTGTAATGATCAAATAAAAAAGAAATCCTTCACAAGTATGCCCAGATGCTTGAGTTTTAGTTGATTACAGTAAATTAACAACAAAGATTAACCTACTCTTGGGTCTACATCCAATGGACCATGTCCCATGCTAGAAATATTTGTGAAATTGGATATTTATAAACTGAAAAATGGATAATAAAAATGTGGTATATTTATGCAATCAGATATTATTGAAATATTAAGAAAAGTGAAACTATGAAATTTACATGTAAATGGAGTTTGAAACAACGCTATTGTGAGTTAGGTTACTCAGATCCAAAATGACAAAGGACAAATAACACACATATTTGAGTTACTCAATAATGGAACAAAACTGCCACTGCTAAAGAATAGATGTTGATGAATAAAAATCTCATTGCTAAGAATGTGATAATTCTTTAGGAATTGGACAATGAGGACCCACAGACATACTAGAAATGAGATTATTGCCATTGATCTTGGTGATCCTTTTGAACTATACAGTAAGGCTTTATTGCCAAACACACCACATCCTTGATTCATAGAATATAGAGAAGTCAAGATGATATTGACCTGGACGCTTAATCCCTACTGGCTAGTTTCCATAACTCTGAAATATTCTATGTACATTACTGAAAAAGAAAAAGAACCATCAGTCTTATCCACCTGAGATCTATACAATTTACTATATTATCTGGCTGGATAGGACATGTCCACTGAGACAATAGTGAAAAGAATAATGAGAGAATTGCCATCCACTTTCTGATTGAATTTTAGTCTGGCTCTATAAGGTGAAAGCCATGCCTGTTATCAGTAATAAGCCAGTATCCTACATATAGCCAGGTCATATGCCCTAAAGGAAAATGTACTATTATGATAAGAAAATAATCTATAAGTAAAGGGAAAATGTATAAATCAGACTAGAATATCTAAGATTGAAATAAGTATAAATAAAAAATTCAAGCAACAACAAATGATATTTTCTACAAATTATTGATTTATAAAACTCAAGAAAAACATTGGGATAAATGCCCAGAAAATATTGTCCCATTAATTTCATACTCCAAGTTTACAAATGGAATAAAATATGAGAGATTCTCAAGGGGATTAAAACAGCTATCTAACAGAAAAGGAAATTTAATAATGTAGTTTAATACTCAGAAATTAACAAACAAAAATTTTTGTTTGAGATAGTTTTATTTTTCCTTTAATTTCTAAGGATAACTCAATAAGATTCAAAATTCCAGTTAGTGTTTATTTTATTCAACATTAGACATTTCATGATTTAACTATATGTAAAATCAAAAGAAGATTATACCATAGAAGAAAAAAAAACATTTAATGCATTTAATTCTTCACAGCATTAGCTTTCAAAAGATTTGAAGTTTATTTTATGTTATGTGCATTTTATTCAACACAAAATATATGAAGTAATAACAAAGTTATGAAGTTTCAAAATATTGTATAATGAGTAATTAATACTAAACTTTGGAGTGTTTGACATATGCTTTCTCACTCCATTTCATATCCATGACAAGCATTACTTGGAAGATTATAAAAATTTTCTCATTCAAATACAGTTCAGTCTCTGAATTCTCAAGACAGTATTCCATTTATTCTCTGCCAACCAAGAAAATAAACAAGACCATTTAACTTTTCACTAGGGTGGCCTTTCAAATCATTCACCTTAAACCATACCTCTGTTGCATTCTTATCTGAAAATTAAATTTCTACCGTTTCACTTTTAGCACTTTGAATTTTGCTACTTATTCCAATAAGAAAACTAATTCTAAGGAAACTATTGATGTGATAGGGATATATTAAGGAATAATACTTATATGGATGGTAGAGAAATATATTTAGTAGAGAGAAAAAATCTACTATATACAGTTTTATTGGAAACTTCAATTGAGCCTATTCTCTGCTATGGATCTACAAGAATGATTTAGAAGTATTCTCTAAGAAGACAGTGACACTGTATCTGAATATAACCAGTCACTTTATGATGTGGGAATGCCTTTCTGTATGCTGTGAATCTCAATCTTTAAGTAAAGGCGCTGTTTTGGGCCATGACAGGCACCATAGAAGAAGTAGGAGGAGGAATCAGAATAGGTAGGGAAGGAAGGGTGGAGTCAGAGGCTGATCGAGCCAGCCACCCAAGAAGAAACATGTAGGAGCACAGGTGAGCCACGGGCCACGTGGCAGACAGATTAATAGAAATGTGTTGATTTAAGATGTAAGAGAAAGCTAGCAATGTGTCTGAGCCATAGGCCAAACAGCATAAAGCTAATATAAGCATCTGAGTCATTTCTGGGGTCCTGAGCGGCAGCTGATGGGTAAGAGATCCAGCATAGCAGGGTCTGGGCTTCTGGCTGCCCAGAACCAAGAAACCCCCACTGCAACAGATGGTGCCCAAAGTGGGGCAATTATCCACTTAAAGCCTGATAAGGATTAGAAAGGGTTCTAGATCACAGAAACTGAGCCAAGGCAGCTTCTAAATTGTATATATGAAATGGGTCATTGTACAAAGAAAGCTTGGTGGCCAGGTCACATTCAAAATGGCACCAGTGGACTGGTGGCAGGCAGTTAAGCTGCAAGCAGGCGGGTTCCTGAAATCTCACAGAGGACTCAGTAGCATGTGATTGATTTTAGATTTCTGTTTGTTTTGAACAAAAAGGAAACAAAGATGGATAATTAGTAGCAGCATTTTCTGGGGTCAGCTCTGTTTGCAGGCCACAAACAGATGTGGTCCCTTTAAGAGAACTTAGTGATTCAGCCTAATCTGCAAAAACTATGCAGCCCTTTAAGAGAGTATTTTAAAAGCTCTTATGGTTGGAAGATGATTAAAGATTCACAATAAAACAGATTCAGATGAAAAGAAAAACCTGTAAATGGGTTACAATGTGTGTAAAAGGTACATAGGCTTCAGAGAGAAAAGAAAGAGGTTAGAAAAAGTCTTTAAAAAGAGAAATAGAGTAATAAAAATATAATAAGCCAAATAAAGATGGAAAATAGACACAAAATCTGGATTTTGGTTGTTATTGTGATTTCTTTGAATTTTTTTTTAACTGTTAATGAGCTATCTGCAGAAAGACAATGGATTGCAAATGCAAAGGCTACTAAGTTAAACAAGAATATATATTTTAAAGGTATTTTGATTTTAAAATTTGTGTCTAAGGATTTATTGCTTCAGAAGAGTTCTGCTTTTGTTTCCACAGAAGATGAGAACCTGTGGATGACTTCCAGGCAAATATGATTTCATCAACTAAGACCCCCTGAAAAAAACCTCTGATGGAAAAAGATGTCCATATCAGCATCACGGCTGCAGACTGATTCAGTCTTAACAACCGTGAGATTTTCAACACCCCTTAATTAGCAGGAAGTAGTAATGGAAAACTATGCCCAAATTCCCAAAATATTGTTTATAAATGTTTTTTTTTTCATTATAAATGGTTATTGGTCATAGTTAATCTCTTCCTAAGAAGAAAAAGGGGATATGGTATATCAATGATTTTTTTTAAAAAAGTTTGATTATTGAATTTACTTAGATCAGGAAATCAGCTGTTAATCTTAAAATGTTTTACATTGTTGTATATTTTGGTTCATTGATACAAATTTAAGGACAATTCTCTTATGCTATATGTATTTTCTACTCTTGTTTAAGATATGATGTTTATGTAACTGATTTAAAATTGTTTAATTAAGAAATGGATGTTAGATTTTTAGATATACAAAAGATATATTTTAATTAGGTAGGTAGTCTTCAAATACTTCTACGAGCTACAGAATATGTCATTTAAAATGTTTTAAGAACTTAGACTTTTTTGGAAAGTGAGACAGATCTGCTCCTGGCAGCACCAATTTACTTCAAGAGAAAAATAGGCATCGAAGAAACTCCATATGGAGTCACTTTGTGGCATTGGTTAGCCAATGGACATAAAGCTGTTCTTATATTAACTGCTTGACAGTATGCTGTTAGAAGTGGACATGCAGGTTCCATAGGAAGGTGACCTGTGAACTTTGGCAAAACAAGCCAAGATGGCTTTGCAGAGAAAACTGTCAGATATTGTTGTAGTGGGTTCGCCGGTTCCGTGCAGGCAGAGGTCCCAGACCCACAGACCTGCCGACGGAACTGCTTAGCCGCCCGCCGCCCGGGTCTCCAGAAACGACTCACACGCTTTTATTTATTTCATGCTGTTTGGCCTATGGCTCAGGCACATTGCTAGCTAGCTCTTATATCTTAAATCAACCCATTTCTATTAATCTGTGGGCCACGTGGCGGCCCGTAGCTCACCCGTGTCTCTTTACATGTTGCTCCTTACATGTTGCTCTTTTGGCGGCTTCCTCGCGGTCTGCCTCTAACTCCGCCCTGCTTCTCTTACCTGAACTGACTCTCCTCCCACCTTTTTTATGGTGCCTGCCATGACCTATCAAACAGCTCCTTTATTTAAAGATACAGCACACACAAATGCATTCCCACATTTCCCCCTTTCTCTCTAATCAAAAAGGAAGGTTTCAATTTTATCATAGCAAAATTACATATAACAAAATAGCTATCAAGCAAGAATTACAGTTATAATATCTAGTCTATTTGAGAAGCAACTGATGAACTGTGCCAGAATAGGCAGAGCAGATTTCCTGCTGTGCTGAAATGAAAAGAGACTCTGGGCCTGTAGGCTGAAGATGGATGCCCCAACTTTATAAAGGAACTTTGGGTGACTGTCCAGGCAGATAGGTGTCATCTCTGTCAAATCTAGATTTTGGAAGTTGCTTGCACTTCCGGTTTACTTGGGTAAATATATCCTTCTGTGGTCTTTGATGTAGTGGAAGATTAGATAGTTATAGGTATAGTTTTTCTTAGTCACTTAAAAGGTATATTGGATATAAAACTTTAGATTCATAAAGATAAGGTAGATGATAAGAGTATTTTCTTTAATTTTCCTAAGTACAAATAGACTAGATATTATAACTATAATTCTTGCTTGATGGCTATTTTGCTATATGTAATTATGCTATGTTAAAATTGAAACCTTCATTCTTAATTAGACAGAAAGGGGGAAGTGATGTGGGAATGCGTTTATGTAAGCTGAGAATCTCAATCTTTAAATAAACGAGCTGTTTTGGGCCATGACAGGCACCATAGAAGAAGTAGGAGGAGAAATCAGAGTATAGGTAAGAGAATCAGGGCGGAATCAGACAGATCGAACCTGAAGCCCAAAGGAGCAACATGTAAGGAACACAGGTGAGCCACGGGCCACGTGGCAGACAGATTAATAGAAATGGGTTGATTTAAGATGTAAGATCAAGCTAGCAATGTGCCTGAGCCATAGGCCAAACAGCATAAAGCTAATATAAGCATCTGAGTTATTTCTGGGGGCCTGAGCGGCAGCAGCTGGTGGGTGAGAGATCTGGCATGCAGGGTCTGGGCTTCTGGCCACCTGGGACCAAGAAACTCCTACTGCAACAACTTTATTTGGGATTTCCTAAGAAAAGAGTTATGATTTTATACATGGAAGATAAATTTACATACTGAATTATTTCTGAAATATCAGCTATCACTATAGTTGATAAAATAAGTGTATTCATTGTGAAGGGTGAAATCTTAATGGAATTTTATAGCAGATGCACTAATTTTAATTATCAGCTGTGTGAATATATTACAATAATTCGGTTTCATCTCACTGTGGAGGTAAGGAATAAATAAGCACATCAGATGTACAGGAAATAAATAAGATCCTTTAGAGACTAAGTATCATGAAATTATAATGAGACATCACAAGGAACAGTACTTTCCAATGTTTTGAACTATTTTCTTTCTAATAATTTAAAACTAAGTAGCATTGTTTTAATCATCTTGGTCATAGTTCAAGTCAATGACTGTTGTCTACAGACACATTAAACAGTTATATATTCATCACCCTGCTAGTTTCATAGATTTGTAGTACTGGAAATAATGTTTTCTAAAGGGTTACAAAGATCAAAGGAAAGTTTTTCAGTCAATTTTTGGCCAGCGTGTGTTGTTTGTTGAAAACAACATCTTCTAAGAAGAGATTTTTTGGACAATCAAGGTTCTGAATTCTTTCAGTTCCTCTATCTGCATCATCATTTATGTCAAAACTGGCTGTGAAAAAGAAACCATTTATGTATGTAAGATTTAGAAGTTCATACAGGACAAAGCCAAAATGTCTTTGCTATAGGATTTCTCTGCAATGAGTTCAAATAACATGATAAAAGGATTATCTCAGAACTGTCTCACTCATGCTGCCTGTCATTGTCTACCTTAGTATAAGTTGTGCTATAATACGTATATTGATCAAGTAAACTGTAGTCATATATATTGATGCATTATTACATCATATTTTATGGGCTAAATAAAATAATATTAATATATAAGAATCTATACCAGTTCAAATTGTCTATGCCTTATGTTTGGCAAATATCTATTTACAATTAGATACAATAATCTACTTATATCTGTTCTATCTTATTTCCCTTTTCTCCTTTTTAAAAGGAATTCCTGAGTCTATATTTTTATTCCACTCTCAACCCACATATAACCTATACCCACCCTAGCAGAATGATAACTACCTATAACTCATAGAGGGTAAAACTTATTGTGAGAGGGGCATGGTTTTTCATGGAGTTTCTTACTGCTGAGTTGTGGGCGATGGTATCTAGAGTCCTATAATAATTAAGACAGTGGTTAGCTTCCAAAGGGCTGAATATAAAGATCTAGAACTAGGCTCAGAGTACTAGGTAAGGTCATCTGGAATTCTTGTTAGAGACATGATATGATGGATAATTCTAGTAACCATTTTGCAACTATCCTTACCAGTCTGTATTTTAATACCTGTCACTGAGTGGTGTACACAAGTTTTAAAAAAAATCACAAACCAGTTGAATTGTTGTGGTGAGATCTAATCTACTTTCTGGATATTTTGGAGTTTGCTGATTAGAAAAGTTGTTATTTACAATGGAAAACTTAAACATTATTAATATCAAATGGGGAATTTACATTTTTAGGAGAAAATTGTATGAAAATAAGGGTTTGAAAGGTCAAGGAATAATAAGTACATAGAGAGAAAGAGGATTAGAAATAAAACTATAATAACAATAGTCCCTATATATCTTGGTTGTTTTCTGTCGCACACCAGGTGGCTTTTCTTATATGAGATTGAATCTCTTAATTTTTTCCTTTACCATTGTGCTTAGATTTAGAAAAAGAGAAAGTTACCTACTCCAAATCCAAAGTCTGCTTTATTTGTAAAAAGCTTTTTACCATTTTTTTTTGCTAAAGAGATATAGATTTTAAGCAGTGTGAATTGAGAATATATCTTGTATTGCATATTAAGTACTAATAGGACTTATATTCTTTTGCTTGTATTCCTTTCAGAATTGATCTCTTTTCAGCCTTAGATGGCTAGATGTTCAATGTCTTTTCAACATCTTGAATATGGTTATATCTATTTTTCCATAAATACAAAGTGAATCCCTGCTTCAATCTTGTTAAATAAGTTTTCTCTATCATATATTAAATTGTCATATAGTTAGATGACTCATTTCTTTTATTCTTTGGGAGGTATCTTCTGTTCAGATCAAACCTTTGTTAACTATCTTTACAAGAAATGCAGATGACATTTTTTATTTTTGTACAATCTGAGTGACTGGTGAACAATTTTTTATAATACCTCAAATATTATTCTCATAAACATAATTTTCGTCTATGGTTCATACCTGAGCCTAAGTTTATTTTAAATTGAATATTCCATTGTTGTAGAAGATTGTGACCTCATGGATTTACTGCTATATTATCCATTTATTGCTTCAGCCTTCCTCTTTGTCTTTCCAGTCCTATGCATTCAAGCCATCTTAAGCTTTGTTTTATCTGAGATATAGTTGAATTCTCTAGAAATTGAACATCTACCTTTTTTAGAGGTCATTTTAGATGCCATGATGGGGTTATAATCAAAACATCTGTGCCTGTTTTCAATAGGCCTTGGATAATAATATTGATTTGCATTTTTAATTTTGGCTTTTGTTTATGGAAGTCTGCTATAATATTTCATTTGTGGTTATTCTTGGAAATTTTGATTCCTCCTTTAAAGTTGTTCTATTCTACAATGCAATATAGTTTTTTTTTTTAACATCTTGCACTCAATTTTCTAATTGTCCTGAGAAGCTATTACTCCACTGTGACTGGATATGATTGAATCATCTTTTATTTTGAGACCCATGTCTTGGGGGTCTCTCATGAGATGCCTCAAGGGGCATTTTCCAATGATAAATGGTTTCCTTGTTTCTCCCTTGTAGATCTACACTCATTGGTCCATATCTTCTGCGTAATCCAGAACACAGGGATCTTCAGTTTCAGTTATTCCTAGGAAACATTTTATTTCTAGGAGTTCTCTGAATAGTATTCTTTCTTATGTGGCCTGGCTCACTAAAAGTAAAGCATTTGATACCTTGATTTCTCATCCTACAATTAGAAATGACTTGACATACCTAAGTATCTTCATCATAAGCAAGACTTATCATTGATTTTCTATTGAATCCATTCCTCTAGGGGCACTGATTTGAGCTATAGACATATAACTTATCTCATATAAGCTTTTGTTTACATTCCAAATTAGTATGGTCAAATTCAAAGAGAGAATTTGTTGCTTTGTAACTTCTGAATCTGATACTTCGTTATGTATTGTCTTGACTAATCTCTCCAGAAAGGTAGCATAAGTTTCATTTAAGCCTTGCCTGACTTTAATACATAGCTCAGTTTTCTGTCCTGGATGTAGAGTCTTTTCCCAAGCATTCAAAGTGGCAGTATGGCATAGCAGTTATGTATGTTCATAAAGATTAGACTGAACTTTTATATCAGCAAATTTACCCTCAACAATAATTTGATCTTGAGAAATATTAAAGCCTTTAATTTTTCTTTATTTTTCAATGGCCTTAGCCTGTTATATCAGCCAATTTCTCCATTGTAAATGATGGCTATAGTCTAATACAACTGCTGTTAGCTGTATTCTATTATTAGCTATGACTATATTTTAGAGATCATGAATTTAATATTTTACATATGTGAAATTAATTTCATAAAATAAAACAGCTTTTTTCGCTGTCCTTTATGTCCCTTGTATGCGTATGTTCCCAGTTATGTTTTAGAATTCCTGGAAATTCATTATATGTAACCTTTTCTGGATATATCATAGGAGAGAAGAAAGGGATACTCTTTATATTTAAAATTTTAGCAAAATCATCCCCATCTTCATAAGGTATCAGTGATGGTTGTCCTGAACTGTTGTGAGTTGATCATGCTTTAACATCCTTCTCAATTTCAGCAAAATAATCTTCCCATGTTAAAATTTAGAAACTATCAATTTCTCTGACATCTGTATCTCTTGAATAGAAAATACTTCTAATGATTCCATGGAATTAGTAACAGTCCTATTCTCATCATTAAAATAGAGTTCTATATATCTACAATTCTCCTGTACAGACCTAATATTTGTATCCAAGGAGAAAGACCTATCTGAAAGTTTACTATAACCAATTTCCACAAAATAACTTTGCATGCTGATTTATCATTGACAGATTCCATGTAACTCATTTCAGAAAGTAATTTACCATTCTTATACTGAAAGTCTTCCATCAGCCTAATTAACATTTCATATTTAGTATAGGTGTCAGATCTTTTTTGAGATATGAAATATAGAATCAAGCTGAGAAGTAATAGGACTGCAATCATGAAGCTCTCAAAAATACAATTCTGCAAGATGTCCTTGATTGTAGTAAGCAGCAAAATTTTTCTAATTTTTTGGGAAGTAGTATTGTCTACCATTTTTATTGAAGAACTTGCCTCAAAGACTAGAATTATTATTACCTCAGACTGGATGTAATGGTGATGGTTGGCCAGCAGACATTGCAGACATTGATTCAATTAGTCAAGGTGTGCTGATTCAGACTTTCTGGTTTGGCCTGCTATGAATATACTCTAACAAAGTGCAAACTGTCACAAATTTAGAACAATTTACTACAAACATACACTGAAACAACACACTGAAAGAAGCTTCTTGTCCTTTCTGCAAAATCAGACTTTACAGCCCTTCCTGCAGCTGAGTTTGGCAGGAATGTGAGTGAAAGGAGATAAGCTATGGAGTTATCAGTAGCCTGTTCCACTGGACAGAAAATATCCTCTTTTAAAAGCACCTATGGATTGAAACTTAATCTACCATAGAACATATAGACTCTAAGACCAAAGCTGCCAAGGACCATGTGATAGCCCTTGGCCTCTGCCAAGTGTATTGGCAAGGCTCCCAGTAGCCTCTAGCTAAAGCCAGAGCAACAGAGCTGGAGAAGCTGCTCACTAGTGGCTGGCTTCATTGCTAAATCCATTCCAAGCTACCTTGGGCACTAGCTATATTGGGTATTAATCATTACCAAAAAGATTAATATTTATTAAGAGGTTTGTATAAAAAACTTACTGATACAAGAGATTAAATGGTAGGGTGATTCCAGGAAAGTTGCTCTGGTCCATGTGACAATTGTGGTAGATCTTGTTCTCTCTCCAAGAGAGTGAAAGCGAATAAACTGGAAGGAAAGACAGCATGCCCCTGTCTTAGACTGGCCTGGCTACACTCTGTATATGGGTATACATATATACACTCTGTATATACTTGGTGTCTTACAACTTAATGTAATTCTAACTCTAGAGAATCAAAAGCTGTCTTTTAGCCTCTGTAGTTAAGTATGTGGTATGCAGACATAAATACATACAAAACACTCACATACATAAAAAATAAAAATTAATTGTCAAGAAATAATGATTATCTTCTCAGAGACCACCAAAAGTTTACCTTAACAATATTTGTTGTTTTTAAAAATGATGTTATGAGTTTTTGTATGTTCAGTTTATTTTTTTATAAAAAAATGTCTTTTATCCATGTATTCCCCTACTCCCCCTCCCTTTCCTCCTCCTAATCCCTCCCAGGCAGCCTTCAGCCATCCCATCCCCCATTCCTTGCCCCAAAAGGACAAGAAGTCCCAAGGTGGGTCAGCTCAGCATGGAACATCCAGTATGGCTTGTGGCATATTTTTATATTTAACTTATACATTCATATATGTATATATTATTTTTATGTCTACACATATTATTGTGAATGTTCAGGAGTTAGAGAAAACTTTTAGGAGTTGATTCATTTCTTCTTCCTGTGGCAATAGAAATACTAAAATTTTAGTCTTTGTGGCCAGTGCCCTACACACTGAGCCATCTTGGTGGATTATGCATTGCCTTTTTAAAAAAATACTTTATGTGTATAAGTATTTATAGGCATATATTTAATATTGTCACACATGTCCATAGTGTCCAAGGAAACCAAACAAGTATGTCAGATTCCTATTCCCTGAAACTGGAGATATAGTTGGCAAAAATAGATATGAGACAGTGTATAGGTGCTGAGAACCCAATCTTGGGCGTTCTGCAAAAGCAGTTAAGTCTTCTTAATACAGAGCTATCTCTCCAGATCATGTGCATTACTTTCTAAGAAGAATTTGCCAACAATAGTTTAAGAGAGTTTGTTGTTTATATTTTTAGAAAATTTTGTGATTTTACCATTCTTTTGTTGATCTGACAGAAATTTTCCATCTTCTACAATAACCAAGTTTTAAGTTGATTGTAAAGTCTTATGGCTGAGACTCTGAACTTTAAAAATTGAGAAATTCAAATCAGATTCTTCAGTTTTTTAGTACCTAAAATTCTTCAGATTTTGTAGTATAAGCAGGCCTGATGATGAAAGTGCTTTCCATCTATAGCAGATGTCTTGTATTCACTGGAGTAATTTAAATCATTTAAAGTATTTACATAGTTGACAAAGTGAGAGCATAAGTAGCTGATGTGAGAACATCAAGACAGTTCACAAAGAAATCATGTTCCTTTCAGTATTGGCTTTCCTAACTTGATTTTCCACTATCAGATGGTCAGAAATTGCAAAGAATTTATAGGTGTAAACAATCATTTTGAAAGTCTGTTGAGTGTGGCTTTCATGTGAATGATGAGTTTAAGTATTTTACATTTGTTTAGCTCATTTTAGATTTACAATTGATCTCTGAGCTAAGTCTTACAATTTTCACTTTGCAATTCGGGCAACTGAGGCATAGAGACATTAAGCAATCTGCTTAAGAACACATAAGTGCTAGGAGAAAACAACCTGAATACAGACAATAGAAATCAGGAATCTTTATTTTGACTAACCATTCTCTTTTATGTAAGTGAAGAATAGAAGTGATGATGATATAAATTTTATAGAGAAATTGTTTTTATTAGATGCTATTGTTAAATGTTTATCTTTTTCAGATCGGTTACTCAAAATGTTTCTAAAATTTACTTGTGGAATATGCATATCAACTTTCTGAAAATGATGAATAGTCTTATTTCAGAGATGAAAGATTTGAAGTTGTGTTATTTGAATGAAAATGTCTCTCATAGCCTTGTATGAAGTGGCACTATTAGGGGGTGTGGGCTTCTTAGAGAAAGTGTGGCTTTGTTGGAGGAAGTGTGTCACTGTAGGGGCAGGCTCTGAGGTCTCTTATGCTCCAGCTAGGCCTAGTATCACTCTATCTAATGCCTGAATATCCAGATGCAGAAATCTCAGATAACTCTTTAGCACCATGGCGTGCCATACTTACCCCATAGTAATAATGGACTATACTTCTAAACTGTAATCCAGCCCCAATTAAATGTTTTCCTTTATAAGAGTTTGCTATGGTCATGTCTCATTACAACAATAGAAACACTAACAAAAATCATCTTAGTGTCTCCTTGTATTTGGATAGACTGAAACTTTGACAACTAAGCTAATATTTCTGTTTCCAACTATACATATTATACTTAGAGTGAGGATAGATTTATCTGAAGAAACTAGCCCCACATTTATATGTGCTAAATGGACTGTCTGTCTAATAGAAAAATATTAGCTACTGATATACTGATATACAAGGTCAAATCATGTCTTTGGAGATTTAATGTAATGATGAGCAGAATGAAAGTATACACTAAGTGGCTTGGACCCATCTCTCATTCTATTTCTAGAATGCACTTAGCATCTTAAACTGCCAAGCTTAGATTAGTAAGATATTAGAGGTCATGTAGTTCCTTCTCATATTACAAATTTAAATTCAAGCAAGCACAAAGAATATGGATTTATATTATGGTTTTAATATCCTTTAAAATTTCTTCTGAAATATTTTCCAATTATTTTTAGAAAATTAAACTATTTTATGTGTAATCTATATTTATATCTATAAATTACACATTAAATTATTTATTACTTCTAGTATACCAAGATACACTAGCCCATTCCCATTATTCTCTCCTATGACATAACAAATAAGCTAAATAGCTTCAGAAAAGTGAATACAACCTGGCAGGCTCCATAGGAATCATGGCACCTGGGAATTACTTTGCTGTGTAGTACCTATGGTTTTCACTTTATCTTCTATATATACTGAAAATGCTATGAACTTGAAATAACCATCATCAAAAAATTCAAACAATGTTAATACTGTTTGCTTCAGATGAAGTATTTGAAAACAAAAAGTACTCATAACAAAAATACTCAATTATATCTTAGTTATTTTTTCATAATGTATAATTTGATCAGATTTTAAAAACTATATATACCCACTACATAAAAACTTCAATGAAAAAATTGCTCCATCACCATGAGTTTAGCTGGACTGAGTGTGGAGCTGATAGTGACTTTTCTATGCCAATGAAGTTTTTGATGTAGATCCATTAATCTATTTTCTGGCTTTCATGGGATCAAGCTCAATGATTCTCTTCCAACACTCATGTACGTACGTTTGTCTGATATCTTCACATAACATGGCAATATTGTGTCTCTCACCCAATGCAAACAGTGTTCATTATGTTCCTCTAGGATAACATTTGTAGGATTCTACTAGTCTTCATGGGGAACAGTAGGGGGTGGCCAAACATTAGCAAGATTAATGAATATTATGTAAATCAGTCCTAGTTTGAATGCTACTGGGGAAAAGCTGAAATGTCAGATCTCACCTGGTCAACATCTCAGCAGAAAAAGGAAGAGCCTGCTTTCACAAATCCTAAAACAGTATTGGAAAACAAAAGCAACCACAAGGCTGAAAAGGAAGAGAGTTGAAATCCTTATTCTGCCTGCCTTATATTCCTTTCTCTGATCAGCAATATCACTTCCTGTCTCAACCTTTCTAGTCCTAAGATTATAGTTGTGTATACTTCCCAAGTACTGGGAGCAGAGGAATGGGATACAAAGAGCTGGAATTAAAGGTGTGTGCCACCAGTGACTGGCTCTATACTTTGTTTCTCTTTTAGATGGATTAATCTTATATAGTCCAAAATGGCCTTGAACTCACAGACATCCAGACAGATCACTGCCTCTGCCTCCTGAATGCTAAAACTAAAGGTGTGTATCACCACTCCCTCACCTATATGAGTAACTCTGTGGCTGTCTCTGATCTTTGATCTTCAGGAAATCTTCATCTGATGTACAGTATGTCACCACAGAATGCCACTGATGATATCAGATGGGCTGTAAAGGAAAATAAATTTATACCTATAATATCATTGTATAATATCATTGTATACCTATCATATCATTGATATGATGAGAGGTATGAGTGATTGGGAATCTACTTCACCATTTTAATCTCTCTTGATATAAACAGGTCTTAATCATAAACATAACAACAATCTTTAACTTGTAGACTCTTCCAGTTAAAGAAAATGAATTCATGTTGACCTACTTGTGTTCTGCTCCCAGAAGTCACAGAGCAGCTTACAACTATCTGTAACTTAAGTTCAATGAAATATGGCACCATATTCTGCCCTATGAAAGCAGTAGGCACATTCATGCTGCACACACATATTGTAGGTACACATGCATACACATAAAATAATTCTTTTTAAAAGAAACTTAAGATTATGAAAGGGTAAGTACATAATTGAAAATTATATTTTGAAATAGTATATGAAAATTATTTTTTAGCATAAGTACTGTAAATTGAAAACTAACCATTTAAACCTAAATAATTTCTGATTATTGGTCTTACACATAATTGAATATATTGGACTAATTTGGTTGATCATTGCCTACTAAAATGTGGAACAAAATGTGAACATTTTTTCCTAGACTTTTCAAAGTATAAGAAACTTATATAAAACTGTAGAGAGCTTCTTCTTCCTAAAGTTTTATAAGTAATTTTTAAAAAGACTATTTAATATAATTTCTTTCTTCTAAAATGTTATTTTTTCATTTAATAAAAATTTTGATATAGGTATTAGAAAAAATTAAAAAATAAATTGAGCAGACATAAAAACCAGACTCAGAAAGTTTTAAAATGATATTTTTCTTTCCTAGAGAGGAGCAAAAGTATAAACTACATCCAACTTTTACTTAGAAATCATACTAGCATGAAGAGTGTTTTACAATGTTAAATGTGACAAATATTCACCAACCTGGAAGTCTACATCCAATAAAATTCCTCTCTAAATTGAAGGAAAAATAGACTTTTATGACATTCTTTGAGGGAAATTTGCAGACTTTATTAAGAAATAAATTATTGGTATATTCACATTGACATAAATACAGGAACATTGTTTGAAAACAGGTGAAATAAACATTTTAAACACATTTCTATTAACATAACTAAAACTAATTGATTATATAAAATTTTAATGATATTTCATATTTATAAGATATATGATGTAAACAATATGCACAATGGAATAATTGGAAATATTTTTATTTCTATAAAATATTAAGACAAGTAATGAAGCAGTATTAGATATTGGAAAGTAATTATGAGTGTGCAAGTTAGGTTTTTTGGTTAACTTGATGCAAGCTAGAGTAATTTTGGATGAGGGAATATAAAGAAATGTCTTCATCAGTTTGGTCTGTGAGTTTATTTTGAGGTATTTTCTTGTTTGATGTTTGATATGGAGGTGTCCATCCCATTCTTAGTAGTAGCACCACCACTGTATGACTGGTATTGAAGGATATAAGAAAGCAAGCAAAATGAGCAATGGAGAGTAAGCTAGTAAGAAATATTTCTCCATTACCCTGACTTTAGTTTTCGCTTCTAGGTTGCTGTCTTTAGTCCCTGGTCTGACTTCCATCAATGATGGAAACTATTTTGAAAACTATGAGTTAAATAAATTTCTTCTTCAAGTTGTTTTTGGTCTTGTTGTTTAATTACAGCAATGGAAAACAAACTAACTCAATGAGTCATCTGAAAATTAATATTATAAATATTAGGATAATAGCAAAATATTAATGTTGACTTTGTGAGCTAGGAAATAAAAATTATAACCACAAATTGTAGATTCAGCAAGCAGAAAAACACTTATGGTATAGCTTTAATAAACAACCATATTAAACAATTGGATAGATAACTATCAATTATTGATCCAACAGTGAAAATTTACATATTTCGCTTAAGCTCATATGGAACCCTCACTGGAATACAACATATTTTGAACCATGAAATGAACTTTCACAACATTTAAAATAATAGGTAAAATACAAAATTCTCTCATTGAAGACACTGGAATTAATCTATGAATCAATAAATGATAGATGGAAATCACAAAATACTTGGCATTAAATACATTTCTACCTAAAATATAAATAAAAAATTATCTGAAAAACATATAGCCAATATTATAATCATTACTGATTAATTCTAATCTTTTCTGCTAAAATTTGGAATTAGGTAAAGTTTACATATAATATCACTGTTGTAGTGGTGTTTCTCGGTCCCAGGTGGCCAGAGGTCTGAGACCCACAGACCTGCTGTCCAAGACCGCTTAGCTGCCCAGTCACCCGCTCTGGCCCCAGAAATGACTCAGATGCTTATATTAACTTCATGCTGTTTGGCCTATGTCTCAGGCACATTGTTAGCTTTCTCTTACATCTTAAATCAACCCATTTCTATTAATCTGTCTGCCACGTGGACCGTAGCTCACTTCTGCTCCTACATGTTTCTTCTTGGGTGGCTGGCTCGATCAGCCTCTGACTCTACCCTTCCTTTCCTACCTTTTCTGATTCCTCCTCCTACTTCTTCTATGGTGCCTGTCATGGCCCAAAACAACTCCTTTATTTAAAGATTGAGATTCACAGCATACAGAAAGGCATTCCTACATCACTTCCCCGTTTCTGTCTAATCAAAAAGGAAGGTTTCAATTTTAACATAGCAAAATTACATATAACAAAATAGCTATCAAGCAAGAATTACAGTTACAATATCTAGTCTATTTGTATTTAGCAAAATTAAAGAAAATACTCTATCATCTACCTTATCTTTATGAATCTAAAGTTTCATATGCAATATACCTTTCAAATGACTAAGAAAAACTATACCTATAACTATCTAATCTTCAACTGCATCAAAGACCACAGAAGGATATATTTACCCAAGTAAACCAGCAGTGCAAGCGACTTCTAAATTCTAGAAAGGACAGAGATGACACCTATCTGCCTGGAGAGTCACCCAAAGTTCCTTTATAAAGTTGGGGCATCCATCTTCAGCCTACAGGCCCAGAGTCTCTTTTCATTTCAGTGAAGCAGGAAATCTGCTCTGCCCATTCTGGCACAGTTCATCTGTTGCTTGTCCTTGAGTCCTGAATGTCTGACAGTTTTCTCCGTAAAGCAAGATTTTGAATGACCATCTCGGCTTGTTCTGCCAAAGGTCAGAGGTCATCTTTCTATGGAACCTGCATGTCCAGTTTAAACAGCATCCTGTCAAGCAGTCAATATAAGAACAGGTTCTTCTCCAGTGGCTAACCATTGCCACAAAGAGAGTAGACGCTATACAGAGTTTCTTCAATGCCCATTTTTCTCTTGAAGAAGATTGGTGGTACCAAGATCAGAACTGTCTCACTGTCCAGAAAAGTCTAAGTTCTTAAAACATTTTAAATGCCATATTCTGTAGGTCTTAGAAGTATTTGAAGATTACCTACATAATTGAAATATATTTTTTGTATACCTAAAAATCCTAACTAACCTAACTATAAGTTTGATTATCAAAAGTGACTATTAACCTTCATTTCTTAATTATACATTACAATTTTAAATCAGTTACATGAGCATCATACCTTAAACAAGAATAGAAAAACACATACCACATAACAAAACTGACCTTAAATTTGTATCAATAAACCAAAATCTATACCAATGTAAAGAATTTTGAGATTAACAGCTGATTTCCTGATCTAAGTAAATTCAATATTCTAACCTTTTAAAAAATTATTCATATTCCATATCCCCTTTTTCTTCTTAGAAAGATATTGACTATGACCATTAACCATTTATAATGAAAAGAAACATCTAGAAACAATATTTGGGGAATTTGGGCATAGTTTTTCATTACTACTTCCTGTTGATTAAGGGGTGTTGAAAGTCCCATGGTTGTTGAGGCTGGATCAGTCTGCAGCTCTGAAGCTGATATGGCTATCTCTTCCCATCAGGTTTTTTCAGGGGGTCTTGGTTGATGAAAACATATTTGCCTGGAAGCAATCCATAGGTTCTCATCTGTGGAAACAAAAGCAGAACTCTTCCAAACCAATAAATCCTTAGACACAAATTTTGAAATCAAAATACCTTTTAAATATATATTCTTGCTTAACTTAGTAGCCTTTGCATTTGCAATCCATTGTCTTTTTGCAGTTAGCTCATTAACAGTTAAAAAATTAAAAGAAAACATAAAAACAACCAAAATCCAGATTTTGTGTCTATTATCCATCTTTATGTGGCTTATCATATTTCTAATACTCTATTTTTCTTTTTAAAGACTTCATCTTCTCTCTTTTTTCTCTAAAGACTATGTACCTTCTCTCTTCTCTCTTGGAAGACTATGTAGCTTTTATAGACATTGTAACCCATTTACAGGTTTTTTCTTTTTATCTGAATCTGTTTTATTGTGAATCCTTAATCATCTTCTAACCATAAGACCTTTTAAAATACACTCTCTCAAAGCACTGCATAGTTTTTGTAGATTAGGCTGAATCACTAAGTTCTCTTAAAGGGACCATGTCTCTATTCGCAGCCAGGGAACAGAGCTGACTAAAGAAAATGCTGCTACTAAAAAACTGTCTTTGTTTCCTTTTTGTTCAAAATAAGCAGAAATCTAAAATCAATCACATACTACTGAGTCTTCTGTGAGATTTCAGGAACCTGCCCAACTGCAGCTTACACTGCCTGCTGCCAGTCAGCTGGGGCCATTTTGAATGTGACCTGGATGTCACGCTTTCTTTGTACAATGACCTGCTTCGTATACACAATTTGGAAGCTGCTTTTGCTCAGTTCCTGTGATCTAGAACTCTTTCTAATTTTTCTCAGACTTTAAGTGAATAATCGACCCACGTTGGATGTGCCATCTGTAGTAGTGGGGTTTCTTTGGTCCTGAGTGGCCAGAGATCTGAGACCCATAGACCTGCTGCCCGAGACTGCTTAGGTACCTGCTGCCACTCAGGCCCCAGAAATGACTCAGATGCTTAGATTAACTTTATGCTGTTTGGCCTATGGCTCAAGCACATTGCTAGCTTTCTCTTACATCTTAAATCAACACATTTCTATTAATCTGTCTGCCACGTGGCCCGTGGCTCACCTGTGCTCCTACATGTTTCTTCTTGGGTGGCTGGCTCGATCAGCCTCTGACTCCGCCCTTCCTTTCCTACCTATTCTGATTCCTCCTCCTACTTCTATGGTGTCTGTCATGGCCCAAAACAGCTCCTTTATTTAAAGATTGAGATTCACAGCATAGAGAAAAGCATTCCCACATCATATCACTGCTTTTTCAATATCATATTTTTATTTATTACCAAAGCACTAAGAAAGAAATGGGAATTTGTTCTTCCATTACTGACTATATATCTACAATTACATTTTTAAACTTACAAATGTATATTTAACTTTTTATTTGTTTAATTTCTCATCTCCCTTCCTTTCATCTTTTCTGTGTTCATTTGTGTTGTCCCTAAATCTTAAGTGGAGATAGAGCATGATACGCAAAGGTCTTCTATGGGTGAAAAGAAAGTCACAATGTTGGTGATAAATTACTAGAGACACTACTTTATTTTTCCCAAGTAGCTGTAGAAAACATAATAAGTAGTAAATGGACAATACAGACTCAAAGCAAGACATATGATCCTAGGCCATAAATTAAACTTTAACAAAAACAAGATTGTAGTAATTTTTTGTATGTATTGTACTACAGTGGAACAAAGGTATAACTCCAAACTAAAAGAGATAGTTAATGTGTATAAGTGCTTACATTAAAAACAAAATAAAATGTCTAAGATAAATCAACTAATGATATGACTTTGGGTATTAAAAAATAAAAAGTCATTCTCAAGTACAGAAGAAAGCCAATAAATTATAAATATTAGGCCACAAATATAGAGGGAATAAAAAAATAAAACTAATCAAACAGGTATCTGGTTCTCATAGTTATTTAATAAAACTGACTAACCATTAACCAAACCAACATAAGAAGGAAATCTATACCACTAAAATTAAAGAAGAAAATTGATTTTTTAATTGAGACTCCAAAAAATATAAAAGATAATTACAAAATAATTTGAAAACTCATGTCCAAAAATACATGTAAAACCTTGAAAAAATGAAAATTTATAAACAAATATGGCATACAAAAAGTATAGCTAGAAGATGTAATTAAAATATACTCAAAACAAGCAATGAGATTGAAAATAGCAATTATAAGTCACGGCAAATATAAGACCAAGATTAGAAGTATTTACTGATGAATTATCATCCAATATCAAAGATTTTCAGGCTGTTAAAACATAAAATGAAAGAATACTACTTAAATCATTCTATAAAACCCTTATAGCAAAATTAGATAAATGTAGAATAAAAATTGAATACATCAAGCCAAGTTTTCTGTTGAACATAGATAAAATTGCTCTCAATGAAACACAATTCAATTTTAAGAATATATTAAAGGAATCATATATCATATTTTTACTAATGTGTTTCATCCAACAGAGGCCAAGTTCACTCAACACATTTTATAAATATATTTCTTAGGTATAGAGAGATTGTTTAGTAATCAACAGCACATACTATTTTTGTGGAGAATTCTGCTCACAACTTCCTGTTACTCTAGCACTGACTGATTCAGCAGCCTTTTCTGACCTCCTCAGGCACCTTCACTTTATTTGTGCAAATCTTTTTAAAAAATACACTCAATGACAAGTCACATGATCATCTCAATAGATATAGAATGTATATTTAACAAAAAGGATGCTGATGGCAGAAATTGACCATTTTATTGTTTTGTTTAAACAAAGTACATTTTATGGTGGCTCTACACTTAAATACTTAAGAAAATAATAATCAAAAATTAAAAACAAATAGTAATAGTACATATAATAGATGAGTCTGGTAGTCAAAGACTTGCTCATAGAGATAACTAATTTTAAAGGTTTTATAACTAAATATTTCTGATATTTAGCTATAAGTTCATTTGTATTTTATACTAAATTTAATGATTCTGCATTATTTCTAGATTACCCTAGCTTAGCATAAATGTAAAGCTCTGTAAGACTTAATTATTTTGCAGTTCTGAGATTTATTTTGTAATACCTCACATATCTATTATTTAGGGGCAAGAAAATTAATTCTCTTATAAAAATATGATTATTAAAGTCATATAAAAAAGCTTTTATAGAAAAATCAGATCACCAGATTAATGATGGTGCTAAAGGCTACTTTATTCAAATAAAAATCCAACTGCTACTATGCATGACCCTAATGGCCAACAACTGTAAAGTGTTTTATAGTTACCTTTAACAAGTATGCTCGTGACAACCTGGGGTGTACAAGATAAAATAGGCCTTTTGTTCCTAATAAATATGTTCTCTCATTCAACAATTATTGTGCATATTTTACATCATTTACATATACTAATCTTTAAGGAAACAAAACACACAGAGCAGACAACATTCTAGTTTGTTTCTAAGTTAAATATTTTTATTTTGAACTGAAAGATTATAAAGATATGTGATCTTTCACCAGTTGAAGTTATAAATTATGATTTTTTAAATTTATTTTCTGTAATCTTCCATTCATTAGTTTCTTCAAGGTTTCTGAGTATTCACTCTGTTACACAGATTACAACTATCTCGGCGATAGAAATACAGGAGCTTATTGCTGTCGTGGATCTTAGAAACTGAGGAGGAGTCATAAATTAAAATCAGAGCAAATATATGAAAAATTCTATAAAATATATAAATACAGAGTAAAAGACCTAGAAATTGATTGATTCTTAAGAAGTTCATCTTGTAAACAAAATCTCTAGGGGAAAGAAAATGATGACAAGAAGTAACAATATTTTTTAAAAAAATGTATGACATGATCCCCAAAGAATGGGGGCAGTGGGGCCAAAATAATAAAGGATAAGACTAGCAAGCTGTAGCTGAAGTCAGATGCTTATGCTAAGCAGAGCTTGTCCAAAATTGTACAAAATTGGATTTAATTCTAAATGGCTTTGGAAAGAATGAGATGTTTTTGAACAGAGAAATGATATTATTTGGTTTAAATTTGAAAGAATCACAGTGGCTGCTGTGTAGAGTCTATTTGTAGAGGAACATAGGTTGAATCAGGGAAATCAGTTATGTGGTTTGGGCAATAATTGAGACAAGAGATGGATGTTGGCCTGAGTTAGGATAGAATGCATGCATCTGATGAAAAATAATTGAATTAAGAAAATTTTAATCTGCTAAATAGGAAAGCCTTTTGGAGTAGATGTCTGAGAGAGAAACATGCTTTAACAATAGATACACTAGATTGGAATGCAGGCATCTAAATGGTAATGAAGAATAAGTAGTTGACTATATGAGTCTTAAGTCTATATGACAGGTATGGTTTAAAGATAAATATTTTAGAGCCCTCAATATAAAAATATAATTTAAAAACATTTGAGTAGATGAAATTGTCAAGAAGATACATGAAGAGTATAAAGTTTAAAGAAAAGTAGCTAGTAAGTGTCAAAGAGAAGACAGGTGAGAATGACTAAGATGCTCATTTAAGAGTTACTTAAGGAGAACTTTATCAACTATGTCAATTCTACTTCAGTTATTCAATAATAAGTCATGAAAAACTCACTGTTTTCTAGGCATGGTCTATGAGTTTGATATCCAAAGCTGAAAAGATTATGGTTCTTGTCTGGGGGAGCTTGTTATCCTTTACTAAAGATAGACAAAGCAACAGACCATGGTGACATATGATGGGCAGTGCTAGAGGGAATGCTCTCCAAGATACAGTAGGAATGTATGTCTTCTATTATATGATGTTGCTGTCATAACTTTAGAGGAAAGTGATTGGCATGGATATATCATGTTCATTAACATAATTCATTGACTGATTATTGTCAGAGACATATTAAATTATATTCCAGTTTTTTAAGTGAGTGGTGTGAAAATCACATTTCTTGGGGGTCTATCTCACCGATAAAGAAATGAAATATTACATCCATAATGTAAATTGATAGTTTTATTCTTGTATCTTCACTAGAAGTAAACATGGAGTAAAATATATAATGGTCTAAATATATGGAAGTACCAGATGAGTACTTTTTATCTAAAGCAATTGATCATTCTTAGGTACACATGACTTTCTTCCAAGTTAGAGAAATGATCAAATCATATACTCTAGTCAGGTCACCTTGCTTTGAACTATGCTTCCCCCATTCAATGGCTGGAAGAACTTGAAATCTTAGGTGATTTCTCTATCCTTTACTGTGTTCTTCTCTGTAAAATGGAAACGATAAGAATAGAACATGGCTCACAGGGTTATTGTCAGTTCTAAAACTGCTACTTACATTCTTAGCATGTTGTCCACAGCACAGTAGTACATTTCAAGAGCTTGCTATTATTATCTGGCTCTGTCTGGCCTCACCAGCTGCCACTTGGAAACATGCAGCCTTCATCCAGCCAACCAAAGTTGCTAAAAGGGAAGAGCAGAGAGAATAGCTAAAAGGTTTTTCCACTGTTGTAAGCAGAGGACATGAAGAGATGTTGACTGATACAGATTATTTTGAAAGATGTGCTGACATTGTTCCCTAATGAATTACATATATAGGATGAATGAGGAACTATAAATCAAAAATACTTCAGGTTTTCTGACTGGAGTTGTTGGATAGAATATAATTGAGAGAAGAGAAAATATTCTATTGAAAGTACATCATAGATTTTGTTCATATCCAAGCACATATGTCAAATGGGCAATTAGATAACATATCTGGTTTTCAGTAGATAAAGCCACAGATAAATTTGCAGTTCACCAATATATGAATATTATTTAAAGGACCCTATACCTACCTATACTTTCAGCATATATTTGAGGATTGTTATAAGATTTACATAAGTAAATGTAAATATATTTCACATAATTAATGGTATTTAAAATATATGCAATATATAATCACTATTATTAATATCGACAATAGTAAGTAGTGTAATTATGATAATTATCACAAATCTACATTGTTCTTTAGAAATGTGCCTCAAAACCTTATTTCTATCCTAACTCACACAGAAAATTATATCATTTGACAAAAACTGGAATAAATTACTTTGCCTGAAAAATCTGGTTCAGGTCTTGTCCAGCTGCACCAAGAGATTTAGACCTAAATATTCTCAGCTATGGCATTCCATTCTCAGCACATTACCACAATAATTTGTTTGGTATTATATAGCCTCTAACCATGATATTTAAAGTATGACTTATAGACTAGGTTTTGGGGTATTCTTGGGAGCTTTGTTATTCATACAGAATTTTAAACCTGTTGAATCTTAATATATTTTTACATAATTTCTTACAATTTCTACAATCCTTAAAGAGAGATTATCATTATTTTATACAATAATTGTGTAAATTCTAAATAACCATCATCTGTAGAGACTAATATTTGGCTTCCAAATTGAGGATCATCATTCTTCTTTTCTCTCTAATTTTCAATGGAAATTATAATTTGTCTTTTAGGTGATGATAAAAGATTGGGAAATTTACACCACTTTTTTTGATAGACTTCTCAGTAATATGAGATAGCTCTCTGGTCCACATCTAAACAAGTGTGTTTCATTTTACAAGGACACTTTATATCTACATTGTAACCATTCATATCATTATGGCTAGCTTGGGACTATCACATGAGCTTACAATTCCAACATTTAATCTTCATGATGGAGTTCATAGAAAACTCAACATCTCCATGGGGACCATATTAATGACTGTTTAACTGAGCAAATTCCAAATTGGCTTTATTTCCTGAATTAGTCATTTATTTTAGTCTTCAAAATTGGTCATAATACAGACAGCATCAAAGGCTTTCTTAAGTTATATGAAAATGAAGTATTTACATTTTAATATCGAAATGTATATTTTATAGTTTTCATTGTTTGAGAATTTCATGCATTAATGTGATGTGCTTTCATCAAGTCAACCACTATTTCTCTTCTTTTGTATTTTCCTCCTTATAATTATTCATTCTCAATTTCTTGTCCTCTTTTTAAGCTCACTGAGTCTACTATGTGCTGCCAATGTGAGCATGAGAGTAAGACTATCTACTTGATTATTGGTAACTTATCATTGATCTTATCCTCAAAGAATGCTCTTTCCTAATATCCATCAGTTGTCAATAGCTCCTCAGCTAGTAGTTAAATGTTGTGACAACCCCTTTAAGTTTTGATTTCAGTCTGGCTTGATCTTGCAAAGTTCCACAACTGCTGTTAGCTCATGGGTTCATTTATCTCATAGTTTGAAAATAAGTTTTCCCTGTAGTCATCTACTACCTCTAGCTCCAACAGTCATGTGGCCTCTCTTCCTCAATTAACCATGAGCCTTGGAAGGTTCAGGTATGATGTAATTGTCCCAGTTAGAGACAGACATTATAAAGTCTATTATTCCATGTACCTTGGCCAGTTGTGGTTTTCTATGTTAATAACTACTTACTACATAAACTATACTCTAATGGGATTGAGAAATGTACTAATCTATAAGTGATAAAGTTAGGAGTATCAAGTGATAAAATATTAGGAGTAAAGATACTAAACAGTATTAACTGTTGCCATTTAGCAGAACAATAACACTAGGTTTGCTTCTAGGGCCTATGACTACTTTAGTCACAGGTTCTTAGCTCCAATTGTCAGGCTAACTATGGAATCCGCTTTGTGGAGTGGGGTTTAAGTCAAACTAAATTTTTTTTTTTGTTACACCCATAACATTCACATCACAAATGAACTAATGGAACTACGTTACCAATATAGTTGCTATTTTATTTTAAAGTATTTAAAGATGGGTGAGATTAATGATTGTTTCTCTTACAGTAGCTTTTATACTACCTTATAGCACTCTGGAATTTAGCCAGTTAAAATGAAGCTTCCAGGAAATATGAATTTAATTTCTACATGTCTGAAGACTCAAATATATGCTGTGCTCATTAATAGGCTTGATGGTAAACTAAGAGAAATGGCACTAGACTGAAGTGTTTGGGTAGCTGCAGGTAGCCTATAATGTTTGATGCTCTATAGGAACCCAGTAGTCAACAACTTCAAAAGATATAACCCATTATTGGCATTCTTTTGAGATTTTTTGTTTTTATTTGTTTATTGTTTTTCTCTATGTAACTGACCTTACTATCACAGAACTTTCTCTGTAAACTGGGATACCTTCAAACTTAATACAGATTCATGTAGTATGAGGTTTCTGGCCCAGACTTTCAGGCCTTGCCTCAAGATGTAGACCCGCAGATGCCCAGATGCTCACAGACACACAGAGGCTTACAAGTTTTAGGCTGAATCAGCCAAAGGCTCAGGCATATCACTTGCTAGCTCTCTACCCTTCATCTAACCTATGACTCTTCCTGTTCAGCCATGCAGCTTGGTACCTTTCTTTAGAGCAGCATAGTTGTCCTCTGATTCTTACAGATTCTCTCTGGCGTTCTGCTCTGTGCTTCTTGTTCTCAAGAGTTTTCTTTGTCTGGGAGCCCCACCCATACTTCCTGCCTGCCTTTGGCCAATCAGCGCTTTTTATTAAACCAGTGGGTGGGACAATTATTTACCATGAAACAACACAATCCCCTACAGATCCACCTTTCTCTGTCATCTATGCTGAATCCTAGCATTTACTGCTCCTATGTTATAGGGTATCTTCTTTTAAACTATATAATACAACATATATTATAACTGTATATATTTAAATTAGGAAACTTCTATGTCAATTTTCAAAAAGTACTTATATTAGTTATTCTTCTGCATTTTCCCCAACTATTCTCCTTCACCTATCCCATTTAATACTTCCTATTGTATGACATTCTTAAAGAGCCTGAAGATATTACTTATGCCTTCAGTATTAAAGGATAATATTTTATTACATTGTCCACAGCCTTGGTCATATCTGATAATGTAGGTTTTATAAGGGCTGTAAAGACATTTTGTCTAAGGTACAACTATTGCTTCTTTGAGTTCTATCATTATTAAAAACAATCTGTAAGTATCCAATTGTATGGTTATTTGTTAGTAATGCTGTAATTAAAATGTTTAAAGGGCCATAAAATACAGAGTCTGTATATGTATCTAGACTTTGACAGTTTTATATGATACATGCAGAGAAAAACTGTATAATCTGAGTAGACCTGTGAACAAGGAGAAGATAGACTGATAAGTAAAGGAAATCTAAGAGAATGAAATCCCAGATGTAGTAAAGACCAGCTACAAGACCATCCTATAATGGCAGAATATACCATTCTTTCTTGTGTTCTTCTTAATTTAATCTATTTATCAAAGCTGGTGTGGGTTAAATTATGTCAAAGAGCACTATTCACTCTGATTTAAATAATTCTAGTAAATTTGAATTTTAGTCAACATGTTAAGAATTTCTGAAAATAAATTTATGACTCAATATCAACATATATTAATTATACTGGAAAATATGTTTTATGAATCATTAACTGATGGCAAAAAATATTTTTGAAAGTTGAGAGACAATATTGTAGAGGAATAAAACAAAATTCTTGGTCCCATTTAGGATCTACTGATGCACTATAAGTTAAAACCTCAAAAATGTAACAAATAATACATAGTTGCTCACTTTCCAGTGCTTCACAGAAAATCTTCACTCCCTGTGACCAATTATTGACAATGAATATTCAGATTCCTTGAGAGAAGCAAAATTATTTTGTGTACTAAAATTAGACAAAATACAGCAAAAGCATGGCATTTTAAATTACCTTTGAGGACTTTAAGAGAGTGGTTACCATGCTCTTTATTTGCTATCTTTGTTCATAGTACTGTCTGAGAAAACATGACATGGCAGTAATTTTTACTTCTCTGAAAGACTGTTTTTCTTTTCAGGATATATCACTGTCACCCTAATTAGATTTTGCTACCCAAATACTTTAAAATCTTCATGCATTCGAATCACTAAGCACATTTCCTATTCTGATTTATTTTTATGCAAGTGAAAAATCATAAAATTGCAAAGTGAAATTGAATGACAGTAAAATGAATAAGACCAATGAAAATGTAATGTATATATTGAACATGCTTTTTTTTTATTTCAAGTAGTTAGAAACAACAGTAACTCATAATTACAGTGCAATTGTTGGAAATCCATTGGCCAAACAGTAGACAAAATGTGGAAAGCAACAAATCTACATATATAACTTGCATTTCAGAAAGATGTTTAGAAATGCAAATTTCAGTGTTAGTCCTCCACTTAGTAGTGGTCAACCTGGTTAGAATAGCTTGAAGCTTGAAATTGAAGGTTACTTTGAGTTTCTGCTCTGCCTATATGCATTGCTCTATGACATTGGAAAGATCATTGCACTTATCAGAAATTTTATCTTCTCAATTAAAAAAATGAAAATAGGCTTCATGAAGGTACTTATGCCAAATATAATAAAAGAATAACAATTCTATCCATAGAAAACATTACAAACAAAATCTTACAATTATATATCTGTTATATAAACAATATCACTTTCCATTTGGGAGGGTCTTACTATGTTAATAACCTCAGTTTGTCTGAAATTTTTAAACAAGTTTTTTTTTTTGTTTGTTTTTTTTTTTTTTAGGAAGGAGATAAATAGAGTGAAGGGGATAAATCTTGGTCAGGACTGAGAAGATAGCTTCATATTTATGAGAAGAAAGACAAAAGTGTTTTTTCTACTATACACTATTACTACACAGGTATTTGTAAGTGCTGTGGTGTATCTGTCAGAAAGCAATATCACATAGCAAGTGTTCATTGTTTATTCTTAACCTTTGTCATACAGAATGAGAAAATTCACTATTTACATATTTTCATTAATATGAGGCACATGGTATTCAAGGAAGAAATAATTTACATAATGCTAAATATTGTATGAAATTCTCTGTTACTTTATATTGTACTGACTCTTACAATGTTTGTGACAGTGAAGCTGCCCTGCCTACACCTGTAATAATATGTTAGTGATGGTCAAATTTGTCACTTGCATAAGATCATGAAAGGCATATTTCTAGTCTGAGCTTCTGTTTATTCAACTGAAAATTAGGATTGATCAAGACTTTCTCAGGAAGGAGAATTCATTTTTCAAGAAACATGTAAACTATGAAATGCAAGGGTAGCTTACAAGATGTTATTATTTAAGTGTTTTTTCTCTTTGTGTAAATGGGGATGGAATATGTGTATGGTGGGTACATATGTTCATGTGCACATAGAGACCAGAAGACCATCTCAGGTATAATTCTCAGATGCCACAAACCTAGTTTTAAAACAGGGTCTCTTATGGCCCTGTATCCTATGAAATAGGCTAAGCTGATACTTGGAAAGACTGTTCTTGGAGAGACATCTTTCCAGATAGCTCCATATTAACTTTATTTAAGTATTAAGATTTCTCAATATTTTTTATTCTATTTTGTTTATTTAAAACAGATATAAAATGGGTTTTTTCATTTATCTTAATAGCTACACTCTAGCTCATTTTTTTTTCAGTTAACATTATTTAAAAGATAAGTAATGCTAAACTTATAATAAGAACTTTTAAACACAATTTAAGTTACTCGTTAAAATTTTCATATATAAATATCATATATTTTGAGCATACTCACCCCTCAGACTGCCTTCTATCTCTGCTCAGCTATCTTTCAACAAGTTCTTATCACATCCTCTTTTGAATTTTGTTATAACCTCTTGAGTCAAGCTAATGCCATTCATATGCATATGTGTGTGGTTTCATCTTTTGGAGCTTTGGGCAGGCATCTACTAGGAACCACTTTACTAAAGAAAAGTAATTTCCTTTTCTCCCTCAGCAACCATCAATACCTATCAATAGTTTTTCAACTAAGGGTGTGGCCTTGGGGGATATCCTATAGGATATTGCTCTTGTACACTGTAAAGATTTGTTGCTCATATTGGCTTAATAAAATGCTTATTGGCCAGTAGGCAGTATAAGCATAGCTAGCAGGCTAGGAGAATTTTTGAAAGCAGAAGAGAAGAGACAACAACAAGACACAGCTGAAGCAGAGGAGAATGCTGTTCTGAGAAATGGTAACAAGCCACATGGCTAAACAAGATAAGAATCAGAGATTAGTTTAAGAGTAAAAGTTAGCAAGTAATAAGCCTGAGTCATAGGCCAAACATCATGATTAATATAAGCCTTTGTGTCTTTATTTGGTGCTGCTGATCCAGAACTTGGGGCTCGGCCAAGCCAGAAGTTTCTGACTAGAGAGATTTTCTCTTGTCTGTGCTAAAGATTTTAACTGGCTTAATACTTTATGAGTTTTGTGAATTAATGGGTACAAAAATCATATCATGTTCAGAAGACAACATTTCACAGACCTCTTCCCTATCCTTTGGCTCTTATAATCCTTTCTGTCCTTCTTTTTCTGGATGGTCCCTGAATCTGAGGGGAAAAGGTTTATAGAGATGTCCAATCTATTACTGAGCTTACGGTAGCTTACAGAAGCTTATTCTCAGCACATTGAAGTATCATCTCCAGATCATCAAAACAAATTATTTCTGTATTAAAATACATTGTCACTTCAAATATCCTGCATGTTTCTCACTCTGCGTTGTGACTTATGAAATAAACAGTAATTTAGACTTAGCCATAGATAGTAGAGCTGTCATGATTAGTGAAGCAGAATGTAAGGCTTTCTGCATTCCACCTAGTATTAAAATATGACATAAATTAAAGAACCTACTATATCTTCTTCAGTATCATATCTTCTATCTATTTAGTCAGCACAAAGTATCCATAGTGAATATTTGAAATCTGTAAAAGTTTTTCTCTTAAAGCAGACTACCTTGAAGTGGATGTGCCTATACATACATAACTTGTCTCTAAGCTATAGAAACTCAGTTACTAACTCCAAGAAGAGTCTGGAATAAGTTTAATGGATGGTAGACTGTAAAGAAGAAACATGAGTAATAAGGCTGATTCTTCCTAGACTAGCTCAAGAGAACTGTTGTTCAGAAAACTTGTGATGATTAAACATCAACAATGGTCATATGCAAAGGATGACAACTTTTGAAAAAAAAATTAATAAGATTCATACTTACACTTAATTTCACAGGGATACAAAGCAAGCTCCAATACAGAACTAGCCAACATGAGGACTAAAAAAAGCTGAACAAATATTTTGTTCAAAGTAATAAAGGTTTTGTGACTTTTAAACAACTTATATTTCTTATTAGTCATAAGGAATTGTTTAAAATATCACTTCATTTCCATAATTAGCATGTTGGTTAAATCCATATTGATATCATCTCTGCTCCTTAATTTCTCTCTTATTTCTTCCAGTTCATCCTATAGAGTAACTGATGTCATCCTATGAAAATATAACTCTGATCATGTCATCCAAATCACCTTTCCAATTTCAAGTCTTTTAATAATTTTCTAATAAAAAAACAGTCATCTTCAAAGTCACTCATGAATATTGATATTCTGAAAAGTATAAAACTGTCTGTATCACCTCTGAATATTTCTTCTCTTGTTTCTGTTTTCACACATAATTGTTTCACCATTGCCTATGATGAGATATATTCCATATAGTATATCTTCTGAAAACCATTAGAGAACGGCTTAAAAATAAAAACTGATTACTACAGTTCATATACTCTCCATGTCTATCTTTGGTCATAGTAAAGAAACAAAATGGACTCTTTCTCAATATCCCCAAGAAAGATGAGAAATGAATAGAATTTTTCAATTTGCACAAAGATATACATAAGGTGAAGTTATTGAACCAAGACACACCTAAAATTCTCAATTCTGAATATTTCTTGAAGACCTTTTGTAGGTGTCACTGTATTGCATAACTAAAAATAAATGCTTAAGTCAGTCTTCGTCTAGAGAGATATTTTTATAGATCAAATTAAATTTGTGAGAAGGATGTCAGACATTACTGGAAACCATGCAGTATTTTCCACACCCTAGATGCTTCAATAAGGTCACCCAATCTTCTGCCAGAAGCATTATCACCAGGATTTGTGCAGAGTCATCTTACTCTGCCAGTCATGACTTCTTATATCTTACCTTAATCTTCTTCTGCAATTTGAAACTTTTGGCCCTATAGTTGAGACTTCAGCTTCTGACCTTGTGTGCTTTTGTGACCCATTTGAAACCCTTTCCTCTGATGGAAACCCAGGAGGATTTCCTGGGGCATTATTGCCACTGTCCTTTGGCTCCACATATCACAGCTGTGAGCTATCTAGTTTTGCCTTGCTTGTAGCAGCTTAATCCTATTGACCAGTACTACTGAGTCTAGCAGTACTTTTTTGAGAACAAGGATGGGTAGGAAGTTTCAGCATCTTTACAGTACACATGACTCTACCTAACTTAATTTATAACTATAAAGATAAAACTGTCTTGATTGAGTATCACATCTGATGATATATCATCAAATAATAAGTATCACATTAGTTATTATCAAGTTATTTAGTGACATAATTTGTACCTAGGGTAAAGCACCTTTGGAAATTATGTTAGTTAGAAATAATAACAGTCACTGATTGCCTTCCATTTTTATTGTAAAAATAACTGAAGGCCCAAAGATCTGAATTAAGGATCTTATTCAATATGTGTAATTTAACATGTCTCTTACATCTCAAGAATTGAAGTATTCCCATATCTCAAGTTCCTTGATTATTCTAAGATTTTAACCATTCCTTGCAGTTATGCCCAAACTTTTGATATTAGAATATGTAATCCTCCACAAAGTTACTGATATAGAAATACAAAAGTGAGTTGCAAACAAATCACACCAAAGTGGGAGGGACTAAGAATGTTTTAAATAAGTTTACATGTTTTAAGTATGTATACAATTTTACAATAGGTCACAGTCATTTTTGCTTCAAATTAAGTAACATCTATCCACCTAAAATTTAAAATGGATTACTTTACTTTGACCTTTGTATTTGTGTTAGATTTATAACATACTCATTAAATAAGGAAAACAGTAGGAAACCTGCTAGGTAATTGTTCTCCTGTAGAATTTCTTGTTCTTGCCATTTAGAAACTTAAGATAATTTTTTCAATATTATCAGAGGTATTCTGACTTTTATTGAGCCATCTTCTTACATTTTTAGTAATTTAATATGCATATAGCAATGTTAAAATATTCAACATTTTGAGTAATACTTTAAACATAATATACAGGCTAGAAAGTTACTGAAAATCTTTTCATAATCTAGGTCTTATATCCAAGCTTTTACTGTAATTGATTTACCTTGTATATATTCCCTTGAACATTATTATTTCCATCTTATTGTTGAGTGTATTTGAGACCAAGATACAGATATTACTGAATTTCTGGAAAATAAACAGTTTATATTCAACTCTACTAAGACCCATGAAACCTTCACAACTCACCTTCTCTGGGCCTCGGCATCTAAATATAAAAACAAGAAGGAAAGATTTAGATGTCCTCCATTAGCCCTGCTCTCTTTTCTGACATGTAGTTGTCTGATATTTGCTTTTTTAACTGATGGACATGCTTGTGCAAAAATGCTTCCCTGTCGGATTTCAAAAGGATTAAGACAGAAAATTCATATTGTTTACCTATGAGTTATTTGTTTAACCAAAGTGAGAGTGGCTTTGAATAACCCTATTCATCAGTCCATTATGGTTTTGGAGCCAAAACCGATATTTACAGGCATCTAATGAGAAATACAACAGTATACCAGGTGGATGTTTTCAATGTTATGAGAAGAACCAAAGCATACTATAAAAAAAAGTGAAAATAAATTGCTTTAGGGAAGGGAGATCAAATGTCTTATTATCAGAAAGCTGAGCAGCTGAGGTCAGAAGTCTGAGGTCACTGAACCTGAAAATACTATTTGTTTTGTGAATGTTGGGACAGTTTTGTCGTGTAAGATTTTTAGACTGTCAGTTTTGACAAACTGAGAAAATGACTTAAATAAAACAAACCAAACAGATAAAATCGATCAACTTATAAGCAGCCTAAGAGGGAAAGTAAATGTTTCTAAAAACAAGTATAAAACAGAAGAAATCTCATAAAATCAATACAAAAAAAAATAGAGAATCCAATGCTGCTTGGCTACAGTCAACCTACTACTCTGGGAAAGACTATATTGAAACTGGCCCAACTTTGTGCTTCCTTGGGAATCCCTTAAATGGCCCCTGCAGCAAACATGCAATTTATGCACTCCAGCCTTGGTGGGATAGAAGTTCCTTCCATGGATACAAGTACAAACTCCAACTGAAACAATGCTGTATAGATTGAACTGTATCTTTAGGCCTCACTATAAAGAGATTATTATCAATAATCTCAGTGAGATTGAAATTATCAGTGTATTTTTTTCATAATGGCCATAGCTTCCCTAAAACATTCTCTTTCAGGAAACTTCCTGCACTCACATGTGTTAAACAGAAGAATCACAGAACTAGAAGATCAGTACTATAAAGGGTAGAATCTGAAGTCTTAAGTAAGTTTGATATCAAATAATCTGTGCTAAAACATACTTCTTTTTCTTTTTTGTTTTGTTTTTGCCACATGTTATTAGATCCGAAGTCTTAAGTAAGTTTGATATCAAATAATCTGTGCTAAAACATACTTTTTTTTCTTTTTTGTTTTGTTTTTGCCACATGTTATTAGATCCAGATATAAACTAGAAAGGAGTAATGATTCACTTGCTATTTGAATTAAGAAAATAATATTGTGGAAAATCTATAAATAATAAGAAAAACTGAATTTCAAATACTGTTTTCCTTTTTCTATTTTAATACTCTATTATTTATGATGATGGCTTATTAGGCACTGTCAAATGTTTCAAAGTGGCTTTAATAAATTGGCATTCAAGTACTATTTTTCTGTAATCATGGCTAAATATTAACCTTCTATAAATTTGAATTAGATAATCATCTTTTTATATAAGCCATATTGATTGAAGGTTATGTCTGTGTATATTTCCCATGTTTGCCTTGACAGTATTTCTTAAAATTGGAAAGAGAGTTGAAGGATTATATGGTGCAACATATGAAGCCTCCTATTAGAGTTCCATTCTACTATGAATTCAGGATATTCAGTATATATAATAAAAATTAGCAAATGTATGGCTTCTTTATTTAATTTTTTCTCATTAATAACATGTTTGATTAGCTCTCTACCATTTTAAATTAAATTACAAAACAATTATTATTCCACTTTGAACACCTTTTACACTTAATGACAATAAACTGTTTAACATAGAAATGAGTATGATACATTTATATAAGTATTAAATGCCTATAAATTGACAATTAACAAGGAATATGTTTAGTACCTAGTAAAACAAGTGTTGACCCAGCTATTAAACAACTGAGAAACATTTGCCTTTGCTGAAGTCACCTGCAGAGCATTCATCTTTGCTGAAATCATTGTTTTATCTTGATAAAAATAGTTGAACATATCAACAGCATGCTAGTCAGTGTGCCAGCCAGACAGGATACATATCATATTACCTCTGTATTTATTAATGGCTCAGAATGTCCATCTGTTGTTCTTAGTAAGTGGAACACTATTAATAAAAAGATTCTTTGAATATATATGTATGTATGTATGTATTTATGTATGTATATGTTCTTTCTCTTTATGTGGAAAGATAATTGCAATGTTCTTCATAAATTTAAAAAAGGAAAAAGTGTTGGCCAGAGAGAGGGAAAGAGAGAGAGGTAGATAGAAAGAGACCACCAGAATCTGCAAAGTTTAAAATGACACACAACAGACTCTTTTTTTTTTCATACAAAGAGAATATAAATCCATTTGATTCAGATCAGGAGAATATCTTCTCTAAATGTCTTAAAATTGCATTTGTTTAGATTTTGGTGGTGGTGTGAAGTGGTGCAGATTATGATGAAAGGGAAAACAATAGCAGCACCACCAACAAAAAAAGAACAATACCTTAGCAAATGATTTTTTGTGCTTAAATATTCACACACTCAATTTTATTTTCTGCTTTGAGGATATACTTGGAATTGAGAAACTCCATTTAATCATTGCATTACAGTAACTTTCCAAAGATATCTGGCAAAATTGTTGGTCGTCTTGTAAAATTAAAACTTGAACTGATAGCATTTTTGTAGGGATAACTAAGAGCCAGAAAAATGACTACAAACTCATCCAAGTAACTACAATGGAAAGGCTGACAATTGCATATTTAATAAAAATAACATAGCATACTAATATGCTCATGGATAGTTGTAGCTAATTCTGGAACTAAAACAGCAATACCTTAAATTAAAGCTAGGAATAGAATCAATAATAGTATCACCTCAGTTTGATGTCATTGAGTCTAACAGCAAAGTAATTACTATATTCATTCTGATTAGCCTGGTGATATTAAGAAATATAGTTCTGGAAATAAAAACTGTTGACATGCTCTATGATATATAAATGGAAGAATAATGTCTAGATATAGATAATGTGAAAAACAAATTACAGATAAAAATACATCATTTATTGTAGAAAAAAACAAATTTGATTTAGATACATTAGTTACAAGCTTAGCTTAATAATATTCTCAATTCATGCTAAATTCATTCAGTCTGAAGTATACTCCAGAAATTAGCAGTATTGCTATCTGTTTGCTTGACTTGGAAATGGAATGTGATAAGTATTTCTTTTTAATACAAGTTATCAAGGGTTGGTGTCCACAAGTTGCCTAAAAGTTACTTTCATCTTTCATTCAATTCAAGCTCCTTTTATCTCTTCTTGTGAAGGTAAAACAAAAAGAAAACTAGGTCATGATAAAGATGACATTTTAGTTCACTTCAAGTCAGCTTTGAAAAATCTATTATTTTTTATATAGAATTTTCTCCCAGATAGTGCTTTTACAATTGATGACAAATAGTGATAAAAATTCAAATAAGGATTTATCTATTTTTGATAAAGAAGTTAAGGTGTTCTATTTTCATATAACAAGAGGGTGTTTTAAATCAATATTGGTAAATGTTTACACATCAGGAATCATCATGAACTATCATGTTCATAGCAATGCATATTATTGTGTACATAAAGAGAATGCTTAAATTGCTAGTTATTTCATTTGCCTTAATCTCTTATCTTCCTTCACATGAAACACTCATTATCACTGGTAACATTAGCTAAACTAGAGTAAAATGGAATTTAGTTTATGTCTCAACTAATAAAGTAATCTTTTAATAAGCATCCGCAGGCATCTTATAGGTACAGCAGAGCTGCATCATCAGTAAATCAAGGGGAAAATAGAATCCATTTACATTTACACTTTATCTTTTTACATGCTGTTCTCAATCATTCTGCTTTTGAAATATGTAGCTCATCTTGAATACAATATGGAACATTCAGTGGTCACACAGAAGGTATCAGATATGTTCCCAATTATCCTTGGATCCAGATTTCTTTCCTGACATTTTTCCCTTGAATGAAAATTAGCATGCACTACGGGACTCACACAGGAGTTCTAATTTTCCCTCAAAAATTCACGTGGAGTTAAAAGCTCAGAATTGGTATTTTTCAATTAGATGTATCTCTTTTTTTCTTTTTAACCTAAGCTCATGGCTATTAATTTGACAATCAGGTTTGTCTTCTTTGTGATCTTTCTATAAACTCAATAAAAAAAATCCTTTCCATTTTATTTGGCCAGACAATGACCTGGTGTAGGCTTCTTCTTCTTCTCTCAGATCTGACACTATTTTAGTCTGATAAATGACTTTCCTGCCTCTAATTCCATCTAGCTCTAATTTATACTCACAATACGAACATGATATATCTTTTAGCATTCCCCTGTTGCTTTCTCCTGCTGTGAATTGCCTATACTAAAAGAAAAGCACTATTTTTCTATGGGGTTGTATATTCCTTATTTGTCTTTTTGCTGTGAAAAACAAACAACAAAACACTTATGAAAAACTATCTCATGGCTGAGATGTTTATTTTGGCTAGCAATCAGAAAGTACAGTTGCATCATAATAGGAAAGTATAAAGGTGGGAGTCTAAGACACCTACTCACAATGCATTTAAAGTCAGGAAGCAGAAAGAAATAAGGTCTCTTGCCCAGTGCTTTCTCTTTTTAAATATTTTATGTGTGTGAGTGTTTTCTTACATATATGCTTATGTACCATGTGTGTTCTAAGTGCTCGCAGAATCCAGAAAAGGGCATTAGATCCCTTGGAACTGGAATTATAGATGATTGTGAGTGGCCACATAGGTGCTGAGAATTAACTACTGAGGCTTATTTTTTTCCCTTTTTCTACACCCTTAGACCTTATATTATTATGGTAGTTTTTTTTTTTTCTACATCAAGGCACCAATTCTAGAAACTCCCTCATCAACAAGGCTAGAGGCTTGTTTGCATGTTGGTTTTAAATCCCATCAAACTGATAATCAAAATTAACCATCACTATGTGGCTGGAAATATAGCAATAATAATTAAATGGATCTGGATTCAGGAAGAAACTATGGTAACGTGAAGAGCCAGCTGACAAAAAGGAGATAGGAGATGACTACTATTCTGCTGGGATTGTAGATTACTAGTTTGTAAGCAGTATTCTCTAAGCTGAAATCTAAACTGCTTTAACGTTCTCTACAAATTTCTTCATAAACACCTTCAGGTCTATATCTTGAGCCCATTTCTTATAGGTCTTCTCAGTGCTACCTATAAAAGTAGACTTCAAATCTTATTTCTTCTGTCTCTGTTGGTATTACCCTATTTTAGGGCATCATAATATTTCCCCTAGATTACTATTTAATAGCCTCTTAAATAATTCCTTTATTGAAAATAACTTCTAATTCTAAACCGTCTCTCAAGATGTGATCTTTCTAAATGCAATTAGTATGACTTATTGAGAATTTCATCTAATGGGGTGACATTTTGAGAAATTACCTAGTCTTTACTTTCCTTATCTACAACTCATCTAGAAAGAATAAAAAAGCATTTTATATCTCCAAGGGGGGGTAGCCATTGCAGTTTATTTAAAAAAAGATATGGAGCAGAATGATTGTCAGCAAAATTTCTTTTCAGTATCTGGCTAGGGAGTTGTATTTAGATTCCAGAAAATGCCAGGTCATTGTAATATCATAGAAAACAACCACTGAGAGTTCATGCAGAACCATTACCTAGAGAGCAAAATGGTGTATGTCTCTGAACATTATATAAAACAGTGGTGATTTCATCCTTGTAGTCAGACATTTTATTCTGTCCTTCCTGTCTGGTCCCACAGACATTTAGTTCCAAATAATCACACAAAGGTTTATACTACTTATAAACTTTTGGCCAATGGCTCAGACTTATTATTTGCTAATTCTTACTGTTAAACTAAATCATAATTATTATCCATTTTAGCCACATGGCTTGATGTGGTGATATATTGTATATTTAATAAAATCAGTCTGGAATATTAGAGGAAAGAATCACCCACAACCAAACCATGAAGGTCAGAGAGTGGTGACCAACACCTTTAATTCCAACCCTCAGAATGACCAAGAGATGACTCACACTCTTAATCACATCACTCAAGAGACAGAGATCTTCCTGGATTTTTGTAAGTTCCAGACCTAAGAGACAAGCAGTAGTAGCTCACACCTTTAATCCTAACTCTAGTATTAGGATGCAGAATTAAACCTAGAAGTGAAACAGATGGGCTGGGAAGATACTTAAGGCAGAAGGAGGCAGAGATTCATGCATTCTGTAGAAGCAACCAGCCAGGACCACAATCCTTGAAGATAGCATTTACCCTGTTTGGCCTGAGAAAATGGCTGGGAAAGAATTAAATGTGGTCTGTTTCCTCTATCTGATATTCCAGAATTGACATTCCAGAGATGACACCTATCTGCCTGGACAGTCACCCAAAGTTCCTTTATAAAGTTGGGGCATCCATCTTCAGCCTACAGGCCCAGAGTCTCTTTTTATTTCAGTGAAGCAGGAAATCTGCTCTGCCCATTCTGGTATTGTTCATCAGTCACTTCTCGAATCTTGAAGAATGTATGACAGTTTTCTCTGCAAAGCAGGAACCTGAATGACCATCTTGGCTTGTTCTGCCAAAGTTCAGAAGTCACCTTCATATGGAACCTACATGTCCAGTTTAAATAGCATACTGTCAAGCATTTGATGCCCATTTTTCTCTTAAAGTAAACTGGTGCTGCCAGGATCAAACCTGTCTCACTGTCCAGTAAAGTATAAGTTCTTAAAACATTTAAAAGTCATATTCTGTAGGTCTTAGAAGTCTTTGAATATTACCTAGATAATTGAAATATATCTTTGTATACCTAAAAATCTAACTAATGTGCATTTCTTAATTATACATTACAATTTTAAATCAGTTACAAAAACATCATATCTTAAACAAGAGTAGAAAAATATATACAGCATAAGAGAATTGACCTTAAATTTTTATCAATAAACCAAATCTATATCAATGCAAACATTTTGAGATTAACAGCTGATTTTCTGATCTAAGTAAATTCAATAATATAATTTTTAAAAAATCATTCATATACCATATCCCCTTTGTCTTCCTAGAAAGAGATTAACTATGACCATTAACCATTTATAATGAAAAGAAACATTTATAAGCAATATTTTGGGAATGTGGGCGTAGTTTTCCATTACTACTTCCTGCTGATTAAGGGGCATTGAAAATCTCATGTGTTCTTGAGACTGGATCACAGTTTGCAGCCTTGAAGCTGATATGACCATCTCTTCTCATCAGAGGTTTTTATCAGGGGGTCTTTGTGGATGAAACCATGTTTGCCTGGAAGTCATCCACAGGTTCTCCTCTTCTGTGGAAACAAAAGCAGAACTCTTCCAAAGCAATAAATCCTTAGACACAAATTTCAAAATCAAAATACCTTTAAAATATATATTCTTGTTTAACTTAGTAGCCTTTGCATTTACAATCCATTGTCTTTCTGCAGTTAACTCATTAACAGTTAAAAAATTAAAAGAAAACACAGTAACAACCAAAATCCAGATTCTGTGTCTATTTTCCATCTTTATGTGGCTTATTATATTTTTATTACTCTATTTCTCTTTTTAAAGACTTTCTCATTCTCTTTCTTTTCTCTCTGATGCCTATGTACCTTTTACACACATTGTAAGACGTTTACAGGTTTTACTTTTCATCTGAATCTGTTTTATTGTGAATCCTTAATCATGTTTCAACCAGAAGAACTTTTAAAATACTTTCTCTTAAAGAGCTGCATAGTGAATCAGTAGGTTCTCTTAAAGGGACCATGGCTGTTTGTGGCCAGCAAACCAGAGTTGACCCAGAAAAATGCTGCTACTAAGTATCCGTCTTCAATTCCTTTTTGTTCAAAATAAGCAGAAACCTTAAATCAATCACATGCTACAGAGTCTTCAGTGAGATTTCAGGAACTGGCTTGATTGCAGCTTACACTGCCTGCTGCCAGTCTGCTGGCGCCATTTTGAATGTGGCCTGGAAACCACACTTTCTTTGTACAGTGACCTGCTTCACATACACAATTGGGAAGCTTCTTTAGCTCAGTCTCTGTGCTAAAACCCTTTTCAAAACTTTCTCAGGCTTTAAGTGGATATTTGGCCCACCCAGGGACGCCATCTGTTACAATGTTGTTTCTACTACTATGTTGTAACAGCTGCCTGTAGCCAGGATACCTCAAAAGGGCAGATCCAAGAAACAGACATGGCCTGGAGGGACAATTTAATACTCCAAATCTGACTCATCAAATCCAAGTGGTAATCATGGTAATCAGGTAGCTTCTTGGGCCACCAAGCCGAATATTATGAAAGAACACCTCACTCTTAATTAATGTATGGTAACATATAGAGACATTTTTTTTTTGGTCTGGAAATACTAGTGCTTAGACTAGTCAGATCTTATTCAGAACCCACACTATTGCAGAATTGTCCAGTCATAAATTCCTTTCCCAATGCGCATTATGTGGTAATAGCTAGTTAGACAGCAGGAAACTTTGTATAGTAATTTATATTCCAAGGTTTGGGTCCATGAGGTACTGAATTATAGCTGAGCAGTGGTGGTGCATGCCTTTAACCCCAGCACTCAGGAGGTGCAGGCAGGTGGATCTCTATGAGTTCCAGGCTCTGAGCTGACATCCAGGGCTACAAAAGAAACAAAATAAAAGAAAAAAAAAAGATACGGAATTACATCAGTAATATAACAAAGGAAATTTTGTGGTTGGTTTTAAATTTTCTCTTTTTTTTTTGAATTTTCAATTCACTCTTTCTTACTTTTACTCCTGGGAATGGATAGAATGGACTTATGAGAGTCAATGATTTACAGAATGGGCCACAAATCTCTAAGGTTGAGTTCTAGGAGCTAGAGCAACAATGTGATCACAGAGAAACTGCATTCAACCCAGCAGTGGAGAGTGACTCACTGTAGTCTTCTTCAGAAGGTAAGTGGAGGCTTGAGCATCCTGGTCTGTTTTGTGCTGCTATAAAAAGATAATTCATAAAAAACCCAAGCATTTATTTGTCCAGGGACTGGAGAGATGGCCTAGTGGTTAAGCACATTTGCTGCTCTGGCAGAGAGCCAGAGTTCAGTTCCTGGTCCCATGTCATAGCTGCCTGTTGCTCCAGCTCAGGCCCCAGAAATGACTCAAATGCTTATATTAACTTCATGCTGTTTGGCCTATGGCTTAGGCACATTGATAGCTTGCTCTTACATTTTAACTCAACCCATTCTCTGTCTGCCCGTGGCTCACCTGTGTCCTTACATGTTGCTCCTTTAAGCTTCCGGCTCCTTCTCTCTCTGACTCCGCCCTGCTCCTCCTACCTATTCTGATTTCTCCTCCTACTTCTTCTATGGTGCCTGTCATGGGCCAAAACAGCTCCTTTATTTAAAGATTGATATTCACAGCATACAGAAAGGCATTCCCACATCAGGGTTTTCTTAAAATAATATTTTCAGTGTGAGATATTTACAGTGTAAAGAACATAGTCCCACAGCATATTATAGGGTCTAGAATTCAGTATCTACTTAGTAAAGAAAATTGGACTTCATGATAGATTCATTAAGAAATCTGGTATAACTCTTTAAAAAATATGACTTTTCTACAGGCATTTTAGCATAGGTTTGATTATTTCATGGACATATATAATATCATTGTTGGGGCAAAGAAAGCAGTAATAAGAATAATTTATTATTTACTATAGTGTCAAATATTACCAATATGAGGCAGAAAATGGATTTAGATTGTTTTAATACCATGTTTCAATATGTAAATATTTCCTAAGTTATTTATAGTTACAGAGAAAAGTAAAGCTATAAATTTATGCATTGTTCAAATACATCAGTGAAAATAAAGTTAATGAATTGCAGCATAGTGTGGAAATATATATGACAGGTTTTAAATTCTGATGTCTTAGCTTTTACATTGGTTAGAATCTAACAATCAGCTAAGTTAATAAATATCAAAGGGTTTTATCTGATACTCATGAGGACGTAAGGTCAAATACAGAGTTGGTTGAAGTTATTAAAGGGGCTGAAGACTGCCTTGTGGTGATACTTTTTTTTTGTACTCTAAACAAATATATATTGTTTGAGGATCAGAAGACAGAACTAGCCACAAAGCCATAGAGGTCAAGCAGTGGTGTGTACAAACCTTTGATATTAATCCTGGGGATGCAGAAATAGAAAAATTTCCATGAGTTTAAGCCATACCTGGCTACACAGATTAATTCAGTCTAAAAGAGAAACCGAGCCAGGTAGTGGTGGCACACACCTTCCCAGTTCTAGGAAAGTTGAGCTAGGAAGTAGTAATATGGCTAGGCAGAGAAGGGAATATAAGGCAGGAGAAGATGGGAATTTGGTCTTTCCCTTTCCTTTTCAATTGAGGACTCAGGGGCATTAACACAAGATCTTCCTCTTTCAGCCTGAGGATTCAGTAGTGGTGAGAAATTTCTCTAGTGGCCTTTCCTTTTCCTTTCTGGTCTTTCAGCATTTACTCAATATCTGGCTCTGAATTTTTCTTTTAAGATGAATTAAGGTTCATGCAATAATGCCTAACTTTTGGTTTATGATTCATAATACAATTGCAAAATTCCAGTTAATGAGCCATGTATAATTTTTAATGTGGGTGTGCCTTTCATTCTTTCTCTCCAGTCACTACTTTTTGAAGGAAGAGATTGGCTGAGGTCACACCATCTATCTATCTATCTATCTATCTATCTATCTATCTATCTATCTATCTCTCTCTCTCTCTCTCTCTCTGTCTGTCTGTCTGTCTGTCTGTCTGTCTGTGTGTGTGAGTGTGTGTGTGTGTGTGTGTGTGTGTGTGTGTGTGTGTGTGTGTGTGTGTGTGAAAGGCTTAGCCATTACTGCAAAGATGAAGCTTTTATCTGGAATAATTATTTCTGGAAAATGGCATTTTGTGTTTACATGGAATGAAACTAGATAGACTACAGTAATAGAACAAATGTACTTACATGCTTGGTGCAAGATGATAAGGATCTAGAAATAAACTCTTCTTAAAAGAACAAAGCAAATCTATGTTTTCCTTAGAAGAGCATATTCAGTTCTATTTTCTTAACTAAAGCACAGGTTTCATGAGTGCTTTGTAACTTAGAACATTAGTTTAGACTTGAGTGTCTTTGATGAGCCTATTTTCAATATTTCAATATTTTTCAAATTCGGAATGTAATTTCATTTAATATTGCAAAATAACTATAAAAAGAGAACTATGTATATTTTAATATTGGTCTTATCTTTAGACTTTTTTAACTATAAGGCAATAGTCAGTAAGGGAAATTCTAATATTACAGTAGAATACTGACCATAGACACACAATTTAGAGATTGTATAATGACACTTGCTCCTAGTACATACACTCTGGGCCACATAACTTCTTGCTTTTGGACATATATGGATTACATTTATTTGGGCGGACATGTAGACTACTTGTTTGAGGGTTGTTTGTGAAGATTATTTTTGTCCAATTACTTTTTTGCCATGCTAAAACAACATGACAAAAGCAGTTAATAAAAGAAGACATTAAAATGAAGGCTTGCTTAAAGTTTTAGTAGATGAGACATGACCATCATGCCAGGTAGCATGGCAGAATACTGGCAGGCATGGCACTGGAACAGTAGCTGAGAGCTCACATCAGAAAACAACTACAAGCTAGAGAAAGAACTAATTTTGAATTATGTAAATTTTTGAAGCCTTAGAATTCACTTCAAGTGACACCTCCTTTAACAAGGCTATACCTTTTAATCCTACTTAAAAAGTTCTACTACTTAATGTCCAGGTATTCACACATATGCTGTTACAAGAACCATTCTACTGAAGCCAATATATATTTATTTACCTGCCAATAAATAACATGTTTAGTTTAGTATAAAGTTGAGCTTTTATCATTAATTTGCAGAAATTGCTTAGATTTGTATTTGTTTAAGAAACCAGGGAGACATTTTTAAAATTAAAAAAAAAAGTGTCAAGACATTTAGATAAGTTAATGAAATAAATAACTTCTTTTCTCACTTTTCCTTTTCCAAACGCATAAATTTGTGGGGTGTTCTGTTTGTTTATTTTCTTTTAATTTAGACATGAGACCACCCCTGGGAGCAGGGTATCAACAAATTCACACATGAGAAAAAGCAGATCTGTCCCTGATTTTTATCTTTAATCCTTTGCACGTCATAGTGATTCTAATGATGACAAACTCAGCAAATGCTGAGTGAGTGAGGGAGCCAGAGTTTTGACAATTCAAGTGGCTCTGTGCTGTGGATATGGCAAGTTTGCTAATCAGTTTTTGTCTATTTGTTGGTCCCTCATTAGGGCTATACTTAAATCTACCTCTAGTGACAATATTCTTCTAATTAAAAAAAATACAAGTTTTTTATTTTCTTTTAGTTATGTATCCTAGAAATGCAACGAATTTTAAGGAGACTGACAGTATTTTACCCTCAGAGTGAAAAGAATATTTTTCTACATAGACAATAAGAAAATTAACTTTAGTCATGAATGAAGAATGTCATCTAAACTGTTTGAAAACTTGAGCCTTCATTTCTTACCTACAAATTGAATGTGATGCCCATAATTTCCACAGTATCTCAGATAGAGGTAAATAATATACATAAGTGTCATCTGGTGTATTCCTGTTTATGAGATGGTAATAATTAAATAAATATTAATGATTTTCTAACAGTTTGATAAATAAAATAAAGGAGATAATTCATATTCACTAATGTGATGAAGTCTGTGTCTTAACATTTTTAGTAGTATTTTAACTATTTATTTATGAATTTCTTAGGGTTACTATTGCTGTGATGAAAAAACATGGCCAAAGCAAACTAGAAACCTTTTACTCCTAAGATTAGCTTTATTTCACTCACATTTCCATATTACTGTTTATCATGAAAGGAAGTCAAGACAAACTCAAACATAGCAGGGACTTGGAAGCTGAACCTAAGGAAAAGGCCATGGTAGTGTACTGCTTACTGGCTAGTTCATTGTTACTCTCTCAGCCTGTTTTGTTTTAAAGCCTCAGATAATCAGCCCAGCCCAGGGGTGGCATCACCCACAATAGAATGAGCTCTCTTTTATCAATCACTAATTGAAAAAAAAATGCCTTATAGTTATATCTTCTGGGGTCTTTATCTCAAAGTTTCCTTCTCTCAGATTACTCTGGCTTATGTCAAGCTGACGTAAAACTATTTAACAGAATGCTTATGTGGTTGGTGTATTCATTGGTTCCTTTCGCCATGTAAGTTCTGGTGATTGAACTCAGGTCATCAGTCTTGGCAGTGACTACCTTTATCTGAAAAGCCCTCCCACTGTCCTATCTGTGAATATATTTTTAGTAGTTCAACCTGAAATTTAATGGAGAGAATAGAGCAAAAAAATTGCTAAACGCTGCATATTTGAAACAAAGCAGTTGTCTTTAGATAATACAACATCCATCTTGGCAATCTTTCAAGCCTTTAGATATTTTCCTAGTCTCAGGTCTCTATTGTAATTGATCTCCATAAAATGGACACACCTTTGTATAGTCTCTCTCCCTCCCTCCCTCCCTCCCTTTTTCCCTCCCCCCCCCCTCTCTCTCTCTCTCACACACACACACACACACACACACACACACACACACACACACACTTTCATGCACAACTGTTAGGTACTACTTACTTAACTCAAAGAGACTGTAAACATTTGCTTTGCAAACTCAACTCTTTCCTATTGATCCTTTCCATCATCATACTAGACTGTAAAATGGTTTCCATGACAGTCTTCAGAGGCTGCTGGGTCCCTGGCAGTATAAGGAGAGTTCTGGCCTCTTACACAAGACATTACAAAGTCTCCATTATACCAGAGTTTAATACATATGACCAGAAGGCTTTCTATAAAATATACACACAGAATGTGTGTCTTGTTTGCAGAAGGAAACAGAATCCTCTACTTCCTTGTGGTGTGTTTTAAAACTGCCATAATTACATGGACAGCTACAATGACTCCAGGTCAAAATCTAATCAATTAAAATGAACATACTTCACAAACAACTTTCAGAATGAGTCCAATCAAACCAAAATGCACTAATAATCACCAAGGTATATGGATTGAGACACACTCATTTTTATTGATTTAAAGGAATTTATCTCTGTGGTACTTTGATTGAAGTATAAAGACTTTGCTTAAAAGCAATCTGTTAGAAAAACTCCTATTTTTTTGCTGAAAATAGGATATTTGTTCTTTGAATATTTTTACTACCTTAAAAGCATATTGATAAAAACATACAAAGATTATTATGATAAATCTTAAGCTAGAGTTTATGAATTACTTATTTTCATTCAATATTACTTAAGGCCTTAAAGAAATCACATGAGCAAATATATTTTTTTCAAACTTTTTGCATAAAATCAAGGCAAGTCTCTGGGTTGTCAGTTTTGCAAATGGTAAAGCCAGGAAAAAGACAGTTGGGTGGTCTCCTCCTGTTCAAAGATCATGAGTCCTTTGCCACTGATTTCAGCATAGATTTAACTGAATAAACACAAAACCTATTGCTGTTACAAAGAATATCTACAGAATTTAATCAAGCATGAGTGTTTTTAATGAACTGATCAATGCAGGCATAAAATGTATTAACAAACATTTAGAAAGATTTTTTTAAGATGAATTTGAAAATGGTACTCCATGGAATAAGACTTACCTGAGCCTAAAGCTGTTGGTGAAGGATAGAAATCTGAAGATTATAATTATGTTTTTTTTAAATTTTTCCCATATTCACCACTGCTGGCCCTTTCTCCCTTATTTTCAGGCTTCCCCCAGTCTTCCCCAAACCCATCTCATCCATTCCTTAGAGAGGGTAAAAACTTTCAGGATAAGTTAATTCTATCGGAGTGACATACCCAATTGAGGTAGTGCCAAGTCCTTTCGGATATAGATGACAGTCAACCAGTGTGAACACTGTGTGAAGCCTATTGTAAGTCAGACCAGAGTATATTCCTGGTGTGAAGACTTGTTTCTCAGAGCTCATTCCATATAGAGGAATGTTGTGAGAATGTCTTTCTGTATGCTGTAAATATCATTCTTAAAAAAAGGAGCTGTATTGACCTTTTGCAGACATTCTAGCAGTAGGCAGGAATTGGAACATATGTAGTGTGGAATTAAGAGAAATGCAATCCAGCTGCTGAAGGAAGCAACATGTAACAAAATAAGTAAGCTATAGGCCATGAGGCAGGACATATTAATGGAAATAGATTGAATTAAGATGAAGGAGCTACCAATATGCCTAAGCCATAGGCCAAATAGAATGAAAATAATATGTGTCTGTGTCATTTTGAGGGTTAAAAGCATCCATGGGCAGATCTGGACTTTGGGGCTAGTCAGGACAGAAAACTCAGTTACAGATGGCACCCAAAATGGGGCAACACATGCATAAAGCCTGAGAAAGCTTAAAAAGGGTTCTAGATCACAGAAACAGAGCCAAAAGTAGCTTCCAAGTTGTTTTTCTAAAGTGGGTCATACCACAGGGGTTCAGGCTTGACATCTTGATGGCCAATTCAAATATTCATACTTTAGAAAAATGTTTGAAGAAGTGAAAAAAATGCCTGCTTAAGGATTAAAAATTGACTCAGAAAAATACAAAGAGGGTATTCCATTAATTATTTAGGATACAAAATAGGCCAACAAAACAACCAGACTCCAAAAGGTACAAATCAGGAGAGGAGAGATAGATTAAAAACACTTAATGATTTTCAAAGATTACTAGGAGATATTGCCAATTTATAACCCACTATTGGAATTAAAAATGATGATCTGAATTAATTGTTTAAAACCTAAAATGGTGACAAGGACTTAAATGGTCCAAGAGAATTGTCACCTGAAGCTGAGAAAGAATTGGCTTTGGTGGAAAAGAAATTATAGGAGGCACATGTAGATCATGTGGAGACAGACCTTAATTGTATTCTTGTTATCTTGCCCTCTAAGCATTCTCCTACAGAAATTTTAATAAAAAGGGAAAATGTTATATTGGAATGGATATTCCTTCCACATAAACTGAGTATATATGTGGAAAAGATTTCTGAACTTATTTTTTAAAGGAAAAGTAAGACGCTGTCAATTGACAGGAATGGACCCAGAAGAAATTGTTATATCTTTAACTAATGAGAATATTGACCAATTTTGGGTAGAAAGTGAACCTTGGCAAAGAGCCTGCAATAATTTGGGGGAGATATTTATAACAAATATCCTCAAATCAAAAGAATTGAATTTCTAAAGAAAACTAATCAGATTCTTCCTCATATTGTATGAGATAAATCAATTTCTGGAGCCCCTATATTTTATACCTGTGCAAACAACCCATGAAAGACAGTGTACAAAACAGAACATATAAGTAAAGTGGCTCAAAGCCCTTATAATTCTGTTCAAAATTCAGGATTATATGCTACTGTGATGGTATTAATCGATTTTACTGAACTTCTTAACATAGTCACTGACTCCATATGCAGAAAGAGTTGTTCTATACATTGAAACATCTGATTTTTATTAATGAAGATCGAGAATTAACTTCATTATTTATTTTGTTACAAGAAATAATCAGGACTAGAAATTATCCCTTCTATATAACACACATTTGATCCCATATGGGTATGCCTGGTCCTTTAGCACAAGGTAATGATGAAATTGATAAATTATTAATAGGAAATGTGCTAGGGGGCTCAGAGTTTCATAAAAAGCATCACATCCGTAGCAAAGGATTAAAAAAGGATTTCTCTATCACTTGGCAACAAGCCAAAGAAATTGTTCCTTCTACACCTGTTCTTTCTACAATCAAACTCCATTTCCAGCAGGAAGTAATCCTAAAGGTATATACAGAAAGGAAATCTGGCAGATGGATGTATTTCATTTTACAGAATTTGGAAAATTAAGATATGTCCATCATACAATCTATACGTTTTCAGGATTTCAATGGGCAACTGCTTTGAGTTCAGAAAAGGCTGATTCTCTAATCACACATTTGCTATAAGTTATGGCACTCATAAGAAAATCCTGTACAAATTAAGATTGACAATGCTCCAGCATATGTCTCTAGTAAAATGAAACTTTTTAAATTATAATATAAAGCATATTACAGAAATACCACACAATCCTACAGGGCAAGCAGTCATAGAGAGACCAAATTGAACTCTAAAGGATATGCTAAATAAACAGAAAGGAATAACAAATATCCCTAGAGATAGACTACATAATGCTAATGAGAAAGGAACAACAGCTGCTGAAAGGCATTGGTCTGTAGAAAAAACAGCTGAACTAAATCAACTCGTCTACTTCAAAGATGTACTAACCTCTAAATGGAAGCCAGGATATATGCTACATAGGGGAAAGGGTTATTCTTTTTTTTCAACTGGTGAAGAAAAGTTATGGATACTATCAAAATTAATGAAGACTTGAACTGTACCAGAAAAACAACTTCATGAAAATTAGAATTGATGGCGGCTCATCCACCCATGTCATATTCTTTAAGTTGTAAGAAAAAAACAGAGAGCCTAGACTGCTTTTTTTTTTCTTTTTTTTTCTTTTTTTTTTTAATTTTTGTCTTTACGGAAAACTAGAAATTGTAGTAAGAGTTTTATGGCCCAGACTTTCGAGCCTAGCCTCAAGGTTTAGGCCCACAGACCTGCAGACACACACAAATGCATATGACAGTTTTAGGATGGTCAGTCTAAGGCCCAGGCATATAACTTGCTAGCTCTCTACTCTTCATCTAACCCATGACTCATCCTGTTCAGCCATGAGGCTAAGTACTTTCCTTAGAGCAGCATAGTTGTCCTCTGCTTCTTCTGGCTTCTCTCTGGCTTTCTGCTCTGTGTTTCCTGTTCTCAGAGTTTTTCTTAGTCTGGTAGCCCCGCCCACACTTCCTGCCTGCCTTTGGCCAATTAGCACATTTTATTAAACCAGTGGGTAGGATAATTATTTACAATGAAACAACACAGTCTCCCACAAGAATTACCTGTATTCAAGAAGTTAAAAGGCCTTGGACATCTAGATACCTAAGATAGAATGGAGACTCTCCAGAAATATTTACAAGCTAAGGAATATCGGACCTATTGGTACCAATATATTCTATAGGGTAAAATTTAGTTGCTTATCCTCTATATATGTTTTTATTTTTGTAAGTTGAAGTCCCAGTTTAAATATAGTTAACAGCTATTCTTTAGAGCTGGAGTCTGCTCTCTCCTTCTCTAAACTCAAGCATACTTGTTAAAAGAAAATGCAAACTCTGTATCATATCAGAAAAGCCACCTGATATGGAAGAGAAGAATAACTAAAAATAAGGGACTATTCCATTGTCAGTAATCTTATGTTGAATAAATAGTTATAGATTTAGTTTTTTGCACATTGTGTTGTGTTTTATCAGTTTTCTGCAGTGATCTATGACAATGCCTTATTTTGAACTTGATGAATCCAAAAGGAAGATGGGCTCCCTGCAATGATGATTTTACATGGTCTATGACAAAGCCACTAGACTGACAAACAACAACCAAAGATCAGATTTGGATTACAAACTGCTCAGGACAATTTTAAGGTGGCTCACTGAGATGAATCGGCTTCACAGACTGCTATAGCCAGGACTTGAGATAAGCCATGCACTGTTATGCAGATAGTGGACCACAAATGATACAGCAACTTATTTAGGACTTGACAATTAACAAAACTTTTCTTTTCAGGATCCCCTAAAGATGCCGTCACCCCCCAGACAGCATGAAATAAATTTAAGAACATGGCACCCACATTCTCAAGAGGTGGAGTGTGTGCTTTTTGGTCTTTCAATGGGTTATGAATGATTGTCATTGTTTAGGTTAATTGGTTAAAATTGCTACTGGTTGTAGTTTAAAAAAAAAGGTTAACAAGGAGTGAATAGATTCAAGATTCTTGTTAAAAAATAAAGAAAAAAGAGGGGGTACAGATATAATAAGATAAGGGTTGATTATTGAATCTTATTTTAAAAGGATTTACTAGATTTTTGATATTTTACATTAGATTAGATTTTTGTTTACTGTATACTAATTGTGTATATTAAGATTAATTTTGTTGCTGTAAATTTATCACTATGCTTGTTCAAGGTATTATATTTATTCAGTTTATATAACAATGTAATACAAATTACTTGTCCATGAAAGATTTTATTACCTACTAATTAGGATATAAAATAATATGTTAGTAGATATTACGTTAAAACATAGTCATATTAGATATGTTTTCAAGAACAAACAGATACATTTTAGGTGAACAAGTCTTCAAATACTTCAGAGATCCATAGAATACGTCATTTGATAACATAGGATCTTATTATTTTTAAAACAATGGGACAACTGCTCCTGACAGCACCAATCTAGTTCAGAGAATATTATGAACATCAGAGAAACTCTGTACACAGTTGACATTCTTTGTAATAAAAGTTAGCCACTGGGCAAGAAAGTACTCTTGCTTTGACTGCTGACAGTATGATGTTCAAAATTAACAAGCAGGAGACACATCCACAAGAAAATTGCTGAGCTTTGTCAAGACAAGGATGCAAGATCTTTGAAAATTCTTTATTTACAGAAAAGTCTGTCAGATATGTTAGGCCTGTGGGCTGAAGATAGAAGCTTCAATGATACAGAAGAACCTTGGGTGATTGTTTAGGCAGCCAGCTGTTTCATTTTTTTACATTTTTTTGGTGTCCCGCGCCTTCTTTGCCCGCAAACAAGACGCAGTACAACAGGATCCTTCTGCAGTAGGTTTATTGAAGCTTCACACACTAGGGCAAAGAACGGAAGACCCCGAGCCTCCCAGGCAGGCCGCTTTTATAGGCAACATTGTTTATCTCTGACGTGGGCCTTTCCCATTGGTCAGCACACCCTCACCCGATATGATGTATCTGTCTGGGGGCCAGGCTTCTTGCTGGAAAATTACAAGGTGTCATGCGCAGTGACTTGTTTACTAAGGAGCTTCCTTAAACCGCTTAGTCATAGGCCCGATACAAGCGCCATCTTTAGGGTGCGGCTGGCTCCCTACATTTTGGAAGTTGTTTGCTTGCCCATGCTATTTAGTTACTTAATATTATTTCCTTCTTGTGTCTCTGGGGTAGTTGAAGATGAGACAGTTATAGTTCTCTAATGATAGTTTTAGCAAAGAAATTTCAAAGTTGAAGTATATAAGTTTAAGAGACATCAAAATAGTAGTTTTTAGTTTGTAATACAAGTTGGAAAGGAAGTGAATTAGGTATAATCATTTGGACTCACAAAAATAGGTTAATTAATAGAATATTTTCTTTGAATTGCCAATTGTTAATGGACTAGACATTACTCATTTATTGCTTGTATATATTGTATGTAGTTATTGTACCTATTGTATATGGTTTTATGTTAGCTATAACCCTCTTTTTTAATTTTGACAGAAAAAGAGAATATGTGGGAACATGTTGCAAATTTAATAAAAACCAGTCTGATATATCAGAGGGATCTACCCACAGTCAGTCTAGGAGGATCAGACAGTGGTAAGAAAAATGTTATACTCCATTGAAGCTGTTACTTGCATTCTGTTCTTTTCATTTTTATGGGAGATCCTAGATATTGAAGAGTTACAGAAAACTTCTTTGTTCATGGAAGGATCTTAATAAATCTTTATTAAATGAATAAACAATAATCATCAAACTACTCAATAAGACCTAATAATCCCCCAATCCAAAGTCCTTTTTCTTATATGACATTTTCTTTTGATGCACAATCTGTCTATATAGCCTAGGTCACAGTAATTACCTTGTTAAATAGTTTAGAGTACTCTATAAATAATGATTGTCCTGCTTCCCCTTTCTAAATCAGGCATTACAGTGATATATAAATATACATAGATCTTCTGTTTACTTAAAAACAAAATGTGATTTTAAAGTGCTCTCTTGAATTGTTTCTAACATTTAATGCCAGAGGTTCTGAAATTTGTTTTATTTTTTCTCAACCTGACACAAATTAGGTTCACCTAGGAAAAGGTAACTTCAATTGAAAGAGTGTTTCCATTATTTTGACATGTAGACAATACTGTCAGAATATTTTCTTGACTAATAGTTGATGTGGGAAGGCTTAGGTCACCATCCAGGTGATATAAGAAAACTAGCTAAACATTTTTATGGAATGTTATCCAGTATACAATACTATTCCATGGTCTTTGCCTCAGTTTCTGAATATAGGCTCCTGATCTGCTTGAGTTCCTCATGCATTCACTTGTCTCAGTGATGGACAATGATCAGAACATTAGCTAAATAAGCTCTTTCCTCTCTGAAGCTTCCAAAATTTCTAGAGTTTATTTGTTTAACTTTTTAAAATCATAGCAACAGAAAACCAACTGAGCAGACATGTATTTGAATTGTGTTCAGAATTCTATCTATTTTTGTGATATTGTGGATAAGTTGGTTTTTATGTACCTTTACTTTTTTGTGTGAAAAGTGGAATATTGATACATATGAATCATGCAAACTTTTTAAATTTCAAATATCTACTTATATCATCTATATGTATCTATACCTGTATCTATATCTTCCAATACCCTAATAATTTGTTATTAGTCAATGACCAAATGGTAGCATTCATTAAATCTGTAATGAACTATTTCCTTTTTGAAGTTATTTTTGGCAAAAGTCAGTAAGTTTAGCAGAGAAGCAGTCATCAAATTAATTAATTCTTAATTAATTCCCTACCAGTTATGAATCAGTTATTTTTCAACTTTATTAAAATTATTTTCTCTTTGTATTTAGGAGAAAGTGGATAAAATGCGAGTTGTACTTACTTGTCTCAGGAAACTGAAATCCAGTCAGTCCTCTAAGTGCAAGGAACATTCTCTTGAGTTTCCTTTGAGATAGATAGACTAGCACAATTTAGAAATCAGTATGGTGACCATACTTGCTCTTTTCTTACTGATGGTGGGGTAGCATAAATTTAGATCTTGTTCACTATGGAAACAAGATAGAAACAGAAGATGTAAATGCTATAATAAGCTTAAGTCTCAGAACAAGTTGTGTCAAAAGAGATTACCAGCATTTTGTGAATTTTTGCTAAACATCAAATATAGTTAGTATCTGTTATCATAAAAAATATGCAGAATAACATTATCCATACAGTCATCACATAAGATAATGAGTTGTATTTTATAACTTTGGGATGATATAATTAATACACACACACAGACACACACACACGTGGGAATGTCTTTCTGTATGCTGTGCATATCAATCTTTTAATAAGGACAATTTTGGCCATGGTAGGCACTGTAGAAGAAGTAGATGGGGGAATCAGAGTAGTTAGGAGAAGGAGGGTGGAGTCAGAAACAGATGGAGCCAGCTGCTCAAAAAGAAACACGTAAAGAACACAAGTGAGCCACAGGCCACGTGGCAGACAGATTAATGGAAGTGGGTTGAGTTAAGATAAAAGAACTAGCTAGCAATGTGCCTAAGCCATAAGCCAAACAGCAATAAGTTAAGATAAGCACCTGAATCATTTGGGGGGGGGCTAAGCAGTGGTGGGCAGCTAGGACTGCAGGTCTGTGAGTCTGGATCTCTGGCTGCCTGGAACCAGAAAATCTTACTGTAACACATACACATTTCCCTCTTTGGATAGCTTAAAGAGAAAGTAAAATAAAAGTTATTGTGTGTGTATGGTTAGCTTGTGATTCTCTAATAAGGAAACTGGATTCTCAGAACTCTTTTCCATACAATTTGGTATACTGGAAAGCAGTGACATAACTAGTACTCATAGGGGAATTATGTTGTTCCATTGTAAATAATTGTCCCCACCTATGAGTTTAATAAAAAGTGGTGATTGGCCAAAGGCAGACAGGAAGTGTGGGCAGGCTACCAGGCTAATATGACTCTAGGAACAGGCAGAACAGAGCAGAATGCCAGAGAGAAGCCAAAAGAAACAGAGGACAACTATGCTGCTCTGAGAAAAGGTATCAATCTGTGTGGGTGAACAGGATAAAAGTCATGGGCTAGATTAAGGGTTAAGAGTTAGCAAGTTATATGCCTAGGCCTTAGGCCTATCAGCCTAAAACTATTGTAAGAATCTGTGTGTCTCTGCAGGTCTGTGTGTCTCCGAGTCTAAACCTTGAAGCTAGGCCTGAAAGTCTGGGACATAAACCTCATACTACAAATGGCAGCCGAATGTGGGCAAAATATACCCACATAAAGCCATAGAAAGCTTAAAAAAATGGTATAGAGTTCAAAACAGGTTCTGAGTTGTGTCTCTCACGTGAGCCGTGGTGTGGTACAGAGACACCCTCGTGAAGCATGTGGGCTTGGGCTACAATGGCAGGCTTTTGGAGTATAGCTTAAGGTGTAAAATGGCTGGTTCCTGAAGTCTCACAGGACCCTGAATAGAAGAAAAAAGTTGTAAATGATGGATTTAAGATTTCTGTTAATAAGGACAAAAAGAGAATAGAGTCAAAGATGGCTTCTTAGTGGTGATATGTTCTTGGATCAGCTCTGTTTGCTGGAGACAAACTGAGGCTCAGCTTTTTTTTTAAGAGAAACTTCCTGATTAAGCCTTAGAGGCAAAACACTTGTGAGTCTTTTAAGAGGTCCTGCTGCCAAATACTTAAAGGAGTTAATGAGCAGCAGATGGCAAAGCTTTACTTGGTAATTATATGGAACCTAAAATTCCCCAGAGTACCTGTGCTAAAAAGATAAATTCTATGAAATTAGTCTGGGAACTGGGTGGAGCCATCCATCCAGCCTACCAACCTTTAATCCTTAGCCATAGACCTTGGCAGATTAAAGGTGTGTTCAGAAACTGAAAGGAATAGAAGAATCTGGGTGGAGTCAATCTCCCTAACCAAGCAAAGATGTGGTCAGAGACAGAAAAAGTTAAGAAATAAATATACAGTAAAGACAGGTTGTTAAAAAGTCTAAGTGGTTTACAATGTGTTGAAAATAAATATACATATATAGGCTTAGAGAAAGAAAGAAAAGGTAGAGAAAGCCCTTAAAAAAAGAAATAAAGTAAAAGAAAAATAAGCCACGTAAAGATGGAAAAGACAAAGAGTGTCTGGATACTGTATAATACTGTCTTATCTTTAAGCCCCTTGACTGATAATGACTTAGTAAAATCTGATAAAAGACAGTTGATTATGAATGTTGTTGGAGTAATTCAACCTATATATTGTGTAAATGAGTTTACTTTAAAATTGAAATGCAAAGATATGCTACTTTGGAGAAGAGGTTTTCTTTTTATTTTCACAGAAAATGAGAGGCTGTGGATTTATTTCTGGATAAAGAACATAAAGTTTGATAGAGGAAGACCCCCTGAAAAATCTTCAATGGAAATGTATGGCCCAGGTGATTCAGCATTTCAGAACACATCTGTTGAAGTTTCCAGAGCTCTGTATCCAGAACAATTTCAAGGAGACTGTTTGAGGTGACCCCAGCTTTACATATTATTCTACTAAAGTCTTGTGCATAATCCTATACTTTTCTTTGAATTCTCATGAGATTTCCAGCACCCCTATTCAGCAGGAAGCAGCCTAGAGCTACGCCCACATTCCCAAAACATGGATTATGGATGTTTTTGTTTATTTACAGCTTTGTTTATATGTTGTTATAGATAAGGGGGGAAAATATTAGATTTGGAGTTCTTTTTGTTTTAAAAGGAGAAAAGGGGATATGTAGGAGGATTATGTTGTTCTATTGTAAATAATTGTCCCTGCCTATGAGTTTAATAAAAAACATTGATTGGTGATTGACCAAAGGCAGACAGGAAGTATGGGTGGGGCTATCAGGCTAAGATGACTATAGGAACAGGCAGAAGAGCAGAATGCCAGAGAGAAGCCAGAAAAAAACAGAGGAAAATTATGCTGCTCTAAAAAAAGGTACCAAGTCGCATGGCTGAATAGGATAAGAGTCATGTGTTATATTAAGGGTAAAGAATTAGCAAATTATATGCCTGGGCCTTAAACCGATCAGCCTAAAACTATTGTAAACATTTGTGTATCTATGTGGGTCTGTGGGTCTGCGAGTCTAAACCTTGAGGCTAGGCCCAAAAGTGTGGGTCAGAAACCTCATACTACAGTATCATATCAATAAGGAGATTGAAAGTGGATATATTTTAAAAACACATGGACTTACAAATTGTCTGACTCAGAAATAAGTAGAGTGGAGAATGGTATACTTGTCTCTGCCCATAGCAGGTCTGTGCTTTTTTGACTGATTTACCTGGAGTGTCTAGTACAGCAATGTACATAATAAAATGCCAATCAACATTATAGAATATCTTGTAATGCCTATATGATTAAATTAGATGTAATCTCTAAGTAACATTTTTGTATAGTTTTGTACCTTTCTTCTATTTGAGAAAAGCCCCAAAGATTCATTATTCTCAATAAGCATTTTAACATGAAGTGTGTTTGCAACTTGCATTGTTAAGAACTCTTATGCATGAGAACAAAAGAAGGTAGTTCCTCAGCTAAAGTTGAAAGACACAATGGGACTCTGGCAATCACCAGGAGCCTTCTTTCCTATTTGTCACTTTTTTTTTTCCCTAACCTTATACTTTGACTTAAACAAAACTCATGGTTTCCTTACATTGTTGCTCCACTTCTAAATAGCATCCCCTTTAATTCAGCAGGTTAAGAGTTAGGGGTCTGTGGTACTTAATGAAAATGTCTCCATCTAGTGGTTGCAAAAGAAACTAAAGAGAAGTTCCCCAAAGGGGCTTGATTTTGAGCTAAGGTCAGCGAAAGAAGTTTATGTTGACTGATGCAAAGACAATGCTAGGGATGGGGATAAATTAAGAAATTGGTTAAGAAAATAAATTATTATTGGGAAACATAAGCCAAATATTGAAGATGAATAGCATTAAATCATTTAATAACAACAAAATGAATATGAATACATAATTAACAAAAATATGACAAAATCAATACAATCGATTTTTACTTCTCCATGGACTTTATGATATCTCTATAAAACAGTGGATTTCTATGAATGATATAAAATTTTTATGTACTTGAACTGTAATCATACTGAAGCCAAACTCTTCTGCCCTGGCTGAAACAACTGGCTCATAATACCCAACACACTTTAAATGCCTTGAAGTGTGTATATAAAGATGATTTAAAATGGAGGTGAATGTTGAATAAAGGTCATCACTACTCAATGATGTAAATGATTGTAGTCATAAAGATTAACGTATTTAAGTATGGAGGGTGAATGTACTGTAAGATAACCATTTGTGGACTGGGACGATTACTTAGGTAAAGAGAGTTATTGATATGCCATCATGAAGTCCTGTTTTGGATATACACCTATGTAAAAAGTCAGGTGTGTTCATATGTGATTCTCTGTAACTCCAGAGCTAAGGATGTTTGTGTAGTCAGGGGGATTGCTGGGGCATGCTGAATAATACCCAAGCTTTATATTCAATAAAAAATCTATACTCAAGGTAATATGACAGACTTTATAGAGAAGGACACCCAATGTGCACCAAAATACCCATAAAATATGACACACACAAACCAAAAAGATGATGCTGTGATCTGACTCTTTTGCTGTCGTGGAAAACATAAACAGAATGTCTATTGCATTGTGCTCAAGCCAGCCAATGTCTGTGGTTTACAATTATTGCATAATTCAAAGTACTTTTGCACAAATGTGTCCACTCTGGAAAACAATCTAAAGAATATTCAATTAGTATCTGAATTTCATACTAGACATGACCCTATAGTGTTTTAATCGGCTCTTGTTGAATGTTTTTATTAGCATGGCATTTTTCAAGAAGTAAAATGTACTTCTGCTACATTCTGACTGGAATGAGTTCTATAATTGTTAAGTGCCTATTAAAAATACTCACTAACAAACAGGAAGAAAACAAAAAGAAATAGTTAATCTTGTAGTTGTTTGTTTTCTTGCCTAATAGCTATTCTGTTTGAAAGAAAAATAGTATCTAACCTCTAAATATCATCTGGAACTCACAAAGTACTACTTAATGTTTCTGCCTATATACCAGGCAGTGTTTTAAACTGATTTATTAGTGGAGAAATCTCACAACCTTGTAGAGTGTAATTTCAAAAGTTAAAAGAACTTTTTCTATGGCACCTGTTTACTACATGTGAACAATGAATAATATGATGCATGTGAGGGGCATAATTAGACTTGATTATTTGAAATTAATGATTCACTATTAATGAGCTTTTCTAATTGTGTGTTCTACAGAGATAACTGGCCCATGTAATGCTGTGTAGATTTAACTGAAACCTGAAGATTGTCTCAGAGACAAACTGCAATGTAGAGTTGCCATGGTAACAACAACAGGAAGACCCAGTCACCTTTAGGTAGGCTTTATAGAAGAGGTGAGGGAGTAAGGAGAAACAACTGCATCTTGGTAAAGATTTAACTTCCACTCATATTGAGTTTGAAGAGAGAAAAAGTATAGGACCCTTCTGCTGATGTTTGACATTGGGCAGACCAGCTTTATACTGAGAATCTTGTGGAACCAATATAAGGAGTTGTTTTTTTCCAGTTTCCCACTGAGAAGTTCTCTGGGATAAAAATCATACTTGAAGTGATGAAATTCTCATAAAATTCAGGATACAAAGAACTATTCTTCTCTGCAGCTTATTTGTAAAAAGTGCTTTATTATATAGACAATTACTGAGTTTTCTTTTCCTCTCTTCCCTTAGATCAGTAGCACAGATACAATTGTTTATGGGAAGAAGATACATACTGGCAACAAACAACTAAAAAATACTGCACATAATCAGTCCACATACACATGCCAACCTTTTGTTTTTGTAAATTAATCTATTACAATCATTTTGTCTTCTTTGGCCTTTCCTCTCAGAGCCTGGGAATAGTATTTTTAGTACTGTTCTCTCAGAAAACTTCTTAATCTTTCTTAGTTAATACTTTATTTATTTATTCTGTATCACTGAGTTTACATCAGTGCTTTTGACCTGAAAACTTCCATAGGGGGCTGAATAAAATTATTTTCTGGTCTTGGTTTTCCCACTTAAAATGTATATACTTATTATGTGCTCTGTTTTCCACTGTTATTTTAAACTGGATTTGCTGTCAAGTTTAATCAATATATATTCCACAGAATAGTGGGAGAATTTTCTCTTCTGGCATTTTTTTTTGTGAGTGGATAACACAAAAGGTACATGCCACATAGACACATAGAGTATAAAATCCTAAAATATCAAATGAAATTAAATGATGATTTTTATATTTCATACATAAAATGACATCCAGAAATATTTTAAGAGATGCACTGATAGACATCTCTCTGGCCCCAAACTTATGGAAGTTTGCAAATACTACTTGGAAAATATAATTCAATATCACAATTCTGACTGATGTTAATATCAAATGCTGGCATCCATTTGTGTTCGGTAATGTATTCAGCAAAGCATGAAGTTTAACAGAATGGACTATACTGAGAAACTTCCCTGAGTCCTTGTTGTAGCTACATCATTTACAAGTTACAAATCAAGATTTAATTAATAAAATAATAAATTCTTTCAAGATAGCATTCTCATGTGTATTATGGGATATTCTACTATGTTTCACCACAGCACAGCACAGGAAGATTTTATGGTGTTGTTCGTGTAAAAAAATAATCCTTGCTTTTAATTAATTTTCTTTACTTTTTTGACATAAAGTCTCAGTAGGACTCAGATAGGACTTGAGCATGTCATTCTCTGGCTTCATTATCCTGAGTATTGGGATTTCAGAAATGTATAGCCATGCTCATCTTTCTTTAGCAATAATTTAGCAATTACTTACATGGCAAGTATATTTCTAGGATCTGTGGGTACGTGAAGAGACAGAAGAATCAGGGTGTAATGTCATGTAGTTCATATTTTTACTGGTGAAGACACTGAAGAAACTATAAAAGGCAGTATGTCACAGGGTACTAAGCTCTCTGTAAATGAATAAACAGGAAATGAAAAATAGAGTAACTGTGCTCCATTTTAAATCCCCTGGAGGAATTAGGAAAGGCATTTTTACCTGTTATACATATTTGGAAACTATGTTAAAGGAAATGAGAGGACAGGCCTTGAAAGAAGGTGGAGGACATCTAAAAGAGGAAGCAAGTGCAAGTATGGTGAGTAAAGAACATATTTAAGGTTTTCAGAAAGTTCAGCAAGGCTTCCATGGTTAGCACAAACAGATAGTTGAGGAAGGCATAAATAGAAAAGGCCAAAAAGTTTAGTGGTATTTATTTCTAAGAGATACTGTGATTGGCTGTAAGAAATAGATTTTGCTCTTTATGAGAGAAAATGTTACTAAGGTATTGACAAAGAAAAATATCATGGTTTAAGATATATCATAGACTCACATATGGATATTTGGTGACAGTAGATTAGTACATAGCACATGGAGAAAGTGAGAATAGTTAGAAGCATCTGAACTAAGTTGATGTAGTACATATTCATTTAAGATGTGATGGAAGTAAACAAGTTAGAAAGAATGGCACAAATGTAGTTAAAAGTCACTCAAAAGCCATAGATGATGATAATGATGTTTTTTCACAGTTAGAGATACTAGCTACAGTTTACTAATTTTGATAAAAGAAAAAAAGACTACATTGTAATAGAAAATATTAAGATTCTTATTTTGTTCAAATGTACATTCATGGTAGCACAAATCAACAGCCTTGTCTTTAGACATATAATAGCTGTGTCTGCATGGTACCAAAATAGCTAGTGGAAAAGTTTAAACTTTAGTCATCAGATAAAAATAGCATAATAGGCCTCCTAGACACAACAGGGCTGTTGCACATATGAACTCACAGAGGCTGTGGCAATATTCACAGAGCCTGCTTATTTCTGCACCAGACACATTCCTAGAGCTGAGGGGAGAAGTGGACTTATGGCATCATCCTGACCCAAAACTATATCCAATTGATTAAGCTCTCAGAAATAAAATTTGTTTTCATCAAGAGATTCTCACTATCGAAATAAAGTACTCTGAAAGATAGGCCCCATGCCCAGCAGTAGAAGGCCAATGGAAAAAGAAGTCAGGGATATCTTTGGAGGTTCTTTGTCTCATTGTTTTAAGTAAGAACTCGTCTTTCTTTCTTTCTTTCTTTCCTTCTTTCTTTCTTTCTTTCTTTCTTTCTTCCTTCCTTCCTTCCTTCCTTTCTTTCTTTCTTTCTTTTTTCCTTCCTTCTTTCCTTTCTTTCTTTCATTTATATTATAGGCCCTTTTACAATATATTACAGCTTACAGTTTTGTGTTTTGTTATGGCAGTTCTGTCAGTCTCAGCTTCTACATACATATCTTATGTTTTTTTTTTGACTCTTTTTCTTATTTGGTTGTTTTGTCATATTCTGAATTGTTTATCTTATTTTATCATTATTCCTTAGATCCTTTTATTTCCCAAAGGAGAGACAGAAAAGGTATGGATCCAAATTAGAGGTGTGGTTTAGAGAAGCTGGGAGGAAAACTATAACCAGGATATATTGCATAAAAATAATGTATTTTCTTTATAAATAATTTATTTTATTTATTTTTCTCTCATGCTTTATATCCCAACTGTATTCTACCCTTCATCTCTTTTCCCCAGTCCACCCTACTTTACTCTCCCCCAGATCCATTGTCCCATCATTTCTTTTCAGAAAAGAGAAGACCTCTCAGTGATTTCAACTGAACATGACACACACCAAAAAAAAAAAAAAATGCAGTAAGATTAAGCATAAACCTTCATAGCAAGGCTAGATGAGGTAGCACAGGAGAAAATGGTCCCCAAATCAGACAAAAGAATTAGCAACACACCACTTAAAAACAGTAAGCTCCTTCTTTTTCTTCGAGAAAACACAAAATGAAAGATGATGCTGGTGCAGCGGGAGGGCCTTGAGGACCCAGGGGCCTAGGATTAGGAGGCGGCAGTGGCTTCCATGAAGGATTCTGCAGTGGCCTTAGGGGCCATAGTTGTGGGTGAGGCCATGTGGCTCATGCAGGTAAAGCTGAAGACATGGAGTGGGTTCCTATCATGAAGTTTGGCTGCCTGGTTAAGAACATGAAGATAAAGTCCCTGGATCTACCTGTTTTCCCTTCCCATTAAGGAATCCGAGATTATTGATTATTTATTTCTTCCTGAGCACATCCCTAATGTGCTCATGAAGAACTTCATGTGCTCATGAAGTTCTAAAGATCATGCCAGTCAGTGCAGAAGCAGACTCGGGCTGGCCAGCAGACAAGGTTCAAGGCTTCTGTCGCTATTGGGGACTACAATGGTCATGTTGGTCTCGGTGTTACGTGCTCCAAGGAGGTAGACACTGCCATCCAAGGGGCCATCATCTTGACCAAGCTTTCCGTTGTCCCTGTGTAGAAAGGATACTAGGGAATTAAGATTGGCAAGCCCTGCACTGTTCAGTGCAAAGTGACAGGCCTTTGTGGCTCTGTGTTGGTACATCTTATCCTCTTCTCCAGAGGTACTGGCATGACATCTGCTCCTCTGCCCAAGAAATTATTGATGATGCTACATATCAGCCAGGGGCTGGACTGCCACCATGGGCAACTTTGCCAAGGCCACCTTTGATGTTATCTCTAAGACCTACAGGTATCTGACCGGGAACCTCTGAAAGAAACTGTGTTTACCAAGTCTCCTTATCAGGAATTCACTGACCATATTGTGAGAGTTTGCTCAGAGGACTCAGGCTTCAACTGTGGCCACCATATAAGGGTTTTATACAAGAAATAAAAAGTGAATTAAGTACAAAAAAACCACACTAAGCTGAAGAATCATAGCTTGTATTCAGAGTACCTAGCATAGGTCATTGTGGGTTACATTGTTGCTTCTTCAGTCTTTGTTAGCCTCTATCACTCCTGCTTAATTGATTCTGTGGGCAATGCTCTCTTGGTGTTGTTGACTTCTCTTAATCTTTCCCCTCCTGCAGAGTTTTTGAAACTCATCCTAGTGTTTGTCAGTAGGTGTCTGTATAAAGAAGTTTCTGGCTTGACCTAACCCTATGTCTGGACCAGCAGTCCAAGTAATTACACAAAGTCATATATTAATTATATGTTGGTTTTCTTATGGCTCAGGCATGTTCCTATCTAACTATTGTACTTTTAGTTAACCCATAATTTATATCTATGCTTAGCCAAAAGGCTTGGTACCTTTTCTCAGAGCAGTATTCTCATCCTGCTTTCTTTGCATCCCATTGTCATCTATTCCTCTGCTCTTCTAATTCCCAGAATTCTCCAGGTCTGATTCCTCTGACTCTACACCATGTCTAGATACTTGACCAATCATATAGAACCAATATTTACAATAACAAATATTTACAGTGTATAAAAGCATAATTACACAGCATGTCCCTACATCTGGGAGCTTCTATAGCTAGGCAGTGATACTAAGAGTGTAGCAAAATATCATTAGAAATTATTCCTTTGATTTTTCCTTTCACTTGGTGTTTGGTTCACAGTAGGCCTCTTAACCATCCAGCTTCTGGATTCTGACCCAGTTGCGGAAAATGGCTAGTACAGATTCCATATTCTCCATTACTAGGAGTTCATTTTAGGGTTACACCACAGGTTCTAGAAAGTCTTAACTGCACTATGTTTACATATATCCCCCTAAATGCACACCAGTTTCAAATGCCTCTACAAATACTATCTCCCTTCATTATTCTCTACCAAACATGATCCCTTCTATTTTTGCTTCCCCTCAACCAAAAGATCTGTTCTCTTTCCCCTTTTCAGAGAAATCCATATGTCTCACCAGGAGCTTTTCTTTTTATATAATTTCTCTTGATCTTTGGATTGTAGTATGATTAGCCGTTTTTAAAAGGTAATATGTGGCCTTTAAGTGAAGGTAAAATGAGCTTAATTTTAATAAAAAAGATAAGAAAAAGAGAAGAGAAGTAGTTTTATTTGCTAAGTTCATAAAAATTAAAAAACTAAGTTGTTCAACAGTTGATTGTAAAATTAATTTCAGTTAAATTGTTAATTTTATTCCATAGTAAGATATGCTCATTATAGAAGGAGTTAAAATAAAAAATATTGAAAGTTTAAAAATTATGCCCACACACTATATATGCCATATATTTTCCAATTTATTGTGTTTTTCTGCTACAATTACCACTACTTTAAACCTTCGATATTTAATGCAAATATAGTTTACAAATGTGCACTTAATTTTACAAAACATTAATTGAATATTTTATCTACATTCTTAAATTTTGTATATTTTTTGCTATATATGCACAGTATTGTATTAATATGGGTCACAGTTTACTTTATTGTGAGAGAATTTCAAAGATTGTGTTCATACTATAAATGGAGTTAGAGTGCTATCATTATGTAAACCTTTAAGTAAAAATATACAGTAAAAAGAGGGGGTGTGTTTGTGTGTGTGTGTGTGTGTGTGTGTGTGTGTGTGTGAGGGAGGGGGAGAGAGAGAAAGAAGTTTATATATGCTAAAATTGATAAGTAATACAAAAGAAGCTGTTACAGTGAGGTTTCTTGGTCCTGGGGTGGACAGAGGTCCAGACACACAGATCTGCAGCCCCAGACCCTTAGCCACCCACCTCTGCTTAGGCCCTGAAAATGACTCAGACGCTTATGTTAAGTTCATGCTGTTTGGCCTATAGCTAAGGCACATTGCTATCTAGCTCTTACATCTTAACTCAACCCATTCTCATTAATCTATCTGCCACGTGGCCCATGGCTCACCTGTGTTCTTTACATGCTTCTTCTTGGGCAGCTGGCTTTGTCTGTCCGATTCTGCCATGTTTCTCCCTCCTACCTATGTTGTGATTTCTCCTCCTACTTTTTCTATGGTGCCTGTCATGGGTCAAAAAAGTTCCTTTATTTAAAGATTGATATTCACAGTATACAGAAAGACATTCCCATATCACCTCCCCCTTTCTGTCTAATAAAAAGAAAGGTTGCAATTTCAACATAGCAAAATTACATATAACAAAATAGCCATCAAGCAAGAATTACAGTTACAATATTTAGTCTGATATGGGAATGCCTTTCTGTATGTTGTGAATATCAATCTTTAAATAAAGGAGTTGTTTTGGGCCATGACAGGCACCATAGAAGAAGTAGGAGGAGAAATGAGAACATAGGAGAAGCAGTGTGGAGTCAGGCAGACCGAGCTGAAGCCCAAAGGAGCAACATGTAAGGAACACAGGTGAGCCACAGGCCACGTGGCAGACAGATTAATAGAAATGGGTTGATTTAAGATATAAGAGCTAGCTAGCAATGTGCCTGAGCCATAGACCAAACAGCATAAAGTTAATATAAGCATCTAAGTCATTTCTGAGGGCCTGAGCTGCAGCAGCGGCGGGCAGCTGGGCAGCTAAGCGGTCTGGCGCAGCAGGTCTGTGGGTCTGGGCCTCTGGCCACTCAGGACCAATAAACCCCCATTGCTACACTAGTCTATTTGTATTTAGCAAAATTAAAGAAAATACTCTATCATCTACTTTATCCTGTGAATCTAAAGTTTCATCTCCAATATATCAAATCGCTAAGAAAAACTATACCTATAACTATCTAATCTTCAGCTACATCAAAGACCACAGAAAGATATATTTACCCAGGTAAACTGTAAGTGCAAATAACTTCCAAAATCTAGAAATGACAGAGATCATACCTATCTGCCTGTCACCAGTCACCAAAAGCTTCTTTATAAAGTTGGGGCATCCATCTTCAGCCTACAGGCCCAGAGTCTCTTTTCATTTCAGTGAAGCAGGAAATCTCTCTGCCCATTCTGGTATAATTCATCAGTTGCTTCTCCTTGAGTCCTGAAGAAAGTCTGACAGTTTTCTCTGCAAAGCAAGAACTTTCTGCCAATGTTCACAGGTCACTTTCCTATGGAACATGCATGTCCAGTTTAAACAGCATACTGTCAAGCAGTCAGTATAAGAGCAGGTTCATGTCCAGTGGCTAACCATTGCCACAAATAGACTCCATATGGAATTTGTTTGATGCCCATTTTTATCTTGAAGTAAATTGGTGCTGCCAGGAGATCTGTCTCATTGTCCAGAAAAGTCTAAGTTCTTAAAACATTTTAAATGCCACATTCTGTAGGTCTTAGAAGTGTTTGAAGATCACATATCTAATTGAATTATATCTTTGTATACCTAAAAATTTAACTAACATGCATTTAATTATACATTACAAATTTAAATCAGTCACATAAACATCATATCTTAAACAAGAGTAGAAAAATACATACAGCATGAAAGAATTGACCTTAAATTTGTATCCATAAACCAAAATCCATACCAATGTAAAACATTTTGAGATTAACAGCTTATTTCCTGATCTAAGTAAATTCAATAATCTAATTTTTTAAAACATTATTCATATACCATATCCTCTTTTTCTTCTTAGAAAGAGATTAGCTATGACCATTAACAATTTATAATGAAAAAAAAAACATTTATAAACAATATTTTGGGAATTTTGGCATAGTTTTCCATTGAAGCAAAAGCTTAAAGATGTTCTTGTTAATTTTAAGTTAAAGACTCTTCAGAGATAAAATTTAAAGATTAATATAAATTTCAAAAGGAAAAAATGTAATAATCCCAAGTGAAATTCTAAATCATAAAACCATAGGTCATAAAATATTAATGAAGAATCAATTGTTTTTAAATACTGAGTGAACTGAAATCAAATGATTTCAGGCTGTGCATTCAATTAGATATGATATGGACATTGTCAGTAAACATCATGAAAGATACTCATTAATAAAATTACAAACCCTGGCATTTAATGTAGTTTTGAGAGTACATGAGAATTAAATCATGATCCAAGATACTTATCTGTGTTTTCCCTATTATCTCAAAAATTTGGCTCAAGCTATACTAGGCACTTTTATGTAAGATGAGCTTGAATAAATAGCAAATCCACCTATGTCCCATTCTTCTCATCTATTTCAGAGAAGTTAGAAAATTCCCTTAAGATTTTTTAAAATGAGATCATACAAATAGATTGATTTGGGACATTTGACTTGTTTTGTGAAACAAAGGCAAATATTTACCAAGGGAGCAGAGAACTGTAAACAACTAACCAAACATCAGCATATGTCTTCCTATCTGAAGGTGAGTTTGGTAAAAGAAACTGCAGGCAGTTTACACCATGAAGGTGACAATGATGATAAACTTCTAAGAACAGAGTAAGTAGTGTTCTATTGATTTTGAATGCTTAGGCATAATTTAGGTTCAGGTGACATTATCTGACTTGGAGGATGGAATATTAGGAAGTGAGGGGATGCTCACTTGATTTTGCAGTAATAAGCAAGTGTATGTTTTACATAAAGAAATGTAAACATTCTATAGTTTCTGGCTCCATACAAGTACTGAGAAGTAATAAGTATCACCCAAAAGAAATGATAATAGAAAAGACATTGAGTTAGATAGAATTTGGCTAGGATATGCCAAAAAAAAGTATTATCACATGATTTTTAATATATAAGATAAAAGAACTACTTAGTTTGAATTACTGTCTCTGGAGGAATTTCAAATTCCTCTACCAATAAAATATTCTAGTTAAAATTGTAGCATGGAAGAAAAGTACTCTCATTAATGAGTTTTCTCTAATGCTGAAGTTTATTTGGGCATCTTAAAAATTAATTTGTTAAATAGGTTTCAAAAATTTTGTCCTCAAGCAACAATATGTGTACTGGTGAGCATAAATATTAGTATATGTGCAAATATACATGCATATGTAAGTGTCATACTTTTGTTGTTTATGTATAAAATTAAAAATATTATTTTTTCATATTTCTCTAATTTATAAAAAATAATTTATATAATATCTATTGCTTATATAAACTCATTTACAAACCTACTTATGTACATACATTGTTACTACTTTACAATTACTTTACAATTACAACTTGCTTTAAATTTTACAACCACCCCTGCCATATCTGCCTTTCAACATAGGAAGAAATCATGCTTCAAGAAGTAATGAAACATGGTAAAGTCACACAGTCAAGAGGAGATTAAAGTGAAATTAAAGCAGGCTCATGCAAATAAGCTGAAATTTTTAGCAACTTGTGTTCTACATTTTTTTATTCTGCAGTACAAGCCAGAAAAAATAAGAAAACTGTCTCATGAATATGTCCCTCACAGGGATGTTTCAAACAAGAAACAAAAGAAAGTATGTCTCATAAGTAGAAACTCAAGTGTGATTTTAATTTGTGGCAGATGCTATCTTTTTCAAACAAAATAAAGTAATATTTCAGAATAAGTAAAGGAAAACAAGTTTTAATATTAATTAGATATTATTAACAATTCTAAGCATCTGGTTAATAGAAATATCCTTTATATAGGCATATTTAAATTTTCTTTCTAAACAGGATCTCAAAACCATATTTTCAGGTGGAAGTTTCCTTGAAAACGGAGTGTGAGAAGTAACTTTCATCAACAAAAAGTGCTGTGAATTGTATCTTCAACTTCACTATGCAGGTCTTTCAAAAATTAACTAGAATTTTAGCCATGTCTCCCACAAATAGATGTAGTTGATTATATTTGGTGAGAAGGGACCATATACAAGAGCTTATTTTTTTAAAAGCAACATTATTTGCTATTACTCTGCCAAATAGGATAGTATAATTAGTCCTTAATGGATATGAGATGAATATTATGAGGGATCAATCAACTGAGATTTCCTTTATAATCAACAATTTATTTAGTCTACAATGATGTCATTTTAGTTACCCTCAAATAATTTAATAAAATGAATGAAACCTCCTTTTAGATGTATAGCTGATTCACGAATCAAAAATACAGTAATCTCTGTCTTCTGATGGAAATGGTAATAATTCTATCAAGAAATGTTTCTGTAAGTATCTTCTTTGCAGATACTTTTCTTATCATTTTGATATTTTTATTCATTTGAGATAATTTTGTCCTTAGGTGGTATTTTTAAAGTTTCAAAATAATGACATGAGTGCCATTGTATTCTTTCTGATTCCGTGAACTCTTTTTTAAAATTTGCGGATATGCTTTTGTATATTTTTAAAGCACATGCCAAAATTCTAAAAGTCTACCTTAACCAAATTATTCCTGGAATGGTTTTCATTATTCTGGATAGCTTTTATTGCTTTTTAAAACAGACTGTATTTTAGAAAGTATTTTTATTGTGTTTCTGCCAATCACAGGACACAATTTTATTCCCAATGGCAAACATGCATATGTAGCTGCTTTCAACAAAGTAAAGTGAGAAAATTATTTTATATTATATATTGCTGCTGAAAGAATCAGCTATTTACTGGCATCTGAGGGTGACTTGATTCAGTACTAATTTTCTTTTTATCTTTTTTTTCTTATTTTGGCATTTTTTGAAAGTAGATTCTTATCTCTAACAACACAAGCTGACTGTAGTTGTCCTTCCCCGACTCCCATTCCTCTTAGCTCCATCTCCAACCCCTCTCTCCAAGATCCACTTATACCCAGTTTCCCCTCAGAAAAGAAGAGGCTTCCAAGAAAACATAACCAGACACAACAAAACAAAGTTCCATAAATAATGTGAAGACCCTCATACCAAGGCTAGACAAGGCAACCCAATAGGAGAGAGAAATTATGGGCAAAGAAATCAGAGACAGTCCCATCCGAAATCTGCTGATCTTTAAATTTTTCATATAAAATTATAATAAGAATCATCCACTGGCAATTGATTAAATAAAATAGTTAATATTTATTAAAGATTTTATATGAAACACTCACTGATACAAGATTGAACCTTAGTGCAACTCAGGGAGCGTTGAAATGTTCCAAAGAGCAGTCTCACAATCTTTCCTGAAATAGCATGGGGAACACACAAGAAGGGCAGGAAGTATGTGACAAGTCTTCAAAGGGGGCTGACCTCTCCCCATACAGGAGACATCAAGACCTAAAAGCCATGCCTCTAGGTCTTGTGGAATATTTGTACATTGTATAAAGTTATATTTTCCAGGATTGAGGTAATAATTAGCTAAATGACAAATATCCAGGAAGGAGGTATGGGCAAGACTTCTTGGCAGTTAGAGGAAGGAGGAGGGGGAATCTAGGCATATGAGAGTTATATCAGGATATATGGAAGAAGCAGGATGTGCAGAACACGGCATGACATAAATTGATAGACCGTGGATAATTTAAATTATAATAGCTAGTTAAAAACAAGCCTAAGCTGAGTCTAAGATTTCATAATTAATAATTTCCATGTCATAATCTATCAGCTGGCAGCCCAAAGAAAATCTGACTACTTGCATATATTTTTGACAGAATATTTTAGTAAATTCTGTACAAGCATGTTATTTTAAACCAGGGTATTATTGACTTTAGGGAATAAATATCTTAGGGTTTGTCAGTGCTATGATCACAGAACTTTGCTACTGTACCCTAAATATATCTATATATCTATGCCTCAATAAAACTTATTATAAAAGCAAGCACTCTGGCAATTATTTTATAAAAACTTTATAATGTGATCTTTCTGGATACATGTTACTAAAATATACACACATTCGGACTTACTGCCCTTCCAATATAAGCAAACTGTTTTAATAGTTATTGTAACCTAAATCTTGTATGAAATTTCTAATAGCTTACACTTAAAGATTATTTAATTATTTCCTTATGATATAATGGCACTTTTGTATAAACTACTAGATACTTAAAGAGACAGTCAGTTGCATTGTTTCAGAATATTATAGGGATAAGATTATAGTTATCTTCATCATTAATTGAAAATCAAGTTAAATTAGTATTTTAACTGCTTGTTTCTAGAAATGGCTTCATTATAATTATGTTGTAGCATGGTTTCTGGTTCCTGGGTGGCCAGAGACCCAGAACCTGCCATGTCAGACCCCTTAGCCGCCCGCTGTTCAGGTCCCCAGAAATGACTCAGATGCTTATATTAAGTTCATGCTTTTTGGCCTATGGCCATTGCTAGCTAGCTCTTACATCTTAAATCAACCCATTTCTATGAATCTGTCTACCACGTAGCCCATGGCTCATCTGTGTTCCTTAAATGTTGCTCCTTTGGGCTTCAGCTCAGTCTGCCTCTGACTCCACCCTTCCTTTCCTACCTATTCTAATTCTTCCTCATACTTCTTCTATGGTGCCTGCCATGGCCCCAAACAGCTCCTTTATTTAAAGATTGAGATTCACAGCATACAGAAAGGCATTCCCACATCATAATTATTTGTAAAATAACACATAGTCTGAAGGCACTTTTCCATATATACATGTATTCTGTGGTCACACTTGCAAGGTATTTTAAGGTTAGCAAATGTAGCCTTATAAATTCTCTTTACATTATACTATAGTAAATATTAATGACCCATTGTGAAGGTGGTAGAGGTGTCTAAAATTTGTTTTTAAAAATAATCACCTGAGCTCTTAAAGTAGTACATAATTCGCTTTATGTTTAGGGTATCTAAAAACATATTTGTAGGTTTACCTACACCTAACAGATTCACTTAAACTGAGCATTTCAATATTTATTTACAAATTCAGTCTTGTATTTCTTATTTTTATTTTACTAAGGTCATATAGAGTATGAAATAATTCTGTAAATAGGCTTCATCTAGTTTCCTGTTCATGATTTCAGGTTGAGACTCTATCAGGTAACTAGTAACTAAGTTTTTGCAATTTGAATGTATATTGATCCTTTAAACCTCTTTGTGGTCTGCTTCATATTACATTTACATGACTTAAGGTTTCTGTCGTAAATCAAGACCACTCTTAGCATTAAACTTTGGAGTATCCAAAGAGAAGTTAGGGACCCACAATGAAGATGACACCAAATCAGTGATAATACCACTAAGCTGTTAAACACCACCCATAGATTGGCTTATTACTACAAACTGCTCAGGACAATTTTACAGTAGGTAGCTAAAAAGGTCCAGCCTCAAAGACTACTCTAGCGAGGACTTCAGATAAGCCTTGACTTTTCTCATTATGTAGAAACTAGACAAAGAATAATTAATAGAGCTATTGCTTCCAGAACTTGATAATTAACCCCAATTTTTCTCTTCAGGATCTCCTAAAATTGCCATCATATACAGACAATAGGAAGTAATTTTAAGAACATGACATATACATTCCCAAGAGGGGAAGAGTGTGCAAGTTTTTGTCTTTTAATGAGTTATTTATATCTGTCATTGTTTAGGGTGGAATGTTACAAGTTGATATCAGTAATGGTCATAAAACAACTTAACAAAAGATATTTGATTCAGGATGCTTATTTTAAAAATAAATAAAGGGGGATGTAGACATGTTAGGATAGAATGGTAGATTATTAAGTATACATTTAAAATGTGACTAAACATTTTAAAATAATATGGATTTTTAAATGATCATAGAAATTTTTTAGAACATGCTAGAAATATACTTCTACTCTTGTTCAAGGTATGTTACTTATACAACTCATTTAATAATGTAATAATGTAATTCAAATTTCTAGTCCTTGAAAACTATTATTACAATCTATTTAGGATAATAAAGAAATTCTGGTTAGTAGTTAACTATTATAATCAAACTTGTATTCATACTATTTTTTTAAGTCAAATAAATGGTCTTTAAACACTTCAGAGATCTACAGAATATGGCATTTAAGATGCTTTAAAAACATAGGTTCCTTTTTAAAAAATTCACAAATAGACTTGTTTAGTCCTGTAACCATTGATCTACTTTGGAGAAGATGATGGACATTGAAGTAACTCCCTACTTTCTTTGGGGTAAATGTTAGCCACTGGGTAAGAAATTGCTCTTGCCTTGACTGATGACAGTATGCTCTCCAAATTAAACAAGCAGGAGACAAAAGAAAGTAACTACCAAACATTGCTAAGACATAGTAGGTCAGCCTTTTAGAATATCCTGATTCACAGAAAAGCCTGTCCAATATGCTAGGACTGAAGGCCAAGAGTGGGTACCCAAATATTACAGAGGAACCTTGGGTGAATGTTCAAGCAGCAAGATGTTTCTGTAATTTCTCATAATTTCTTGGAAGTTGTTTTCTGTAGTACGAGGTTTCTGGCCCAGACTTTTGGGCCTAACCTCAAAGTTTAGGTCCGCAGACCTGGAGACCCACAGTCCTGCAGTCCTACAGAGACACACAGATGCTTTCATTAGTTTTTGGCTGATCAGCCTCAGGCCCAGGCAAATCACTTGCTAGCTCTCTACCCTTCATCTAACCCATGTCTCTTGTTCAGCCCTGCAGCTCAGTACCTTTCTTTAGAGCAGCATAGTTGTCCTCGGCTTCCTCTGGCTTCTCCCTGGTGGTCTGTCTGGTGTTCTGCTCTCACAGATTTTCTTAGTCTGGTAGCCCTGCCTACACTCCCTGCCTGCCTTTGGCCAATCAGCTCTTTTTCTTAAACCAGTGGGTGGGACAATTATTTACCATGAAACAACACAATACCCCTACATATTCCCTTTTCTCTTTAAAACAAAAGGAACTCCAATTCTAAAATACTTTTCCCCCATTATCTATAACAACTGATAAGAAACACTGTAAATAAACACAAACATCCATAATCCATGTTTTGGGAATGTGGGCTACTTCCTGCTGAATGAGGGTGCTGACAATCTCATGGGAATCCAAAGAAAAATTTAGGATTATGCACAAGTCTTCAGCCAGTCTCCTTGAAATTGTTTTGGATTCAGAGCTCTGGAAACTTCAACAGAGGTGCTCTGAAATGCTGAATCATCTGGTCCATCCATTTCCATTGGAGATTTTTCAGGGGGTCTTCCTCTATCAAACTTTATGTTCTTTATCCAGGAAGAAATTCACAGTCTGTCATTTTCTGTGAAATAAAAGGAAAACCTCTTCTCCAAAGTAGCATATCTTTGCATTTCAATTTTAAAGTAAACTCATTTACAAAATATATAGGTTGAATTACTCCAACAACATTTATAATCAACTGTCTTTTAGCAGCTTTTACTAAGTCATTTTCAGTCAAGAAGCTTAAAGATAAGACAGTAATATACAGTATCCAAACATTCTTTGTATTTTCCATATTTACTTGGCTTTTTTATTTATTTATTGATTGAGTTATTGATTGATTGATTTATTCTATTTCTTTAAGGGCTTTCTCTACCTCTTTTTTCTTTCTTTATGCCTATGTATATATATTTTCAAAACACTCTTTACCACTTAGACTTTAAAAAAAAAAACTGTCTTTACTGTATATTTATTTCTTAACTTTGTCTCAGACCACACCTTTGCTTCTCTAGGGTGACTGACTCCACCCAGATTCTTCTATTTCTTTCTGTTTCTGAACACACCTTTAATCTGCCAAGATTAAAGGCTGGTATGATAGGTGGATGGCTCCACCCAGCTCCTAGTCTAATTTCATAGAATTTATCTTTTTAGCCCAGGTACTCTGGGAATTTTAGGGTCCATATAATCACCAAGTAAAGCTTTGCCATCTGCTGCTCATTAACTCCATTTAAGTATTAGGCAGCAGAGCCTCTTAAATGACTCACAAGTACTTTGCCTCTAAGGCTGAATCAAGAAGCTTCTCTTAAAAAAGCCAAGCTTCAGTTTGCCTCAGGCAAACAGAGCAGATCCATGAAAACACTGCCACTAGAAAGCCATCTTTGATTCTGTTCTCTTTTTCTCCTTATGAACAGAAACCTTAAATAAATCATTTAAAACCTTTTTCTTACATCTAGGCTCCCATGAGACTTCAGGAATGAGCCATTTTACACCTTAAGCTGCACTCCAAAAGCCTGCCATTGTAGCTGAAGCCAACAGGCCTCACCAGGGTGTCTCTGTACCACAGCTCATGTGGGAGACACAATTCAGAGCCTGCTTTTGGCTCTAGACCATTTTTAAAGTTTCTATGACTTTATGTGGGCATATTTGCCACATGTTGGGCTGCCATTTGTAGTAAGAGTTTAGGTTTCTGTCCCAGATTTTCAGGCCTATGTTTTCACTTCCTTCTTACTCAGGTAATATTTTTTTTCAGATCTCCAATGATTGAAGACTAGATAGTTACAGTTTTCCTTGTTACCAGATGCAGAAAAAATTCACTAAAGAGATGTAAAGTGGATAGGATTGAGAGACATTAAAAGAAAGTTTTGGAAATGCAAGTAGAAATGGAAAGCTAATTAGATATAACTTTGAACTCAACAAGATGAGAGAGATAATAGAATATTTTCTCTGAATTTGTTAAATGTTAATGGTCTAGACATTGCTAATGTAACCATCTGTTGTAGCGGGGGTTTTTTGGTCCCTGGTGGCCAGAAGCCTGGACCCTGCCATGCCAGAACCCTTAGTTGCCTGTTGCCACTGCTCAGGCCCCCAGAAATGATTCAGATGCTTATATTAACTCTATGCTGTTTGGACTATGGCTCAGGCACATTACGAGCTAGTTCTTACATCTTAAATCAACCCATTTCTATTAATCTGTCTGCCATGTGGCCCATGGCTCACCTATGTTCCTTACATGTTGCTCCTTGGGTGGCTTGCTTGATCTGCCTGACCCTGCTGTGCTTCTCCTACTTATTTTCTGATTTATCCTCCTACTTCTTCTATGCTGCCTGTCATGGCCCAAAACAGCTCCCTTTTTTTAAAGATTGATATTCACAGCATACATTAACCCACATCACTTCTCCCTTTCTGTCTAATCAAAAAAGAAGGTTTCCACATAACTTCTCCCTTTCTGTCTAATCAAAAAGGAAGGTTCCAATTTTAACATACCCAAATTACATATAATAAAATAGACATCAAGCAAGAATTACAGTTATAATATCTAGTATATTTGTATTTAGAAAAATTAAATACAATACTCTTGTCATCTACCTTATCTTTATGAATATAAAGTTTTATATACCATTTAAATGACTAAGAAAAACTGTACCTATAACTGTCTAATCTTCAACTATATCAAAGACCACAGAAGGATATACTTACCCAAGTAAACGGAAGTGCAAGTGACTTCTAAAATCTAGAAAGGGCAGAGATGACACCTATCTGCCTGGACAGTCACCCAAAGTTCCTTTATAAAGTTGGGGCATCCATCTTCAGCCTACAGGCCCAGAGTCTCTTTTTATTTCAGCGAAGCAGGAAATATGCTCTGCCTATTCTGGCACAGTTAACCAGTTGCTTCTCCTCGAGTCCTGAAGAATGTCTGACAGTTTTTTTCTGCAAAGCAGGAATCTGAAGGACCATCTCGGCCTGTTCTGCCAAAGTTCAGAGGTCATCTTCCTATGGAACCTGCATGTCCAGTTTAAACAGCATACTGTCAAGCAGTCAATATAAGAGCAGTTTCCTGTTCAGTGGCTAATCATTGCCACAAATAGACTCCATATAGAGTTTGTTCGATGCCCATTTTTCTCTTGGTGCTGCCAGGAGCAGATCTGTCTCACTTTCCAAAAAAGTCTAAGTTCTTAAAACATTTTAAATGCCATATTTTGTATGTCTTAGAAGTATTTGAAGATTACCTATCTAATTGAATTATATCTTTGTATACTTAAAAATCTAACTAACATGCATTTCTTAATTATAAATTACAACTTTTAAATCAGTTACATAAACATCATACCTTAAACAAGAATAGAAAAATACACATAGCATAAGAGAATTGACCTTAAATTTGTATCAATAAACCAAAATCCATACCAATGTTGATTTCTTGATCTAAGTGAATTCAATAATCTAAATTTAAAAAAAATATCATTCATATACCATATCCCCTTTTTCTTCTTAGAAAGAGATTAACTATAACCATTAACCATTTATAATGAAAACAAACATTTAGAAACAATATTTGGGGAATTTGGGCATAGTTATATATTACTACTTCCTGCTGATTAAGGGTCGTTGAAAATCTCATGGTTGTTGAGACTGGATCTGTCTGCAGTGCTGAAGATAATATGGCCATCAATTTCCATCAGAGGTTTTTTCAGGGGTTCTTGGTTGATGAAACCATGTTTGCCTGGAAGCAATCCACACATTCTCATATTCTGTGGAAATAAAAGAAGAACTCTTACAAAGCAATAAATCCTTAGACACAAATTTTAAAATAAAAATACCTTTAAAATATAGATTCTTGTTTAACTTAGTAGCCTTTGCATTTGCAATCCATTGTCTTTCTGAAGTTAGCTCATTAACAGTTAAAAAATTAAAAGAAAACACAATAACAACCAAAATCCAGATTTTGTGTCTATTTTCCATCTTTATGTGGCTTATTATATTTTTATTACTCTATATCTCTTTTTAAAGACTTTATCTTTCTTTTTTTCTCTGAAGTCTATGTCCCTTTTATACACATAGTAACCTATTTACAGGTTTTTCTTTTCATCTGAGTTTGTTTTATTATGAATCCTTAATCATCTTACAACTATAAGAGCTTTTAAAATACTTGCACTCTCTTAAAGAGCTGCATAGTTTTTGCAGGTGATGCTGAATCAGTAAGTTTTCTTAAAGGGACAGTGTCTCTGTTTGTGGCCAGCAAGCAGAGCGCACCCAAGAGAATGCTGCTACTAAGAAACCTTCTTTGTTTTCTTTTGTTCAAAATAAACAGAAATCTAAAATTAATTGCATGCTACTGAGTCCTCTGTGATATTTCAGGAACCCACCTGATTGCAGCTTACACTGCCTGCTCCCAGTCCACTGGCGCTATTTTGAATGTGACCCAGATGACACACTTTCTTTGTACAATTACCTGCTTCATATACACAATTTGGAAGCTGCTTTTGCTCAGTTTCTGCTAAAAACTCTTTTTAAACTTTCTCAGGCATTAAGTGGATATTCGATCCATGTTGGACACCATCTGTTGCATTGGGGTTTCTTGGTCTCCGGCAGCCCGAGGCCCAGACCCTGCTGTGCCAGACCCCTTAGCAGCCCACTGCCACTGCTCAGGGCCCCAGAAATGACTCAGATGCTTATATTAACTTTATGCTGTTTGGCCTGTGGCTCAGGAACATTGCTAGCCAGCTTTTACATCTTAAGTCAACCCATTTCTATTAATCTGTCTGCCATGTGGCCCGTGGCTCACCTATGTTCCTTACATGTTGCTCCTTGGGTGGCTTGCTCAATCTGCCTGACTTCACCCTTCCTTTCCTACCTACTTTTCCTCTGCCTACTTTTTCTACGGTGCCTGTCAAGGGCCAAAACAACTCCTGAGATTGAGATTCACAGCATACAGAAAGGCATTCCCACATCAAGTAATCTTATTAAAGATTACTGAAAAAAAAGGATTCTTGTCTTTCCAGGGTTTTAGTTTCAAGTTTGCTTCTCTCAGTTAGAATGGTAAGATCCTGATAGAGTAATATGCAAAAATGTTACCATTATCTCCCTATTTGTTTTGAAATTCAAACATTGTGTCACTTTTCCTTAACATATTTATTTTTCTTTGCCTCAAGATCTGCCTGTCATGAAATGATTTATCTGCATCTATTAAAAGTTAAGTTTAAATGGATTTTTCTAAGAAAAATTATGAAAGGTATAAGTAAATTATTTTAAAATTTCAAAATAAGTTTTCCCAATGTGATCTATATTTAAAACCACTTTGCATTTATATCTTAGGATATTAAGAAGTTTATTTATAACGTATTGTTTTCACGTAATGTAATTGGATACTTTTTCATCAGTTTTCTGACAGATCATCTATTGGCTTTCAGCCATGGGTGTTTGCATTCTATACTTATATTTTATAAACAATGCACTATTTTTATTTTTTTTGTTATATGAATGTCTCTGAACACTTGAACATAGTTTCCTTGTTATTGTACCTAAGGATCAACATTTCCTGATCATGAAGGTAGAAAATGTACTAACCCGTGTGGGAATGCATTTGTGTGTGCTGTATCTTTAAATAAAGGAGCTGTTTGATGGGTCATGGCAGGCACCATAAAAAAGGTGGGAGGAGAGTCAGTTCAGGTAAGAGAAGCAGGGCGGAGTTAGAGACAGACCGTGCGGAAGCCGCCGAGAGAACAACATGTAAAGAACACAGGTGAGCTACGGGCTGGGCCCACGTGGCCCGCAGATTAATAGAAATGGGTTGATTTAAGATATAAGAGCTAGCTAGCAATGTGCCTGAGCCATAGGCCAAACAGCCTGAAATAAATAAAAGCGTCTGAGTCTTTTTAGGGACCTGGGCGCGCGGCGGGCAGATAAGCGGTCTGGCGGCAGCTGTGGGTCTAGGACCTCTGCCTGCACGGGACCGGCGAACTCGATACAACAGATGGCGCCCAACGTGGGGCGCCAGATGTAGGCGGAGTTTACCCACAAGGATACCAATACCAGATAGATATTTATTAGAATATAAACCAACACTCACGGTACAGGCAACTGATTACAATAGCACCTGAACAGGGACCGAAGTCTGCAGACGGACGGACGATGGGAACCTCCTTCCAGCAGCCAGGAACCAGCAAGAGAGTGTGTCGTATCCCGCAGACCCTTTTCAATGGGGCTTTTCCCCCGCCCCCTTCAGGTCGGGGGGGCCCGGTGCTCTGTATAAATGTCCCTTGACCTTGTCAGCTGACACCTGAATCCCACAACAAACCCGTATACATAGCATGTTGTAAATACCTTATTTTTTCTTACATATTTTAGTTAAAATATAATAAAATCTCTAATACTTTTCATTTCATATAGCATTACCTCATGATTTTAGTCAACTCTGGTATTATCTGAGCTATCATCTACTGTACCCATTTTTGCAGTTTTGCTATCAGCAGTTTTGTAGTTTAACCAAATTAATGCTGTATCATGCTATCCATTATTCTGATAGGCATGATGTGATCTGGGCAATACAAAATAAGGGATGTTAGCACTCAGATCACATTTTATCAAGCAAATATTTTCACAATATTGATAAGGATATCGTATTGAATACAAAAATAACTTGAGTTCCACAGAGAACTAGAGATTAACTTCCTACCTTTGTTATCTAGGGCATTGTGAGACTTATTGAATATATGTGACAAGGCTAAATTTAAATTGGGAATTATTCAATAACTGGTAGACAGTATGCTGTTTTATGACAAATTTTTAAAGTAAACAATGGATGGCATTTTGCTAAATATTTAAGAAATATTTTGGAGTTGAGTCTAAAGCTCCAATTATAATTTGCTCATTTTCATTGTATAAATATAAACGGTAAAGCCAATTTTAAGCTGTTAGCTCGACACTGAATGTATGACTGAAAACAATTTCTGAACACCGGATCTCATAAAGCATTTACATGACTTTAGCACACCACTGATAATATATACTTAATTTATATGAAACAAAAACTCCACATACTGTTAGATCATAAAAGGTATCTCCTATAGAAAAAAACAAAGTACAAAAACTTAGCAAAAACACTCACACTAAAGCCCCAATTAATGAATTATATTACATAATCTACATACAGATCAAAAAGCTCTCAAGGATATAAAACAAAAAAGAATACTTATTTTAGGAGTATGATGTAGGAAAAGGCCATGTCACAGTCTAATTACAGCACAGTAATTTTTACAAACCAGATGTTGTTATATTCAAAATGTAAAAAGGTCAACAGAAAAATGAACTTACCTTTATAAGGTCCTTCTTTGTTTAAGATAATAAAAATCTAGGATGTATTTGAAAGCTTTATGAGCTGTAACCTCTTAAGTAATTTAATATAAAAGAAAATAAGATCACTTTGGATTTTCACTCTGTTTTACTTGTTTTGCTAAGTATATGAAAAAGATCCACATTTAAAATACATATTCTTGAGTGCTTGACACCTAATAATCAATCATAATTAAAATAGTTCAATAAATATGTATAATGTTTAATGATAATATTAGGGTAAGAGCAGCATATTGTATTATCGGGTTTCTGGCCTGGACTAGCCCCATAGTTCAGAGCTGCCCACCACTGCTTATCTAGACCAACAATCCCAAAGTCCCAAAGAAACAAACAGATACTTATATTAATTTCATGCTGTTTGACTTAATGGCTTAGGCACATTGTTAGCTAGCTCCTCCAATTTTTTATTATTTTATTTTCATTAAAATTATGTCATCTCCATCAATGTATCCCCCTGCTCCCCTCCTCTCCCCCTCGCAATCCCTCCCAGCCAGACTTCAGCCTAACCTTTCTCATCCACACATCCCCTCCCCCAAAAGGGCAAGAAGTTCCAAGGTGGGCCAGCCCAGTGTGGCACTTCCACACTAGGCACTTCTGATTAACTAATCTCAAAGTCAATGCTGGGCTGGGTTTTCCTCTATAGGGAATGGGCTCCAAGGTGCCAGCCCACGAATATAAAAACAGTCTGATCCTACCCCTTGTGGCTCCACACACTCATGGAAGTCGAAAGCCACCCACACCCAGAGAGCCCAGCTCCCTCTCCAGATGGATCAGTAGTAGCAATTCCTGATTCAGTGAGCTCCCCAGAGCTCTAGCCAGCCATCACCATGGGAACCTCCCTCATAATCCCTATCTCTTTCATTTTAATTCAACACATTTCCACTAATCTATCCTGCTATGTGGCCTGTATCTCACCTGTGTTCCTTACATGTTGCTTCTTTAGGTGTCTGGCTTGAGTCTTCCTCTGTCGCCCTCCTCCTACCTATGCTCCTGCCTACAGCTATGGTGTTCTCCAATGGCCAAAACAGCTCCTTTATTTAAAGAATGATATTCATAGCATGCAGAAAGACATTCCCACATCCGCATATTCATTATCTTATGTATTTTGTTGTTTTTCAATGTTAAGAACATTCTAAATAAGCTCTACTAGCTATTTTTTGAACACAATTAATTGTTTCATTTATACTCTTCTGAGCTAGAAAACATATGATGTTTTTCCTCCTATACCACTGTGCCCTGCAGCTGTTAAATATAGATATTCTGAAACATTATATGTCATCTATTTGTAAAGACATACTGAATTATCTCTGGAATGCTAAGGAAAATTATAATGTGAGGACATTTGTTTAAGTTGGGCATGTTGACAGACAGATGCTTATAAGAATTGGCTGAGTCCAGAAAACCATGAGTTTCAGGCTAATCTGGGCTACATAGCAAGTGTCCTGTCATTCTATTTTAAAAAGCTAATGCTCATTGCTAATGTGAAAATGGGTTGAGCCTGCAGATTAGAAATCTTTTGGTTTGTATATGCTATGGTCATTTGCATCATAATGCCACTGGTAATGTGCTTTGAGATTAGTAAGACATTTTTGCATCATCTCCATACTGTCATGACTTTTATATTTCCATTGTGATAGACTCAAATCCTACCAGACATTAAGAGGTTTTTCTTTAGAAAGGCATTGGAGACCATCAAGATACTTCTGAAAGTCTAAACAAAAAAGTGAGAATAGCTGAAGGTCACAGGTAGATAGAGCTAAGAAATGAAAATAGTCTTGTAGAGTGTCTAGTACATCATTTAACCTTCTATTCTATTATAAATCAAATAAGATTATGTATGCTGTTGAATATACAACTAGCCACATTTTTTCATAGACTTCACATTTTGTGTTTGGTATACAGCATTTAGTTGATTTCTGGGGAATTTAGGGTCATCTTAATGTGTTAGGATAAATACAGTATGCTTTCAGTTTCACTTGAGTACTTTTTAATGAATTTATTTTGTGAATGTCTTCTGGAGTTTTGTAATGTCTTTAAATGTAACCATAGCCATGTATGAAACTTACTTTGGTAAAATTTGCTGATAACAACTTTAAATGTAATTTTGTCCATATGACAAAGGGAACATTTATATTTTCATTTTAGATAGCAACCAACAAATATTTTAACTACTGCAGTCATTTAAAATCCTTATTATATTATGTAGTTCACAGCAAATAAATAGATTATATGAAAGTGGTTATAATAGATAAATAATATTTGCCACACAGCTTTACTGACCAAATTCTAATTTTGAGGGAAAATATGAGCAATACCAATTTAAAGGGAAACCAGTTAACTAGGTAACATCAAGTAAATTTATGGACAAAAATGTGAACTTTCTTTAATTGAATAAACATAAGAGTGTACGAGAGATCAAAGTAAGTGTCTTTGCTGGAAGCATGTCTATTTTTCTGGGACATAATTGTTACTGTTACTTGTTTATTTGGAGCATTCATAGAATTTAGTATAACATAGTCATGGAGCTCATTTTAATTTTTTGAAGTCTTTCACTGGAAAATCATTGATGACTTCAAGGGCTATGGTAACAAAAATAGTTGTTTTGTCATTTGGTATGCTATCTATTCTGGGTCATTGCTTATGCACAAGATGAACAAGTCATTCTGGATCCTCATTGCAGGTACCTTATATAAAATACTAATTTTTAGTATTTAGGCATTTACAATGGCCTTTCAACAAGACCTAGAAGGACATCAGTAGCAGTGGCCAAGATATGACACTGTGACTACTCCCGCCACTGAGTAGAGAATTCTCCCTAAGCACATGTGCTATATATATATATCCCCTTATAAAATGCAAGCCCTTCTCATTCTATCCACTCTTCCTTCTACTCTCCTCAGAGGCCTCCTCTGTAAGCCCCTCTCTGACTTAGTGGTGACACTTGGCTCAGATCTGCTATGGTTATTTTCTGTCTTTAAACTATTACCCAAATGGGAAAGGGATGGACAGAATTAAGATAAATTTTGTCAGATTTTTTAAAGGCTCTTTAGGAAAGTATACTATTATTGACTCACATATAATTGTAGATCCATTAAAAATGTTTTCATAGTATACCTTTTAATACCCTGTATTTGTGATCATCTAATGGCAGTTCTATTCGCCATCTACCACTTGAAAACACAAAAATAAACATTAGAAAATATGAAGATTCCTGAATACAGGACAGATTTATCTAAACATAAAAAATAATTCATGCCAGGTGATATTTTGTTTTTTGATTTGTGAGTAAGTAATTTTTATATGAAATAAAAAGATTCCAGTGATTGATTATACAACAGTTCAAATACGATCTTTATATATTGTTTACAGTCATACTAATTCAAATTAAATACTTAAATTAAAAATTATAGCTTGAAAATATAAAATGCTTTACACAATGCTCTGTATCAAACAAAAGGTACCAAGTCTTTTTGAGTGTTAGAGTAAATAAACTGTCTAGTGATGACATTTTCCCATTCGAATCAAATGTCCCACTATAACTTCCTTTTTACTACTGTGATACCAAGATTAGAAAATGTGGATTTGCATCATTGCATAGCACTCAATATCAAGGAATCTTTAGTTAGATTCACAATCTTAACTGTTTTTTTATTTGATATTTGACAAATAAAAAATTACTTTATAAAGCTGATATAGACACAAACCCAATAATAACTGCTTTTTATTTTTCTAATCTTCAAAGTAGCACTGAGTTAATTATAATGTGAATTTTATAGGTGATAAAATCCTTATTTGAAAAGAGTAAATAGAAAAAACAAAAAATATAAAATGTGCAGTTTGGAGAACAAAAGAACTAAAAAGCTTAATGTTGCAGTCAAGGTATGCAATAGAATAGAGGCTGTTATTTTTAAAGGGATAAACACCACTAAGATGTTTTTTGTTCTGTACTGCAACATAGTGAGGGGAGCTGCTGGAGAAGACCACTTTTCAGCTGAGTTTCGAACTTGTAAGAGCAGGACGCCTAAGCTTTTGCTTGCTCCTAGAAAGCATTTGTTTTAATATATGAAAGTTTTACTAATGTGTTAGGAGGGGTCAAGTGTTTATTCTGAACTGGCAGTTTAACGTGGCAGTGTTGTTGAAGTGGAGGTATGAAAGATATAAGAATGAAAGTTTTTGTATTCTTACTTTCAAGCTTCAGAGACATGCTTAGGCCCCGCAAAATGAAACAGTGTCAGAATTGTAAATATAAGGTTCTGAGAGGACAAAAGATTCCAAGAAGCCACTGAATAAAAGTATGAATGTGAATCCTGGTTTGAAGTGGAGCTACTATAATATTGGTGATGCAAAAAATTATGAGACAACTGCATTCAGGGAGTAGAAATAGCTGAAGATATATATATATATATATATATATATATATATATATATTTCACACAACAAATCTGGAGGGAAAGAGCTATCAAATTCATATTGTATTGGGCTTTGGTCCTAATTGGTCTAATATTACTTCATTGTGCCCCAATACTTTCTTTTTCTATTTACAAATGTATATTCTGTATGTGGGTTGTAAGTATGAAATTTACTTTGTGAAACATTGATTTAGGACTAATTAATGTCAAAATAAATGCATTTTGTATTATAATGGGAAGCATACCTCTGGAGTGGAATATGGTCATTTGGTTGAGAATTAACCTCCATAGGCTATGGAATTTGAACACTTTGTCACCAGTTGATGGCAATTTGGGTGAAAGAAATAGGAGTTTCAAGATGGTGGTGGAACTGTCACTACAGTTGGGTTTTAGGAGTTTTTAGCTTCACAAAACTACTACTTTACTCTCTAATTTGTTTGAAGATTTTATCTGGGCTTCTTTCTCTGGCTACCTCCTGCCATGATTTCACTGTGTTTTGGAACACTTCTTATGATACTCTAAGCCAAAGTAAACCTTCTTTTCCTTAAGCTACATTTAGCAGTGCTGTTTTATAACAGCAACTGACAAACCAGTTTTCCTCTCTCTTAGGCATAATCCATCATTTTATGATAAAGATGGACTGGACTCATTCCTGATTATGATTAAACTACTGTTTCTCAAGGACTGTGCTATACCCCACCTTAACTCCACATTGTTCTGTACTACCTGTTACACAAAATAGAAACCATGTCTTTGTTCCAAAACCGTCTTACAAAAATACCTTTGTTTCAAAAGATTGTTATGACTATCTTGTTATGAACACCTCAAAATCATGTCTTTGTTTTAAGAAATCATTATGACTAACTTATTTTGCTTATGTTTTACTCCTATAACCTTCCTCTTTTGGAAGCCCCCTTCCTATCAGTTAGCTATAAAAATATTGTTTTCCTTATACTCAGCATTGATCTTTTGAACTACACTTTCAGTGGGAGATAGCCTGTATGCACAAATAAAATAGCTTTCTTTAATTTATTGTTTGCTTTCATTAATTTGACCATGTTAATTGGGTTGACAGGTTTTTTTCATTGAATCTTTAAGAGTAATGCAGCAGAATTAGCTAACACATCTCCTTTATATATAACAAGCAAAAGACTTATCTTAAAAAAGAATTTCAGCATGACTTAAAAGGAACTAAGATTGATAAACTTTATTAAAAGTAGGATTTTTGCTGCCTAAGTTCAGTATATATTAAATTGTATATCAACTGCCATACTAATAACTGCAGTTATCTTGATTCTAGATACATTCTACAGTAGAAGCCAAAAAATAAAATTAGAGAAATGTTTAAGGGTTGAAGTATTAAATGAAATTAACTATTGATAAAATTAGGGAATATAATGTATGAAAATTATAAAAATATAACTCAAATATCTATAGGATATATAATCTTACATATGCTTCAGTAGCCTTAACAGCCTAAATTATATTAAAACATGTTTGTCTAATCAGTATTTTATATTAATGGAAATTATCAACTCTTATTCAGACATAATTTATGTACATGAATAAAAGCAATCTATTTCATAATCCTGTGAACAATAAATGATTGTGGTAAAATATTTGTGTATAAAACAATATTTTCAATTATTTAAGTACTACATGATTTAGAACAACAAAATAGCCAAGACTAAATAATTGATACTACTAATGTCATAATAAACAATGAAAGATGTAGATTAGGTAATATATAAATAAATTAATTACATAAATTATTTATTTAGTAAAGGAAAAAAGATATTTTAATAACATAGACCAAGCATATTTTTATGACAATGAGACATATCTGCTCCTGGCAGCACCAATATATTTTAGAGAATATGATGATCCTTGAAGAAACTCCATATGGAGTTTACTTTCTTTGTGGCAAAATAAACCATTGGGCAAGAAACTACTCTTGTCTCAACTATGGACAGTATGCTGTCCAAATGGAGAAGAAGGACACAGAATAAAGAATTGCCAAATATTGCCAAGAGAAGCTAGTACAGCCATTCAGAATATCTGCTTCACAGATAAGTCTGTCTGATATGACAAGTCTGTAGGCTGAAAATGGACTCTTCAGAGTTGCAAAGAAACCTTGAACGACTGTCTAGGTAGACAGCTCTATCTGTCATTTCTCAGTTTTTGGAAGCCAATTACTTGTACTTCCTGCTTACTCAGTTAATATTATTTTGTTTTCAGTTCTCTGATAAATTTGGAAACAAGATAGTTATATTTATAGTTTTCCTAGTTACAAAAAGAAATTCACTAGAGAGTTGTAAAGTGTATAAGTTTTCATGAAATCTTATGCTTCTCTCACTTGCCAATTACTAATTTGGAATTTGCTATGATTTTTAAACTCAAAGGTCTATTGGCCCTTTTATCTGCTTCAAAGGGGGGTGTTATCTATAGTCAAATTATTTTTTAAAATAAGGTAAAGGGCCCAATGCCCCTGAGAAGCAGTGTGACGAACTATAGTTCACTTTTTAAATTACTAATCATCTTGAAAAAAAGCAGAGATTGATTTAAACAAGAACATCAAAAATGAAGAACATGTTAGTATGGGAAGCTATGGGTAGTCTTGCATCAAAGAGATCTTTTTGGATGAAAATATCAGAATATATAAGGTCTCTGAAGGATTAAAATTAAATAATCTGTGGCTGTCATTAATTTTGTGTGCCAGCAGGTATACCACACAAAGATATTGCTGTCTAAATTTCTAGTAAAATGTCTAGGACACAGGTAACAGTCTACTGAGAATTAGGAAGATTACTGTGTTGTCTTTCACAACTAATTTCAAGTTATCCATTACATTGATACTTCTTAGTTAAAGGTTGTCATGCTGTAGGGAATCCTACATCACCTCACTGCTCAAAAATGTCCTAGTCAAAACCTGAACAAATTTTAAATAAAATAATGATAATATAGTAAGTCTTTAGTTTTATTGTTTATTTTATTCATTAAAATATAAGAGATGTCTGAGTAGAGTCTAATTCTTATACTTTAAAAACACTGGTCACATATTTAATTAAGTATTAATTGTTAGGTCCTGAAATAAAAAAAAAAATTAAAGGTGAATTAAGCACAGTTAATAATGGAGCTGAGTTTAAAATTCAAGTCTTCTTTTAAAAATAGAAAGAGGAAAATATCTCTTTGGGCTATTAAAACACAGCAATAATATTGTAAACTTTTTTGGTTGAAATTAACTAAGGAAAGATAAGTTTAGAATTGAGAAGAGATGTGCTATATTAACTGTAAAAGAAACTAGACTTTTTCAGTATCCTTGACCACTTTCCAAAGAACTCTTTGCACAGTAATCTAACTAAAGAATTACCACATAGAAGTGTATATAATCACCAGGGGAGCCAAACAAAATATCTCTATGTTTTTCTAATTTGAATTATGGTGAGGACCTTAAAATAACATTCCCCTGTTCTTTTTGTTAAAGCATGAATCAGAATAGTAGTTTGTAAGATATATTACATACTTCCCCAGGGGTACTACTGAGCTGTATTAAAGAAGTGGAGTGTAGTATGAGGTTTCTGTTTCGTACTTTTGGGCCTATCAAGGTTTAGGATCCAATGACCGCAGACCCACAGACCCACAGTCCTGCAGTCCCACAGTCCCACAGAGACAAACAGACACTTTCATTAGTTTTTGGCTGATCAGCCTCAGACCCAGAAATATCACTTGCTAGCTCTCTACCCTTCATCTAACCCATGTCTCTTGTTCAGCCATGGGGCTCGGTAACTTTCTTCAGAGCAGCATAGTTGTCCTCTGCTTCTTTCAGCTTCCCTCTGGTGCTCTGTCTGGCATTCTGCTCTCAGAGATTTTCTTAGTCTGGTAGTCCCACCTACACTTCCTGCCTGCCTTTGGCCAATTAGCTCTTTTTATTAAACCAGTGGTTGGGAAAATTATTTAAAATGAAACAACACAACCTCCCACATATCCCCTTTTCTCTTCTTAAAACAAAAAGAACTCAAAATCTAATATTCTTTTCCCCCCTTATCTGTAACAACCTATAAACAACACTGTAAATAAACACAAACATCCATAATCCATGTTTTGGGAATGTGGGCTTCATTCTCTAGGCTACTTCCGGCTGAAATGAGATGCGGACAATCTCAGGGAAATCCAAAGAAAAATGTAGAATTATGGACAAGTCTTTAGTGGAGTAGTCTCTAAGGCTGGGTCATCTCAGCCAGTCTCCTTGAAATTGTTTTGGATTCAGAGCTCTGGAACTTCAACAGAAGTGCTCTGAAATGCTGAATCATCTGGTCCATCCATTTCCATTGGAGATTTTTCAGGGGGTCTTCCTCTATCAAAAATTATGTTCTCTATCCAGGAAAAAATCCACAGTCTTTCATTTTCTGTGAAAATAAAAGGAAAACCTCTTCTCCAAAGTAGCGTATCTTTGCATTTCAATTTTAAAGTAAACTCATTTACAAAATATATAGGTTGAATTACTCCAACATTTATAATCAGCTGTCTTTTAGCAGCTTTTACTAAGTCATTTTCAGTAAAGAAGCTTAAATATAAGACAATAACATACAGTATTCAGACACTCTTTGTATTTTTCATCTTTACGTGGCTTATTTTTTATTTATTTTACTTTATTTTTTAAAGGATTTCTCTAAACTTTCTTTTCTTTCTCTAAGCCTATGTATATATATTTTCAACACACTCTAAACCACTTAGACATTTTACAAAAAAACTGTCTTTACTATATATTTATTTCTTAACTTTTTCGGTTTCTGACCACACCTTTAATCTGCCACTATCTCTGACTGTCTCTGACCACACCTTTGCTTGGCTAGGATGATTGACTACCCAGATCCTTCTATTTTTTCTGTTTCTGAACATACCTTTAATCTGCCAGGATTAAAGGCTGGTATGATGGGTGGATGGCTCCACCCAGCTCCTAGTTTAATTTTATAGAATTTATCTTTTTAACCCAGGTAGCCTGGGAATTTTAAGGTCCATATAATTATCAAGTAAAGCTTTGCCATCTGCTACTCTTTAACTCCATTTAAGTGTTAGGTAGCAGGGCCTCTTTAAAAACTCACAAGTGTTTTGCTGAATCTGGAAGCTTCTCTTAAAACCAAGCCACAGTCTGCCTCTGGCAAACAGAGCTGATCCAAGAAAACACTGCCACTAGAAAGCCATCTTTGATTCTGTTCCCTTTTTCTCCTTATGAACAGAAACCTTAAATAAATCATTTACAACCTTTTGCTTACATCTAGGCTCCCATGAGACTTCAGGAATGAGCCATTTTAAACCTTAAGCTTCACTCCAAAAGCCCACCATTGTAGCTCAAGCCAACAGCCTCACCAGGGTGTCTCTGTACCACAGCTCATGTGGGAGACACAATTCAGAGGCTGCTTTTGGCCCTAGAACATTTTTAAGCTTTCTGTGAATTTATGTGGGCATATTTGACACACATTGGGCTGCCATTTGTAGTACGAGGTTTCTGTTCCATACTTCTGGGCCTATCAGGGTTTAGGATCCAATGACCGCAGACCCACAGACCCACAGTCCTGCAGTCCCACAGTCCCACAGAGACACACAGACACTTTCATTAGTTTTTGGCTGATCAGCCTCAGACCCAGGCATATCACTTGCTAGCTCTCTACCCTTCATCTAACTCATGTCTCTTGTTCCCACAGTGGAGAAGAAAGGTTACTTCTAGAACTGATGATGACAAGAAAGAAAATTTCATCATCTGCATCTTGTCTAGGCTTATGTTGACTATGACTTAAGTATGCAATTTTGTATAATAAAATTTATTATTCACAAGTCAGATCATGGAAGTAAACAAAAACTGTGTATGTGATCAGTTTTATAAGAATGTAGAAAACCTTGTATTTTAGAAAAAGAAAGGAAATTTAAAGAATAAGTATGAAAATCCATAATTTAAATATTTATGTTAATTTTAAACTGAGTTTAAAGGTTTTTTATTACCAAGTTTATTTATTTCTTTAATATATGAACATCAACATGCTGTACTATGTCAAAAGATTCTCATAACTACAATTTAAAGCCATATGTGAAATATGATGGCCTTGGACTATTTTTAAAATTATGTATTTAAAAATTACAATTAGAAGTTCTAATCTATGATCTTTCATAATAGTTTCCATCAGAAAATAGCATCAATTTTACAAAATAATGTAAAGTTTCTTTTATATTTCTTAATTCATTCTCAGTTAATTCCTTCTGCATAACAAAAAAGAATTAAATTAATATATTCCAATACTTAATTTCTTTTGTCTAAGTTATAAGGAGCTGATTTTGTGACTAGAAATACTATGCATGGTATGCATGAGCTCTTATAGTAATACAAGCAATGTGATCTACTGACATACTCCTGTCTGTCTCTTCATCTCTGTTGTTGGGGACACTTTAGTCCTGCTGGTTCTCTAGGCTTAGGTTTTTTTGTTCATTGCAAAGATACGCACAACACAACCTTTAAAATTGTTACCAGATAAGCCTTTATGGGTTTATCAATGGCCTTTAACAAAAGAAAAATTTTAGGCTTTAGAATATCTGCTATAGAAGCAGTTATGTGCTCATCATATTGAAGAATCAGACAGCCCTTGGAATTCTCATGTATTTGTTATTAAAAAGAAATCTGTAAAATGGAGAATGGTAACAGATCTAAGAGTGATAAATAATATGATTCAGCCAATGGGCTTTCTACAGTCTGGAATTCCTTTGCCTTCTCTGTTACCTAAAGAAAGACCTATTGTAGTTATTGATTTAAAACACATTTCTTTACAAAACCTCTACAACAATAAGATAAATAGTGTCCACTTATAATAATTGTCTGCCTATAAAGAGATATCACTGGAGGGTCCTCCCTCAAGGAATGTTGAATAGCCCCACTCTGTGCCATTATTTTGTATAAAAGCCATTAGAACCAATACATAAAAACTTATTATTTATCATTACATGGAAGAAGTCTTGCTGACTGATTTAAATATCAATACCTTAGAAATTTTCAAAGAAGTGAAAAAGTGCCTGCTTGGGGATTACAAATAGCCCCTGAAAAAATAAAAGAGGATATTTTATTAATTATTTAGGTTACAAAATAGATCAACAAAAAGTTAGACCACAAAATTTACAAATCAGGAAAGATAGATTAAAGACAAAGACTTCTAAACACTGCTAGGAGACATTTCCGATTTATAAAGCACTATTGGAATAAAAAATGATAAACTGGATAATTTGTTCAAAACCTTAAATGATGACAAGGACTTAAATAGTCTGAGAGAACTGTCACCTGAAGCTGAAAGATAATTGACTTTTGTGGAAAAGAAATTACAGAATATGCATATGGATCATGTGGATCTAGACCTTAATTGCATTCTTGTTATCTTGCCCTATAAGCATTCTCCTACAGTAATTTTAATGCAAATGAAAAATGTTACATTGGAATGGATATTTCTATCATATAACCTGAGTAAGAAAGTAAAGATGCATGTGGAAAAAAATTTCTAAATTGATTTTTAAAGGAAAATTAAGACTTCATCAATTGATAGGAACAGACCCATCAGAAACTGTTGGGTCAGCTATGGGTGCAAGGTTGTTGTAAGAGATAAACCAATTTCTGGAGCACCTATATTTTATGTTAATGGAAACAAATTAGGAAAGTCAGGGTAAAATTCAGAAAATGTAAGTAAAGTAGCTCAAAGATTTTATAATTCTGTTCAAAAGTCAGAATTATATGTTATCATGATGGTATTAATAGATTTTACCAAACCTCTTAACATAGTCACTGACTCTTAGTATGCAGAAAGTGTTGTTTTACACATTGAAATTTCTGACTTTATTAATAATAAGTCAGAATTAACTTCATTATTTATTATCTTACAAGAAATAATCAAAACTAAATATCACACCTTCTATATAACCCACATTCGATCCCATACAGGTTTGCTATGTCCTTTATCACAAGGTAATGATGAAATTGATAAATTATTAATAGGAAATGTGCTAGAGGCCTCAGAGTTTCATAGAAAACATCACATTATGTCAATAGCAAAGGTTTAAAAAATGATTTCTCTATCACTTGGCAACAAGCCAAAGAAATTGTAAAAATATGTCCCACCTGTTATTTCTATAATCAAACTCCATTGCCAGCAGGAAGTAATCCTAAATATATACATAGAAATAATATCTGGCAGAAGGATATATTTCATTTTACAGAATTTGGAAAATTAAGATATGTACATCATACAATAGATATGTTTTTAGGATTTCAATAGGCAACTGCTTTGAGTTCTAAAGGATATCTTAAATAAACAGGAAGGAATGACAAATAACACTAGAAATAGAACACATAATGCTTTATTAAATTTGAATTTTCTCCATGCTAATGAGAAAGGAACAGCAGCTGCTGAAGAGCATTGGATTATCCAAAAAATGACGTCTATGACGTCTTGCCCTGTAGGATTGTGTGGTATTCCTGTAATATGCTTTATATTATAATAAGCAAAAAATTGTTTCATTTTCCAGAGAAATATGCTGGAGCATTATCAGTCTTAATTTGTATAGTTATTCCCATGATGGTCATAACTTCTAGCAGAATCAGCCTTTTCTGAACTCATATTAATCCATAGTCAAGCTAAGCATCAGAGAGTTGAAACTCTTGCTTTTCATCCTAGCATGGAAAAGACACAGTGGTGACCTATGCCTTTAATCCCATAACTCCAGAGACAGAGATATTTCTGTTTGAGTTCAAGGCATAACCATGAAAGAGTAGTGGTTCCTACCTTTAATCCTACTTCTAGGATATGATGCAGAGTTGAACCTACAAGTGAAAAAATTTGGCAAAGAAAGTATTTACGGCAGACATAGAAAGACAGAGACTATTCCTCATAGATCATCCACAACTTCTTTTAAAAAAGGCAGGAAGTAATAGAATAGAGTGAGCAGGGTTCAGAGGCTGTTAGAAATAACTTTCCAGTATACAGTTTTAGTATAACAGCTCAATTTTATTCTAGAGTAAGGGGAGATAAGATTGTGGCAGCAGATGTGACATCACCTAATTGGAATTTGGCACCATTCTCCTATCACACAGATGGGTTATAGTACCTAGTTATCACATGGACAGCTAAGGAGAGAATATGCAGGGATCTGTGTCAAACATCAGGCATCAGGTTTAGAGACGGCTTCCAGAAACATTAAACCTGGGATACAGAGACACCATCCATATAGGGAGGGAGGGAGTCCTGCTATAAAGGGAATTTTAATTTTACACTGAGCCCAGAGAGCTGTGCAACATGGTGGACTGAAAACTTAAGTTCAGAGTACTTCAATAATTTACTAAGCCCCCAGTTTGAGTTTTCATTGACTCATATTATAGGTGGACAGATATATGAGAAGTGTAACAGTATCTCTATCCAAGTTATTTTCAAGTTCAATATCTTACTCTTGAAGCCCCAAAGCTAAGAAACTTCTTACATGTAGCATATGGTAGACATTTTACTATTTTAGGTTTCCTAATGTAAGATTAATGGGAATATAACTGCTTAAAAGTACTGGGAAATATAAAATCTAATAATGAGCTAACAGTTCAATATTACAGTTCCACTTTTTTAGGGATATATATATATAAAGATATTTTGAGAAATATTTGATGGTATATGGAATAGATGAAAACATGAATTACCATATATCTTGTAAAAATAAATAATGCCCACCATTGAGATTATTCTGTAAAACATCAAGTTTCTTATTACTTTATGTTTAAGCTGTCAAGTTCATTTTTTATGAATTTCTAAATGCTTCAAGGCACATTTTCCATCCCAAGTTTAGCACAATAAGAAAAAAAAACATTTTATGAGAATGAAGAATTCAGGAAGTCTGCATTTATCATCCAAATCCTAGAGTTTATGCCAAAATTCATTAACATTCAATTATAAATTAGCCATCATGCAAGAATACCTCAATAAACAAAGAAGTCTATTCTTAGGCTTAGATACCTGGTTTTAATTTTAGAGATTTTGCAACAAATTATGTGGGGTATGGTGTGGGGGCAATGTTTGTTTTCAAATGTGTTGTGCATTATTTCCAATGTGTATAATTAACTCACAAGTTAAAACAAATTGCATGAGCAACCCAACTCTTTAAGAAAACTAGACAGTAAAAGGAAATTTGAATACATTAAGTGATGCTGCATTTTAGGATTTAATATTGCTCTTTCTATTGTCTGTTGAACTTATTAAAATGTCATACATCTTACTTTATATCTTTTAACAAATTTATTCATAGATCCATCTTTTAAATTATTATAACATTTATTTGTAGTAAAGGGAATAAAAATGACGTGATGTTTATGGAAAGATTAAAAAAATTATTTCACAATTGAGTCTTTGGCCATATGAGCCTCAAGGATTGATTCAGGGTCTAAGGCTCTGCAGAAAGTATTTACTCACTGTACTCACTTTTATGTACACTTAATTTTATTAACAACTGTTGTTTTCAACAACTCTCTTTCTAGTGAGATGAGAATGAGCATTAACTCACCTCAAACAGAGAACTCATGACAGAACAATGTAAGGATACTACTAGAGATAAACATGATAACAACAATGAGTTTTATTGGGTTAAATTATTGTTAATATTGATTGTCAACTTGAATATATTGGCAGGTAAGTAAAACCCAAGAAACTGGGCACAACTGTGAGGAATTATTCTGATTGGATGTTGGCCTACACCTTTTCATAGCAGCTTATGTAAATGAGAGGGTTTTTTTTATTTTCCCATGTTTTCTCAACAGTACTTGAGATATAAAGAACAGATCTGGATGTTGCTTAGAGCCTTTAGCTGACCCTGGTTGGCAAATCATAGAGATTTTGATTTTCAGTCATGACTCCACTGTCATCTGCTGATGACTAATTTCACTTTGAAAGATAGTACTTTACTTACAAGTGGGCCTTAGTAGAAAACAAACATTTTGAGGAGTATAGAATGGGTAGTAGAGAAAAGTCATTATATACTTACATGTTAGATAAGATCATATGCACAGTAGCAAAAGTCAGAATTGCAACTAATATGAGCATTTCTTTGTTGTGTGTTTGTGAATGAAAGTACACATATTATGATTTAAGCGATTATTTTTCCTATAGTTCTTTGTCATATAATGTAATATAGAATGATATAATATTAATGGCTTTGTAACATTTAAGTTATGATATACCAAATGACTAAACATTTCTCATAGGAAAATGTCATATATTCTAAAATATATAAAGCTTTTGTAATTTTACATAGTATGATGGCATCTTGATAGGTATGATATGACTTGGCCATTACTTTCTTTTGAAAAATAAGCATGACATATGAAAATGTAATAATGTCACAAGTTGACAAATAACAAACTTATAATGGCATTGGTTAAAACCAAAGCAACTGGTAACGTTTATTGAATCATTACAAGTGAAAACACCCACTGTGGTGGGATTCAGGTGTCAGCTGATAAGGTCTGAAGACACTTATCCAGGGTCCCTGGCTCCTGTAGGGGGTGTGGCCAACCTGGAGGAAGTGTGGCCAACCCAATTGATAGGGGGCTTCTAGGACCCTGGGAGCTCTGTTGTTTCTGGTTCCTGGATGTTGGAGAGACCTGTTTGGAATCCATCATCCATCACTCGGATACTCCAGTCCCTGTTCAGGTGCCATTATAAGCTGCTACCTGTATCATGAGTGTTGATTTATATTTTAATAAATATTAATCTTGGACTGGTGCCTTGTAAGTAAAACTTGGCCACACACTGAGCTGGCAGGCTGAAAACAAGTTAGGAAAAGCTGGTAATAAGTCAGAAAATTAAGGTGGCTCAGAGCCTCTGTTCAGAAGTCAGAACTATATGCAATTATTATGGTGTTGTTGGATTTCACAGAGCCTCTCAACGTAATTACTGACTCTCAATATGCAGAAAGAGTTGTTTTACATATTGAAACTGCTGCCTTCATTCCTGATGAAACAGACTTGACCTTAATGTTCATACAACTACAAGATATCATCAGAGATAGGATACATCCTATGTACATGACACATATCAGGGCACACACAGGTCTCCCAGACCCCTATCACAGGGTAATGATGAAGTAGATTGGTTGCTGATAGGAAACAAGCTAGAGGCCACAGAATTTCATGAGAAACATCATGTTAACAGCATAAGACTAAAGAAGAGTTTTTCCATCACTTGGCATCAAGCAAATGAAATAGTAAGAAATTGTAAAACTTGCTCTTTCTATAACCAACCATCTTTACCTGCTGGAAGTAATCTTAAGGGTACACAGAGAAATGAGATCTGGCAAATGGATGTGTTTCACTTCTCAGAATTTGGAAAAATGAAATATGTACATCATACTATCAATACTTACTCTGGAATGCAATGGGTGACGGCCCTGAGTTTGAAAAAGCTGATGTTGTACTTATTCACCTTTTGGAAGCCATGGTCATAATGGGAATTCCCACTCAGATTAAGACTGACAATGCTCCAGCTTATGTTTCCCAAAAAATGAAGCTGATTTTTGGATACTATAATATAAAGCATATTACGGGGATACCACACAATCCTACAGGACAGGCAGTTGTGGAGAGATCTCACCTGCAATCTAAGAGAGATTGATGATGAAGCAATGTAAATGATGGACTATGAGACCAGCTGATACACATATGCACTACTGGGTAATCTCTCAATTCTTACTGCTTTGCATCTTGCAGCTACACCTCAAAAAAACAAAAACAAAAACAAAACAAACAAACAAAAAACATGGTCCTGATTTGACTATTAATAAGGCTGGATTTGGATTACAAGGAAGTGACTTTCTCCCTCTCTAAACCCAAGCATGTTGGTAAAGAAAATGTGATGAATTCTGTATCATATCAGAAAAGCATCCTGGTTTGAGACAGAAGACAGAATGTTTAGGGACCAATATTATTGTGACTTCATTTTAAACCTTGTTTACTCTGTTTCTGTACCTTTCAAACATCCTCTCTGCATACAATCTCCTGAGTCATAGAAGATATGAATATCTTCTTTGATCATCAACAATGCTTAAGTTTTCCATTGTAAATAACATTTCCTCCTATCAGCTATCTACAAAGAATCTGGAACCAAGATGGGGCCCCCACCTCAACAACTCCTACTAGTGAAACAAGAATAAAAGGGAGAGTATGAGAGAGAGAGAGTAAGAGACAGCTAGACAGACAGAGGCAAAAATAGAAAAATCAAGTACCTGTGAGCACCAATCAATGATTGTTTTCAGAAAATAGATTATTCAAAAATAGCTTAGATGCAAGATAGGTCTCTATGATTATCCTTCAAATCACACTTCTAAATAGAATTCCAGATGGAGTTACCCACTATTGTGAGAATGTTTATAGATGTATATAGTCAGTCCATTAATATCTAACCATTGTTTTAGCTTTTACAGGATCCCAAAGAGATGCCATCACCCTTATGTCAGCAGGAAGCAACCTTATGAAAGACTACGCCCCCTTTCCCAATAAGTTTTGTGCTCTGAGGGTTGTGGGTAATTATCATTCGAATAGAATAGTTATAAGTTAAAATTGGGTGAAGGACAGAACAATAATTTAGCATGAAGATCTCTTTTGAAAAAGAGAAAGAGGATAGATAGGATAGATAGAGCTAGATTGTTCTATCTACCTATACACAATTCTAGCTGAATATATGGGTTAAGCTAAAGACAATTTGCACTGGCATAGATATTTGTATATTGATACAAATGTGAAATCATTCTATATGTTTAATTGTGATAATTTGTACATTGGTACAAAGTTTAATCTGAAATTGCTTTATATTACCAAAGCAACATGTACTTCATTATAAATTTGAATTTGTAACTATTATGTAAAATTGAATCTGTAATTGCTATATTTTATATATGCTTCTATCTCTATTTAAAATATGTGCACATTATTGTCATATACACTATGCAATTACTACCTTCATTTAACTATACTAGATATAATGTATGAGTGCACTAGTCATGATATACGCACAAGATGTTTTATATACCTCTGTTTGGATAATATATATGTATATACATGTCTAAAATGCTATGGCCACTTTATATGGTAATATACCCCTGGCTAATGTTTGATAGTCATACTAAAAGTCATTGTTCAGAGATTATACACCCCTTATATAGGTATTCTAATTTTTAGTACAGGGTTTATTCCTTAAGACGATAAAAACTGCAGTCAACATTACTTAAGGTACCATATCCCAGTCATCTCAGGTACAGGTTATAATATCATAGATAGACAGGAATCTTCAATCACTTCATAGACTCAGAGAATATGGCATTTAACATTTGAAATTCGGCCATGAGAGACATGACTCCTGGTGTCACTGCTCCTTTCCAGAGATGGTGTTGAGCATTGAGCATAGTCCATTGGAGTTTGTCCTTTTAGCAGAGAATGGCCAGTTTAGTAAGGAGCTGCCCTTACCTTGATTGTTGACAGTACACACATGATGTCCAAGCTAAATGGACAAGTTGATGGATGGAGACTGACAAAACCTGCCTGGACAGGATAAGACAGACCCTCCAAAATTGCCCTGCTTGTGAAAAGATCTGTCAGATACCATAGGCCTGTAGCCAATATGATAGATGCTCCAACAGCACACAAAACCAGAGATGATTGTCCAGGTAGCTGTGTTGCTGTCCTCTCCCAAATTTTGGAAGCCACTACTTCCCTGTACTTCTGACTTTCAGGTGATATATCTTCCTTCTCAGGTCTTGAAGGGGTTGAAGAATAGGTATTTAAGTTTACTACCCTATTTTCCCTTAGAATAGAACATTCAGGTGTTGAATTTTCACTTTCTCAGATGAACCTTTTGAAGTAATTTATACACCCTACCATCTACCAATATTCTAGAAATATATGATACATTATATGTTTGGTTTTGGTTGTAATTTGTACTTTATCCTCTCCTAGATACTACCTCACAATGATTCCTATTGCATATTGCCCCAACCCGTGGGACTTGTAATTTTGTGGGTCTCGAGGGGGTTCCACCTGAAATATCAATGGGGGGGGGTGTAAGAGAGAGACGAAGACCAAGCAAGCAAAGAATGACAGAGTCAGTCTGGATTTTGTCAAGGTCTCTGTTTATTGAGCTGCAAGCTGTAGCATATATACTTTTCAGGGAAGGGGAGTGAGGAGGGGGATAGTGGATGGCAAATAACAGCTGTGGGGGAAGGGTAAATGGCATGTCAATGGGCTCAGCACCATCCCACCCATTCTGGAAAGGCAGGAAAGCAGACAAAGGAATATTCTGTGGTTTTATTAAGGGCTATTCTGGCAATTAGTTACTAAGAGCTATTCTAGCAATCAGTTACTAAGAGCTATTCTAGCAATCAGAGGAAACACCTTATCATTAGGAAACTTATGGTCTTGGGTTTCACAAGGCTTATGAAAAGGACCAAGTCCTCAGTCTCCAACAATTCCTCCCTTTCTCTTTAAAGAGAGAGAGGATGGAGAGGGCCCCTGTCTTAGGCTATATGAAGTGCATCCTGTTCTCTGGCAACATGCCTTGTTGAGTTGGTCTTGACTACCTCTGTATGTTGTGCATCCAGAGCAGGCTCCATACTATTCCCGTCATTGGGTACCCTCTAGCCATCGGAATTGTCTCGGGGTTAGAGTGCATTGAAATGAAGCCTTTCGGTAGGCTCTGTTTGCTGAAAACAACCTGAGACAGATGTCTCCTGATTGCTTTCTAATGAATCTATTCGGTGATAATGGACAGAAAGTGAATTTTTTGAAAAAGCCGAATTAACCTGGCCTTTTATGAAATGGGTGAGGCGCTGAAGAGCCCAAGGGCCAAAGGTAAGAAGTAACAGAAACATAATCAGGGGTCCTACAAGTATGGGAATTAGGGTGGAGGGCCAAGAGGTTTTTGTAAAAAACTCATCAAACCATCTTTGCTGGTCTTCATATTCTTTCTTGCGCTGAGATAGTCTTTTCCATAGACTCTCTAACCACGGTTGTATTATCAGCGTAAAAACAACATTCTTCTTTTAAAGCTGCACAAAGCCCTCCCTCTTTTAAAAATAAGAGGTCTAATCCTCTATGATTCTGCAAAACTACCTCAGAAAGGGAGGTTAAGGATTTCTCAAGGGCACTAACAGAGCTCTCTAGAGCCTCTAGATCAGAGGTCATGGCCATATGTAGATGGGTCAGATGATTTGCTTTGAGCAAGCCAGCAGTCCCGGTACCAATACCAGAGGCTAAACCGTCAACTCCTAGCAGTATGGCCAAGGTTAGGTGTTGTATAGCGGGGTTCTCGGGTCCCGGGCAGCCAGAGGTCCAGATACCCACAGACCTGCCGCCCGAGACCACTTAGCCGCCCAGCCGCCCAGGTCCCCAGAAATGACTCAGACACTTATATTAACTCCATGCTGTTTGGCCTATGGCTCAGGCACATTGCCAGCTAGCTCTTATTCTTAAATCAACCCATTTCTATTAATCTGTGGGCCACATGGCCCGTGTGGCTCACCCGTGCTCCTTACATGTTGCTCCTTGGGCAGCTGGCTCGATCTGTCTCTAACTCCGCCCTGCTTCTCCTACCTAAGCCTGATTTCTCCTCCTACTTTTTCTATGGTGCCTGCCATGGCTCAAAACAGCTCCTTTATTTAAAGATTGAGATTCACAGCATACATAAATGCATTCCCACATCACTTCCCCCTTTCTCTCTAATCAAAAAGGAAGGTTTCAATTTTAACATAGCAAAATTACATATAACAAAATAGCTATCAAGCAAGAATTACAGTTACAATATCTAGTCTATTTGTATTTAGCAAAATTAAAGAAAATATTCTATCATCTACCTTATCTTTATGAATCTAAAGTTTTATATCTAATATATCTTTCAAATGACTAAGAAAAACTGTACATATAACTATCTAATCTTCAACTACATCAAAGACCACAGAAGGACATATTTACCCAAGTAAACCAGAAGTGCAAGCGACTTCTAAAAGCTAGAAAGGACAGAGATGACACCTATCTGCCTGGACAGTCACCCAAAGTTCCTTTATAAAGTTGGGGCATCCATCTTCAGCCTACAGGCCCAAAGTCTCTTTTCATTTCAGTGAAGCAGGAAATCTGCTCTGCCCATTCTGGCACAGTTCATCAGTTGCTTCTACTCGAGTCCTGAAGAATGTCTGACAGTTTTCCCTGCAAAGCAGGAACCTGAATGACCATCTAGGCTTGTTCTGCCAAAGTTCCGAGGTCCTCTTCTTATGGAACATGCATGTCCAGTTTAAACAGCATACTGTCAAGCAGTCAATATAAGAACAGGTCCTTATCCAGTGGCTAACCATTGCCACAAAGAGAGTAGACTCCATATGGAGTTTCTTCGATGCCCATTTTCCTGTAGAAGTAAATTAGTGCTGCCAGGAACAGACCTGTCTCACTGTCCAGAAAAGACTAAGCTCTTAAAACATTTTAAATGCCATATTCTGTAGGTCTTAGAAGTATTTGAAGATTACCTACCTAATTGAAATATATCTTTGTATACCTAAAAATCCTAACTAACCTAACTATAAGTTTGATTATCAAAAGTGACTATTAACCTTCATTTCTTAATTATACATTTCAATTTTAAATCAGTTATATGAACATCATACCTTAAACAAGAATAGAAAAACACATACAACATAACAAAATTGACCTTAAATTTGTATCAATAAACCAAAATCTATACCAATGTAAAGCATTTTGAGATTAACAGCTGATTACCTGTAAATTCAATAATCTAATTTTTTAAAAAAGCATTCACATACCATATCCCCCTTTTCTTCTTAGAAAGAGATTGACTATGACCATTAACCATTTATAATGTAAACAAACATTTAGAAACAATATTTGGGGAATTTGGGCGTTGTTTTCTGTTACTACTTCCTGCTGATTAAGGGGCGTTGAAAGTCTCACAGTTGTTGAGGCTGAATCAGTCTGCAGCTCTGAATCTGATACGGCCATCTCTTTCCATCAGGTTTTTTCAGGGGGTCTTGGTTGATGAAACCATATTTGCCTGGAAGCAATCCACAGGTTCTCATCTTCTGTGGAAACAAAAGCAGAACTCTTCTGAAGCAATAAATCCTTAGACACAAATTTTGAAATCAAAATACCTTTAAAATATACATTCTTGTTTAACTTAGTAGCCTTTGCAATCCATTGTCTTTCTGCAGTTAGCTCATTAACAGTTAAAAAATTAAAAGAAAACACAATAACAACCAAAATCCAGATTTTGTGTCTATTTTCCATCTTTAAGTGACTTATTATATTTTTATTATTCTATTTCTCTCTTTAAAGACTTTTTCTAACCTCTTTCTTTTCTCTCTGAAACCTATGTACCTTTTACAAACACTGTAACCCGTTTACAGGTTTTTCTTTTCATCTGAATCTGTTTTATTGTGAATCTTTAATCATCTTTTAACTAGAAGAGCTTTTTAAAATACTCTCACTCTCTTGCAACATAGTTTTTGTGGATACTGCTGAGTCAGTAGGTTCTCTCAAAGGGACCACGTCTGTTTGTGTCCAGCAAACAGAGCAGACCCCGGAAAATATTGCTACTAAGAAACCTTCTTTGTTTCTTTTTTGCTCAAAATAAGCAGAAATCTAAAATCAATCACATGCTACTGAGTCTTCTGTCAGTTTTCAGAAACCCGCCTGATTGCAGCTGCAGCTTGCACTGCCTGCCGCCAGCTCGCCGCCGGCGCCATTTTGAATGTGACCCGGACCATGCTTTCTTTGTACAAAGACCCGCTTCACATACACAATTTGGAAGCTGCCTTTGCTCAGTTTCTGCTAAAACCCTTTTTAAACTTTCTCAGGCATTAAGTGAATAATCGCCCCCAATAATCGCCCCACGTTGGGGCGATTATTCACTGTTGTACACGGGTTCTCTAATAAATCTGTGCCTCTGTTCATACAAATCAATCAGGGTGTTTCCCGCATGGTATATAATCCTTGGCCAAAGTTGTATGAGGACACAGAATTCATAGGAAGCATTAAAAATATTGGTGGAAATGCATGGCGTCAGGCCAGTATTGCAAGCCCAAATGGTCCCATTTGGGGCCTCTAGACAGCTATTTCCTGTGGGTTTGATGGTGGTATTGCAAAGCAGGGAATAGGGGCCCTGTGGTGAACCTAAGCAAAGCCCTTTCCCTGTGACCTCAGAGAGTGTCAACTGGTGTAAGGAAGTTGAACACTTCATACTAGGGGTCGTGGAATTAACATATCTTATATCTAGGGCTAGCCCTTCATAGTAGGGTGGATTAGAGGTAAGGCAGAGCCAACAGTCCTGAGTCTTATTTGGGTAGGTGGCATTGAGGGCCAAGAATGTCCCTTCGACCAGGCCATATAGGCGGTCAACAGTCCCTTCCCCTGGCAACAAATGTTGTGAGGACCTTGCAAAGGCCATCTCTTGGGTACTAGAGGTCGAGGGCAAGCTAGGTATAGTGGTAGGTTGGATAGGAGTGTTCGAACCCTTTAGAATAGGGAGGATGGGGTTAGGCCCTATGGGGAGAGAGAGAGTATTTTCTATTTTGAGTTTGATCTTAAAAATAACTCCCCTATCTCTCCCTTCCATATACCACCTTAGGCCCCTAGGTCCTTCCAGTAGTCCAATCAGAAAACTGTTTTCCTCTAGTAGTAAAAGAAATCTTTTAAGGGCAAGGAAAGTCCCCATTTTAGGGGTTCTGGAATATTATGCATGTGGCAAGCACCATAAACATACCACCCATTGGGCTTAGGTGTAGGAGAGCGTGTGACCGTAATAAGGTCCCAAGAGGAGCTGGGTCTCCAATACTCATCTCCAGTGGTTTCACATCCCCAGGCAGCACAAAAATAATTTTCATATCCCCCACATCTATAAGCTGTTCCAGGGTCTCTTCCATCTTTTGGGCATACATAGAACTCAGTCTTTGCCAGTCCACAGCGACCCAGGGTGGTCCGGCATCCCTGTGCAGAGTTCACAACTACTGGGGCACCTTGAACAGCCACTATAATTCTGCAACGTATGGCAAGAAGTAAAAGTAATAAATCCTAAATCTATGTCGTGACTATTATTCTGATAACATCCCTGAAAGCAAAAGAGGAATTGAATCTAATTGGTTGGACTCTAAAGGGAGTGCTAAAACTGCAGTTCTTACTAGTAGTGGAGTGGTTGCTGGGAATAGCAAGTGGCATGGGTGTTCCCATAATCATACATATCCAACAGTTATCAGCTAGGTTAGGGTTGGATGTATTGAGGGTCCTAAGAGTGGCTTGTAAAATATCCCAAGTCTGAGCATTCATGTCTATTCCTCTAGACTTGGGCAAAAATAATGGATAGTAGTCTATTTTTGGTTCCAGCTGTTTTATGTAGGTTTCTATAACATTTTTAACATGGGCTTCTCTAATCATATCTGTTGGACCTCCTCCATCTGAAACATGAGCTGGGGACCTTTTGCTCCAGCAAACAGGCTGTGCCATGGTGCCTGAGCATGAAGCTTGGGCATAATTTTGACTGTTGTCTGTTAACTGGACTTGATTACTCCACTCTCCTCCCCTGGACCCAGCATAATTTCTTTGAAGAATAGCTGTGAAATATATCTGGTTATCTGTCCCTGTGCACTCTTACACAACATTATAACAAGTGGAATGCATCTGATCCCTAAATGATGTACATTCTTTGGGACAGGGTCCTGGTTTATTGCTCACAGCCGGAATAATCTGAGATTTTTTAAGGCATTGCCACTGTTGTTTACTGCCTCCTCTCATGCTTGTATAAAAGGTAAGGTAAGCAGTCTTATCACCACAATCAGTGCTGTGAGTAAAGGTGCCAATTGTAGGAGTGATTCGAATGTTTCCTCCAAGGCATTCACAGGGTGGGCCATAAAGAATTAACAAAACCTTTTGCGGGTTAGGTGGTTCCAGGCCACAATTTATCACTGGAATCATTGTCAACGCCAGTCTCAGTGTGTCAAAAACAAGTAGCTGCAGATTGTCCTTTAGCATCCAAATTTTAAAAATTGAGAATAAACAAGGCATGATGTAAGATATTTTTGGGTGGCCCCTTAGTGGGATACCATTCCCCCTTTTTAATTTTGTTAATAGTAAGTTTAAGAGACAAATGAGCTATTTCAACAATGCCTTGTCCTTGAGGATTATAGGGAATTCCAGTAACATGTTAGATGTTAAAACGTGCAAAATTGGGCAAAACCTGAACTAGTGTAACCAGGGCCATTGCCTGTTTTTACTTGTTGTGGACAGCCTAATACTGACATTGCTGTTAACAGATGACTTATAACATGTTTAGTTGCTTCCCCAGTTTGCAAAGAAGCATATATAAAACCACTGCAAGTATCTATAATAACATGAACATACTTTATGTTGCCAAATTCAGGAATATGAGTTACATCCATCTGCCACAAAGCATTGGGAATTAATCCTCTTGGGTTTACACCAAGGTGAAGAACTGGCAAGTGAATAGCACATGAACAACAGTCTTTTATAATTTGTCTGGCTTGTTCTCTGGTAATCTTATGTAGTAGACATAAAGTTCTAGCATTTAAGTGATGTAATTTGTGGCTATTTTGAGCCGCAAGAACATTATCAGTATTTACAGTCAAGACCGTATATGTGTCAGGAAAGTTGGGACGAGTAGCCAAGTTAGCCAATTCATTTCCTTTGATCAGAGGTCCAGGAAGGCCAGAGCGAGCTCTAAGGTGTCCTAAGAAAAATGGACAGCTACGTTGGCAAATAAGGTGCTGTAGCTGTGTAAATAATTTTCCAGCCTCAGAGGCACTCTTTATTGATACTGCTGTTTCCAAAAGAGGCACAGAATAACTTATATAGGCGCTATCTGTATAAACATTCAGAGGTCGGCATGGGAAATCAGAAAAAACTGCAATAACTGCCTGCAACTCAGTTAACTGAACAGAGGAGGAGGAAGTCTGAAAGAGAACAGTGGCATCATTATAGACATAAGCAGCCATTCCTGTTGATGAGCCGTCTGTAAAGACTACTAAGGCATTCTCTATAGGAGAAAAGGATGTTATCTTTGGAAATACAAAATCATGCTTGTTTGCAAAGTCAAGAAGTTTATCTGGGGGATAATGGTTATCTATAATACTTGTATAAGAAGCAACAGCTTTGGGCCAGAATTCAGTGGCTTGCATAAGCCAATTAATCTGTTCTTGAGTATAAGGCTGAATAATAATATCAGGTTTTTTACCAAAATATTGTTTTTCTAATTTTCTAACCATTATAATGAGGTCTGACACAGCTTTATAGTATGTACCTATAACTTGTTTTGGTGTGGAATGCAAATGTGTCCACATAAGTGGAGCAGTTTGCCAAAAAAACTGCAGTAGGTGAAAAGGCTGTTTTACAAATAATAAATTTTAAAGGTTGATCATAATCTATAAAAGTAATAGTCTGATTATAAATAAGCTCTTCTACCATTTTAATGGCGGCTCTCCCCTCAGGAGTGAGAAATCGAGAGGAAGTAGGTTTTAGATCCCTATGTAATATATCATAAAGTGGCTTTAAATCTCCTTTGCTAATCTTCAAATAAGGTACAAGCCAATTGATATCTCCTAACAGTTTCTGAAAATCATTTAAGGTCTTAAGATGATCTAATCAAAGTTTTAACTTTTGGGAAAATATACGCGTTCCTATCATCTGAAATCCCAAGTAGGTATAGGGATCATTTAACTGAACCTTATCTGGAGCTATCTCTAAACCACTCTTTGCCAAGGTATCTTGCAAGTCCTTATAACATTCTAAAACTTTAGTGCCATCTTGCCTTGCAACTTCATATAGTAGTCTATTAAAATTTATATAAATGTTCTATGACATTGTAGTGTCATGAATAGATTAATAGATTTTATATACATACACACAAAGAGAGAGGTATTCAACCCCTAGACAATTAGTTTTGTAAGCAGAGATCAAGTCTAACTCATTTTTGTAGTTGCCACATTCTTTTATACCTTTATAACAAATGTTAATTCTGGTCTATTTTTTGTAATGGATTGAACCCAATAAGCATCAGAGGAACCAAGTGAGGCTGTTTCTTTCAAACTGGCAGCAAAAGAGGAAATCAAAGGCAAGGTGCTTAAGAAAGACACTTTCAGTTTTGTTTTTTTTTTTTTCTTTCCCGCCCCAGAAGCCTTTCTGCAGCTAACAGTAGGATAGGGAGGTGGAAAATTCCATGAGAATGGCCCCAAGGTCACCTGACCGTTAAGCCCGGGGCAGGGGCATGGAGGATCTTATCTTTCTGTCTCCTGGCAGGACACCTCTTTGTCTAGATCAGCCTTGGAGGTCGGATCAAGCCCCTCAACCAGAGGTTCCTCTCGGGGAATAACTGGGTAGATTGCTTTGTAAACTTTAGGCTCTGATTTCTCAGGTTGTAATGGCAATCCGAGAGTCTTAGTGGAAGGGATGGGTTCGTCGATAAGCGATGCAGCGCCGGATCGGGGAGGGTTATCTCCTATCTCACTTTTGTGTATCAGGCAGCAGGAGTACGAAAGAAAATCCTCTGCGAGAGCCAGCAAACATGAGGAGGTCTGATCACTGTCAGATTCTCTAAGAATATCTCTAACAATGCCATAATAGCTAAAGAAGATGTCAGGGATCTCTTCCCTGGTTTTTAAAAGCATATTAATATCTTTGCCAACTTTCATCCAAGTTAAGGGATGTATGTTAGGCCCCGTTAAAACAAGCCAGGGACATTTCTCTTCAATAAAACAAAAAAAAAATTTCACTAAGTCTTTTTTCTTAACTCTTATCCCCCTCTCCCTGAGAATTGACTTCATCTCTTTTATAAAAATTACTTCTTTTGATAAACTCTTCCCCATGATGCTTGCAAGACTTACCTCCTCCGGACTCTCCCAGTAGCACTAGTGATGCAGTCGGGCGTCAGTTCCAAAGTTTCTCGGGGTACCCTTCCTTATCCGTTGTCGGGTGGTTAGCCATACCTCGAGCCCCACGTTGAGGTGCCACTTGCCCCGACCCGCGGGACTCGTAATTTTGTGGGTCTCGAGGGGGTTCCACCTGAAATATCAATGGGGGGGGGTGAGAGAGAGACAAAGACCAAGCAAAGAATGACAGAGTCAGTCTGGATTTTGTCAAGGTCTCCGTTTATTGAGCTACAAGCTGTAACATATATACTCTTCAGGGAAGGGGAGTGAGGAGGGGGATAGTGGATGGCAAATAGCAGCTGTGGGGGAAGGGTAAATGGCATGTCCGTGGGCTCAGCACCATCCCACCCACTCTGGAAAGGTGGGAAGGCAGACAAAGGAATATTCTGTGGTTTTACTAAGGGTTATTCTGGCAATCAGTTACTAAGAGCTATTCTAGCAATCAGAGAAAACACCTTATCATCAGGAAACTTATGCCTTGGGTTTCACAAGGCTTATGAAAAGGATCAAGTCCTCAGTCTCCAACAGCATATAATCTTAGTTTAGAACCTTCTTAGTTAGACAAAAGGGGGAGATGTAGTGGGATTCAGGTGTCAGCTGATAAGGTCCAAAGACACTTATCCAGGGTTCTGGGCTCCTGGAGTGGCTGTGGCCAACTTGGAGGAAGTATGGCCAACCCCATTCATAGGGGGCTGTTGGGACCCTGTGAACTCTGTTGTTTCTGGTTCCTGGTTGCTGGAGAGACCTGTTTGGAATCCATCCTCCATCGGTGGGATACTCCAGTCCCTGTTCAGGAGCCACTATAAGCTGCTACCTGTATCATGAGTGTTGATTTATATTTTAATAAATATTAATATTGGACTGGTGTGTTGTAAGTAAAACTCTGCCTACAATTCTCTGCCAAAAAAACAAACTCCAAAGGAGCATCCTTGATGCTCAACACCATCTTGGGAAAGGATCAGTGACACTAGGAGTCCTCACATCTCTCATGGCTGAATTCCAGATAATAAATGTTACATGCCATATTCTCTGGGTCTATGAAATGGTTGAAGACTCCTGTATATCTATGATATTCTATCCTGTATCTGAGATGATTGTTACATGGCAACTTAGGTAATGTTTATTGTAGTTTTTTTTTTTAAACATGTACTGTAAAATTAGGTTACCTATATTCAGGTGTATAATCTCTGAACAGTGACTTTTAGTGTGACTATCAAACATTAGTCAGATATATATATACCATGTAAAATGGCAACAGTGTTTTAGACATGTATATACATATATATCATCCAAATAGAGGTATATAAAACATCTTGTGCATTTATCATATCTAGTACAATACATTATGTCTAGTATAGTTAAATGGAGGGAATAATTGTATAGTGGACAATTATTTTAATATTGTGCAAATACTTTAAACAAAGGTAGAAGTATATGTAAAATATAACAGTTACAGATTCAATTTTACATAACAGTTATAGATTCAGTTTTATATTGATTTGGTTATATAAAGCAATTTCAGATTTAACTTTGTACCAATGTATAAATTCTCTCAAACATAAAAAATGATTTCACATTAGTATTAATACACAAATATCTATGTCATTGCAAATTGTCTTTAGCTTAGCCCATATATTCCATTAAAAATTGTTTATAGGTAGGTAGAACAATCACCTTTATCTATCCTATCTGTTCCCCTTTCTCTTCATTAAAGAGGTGCGTAGGAGTATATTATTGTTCTTCCCTCAACCCAGTTTTAACTTATAACTATCATATCAGAATAATAATTACCCACAACCCTCAGAGCACAAAACTTACTGGGAAAGGGGGCATAGTCTTTCATAAGGTGGCTTTCTGCTGACTTAAGGGAGAAGGCATCTCTTTGGGATCCTGTAAAAGCTAAAACAATGATTAGATTCGAATGGACTGACTATACACATCTATAGCCATTCTCAGAGTACTGGGTAAATCCATCTGGAATTCTTATTAGAAATTTGACCTGAACAATAATCATAGAGTGCTATCTTGCAACCATTTTTTGAATAATCCATTTTCTAAAAGCAATCATTGATTGGTGTACACCAGGATCTTGATTTCTCAATTTTTGCCTCTGTCTGTCTATCTGTCTCTTTCTCTCTCCCTCATACTCTCTCTTTTATTCCTGTTTCACCAGTAGGAGTAGTTGCAGTGGATGCACCATGTCACTTCCAGATTCTTTGTACATAGCTGATAGGAAGAAATGTCAGTTAAAATGGAAAACTTAAGCATTGTTGATACCCAAAGAAGATATTGATATCCTTTATGACTTCAGGAGAAGATTGTAAGCCGACAGGATGTTTAGAAGGCACAGATACAGAGAGAAACAAGGTTCACAATGAAGTCACAATAACATTGGTCCCTAAACATTCCCTCTGTCTTCTGTCCCACATCAGGTGGTTTTTCAGATATGTCACAGAATCTCTCACATTTTCTTTACCAATATGCTTGACAGGGAGAAAGCCACTTGCTCCCACTCCAAATCTAGCCTTATTAATAGTCAAATTAAGACCACAATTTTTTGAAAGGGGTATGTATGTAAGATGCAAAGCAGTGAGAATTGAGAGATTACCCAATAGTGCATATTTGTATCAGTTGGTCTCATAGTCTGCTGTTTACATTCCTTCATCTTCAATCTCTCTTCCATTGCAGGTGATTAATCATTCAATGTTCAGACAATGTCTTAAAGATAGTTGTATACATTTTCCTGTAAAGACAAAATTGAGAACCTGCCCCAGTCTTGTTAAATGTTTTCCTTACCATGTATTCATTTGTCATATCAGGGATGAACAATTACTTCTCCTCCTAGGAAGGGACTCCTTTTCAAAGCTGACATTTATTAATTTTGTTGGTACCCATATCTTTTCTTTTCCTGTTGAAACAAAGCAAAACCCTTACCTCATCGATGTAGTATGAGGTTTCTGGCCTGGACTTTCCAGGCCTAACTTCAAAGTTTAGGTCCGCAGTCCCGCAGACCCACTGTCCCACAGTCCCACAAAGACACACAGACGCTTTCATAAGTTTTTGGCTGATCAGCCTCAGGCCCAGGCATATCACTTGCTAGCTCTCTACCCTTCATCTATCCCATGTCTCTTGTTCAGCCATGTGGCTCGGTACCTTTCTTTAGAGTGGCATGGTTGTCCTCTGCCTCCTGTGGCTTCTCTCTGGTGCTCTCTGCTGTTCTGTTCTCAGAGTTTTTAGTCTGGTAGCCCCACCTACACTTCCTGCCTGCCTTTGGCCAATCAGCTCTTTTTATTAGACCAGTGGGTGGGACTGTTATTTACCATGAGACAACACAATACCCCTACATATCCCCTTTTCTCTATTAAACAAAAGGAACTCCAATTCTAAAATTCTTTTCCCCCCTTATCTATAACAGCTTATAAGCAACACTGTAAATAAACACAAACATCCATAATCCACGTTTTGGGAATGTGGGCGTCGTTCTCTAGGCTACTTCCTGCTGAATGGGGACGCTGACAATCTCATGGGAATCCAAAGAAAAATGTAGGATTATGGACAAGTCTTTAGTGGAGTAGTCTCTAAGGCTGGGTCATCTCAGCCAGTCTCCTTGAAATTGTTTTAGATTCAGAGCTCTGGAACTTCAACAGAGGTGTTCTGAAATGCTGAATCATCTGGTCCATGCATTTCCATTGGAGATTTTTCAGGGGGTCTTCCTCTATCAAACTTTATGTTCCTTATCCAGGAAGAAATCCACAGTCTTTCATTTTCTGTGAAAATAAAAGGAAAACCTCTTCTCCAAAGTAGCGCATCTTTGCATTTCAATTTTAAAGTAAACTCATTTACAAAATATATAGGTTGAATTATTCTAATAGCATTTATAATCAACTGTCTTTTAGCAGTTTTTACTAAGTCATTTTCAGTCAAGAGGCTTAAAGATAAGACAGTAATATACAGTATCCAGACATTCTTTGTATCTTCCATCTTTACGTGGCTTATTTTTTATTTATTTATTTTACTTTATTTCTTTTTTAAAGGATTTCTCTAACCTTTCTTTTCTTTCTCTAAGCCTATGTATATATATTTTCAACACACTCTAAACCACTTAGACATTTTACAAAAAACTGTCTTTACTGTATATTTATTTCTTAACTTTTTCTGTTTCTGATCACACCTTTAATCTGCCACTATCTCTGACTGTCTCTGACCACACCTTTGCTTGTCTAGAGTGACTGACTCCTCCCAGATCCTTCTATTTCTTCTGTTTCTGAACACACCTTTAATCTGTCAGGATTAAAGGCTGGTATGATGGGTGGATGGCTCTACCCAGCTCCTAGTTTAATTTTATAGAATTTATCTTTTTAACCCAGGTAGTCTGAGAATTTTAGGGTCCATATAAGTGTTAGGTAGCAGGGCCTCTTTAAAAACTCACAAGTATTTTGCTTCTAATGCTAATCAGGAAGCTTCTCTTAAAACCAAGCCACAGTTTGCTACCAGCAAACAGAGCTGATCCAAGAAAACACTGCCACTAGAAAGCCATCTTTGATTCTGTTCCCTTTTTGTCCTTATGAACAGAAACCTTAAATAAATCATTTACAACCTTTTGCTTACAGCTAGGCTCCTGTGAGACTTCAGGAATGAGCCATTTTACACCTTAAGCTGCACTCCAAAAGCCCGCCATTGTAGCTCAAGCCGACAGGCCTCACCAGGGTGTCTCTGTACCACGGCCATGTGGGAGACACAATTCAGAGGCTGCTTTTGGCTCTAGACCATTTTTAAGCTTCCTATGACTTTATGTGGGCATATTTGCCACACGTTGGGCTGCCATTTGTAGTACGAGGTTTCTGGCCTGGACTTTCCAGGCCTAACTTCAAAGTTTAGGTCCGCAGTCCCGCAGACCCACTGTCCCACAGTCCCACAGAGACACACAGACGCTTTCATTAGTTTTTGGCTGATCAGCCTCAGGCCCAGGCATATCACTTGCTAGCTCTCTACCCTTCATCTATCCCATGTCTCTTGTTCAGCCATGTGGCTTGGTACCTTTCTTTAGAGTGGCATGGTTGTCCTCTGCCTCCTATGGCTTCTCTCTGGTCCTCTCTGGTGTTCTGTTCTCAGAGATTTTAGTCTGGTAGCCCCACCTATACTTCCTGCCTGCCTTTGGCCAATCAGCTCTTTTTATTAGACCAGTGGGTGGGACTTTTATTTACCATGAGACAACACAATACCCCTACACATCGAGGCACATATCCTGGCTTCCATTCTGAAGTCAACACATCCTTGAAGTAAATGGATTGGTTTATCTCAGAGGATTTAACCATTACCCAATGTCTCTCAGCAGCTAATGTTCCCTTTTCATCAGCATTAAGAAAATTCAAAATCAATAAGGCACTATGCAACCTTGCTCTGGGTTTTCTTATTTCTCTTTTCTGTTTATAAAACGTCTCTTTCAAAGTGCGATGAGATCTCTTTATAACTGCCTGTCCTGTAGTATTGTGTGGTATCCCTGTAATATGCTTTATATCCAAAAATCAGCTTCATTTTTTTGGGAAATGTAAGCTGGAGCCTTGTCAGTTTTAATCTGAGCAGGAATTCCCATTATGGCCATGACTTCCAAAAGGTGAGTAAGTATAGCATCAGTTTCTTCCAAACTCAGGGCAGTCGCCCATTGCGTTCCAGAATAAGTATTGATAGTATGATATACATACTTCATCTTTCTGAATTCTGGAAAGTGAAACACACCCATTTGCTGGATCTCATTTTTCTGTGTACCCTTAAGATTTCTTCCTGCAGGTAAAGGCAGTTGGTGTTACAATTCCTTAGTATCATTTTTGCATGATGCCAAGTGTTGGAAAATCTGTTCTTTAATCCATTTTTTGCTATTAACATGATGCTTCTCATGAAATTCTGTGGCCTCTAGCTTGTTTCCTATTAGCAACCGATCAATTTCATCATTACCTTATGCTAAAGGGTCTGGGAGACCTGTGCTTGCCCTGATATGTGTTATGTACATAGGATGTATCGGATCTCTGATGATATCCTGTAGTTCTATGAACAATAAGGTGTAGTAGGAGGCTTCTGGCCCAGACTTTCAGGCCTAGCCTCAAGGTTTAGGCCTGCACACTCACAGACACACAAATGCTTACAATAGTTTTAGGCTGATTGGCCCAAGGTCCAGGAATATAACTTGTTAACTCTTTACCTTGTGTGCAGTTCTTTCTTATATGGCCTGGTTTACCACAGTTGAAACAAGTGATGCCTTGGTTCCTCACCCTAGCATTAGCAATGGCTTGGCCTACCCAGTTCTCCTTGTCACAATGGAGAGACTCAGCATTGATTGCATACTGAATGCATTCTTCTATTGGTGTAGATCTGATCTTTAAAGGCGTAAGCAGTCTTTTACACTCTGGATTAGTATGATCAAAGGTCAAAGACAGTATTAACTGCTTCCTCACTCCTGGATCTGATACTGCTCTATGTACAGCCATGGTAAGCCTCTATAGAAAGTCAGTATAAGGTTCTTTTAAGCCTCGCTTGACCTTAGTATAAGGTTTAATTTTCTGACCAGGGTCCAAAATCTTTTCCCCAAGCATTCAGAGCAGCAGTAAGGCATAGCAATCAAGTATGCTCATCATAAGTAGTTTGAGCCTCCATATCAACAAACACGCCTTCACCAAGGATTTGTTCCTGAGAAGCAACAAAACCCCTAATTTTTCCTTGTTGTTCTAAGGCCCTAGCCTCCACCCTAAACCAGCCTCTCCACTGTAAATTTTGCCTTTGGTCCATAATGGCCACCATTAGCTGCTTCCAATCATGTGGAGAGAGTCGATGTTTTGCTGACCATGTATTTAGGAACAGTTTTACATAAGTAGAGTGTATACCGTGTAATGATATTGCCTCCTTAAAATTCTTGATATCTCTCATATGTATTGGCTCATAACTACACTCTATGAATTTCAAGGATTCCCCAAATGCTTTCTTTGTCTGAGCAGTAGCCAGGAACAATAGTGGTGGGGAGTGGGGGTAGCCCCATCATGTTCACCACCTTAGGTCGAGTGTCTCCAGTACCATGATATCCCATTGGGGGTTGACCTGAAGTGTTCTGAGCGTAAGATGAATTACTACCCTTTTCTGGTGCTGCAATACGGTCCTCCCATTCCTGAAGATTGGATACTACCAGTTCCCATTCCTGGATTTTGGATACTACTGTCTTCCATTTCTGGAGATTAGATACTAGTGATTTTTTAGAGCTTGATTTTCCTGATGAAACAATCCTTCCAAGGACCTCAAAGAACCAACAATTTTTCGGTCCACATCATTAACACAATTAATGATTTTCTTGTCCTCATCATTAATGTAGTCAACAAGTTTCTTGTTTTCATCATTTACATAGAGCCTATATTTTTCTTGTAGTGTTATCCATATCTGAAGAGGAATCCTTATCTGAAAGCTTGTTGTAACAAATTTCCAGAGAATTAACATAAACATATGTAAACATAAAGAGTATTTCTTTCTTCTCTTGTATGATCTATTCAGAAAAGTATACATATAATGAATCTCCTGGGTTTGTGAAACATAACTGAGAACCTATGCAAATGATAAATATAAGTGACAGCAAAATAAACTTTTGCTCCATGGAATTAATTCCACATATGCAAAAAATATTAAATTCATGGTCTACAAAATATAGAATCACAGCTAATAATAGAATACAGCTAACAGCAGCTATATTAGACTATAGCTAACACTTACAGTGGAGAAATTGGCTGACAGAAGAGGTTAAGGCAATTGAACAAGGAAAGATTAGAGGCTTTAATGTTTCCCAAGACCAAATTACTGGTGAAGGTCAACTTGCTGATGTAAAGGTTCAGTCTACTTTTGATGAACATACCTTACTGTTACACTGTACTGATTTTGAATGCTTTGAAAAGTATCCAGAGCAGAAAGTTAGGCTGTATTCTAAAGACAGACCAGGCTTAAAACAACCTTATACAGACTTTCTTCAGAGATTAACCAAGGCAATACATAGAGCAGTATCAGATCCAGAAGTTAGAAAGCAACTAATTCTCTATTTGGCTTTTGACTGTGCTAATTTGAAATGTAAACAGATGCTTATGCCTTTAAAACTAAGATCATCTTTCCTGGAGGAATGAATTCAATACACAATCAATGCTGAGTCTCTCAGTCATGAAGAGTCTTTGGTAGATCAAGTCATTTCTAATGTTAGGATAAGAAATCAAAGTATCAAAAGCTTTATTTGTGGTAAGCCAAACCATGTAAGAAGAAATTCTTTGAAAGGCACTCCTAGAACCAGTGTCTCTTCTAGGAATGACCCAAACAAAACTTCTCAGTCTTCTGGATTACACAATGTGGCAATGGCTGATATTAGATGAATAATTGTATATCTACAAGGGACAAACTAGGCAATCCTTTACCATTGAGAAATGATTCTTGGGGCCTCTCTTTGAGACCCCAAAAACACAGGTCTCAAAATCAAAGATTATATTCAGTCACAGTGGAGAAACAGCCTTCCCTGAACGATTAAAATACCTATTGCCTAACAATAAAAAAAAATACTGTGTTGGAGAATAGAACAACTTTAAAGGAACAAATAAAATTTCTAATAATCACAAAATAAATATTATGAAAATTTTCCATAAAGGAACAAAAGCCAACATTAAAAACACAAAAAGACATTTTTTATCAAGTATTTGTGGACAGAGATATGGATGTTTTAATCATAACCCCAGATCATGGCATCCAAAATGGTCCCTAAAGGAGGTAGATATTCAGTTCTCAGGGATTGGAACCATATATCAGGTAAATGAAATCATAAAATGGATTGAATGCACATGGCCATAAAGGCAGAGAAGAAGGGTGAAGCCATAAAAGGCTAATATAGCACTAAATCTATAGGGTTGTGATCTACAAAAATAGAATACTCAGATTCAAATCACTATAGTCTCAGATATGAACCATGGACCCAATTATGTTTCTGAGAATAATATTTTAAAGTATTATAAAAAATAATCATATTAAAGCATAATAACTGCTGACCCTGTAAAGACACGCAAAGCATTACCTTTACCATTTTTGACAGATAAGCCTATATGGCTTTATAAATGGCCTCTAGCAAAAACAGAAATTTCAGGACTTAGAATCATAGGTATAGAAACAGTTAATTGCTTAAAGTATTGAATAATCTACCAGCCCTTGGAATTATCCTGTATTTGTTGTCAAAAAGAAATCTGGAAAATGGAGAATAGTGACAGATCTAAGAACAATAGCTAAGGTGATTCAGCCAATGGGCTCTTACATCTCTTACATTATGGAATTCCTTTGCCTTCCTTGTTATCTAAAGGATGGCCTATTATAGTTGACTTGAAAGACTGTTTCTTTATCATACTTCTGCAAGAACAAAACAATAAAAATATATCTTTACAGTTTCCAATTATAATAATTTTTGGCCTGTAAAGAGATATGAATTAAAAGTTCTCCCACAAGAACTGCTAAATAGCCTCAACTTGTACCAATATTTTTTTGCAACAGCCATTAGAAATGATATACAAACAGTTCCTAAAATCTATCATTTACCATTGCATAGGTGCATTACCATTACGTTTACCATAACCTTGTTGGCAGACACAAATAATGATATATTGGAAAGAATATTTGAAGAAGTAAATACAATTTTGCCTGATGGGGATTACAAATTGTACCTGAAAAAATATAAAGAGGAAATTCTATTAATTATTTAGGATATAAAATAGGTCTGCTAAAAAAATTAGTCACCAAAAGGTACAACTTCCATATATATTTCTATTTTATTAGGTGCCTATCTCTGGGTATTCCCAGATTCTCCCCTGGTCTCTGTACCGGTGAGTCTTGGCCGCTTATCCCTCTTTCCTGGACCTCCATGAGACCTCCACTTACCACGTCTTTCCTGGATCTCGGTGAGGACCTCCACTTACTGCGTCCGGTTTCTTTGTGGGCCGAGTTTTTCCCAGGCGAGGGGCATCAAGATTAAATAATCTGCACTCAGGAGTCATTTAGGTTCCATCATTCGGGGGCTCTCAACAACACTGAGAGACCCGAGCTTTATTCAGTACATCTTATATCTTAGTCCTGTCTGTCTCTTAGCCATGCTTCTCTCCTGCCACTGCATCTCACCTAGCTTTTTCCCCTTTAGCTTCCCGCCATGCTGGATTCCTTCTGCCCCTTCCACACACATTGACTCTACTCCATGCTTGTCCCCAGCTTCTGCTGCTTCTGCCTGTGTGTCTCTCCTTATGTCTCCTTTTGTCCCAGCTCTCTATCACCTTAACTCTCTTTCACACCCTGCCCCCTCATCCGGGCACACCCAAGGTCATTGAGGATCCTGAGGCTAGCACTCAGCAGGTGGCAGCGTCTATAGTGCAGGAAAGCTTGTTTTAGCTTTTCCCCCTGTAAACATAAGGTTTTAGTCCTTAGGGGAGAATGGTGAGCCATAGAGGCCAGAATGGCACTTATTTGGGAGACAACATCTCACTCCCCTTTATTAAAAAATATAGAGAAGGAAACCTCTGTCTTAGGATCGACCCCTAGCCCCTGCTACAGAACCCGTCATTGGATGTTCCAACTCCTGTCTTAGGTAGATATAGCAGGCGGGGAAGTTGCCCGTCTTCGGGAGAGTCCTTCTAGCATTGATATGCATACCTGAGCATCAGTCGGGGGTTATAAGGCCAGAAGCCTGTTTTGTTATATCCTGCTGATGACCTTGCTGCTTTTGCAGCGTATTAGAATGAAAAGACAGCATGCCAACCTTTGAGGCAAAATATTAAAAAGGGATATAGATCCAGACCATTGGGAAGCCACTAGTCAGGGTATTATATAAGACACTAGTCTCAAGGGGTGTAAAGGTATATGCTAACTGTAAGGTGTAATTTAAAGATTGCATTCTAGGGACCCCAAAAACACTGGTTTAACAATATGCAACTGCTGACTTAACATTTTCTATCTTACTTGAGGTACACAAATATCAGAATATCCAAGGTTACACAAGAGCAATTATTACATATGCAAAATGTCAATAGGGCAGTTTGCTGGTTGAGGGATAAATCTTAAAATGTATTTGTCCATTTAAAGTCTCTGGAATTTCAAAGGCAGTCACCACCCTGGCTGATAGCTGGTTCACCAGGGATGCAGCTCTGGCTGTCTGGCTCAATGCATTTTTCGAGGCTGTAGCTCCAAAAGCAGCAGGGTGACTGTGTAGTTATTCTGGAGTTTCTTTTTTGCACCTGGGAGATGGATCTTGGTCTGATGAAATGCCACCGGCATCACTGTAGCTGGAACTCGTACCAACAGGGCACTGGAATGTTCTTTACTCCAATCAGTTGCTTAAGCTGAAATTTAGAGCTGAACAATTTAAGAGAAACCCTTCCTACCCTCCAGGGTTCGAATCTGGGTGAAGTGACCAAGAGGTATGGGGTAGCTTAAAAATGAGTGTTGGCATTCTACTTAGCAGTGCTATTAAAAGCAACTGCCTCAATCATATGCTATGAAAGCTTTTTGTATGGGCACCGTATTGGCAGCCGTGTCAGTGGCCTAAATTGAAGGCAAAAACAGCAGAAAACAAAGGGATTTTTTTTTAACTTACTTACTTACTTACTGGCCTCATCATAAGCTTCAGGAACCACAATCTTTTCATGTTGAACAGGATGCACACACCTCTCAGGTATCTAGATTGGCTTTTCAGCACCTGGTGGATAAACACAGACAACCCACCCCCAACTCTGGCCAGCGGGTGCTGGCGGTTGCCATTGTCCAGAGGATGTATTGTGGCTGATGTCTTAACGTTTGAGCATTGAGATGAAACTTTTTGTGTAATTGTAGAGCCAAAATTATTTGGATAGCTTCATCTGCCCGCGCATTGCCTTTGGCAAGTGGTCTAGGCAAGCAAGAATGTCTTCTAATAAGTCCTACAAACACAGATTGCTTTTTGTATCATATCAAAATCTGTAAGTGTTAACAATCTTTGATGACTCCCCCACATGAGGGGCCACTTCTAGTTGGGGCATAATATTGGCCACATATATACTGTCAGTATAAATATTAAAGGTCTCTGCATCTTCTTTCAGAAGTTTAAAAAGAGGCTTAAGTTTTTTTTTTAAAGGGACCGTGTCTTTATTCGTGGCCAGTGACTTGCTCAAATCTCTTAAAGGGACCGCGTTTCTATACGCAGCCATTGACTTGCTCAATTCGCGGCTAAGTTTTCTTAAAGGGACCGCGTTTTTATTCGCGGCTAGCCAACAGAGCAGACCAAAGAAAACACTGCCACCAAGAACCATCCTTGCTCCTTTTCTGTTCAAAACAAACAGAAACCTTCAATCAATCACAATGCTATTGACTAGGCCCCCAGTGGACACTCGGTCCACACTGGGAAGCCATCTGCTACAAAGAGGTTTCTCGGTCCCGGCGGCCAGAAGTCTGAGACCCACAGACCTGCCGTTTGAGACTGCTTAGGTGCTCACCACTCAGAAAATGACTCAGACGCTTACATTAACTTTATGTTGTTTGGCCTATGTCTCAGGCACATTGATAGCTAGGTCTTACATCTTAAATCAATCCATCTCTATTAATCTGTCTGCCACATGGCGCACATGGCTTATCTGTGCTTTTTATAAGTTTTTTTTCTCTCTTTTTTTTTTTAAACTTACTTCAGCTGGATCTCTCAATGTCTTTTGTAATTCTACCTTAACTTGCTTTCAAATGAAAACTTTAAGGCTCCCTCCTATCAAGAACCATGTACTAAACTCCCTTATCTGAGCGCGGTCCGTCCTTTATTTAAATTCCCTGTTACCTTAGTAACTCTCGAAGTTCGGAACCAGCCGAACTTGAGTTTCCCATATTTGTATATTTCCATGAGATGAGTTAACTCTTAACAATTTTCAAAATTGGCTAAGAAATATTTCTCATATATGGCCGATTATTGGGATAAAAAATTATGAACTTGTTAATTTGTTAAGAACCTAAGATAGTGATAAGGACATACCCGGAGAACTTTGTTAGAAAACTGAGAATTGGACTCAATGAAAAAGAAATTATGAGATGTACATGTGAATCTTGTGAATCTATACCTTGTTTGCATTCTGATTATATACACTCAATGCTTTTGTTTACAAAAGTTATAATGAAAAGGTAAAAATTTATTAGAATGAATATTTTTACCACATAGGCTGAGTAAAACATTAAAAACATGTGTGGAAATATTTTTAAATTTATTTTTAAGACTTTGCCAGTTGACAAAATTGGACCCAGAAGAAATTGTCATAACTTTATTTAATGAAGAAACTGATAGATTATTTGCAGACAGTGAACCTTGCAAAGAGTTTGCAGTAATATTTTTGGAGAGATTAATAATATCTCCCAAGCAAGATAATTCAATTTATAATAGAAACTAACTGGATTCTTCCTCATGTTGTATGGTTAAAGCAATTTCAGGAGCCCCTACATTTTATACTGATGCAAACAAATTAGGAAAGGCAGGTTAAAAATCAGAAAATTTAAGTAATGTGGCTCATAGCCCTTATAATTCTGCCTAGAAGTCATAATTATAGCATATAATTATGGTATTAATGGACTTTATAGAGCCTATTAACATAGTAAATGACTCTCAGTATGCAGAAAAGATTGTTTTACATACTGAAACTGTTGATTTTATTTTGGATAATGCAGAATTAATCATATTATTTATACAACTACAGATATTATTAGAAATATAATTCATCATGTATGTATGTATATGTATGTATATATATATATATATATATGTATATATAAAATGCTTATCTGATAGAACCCACTTTCTCACTGTTCAGGAGAGTTGCAAGATAGCTCATTATAATTATCCATTCTATCACATATCTAGCAAGAATTCTAGATGGCCTTACCTAGTACTCTAAGACAGATTATAGATTTTCATAGTTAGGTTTTTGGAACCTAATCACTATCTTAGTTTTTACATGACCCTGTGGTGGAATTCAGGTGTTAGTTAATAAGGTTGGGAGGCATGTCTCTGGAGTTCTGGGAGTCAGAACAGGGTGTGGCCAGCCCCATTGTAAAAGGCTGCTGGGATCTTGAGCAGACTGTTTGATTCCTGCATTCTTGAAGACCTGATCAATACCCATCGTTGGACAATCCTAACTTCAAGAATTGCACTAAAGTTTAATTTGTTTTGTGAGTGTTAAAATACTCTCTAATAAATATTAATCCTGTATATAGTATATTGCAATTGAGAATTACTGCAATAGCTGGCATCCATGTGGGTTCAGGGCTAGTCAGCTTCTAGCCTGACAGCATTTAGGGCAGGCCTGTTCAGTGCTCTGAGTACTGCTGAAGCAGAGAGTTCAGCCCTGGGAGTCCACCCTTGTGTCTGTAGGCTTGGCACTGTCCTGCCAACAAACAGCAAATGTCTCTGAGTCTGTTCCCAGTCTCCCGCCAAGCAGTGTGTGTCTCTGAGTCTTTTAGTCCATGCTTCCAGTGCGTTCCCAGTGTGTGTGCACTGCACATGCAGCACTGATGACCACCACCGCTGCATTAACTACATGGAAGAGTGCAGATTTTGTCATATCCTGACGGTGTGAGAATTTGTCTTTACTAAGGTTATTATGATGTCTGTTTGCCTGCTGGGGCATCCTAAGATCAAATAGAGCCCAGTAGGTGGGCTCATGTCACTAAAATCCACTGAGTCTGCCATATTGCGAGAATCCAATATTGCCAGACACAAGACATTGAATGCTACTGTGACACCTCCTGGCCAAATGTAGTCATTACAACTGGGTAGAGGTAATGGATGAAAATTTTTCTAGTCATGACTTCAGGTCATACCTTCTCGGTGTTGATTGAGAATTTCTTGCATGAATATATTTTAGAGAGCTTCAATCCTTCAGTCCTGCTACTTTTCTGCTTATTTTTATATTTTAATTTTCAAAATAAATGACCTGACACACACTCTACGGTCATGGTGAATATAATGGAAAATTTGAAATCTGGGAATGAGAAATTGCTGTCTAGAATGTATAATGTGGAAATTTCAACCACTAAGTTGGCAGATAAGGCTAATTTTCTGGAAATTGGTTACAGCAAGCTTTTAGATAGAGCTTACTCTTTGGACATGGATATTAAAACTTTGAAAGAAAAAATGCAGACTTTACATTAATGATGAGAACAAGAAATTTGTTAATTATGTTAATGATGACAACAAGACATTTGTACTTATGTTAATGATGAGAATGAAAAAATTGCTGATTCTATGAGGTCATTGGAAGGACTGTTTCATCAGGAAAATGAAGCTCTACAAAAAATTGGTAGTGACCAAGCTTCAGGAATGGGAGGACTGTATTATAGTACTGGAAAAGGGTGTTAATACATTTTCTGCTTAGAACAATTCAGGTCAACCCCAGATGAGATATTATGTTAATGAAGACACTCTACCTAAGGTGGTAAACATAACAGTGATGCCCCTTTTGCCGCCAGTATTGTTTATATTTATTGTTCCGACAAAGAATGCATATTAGAAGTCCCCAGAATTTGTAGAGTATAATTATGAGTCAATACATATGAAAGATATCAAGGATTTCAAGGAAGCCATATTGCTCTATGTGGTACACTCTGCTTATGTAAAACAAATACTAAATGCATGGTCAACAAAAAATTTGATAAATCCCAGTGATTGGATACAGCTGAATGCCACGGTATTGGTCTATGGCCAACATTTGCAATGGATAAATTGGTTTAGGGAAGAGGCTAGGGCCATAGAGCTCCAAGGAAATATTAGGGGCTTTTGTATTTCTCAGAACCAAATCCTTGGTGAAGGACTGTTTGGTGATGTGAAGGCTCAGACTACTTATAACAAACATATATTCTTGCTGTGCCATACTGATGCATTGAATGCTTAGGAAAAGGTTTTAGATCATGGGCGAAAAATTGAGTTTATATATCAAGGTCAAACAAGGCTTAAAATAACCTTACACTGCCTTTCTACAGAGGCTTACCAAGGCTGTACATAGAGCAGTATCATATCAGATTCGGAAGTTAGGAAGCAGTTAATACTTTCTGTGGCCTTTGATCATGCTAATCCAGAATGTAAAAGAATGCTTATGCCTCTAAAGATCAGATCTGCACCCATATAAGAATGGGTTCAGTATGTAGTCAATGCTGAATCTCTCCATTGTGACAAAGATAATTGGGTAGGCCAAGCCATTGGCAATGTTAGTGTAAGGAATCAAGCCATCACTTACTGTGGTAAACCAGGCCATATAAAATGGAATTGTACACAAGGTACTTCCGGAAATAATAGCCATCTTAGGTATGATCCAAACAATTTCTGGGCGTTGGAACAATATTTCAAGTGAAACAGAGTGTAAGATGACTTGAATGTATGGTACCAGAAGATCAGAAAGGATGGTTGAAGCCATATATGGCTGACATAGCAGTGACTCTATGGGACAGTGACCTTCTACAGCAATGGAATAGTCAGCTTAAAATCCCTCTATGTTCAGATATCAACCAGAGACTCATTTATGTTTCTGAAAGCAATGTTTTAAGGTGCTATCAAAAAAATTCACCAGCCATTCAGGCTGTGAAAAAGAATTGCCCAATAGCTGCTGTACTTGTAAAGTCAGTCACAGTACTGCCTTTGAGATGGTTGACAGAAAAGTCTATTTGAGTTCAGCAATGGCCCTTTATGAAGGGGAAACTGCAGGCTTTAGAACAGCTAGTACAGGAGCAGTTACAAGCGCAGCATAATGAATAATCTACCAGTCCATGTAATTCTCTTCTATTTACAGATCTGAGAGCAATTAATAAATTGATTCAATGTATGGGCTCTTTACAATATGGTTTCCCCCTGCCTTCCCTGTTACCTAAGGAATGGCATATGTAGTTATTGATTTAAAGGACTGTTTTTTTTTTTTAAACCATACCTCTACAGGAACAGGACAAAGAAAAATTTGTTTTCATAATGCCTACTTTTGACAATTATTTAGGATATAAAATAGGTTTTCAGAAAATTTGACTTCAAAAGGTGAAACTAAATAGAGATTTAGGACTCTTAACAGTTTTGAAAAACTGCTAGGGGATATTGCTCATCTATAACCCATCATTGGTATAAAAAACTATGAACTAGTTAATTTCTTCAAAACTTTAGACAGTGATAAGGACTTAAATAGTCCTAGAGAATACTCTGATGAAACTGAGAAAGAATTAGCTTTAGTAGAAAAGAAGTAACAAGCACATGTAAATTGTGTGGATCCAGACCTAGATTGCATACTGGTTATTTTACCCTTTTGACATTTTTCTATAGAAGTCATAATGCAAAGAGAAAACATTATATAAGAATGAACATTTCTGCCACATAGGTCAAGTAAGAAGCTGAAAACATATATCAAAAAATTTCTGATCTTATTTTTGAAGAGAAAATTAGACTTTGCCAATTGACTGGAAAGGACCTTGCATAAATAGTTATAGTTTTGAATAATGAATAATTGATTTTTTTATGGGAAGACAGTGAACTTTGGAAAAAAGTCCATAGCAATTTTTAGGAGAGATTAATAACAAATATCCCTGAAGTAAAAGAATTCCTTTATAAAGGAAACTAATTGGATCTTCCCTCATTGTGGTACAGGATAAACCCATTTTTTGGAGCTCCTACATTTTATACTGATGTGAACATATTAGGAAAAGCTGGTTACAAATTGGAAAACTTAATTAAGTGGCTCAAAGCCCTTATAACTCTGTTTAGAAGTCAGAATTATGTGCAAGTATTATGATGCTGATGGATTTTACAGAGCCTCTTACTGTAATAACTGACTCTCAGTATGCAGAAGGAGTTGTTTTATATATTGAAACTGCTGATTTCATTCCTGGTGATACAAACTTAACCTCACTCTTCATACAACTACAGGATATCATCATAAATAGAATATAGCCCATGTATATAACACATATCAGGGTACACATAGGTCTCCCAGGCCCTTTAGTACAAGGTAATGATGAAATTGACCAGTTGTTAATAGGAGAAATTACCCAGGGGAGAGGTTCCATAGTGCTTTACTGACCTTGAATTTCCTTAATGCTGATGGAAAAGGAACAACAGCTGCTGAAAGACATTCGGTAATAGAGAAATCTTCCTAGATAAACCAACCCGTCTACTTCAAGGATGTGTTGACTTCAGAATGGAAGCTGGCATATGTGCTTCAGTGGGGTAGGGGTTTTTCTTTTGTTTCCACAGAAGAAGTGAAGATATGAGTACTGACAAAATTAATAAAGTTCTGCTTCGAAAAAGAGACCCCTCCTGAGGAGAAGTAATTGCTTATCTACAATATGACAATTGGATACATAGTAAGGAAATCAAATTTAACAAGACTGGGACAGGGTCTCAATTTTGTCTTTATAGGTGAATGGATACAACCATCTTTAAGACATTGAATGGATGTTTAACAGTTGGAAACCTATAATGGAAGGAAGATCATGTATGAAAGGATTACAAACAAAGGGCTATAAGAACAACTAGTACAAATATGCACTACTGGGTAATTTATCAAATCTTACTGTTTTACATCTTACATCTATACCTTTCTCAAAAAAATGTGGTTCAGCTTTGAGTATAAATAAACCTGGATTTGGAGGTGGAGTAAGTGGCTTTCTCCTTCTCTAAACCCAGTCATATTGGTAAATAAAATTTGAGAGATTCTGTCTCATATCAGAAAAGTCACGTGGTGTGGGACAGAAGACAATAGTTAGGCACAAATATTATTGTAATTTTATCTTTAATTTAATTTTTCTGTGGATCTAGTCCTTCCTAATCTTAAATTCCTCTCTGCATATGATCTTCTCCTGAAGTCATAAAGGATGTAAATATCTTCATTGGATATCATTAATGCTTAATTTTTCCATTGTAAACAACATTTTCTCCTACCAGCTATCTATGAAGCATCTGAAACTAAGATGGGGCCCCCACTGTGAAGATTCTTTCTGGTGTAGAAAGAGTGAGAAAGAGAGAGAGAGAGAAAGAGATAGACAGAAAGACAGACAAAAACAGAGACAGAGAAATAAAGAACCTGGTGTACACCACTCAATGATTTCTTTTAGAAAATAGAATATTCAAAAATTTGCACTGGTATAGATATTTGCATATTGATAAAATGTGAAATCATTTTATATGTTTGATTGAGATAATTTATATATTGATACAACTTTAAATTTGAAATTGCTTTATATGTACAAGGTAACATATACATTGATATAAAACTGAATCTGTAAATGCCATATTATATATACATTTCTATCTCTCTTTAAAATATTTGCACATTATTGTCATTTCCAATATGCAATTGATACTTCTGCTTAACTATACTAGACATAATATATAATTATACTAGTCATCATATGTACAAAAGATGTCTCGTACACCTCTGTTTGGATAATTTGCATGGTATATGTACCTCTGGCTAATTTTTGTATGATAGTCATACTCAAAGTCATTATTAAGAGATTGTACACTCCTTTATAGGTAGCCTAATTTTACCATGTAAGCTTCAGTCCTTAGGATGATAAGAACTGCAGACAGCATTACTTAGGTTTGCAATGTAACAGTCATGTTGCCTAGGCTTCCCAGATACATGCTAAAATATATTAGACAGGAGTCTTCAACCATTTCATAGACCCAGACAATATAACATTTAATGTTTTTCTATTTAGAATTTGGCCATGAGAGACAGGACAACTCCTGGCATATCTGTTCCTTTCCAAGATGGTATTGCTCATCAAAGACACTTCATTGGAGTTTGTCCTCTTGGCATAGAATGGCTGGTTGGGCAAAGAACTGCCCTTGCCTTGACGGCTCACAGTACACATGATGTCCAATAAGGATTAACAGGATGACAGATGGAGACTGACAAAACCAGCCTGGACAGGATCAGACAGTCCCTCCAAAAATGCGTTGTTTCTAAAAAGGCCTGTAACCAAAATTGATGGATGCTCCAATGGTGCAGAAAACCATAGGTAATTGTACAGGTAGCTAAATGTCGCTGTCCTCTCCCAAACTTGGAAGCTACTCTCATGTGCTTCCGACTTTCAGGTAATATATTTTCCTTCTCAGGTCTTGATGGGGTTGAAGAATAGGTAACTAAGGTTACTATCCTATCATCTCTTTGCAAGGAACATTCAGGTTTGAATTTTTACTATTCCAGATGAACAGTTTTGAAGTAATTTATATACCTCACCATTTACCAATATTCTAGAAATGTATGATGTACCTTATATGTGTTGGAGTTTAGTTGTAGTTTGACCCTGCTTGTGTTTTGCCTTTTCCTCCCTCAGACATTACCTTATAATAATAATTCCTATTGTATATAGTCTTAGTTTAGAACTTTCTTAGTTAGACAAAAGGGGGAGATGTGGTGGAATACAGGTGTTAACTGACAAGGTTTGGAGGCATGTACCTGGATTTCTGGGAGCTTGAATGGTATGTGGCCAGCCCCACTGGAAAAGGCTGCTGGGATCTTGAGTGGCCTGTTTGGTTCTTGCATTCTTGGAGACTGGACTAGCACCTATCGTGGGACAATATCAACTTCAAGAATTGCACTAATGTTTAATTTGTATCCACGAGTGTTAAAATACCCTCTAATAAATATTAACCCTTATGTAGTATATTGCAAGTGAGAATTACTGCAATATGACCTCACAGAGATTCTGTCACTCACAAATCAGCAGGAAGAAACTCAATGAAAAACTTTGCCACTCTCTTCATCAGTTTTATCCTCTAAGGGTTATGAATAATTATCATTCTGCAAATGTGGTTATAAGCTATCTGGGTTGAGGGTGTCACAACAATATAGACTCAGAAATCCCCTTTTAAAAAGAGAAAAGGGAGTAAATAGGACAGATATAGTTAGATTATTGTATTTAACTGTAAACAACTATTAGGAAAATTTTAACAATAGACAATTTTCACTGGCATAGATTCTTATATATTAATACAAATGTGAATTATTTTTGTCTAAGAAAATTTGTATATTAATAGAAATTTAAATGTAAAATTATTTTATGTCTGTCTAAAGTAATTTGTATATTGGTATAAAATTGAATCTATAATTACCATATTTTACACATGCTTCTACATCTGTTTAAAATATTTTGCACATTACTGTATATTAAGCATGTTGTCCTTTTCACTATGTAATTCCTATCTGTGTTTAATTATACTAGTCATTATACACACACACACACACACACACACACACACACACACACACACATTTCCTTTGTTTAATGTTTGTGTGAATGTCATACTTAAAGTCATTATCCAAAATCTGTTCACCCATATATGTATTGTCTATTTTTACAAGATTAGCTTTTGTCTTTGGAATGATAAGAATCACTGATGACAACAGCTACATAGGCTTGTCATGTACTAGTCATGTTATTTAAGTTTCTCAGATATATAGTAGAATATATCAGATGGACAGGACAGGAATATTCAAACACTTCATAAACTTAGAGAATGTGGTATTTAAATGTTTTCTTATTCAAAATTTGTCTATAAGAGACACAATCATTCCTGGTAGCATCAATCTTTTCCTGAGAGGGTTTTGGACACCAAAGATTCTTCACATTGGAGTTTGTCTTTTGTGGTGGATAATAGGGCAAAGAATTGCCCTTGCTTTGACTCCTGAAAGTAAGCATGCTAGCCAATCCAGAGGAGCAGGACCAAAGATAGAGACTTCTGAAAACTGCTAAGATAGGTTATGACAGTTTTTCAAAATACCCTGGTTTTGAAAAGATCTGTCAGATATCCCTAGGCCTGTAGACTGTAGTGGGATTATGTTACATTGTAAATAATTGTCTTGCCTACTGGTTTAATAAAAATCCTGATTGGTTGAAGGCAGAAAGGAAGTTTGGGTGGGGATACCAGACTAAGAACACTCTGGGAACACAAAGAGCAGAGAAGAGATGCCAGAGAGATGCCTATGAGATGAGATGCAAGTAGACACAGAGGAGAGAAGTTGAAATGCTGCTGCTGAGGAAAGGTGCTGAGCCACATGTCTGAACAAGATAAGAATACTGGGTTCGTTTAAGAGTATAGATTTAGTAAGTTATATGCCTGTACTCTAGGTCAATCAGAATAATAATGTTTCTGTGTATTTATGTTGGACAATGTATCTGCAGCTCTGGACTATAGGCTGGACAGGCCAGAAACTTACTACTACAGTAGACAAAAGGATAGATGCTCCAACTTTGCAGAAAAGCTCTGGGTGACTGTCTAGGTAGCTGACTGTTGCTGTCTTCTACAAAATTTTAGAAGCATTTATATTATCCAAGATAAACAACATTGAAAAAAATTCTCTGCATATTGCCACTTACCAGTAATAATCTGGATGTTTAATATACACTTCATGTTTGCTGTTTGTTAGTTGTAGGTTGACCTTATGGTATTTGCTTTTTCCCTTTCCTGGACATCATCTTATAATTGTTCTATTGAATATAGTTTTATATTTAGGTTTAGAAAATGTTCAGGGGGAGATGTAGTGGGAAACAGGCACTATTCACTTTGAATTACAGTGGTAACCTTTAGGCATTGAGGACCTAAGTACCTTGTATAGACAGACCAGTATAAGACCAGCACATTACTCCTTTTTGTTTGTTCTCCTACGCTCCTGGAGAGAGGGTTTGACCCACCACCACTGCTGTGTGGACCAGTCCAACTTTCCAGGAATTGCCCTACAATTCAATCTTTTGTATCAGTGAGTGTTTCATACCTACTATACATACATTCATTTTTCTATAATTGTCTAAGAATTATCAAATGTACTTGTGAATATTAATACTATACTAATAGTTATGAAAGTTAATTTTATATTATTGTTAGTGGGGAGAAAAAGAGACATGCACAAATCTATTAATGGAAGACTTGCAAGAACGTCTAAAGCAATTGTTATGATGGAGACATTGTGGTAATAACAGTAAATTACCCAGTATTTAGTGAACATTTATATATTTTAAATATGGTGAAGGCTTTGTGTCTCAGTCTTATTCAGTTTCTACAACATTCTGTAAAAGTGAAAGTTGTAACTTTTACAAAACTCTGTTCATAAGAGACATTATGTCATACTTGTTGAGTAGTTAGGGTCTCTGCACTATTTACTGAGAATATATCCATTATAAATATCAGTAATTTATAAAAGAGTGACATCTGCATATAAGCACTGAACTATTTGTTGTGCTACTTACTTGTTACCTTATATCTTCCTTGTTTTAACAATATGTGGTAGGTACTTATTTAAGCCTTACTCTGTAGGTGTAGATAGGCTCACAGAGGTGCAATTACTTTACTGAAAGAGGATAATACTGTGAGGTGATAAGAGATTAATCTAATTAAAAATTTCAAAATATGCTTTCTTCCCTTATTCTGACCTTTCTGCCTTGGTTTTCTCTATTTTTGCCTGATTTTCTATTCCTTTGTCCCCTTCTTCTCACCTGGAACCCTTATTCCTATAGGTGTGTTTAAGTTTCATTTTCTTTAAAGAAATAAAAATAACAAAAATTCCACTTTCCTCATCGATGCCAATTTTTTTGGTTTGTCTCTTCTCTCTTTATCTTTTAAAAGATTATTCTAATTGCTTCCATTGCACTTTTTTACTTATATTCTGCAACAAGAAGTCATCCTTCATCAATTTCTAATGTTGTTTTTTCCAAGGTCACAAAACCTTGCTTAATTATAAATGAAAGGAGATTTTCTTAGTTCTCATCATCTTGGACTTGTTTGTTCAGAGTGATCAACAAAGATTACTGAGCAGAAAATAATTGGCTAGTTACTTGGTTGTTTAAATGCATTAGTAACTTGTTTTATTTCATTATTTTGTTTTGCTTTTTCAGTGTTTTATTTTGTCCTTCCCATCTGCCAAAACTTTGTAGTAGTGAGAAGTGTTCACAAGTATAGAAGCATCTGAATAAGTTGTGCTATAATTTTCACTGGCAATTCTGTGATGAGATGGAGCATCTGCATTTTTAACATTTGCTCACATAATTCCATTTATTGGGATTTACTACTAAAAACAGGCTTTCCTTTAAAAGTTCACTAGGAGATAATTACTTTCTATCTGTATTTTACTTCATAAAAGCACTTTGTCAGCTATAGTTATTAATTAATATTTTTGAGACTGTGTCTCAGGACAAAGGCCAGGCTGGCCTTGAACTTACCATAAAGTTCATTCTGTCCTCACACTTCTCATGTCTGTTTATATTAGTGTAGGTATTACAGGTGTTCCTCACACCAGTTTTTAGTTTTCAATTTTTCTTTTTTCTTTGTGGTATTCCTTTTTCTCTCTTTTATTTTTTAACTTTTTTTATAAAATTATAAAATTATTTATTTACTGTAGACATGTATATATATATATATATATATATATATATATATATATATATATATGTACATGGCACTCTTGCTTCAGTGAGCCATCTTATTGGTCTTCTATATTTTTAAACTTTATTTATACATCGTTTGATTTCCTTACTGTTACTTTAAACATTCTAGAATTATAACATTGAAAAAGAAAACTAAAAATTTATGGATATTTACCACATAATGCCTGAAGTTTAAAATAGTAAGTAGCATAATATAAATATAATATTCTTTAAAAGTTATTAAATCATATCATCATTGAATTTTTCAATAAGAGCTTTTTATAATTACTATGTGAACCAAAACATAATTATTTCCTGACAGCTTAGTTAACGAATAAAAATAAAACTACTTATACTTTTTCATTCCACATATAATATTTTATATGGCACATTTAATTTTAAAAGTTATATTTATATATTAGTATTTTGATATAACTAATCCAGTTCTTCAATATACTCCAAAATGGTTCTTGAATGTATCATACCCTATTTACTACAAAAAATAAAAAAATACATACATTTCTTCAAGTGATGCTTTCTCTAGTAACAACATAAAGATAATTTCAAGTGAATTTGTATTATCTGTCAAGACTAATTGAGCCAATATTGAAGAATATGCCTCAGTGTAATTATTGTCATCTTATGAGTACTTATAAAGTTAAAAAGATTTTTGAAATAAAAATCATCTATTTTTTTAATATATTGTTTATTATATGATGGTTTTACAGAAACAATTGTAAATACTGTTTGGCGTAGATTATTTTTGTGGAATCAAAAATTTATTACCTTTTAAGTTAAGTAAATTTTCCTCTATATTTTTATTTTAAAGTATTTTTTACATGTGTACTATAGCAACATAATTTCTAAATTGCCCCTTTCTCTGACTTCTCTGACTCTAACCAGTGGAGTTCAGTGTTGTTATTTTATTTTTTCAGGGTTGACAATTTATGAATGGAAACCTATCTGGGGGATTATCCTTGGAGAAGTGTTGCACAGGACCTTGCCAGCAAGGACAACATGACACCAGGCTCTTCTTTCAGCAGTTTATTCAGAAACCTTGAACAGAGCTTCTGCTGCTGGGGAAAACCAGCTCCCAGCTAAATAACTTCTGGACTGCCAAACACGGGGCGCCACGTGGGCCATGCCAATAGATCCAGGTGCGAGGAAGCAAGCCACACCTGGAAGCAAGCCAGGAGCTTAGCCTTAGCCAAATAAGGAGTTGTTTATCTCAGAGAGCGATCACCATCAGGAAGGTGGAAGGCGGAAGCCAGCGCTAACTTTAAGGTGCAGCCACGCAGCTCTCTACAGAGAAGACAGAGTCTTACACTCTCAGCAGCCATGAGTTGTCTGTACCACCTAATCTAGGGGTTGGGAACTGTGAGATTTCTCCCAGTCATGTTGGCATTTTGACTGGTGTCACTTTGAAGATCTTGATTACGTTATCATATCCTTAAGATTTTGTGATTACAGTTTCTCTGTTATATACAGAAGGTACTATCTCACGGCTTACTTCCTGGTTCTTTGGCTCTTACAATATGTCTGCCTCCTCTTCTCTGATGTTATGTGAGCATGAGGTGCAGGAGTTGTGTTTTAAATCTATCAACAGGGTTTGAAAATACCATACTCAGCTGTTCTCTACATTTTGACTAATTGTTGTTTTCTGTAGTGGTCTCTGTCCACTGTAAGAAGATGCTTTTTTGAGAATGAATGAAAGAAACACATCTGTTTATTAGGATAAATATGTGATTGGAGGGTTTTGGATACCTATAAGATAGAAGTGACAGCATTGTACATTTTGGGATTTTTTTTTTTCTTTTTGTATTCCTGATCATTTTTGTGGTTCTTAGGCTTTATACCTGGGTAGGATGATTGATTCTTTTTCCTCTTTTTCAGCTTGTATAGCTCCTTTGATAACATGAAAGCTAGATATACATCAGGGAATAATATTGGAGGTCAGTTATAGATAGCTAGGTTCCTCCAAGTTTATGGTCAAAGTTCACTGGTCTTGAGCAACAGTGTCTTCAAGATTCTGAAGGCAACCAAGGTCAAATGGAAGTTCTTTTATATTGTTTTTGTTATTTCTCATACTCTAATTACCAATACCTCTAAAGAAGGTTCCTCATGTCTGTCAATAGGGTTTTTGTTAGTTTGTGTCTTCAGTTAACATTATTACCTCAAGAGGCATAATTTTATTTAAAGTTTATTTATTACTTAAGTGACATTATTGTAAATATTTATATATAAAACATTATTTTAATTAAGCTCTTAATGTTTTTCTATGTCCTTTTCAAACATTCTTAGTGTTAGTTATTCCTACTCCCTTACCCCCAATATTACACTCTTTCCTCTCTGGCCCCTTTAAAGACATCTTCATATTTTTCTCACTTCATCATTCATTACACCTGTGTTCTATAACCTCCTAATCTATAATTTCTTGTACCTCTACCACAATTATTTGTTATTTTATGATTTTTATGGTTACTCATATCCTCATATCTTTGGAATTAAAACAAATTTTCTATATATTTGTTCTTAGATCAAAGTGAAAAAGAACTAGTCCTAACTCCAGTATTGAGAAACATATGATAACAAATATTTGTTATTTGCTGAAAGTTGCAGAAATATGAAGTATAAACTCAATTGGCACCAACAAGGCTGACCTATCAAAGCCAAGGTTCATGGTAAAGGTAAAGCCAAAAACTTAAGAAGTTTTAATGTTGTCTTTGAATGTATTAGATGTTTCCTGAAGAGTACTTCTTGTATGTAACTATAGCTTTACCATTTGTTATTTTCTTGGGGTTAATTTCCCAGGCATCCATAGAAGTATTAGTGATCATTTATTGGACACATGTTTCCCCATACATTTGAGAGCATATTGATGACTTACCCTAGCTATGTTTGAAAACAGTCACACAGACAAGATCTCTTTTCTCACAAATTAGGTCTTTGTTCCTTTGCCTAGAACAGTCTCAGTGTCTGCCCCTACAATTACTTTAGTAGTAAACACCTGGACAGAGTCAGCCCAGGGATAGTGTATTACATAAAATATTTCTCAGGCATCCAAGGACAGCTACAGATTGATAAAACACTGGTATCCCCTAAACTCACTCCTTCTCTACAGATAAGAGAAATATCTAAAGTTAATACCACTAAGCTCTTAGCTCCCTATACATTCTTGCACCTGATTCATCAACATATTTGTTACTCTTTTTGATATAAGAAAAAAAGGTAATTAGCCAACTCCTAGTTGTAGGTATAAAAACAAACATTTACTCTGAAATATTGCACCACAGGGCCAGAGCAACTCTAAGGTGACAGGTCCCTAGGAGGTGACACGTCCCAATTCTTATTCAAATTGAGCTTTATCCTCTCTTTGTTCTGCAGTAAAAGATTCCTTTTAGCAACCTCTTAGCAAAAGTGCTAGAGCAAAACAAAAGCTTTTCTCCACTTGCCTAGCTCATCAGAAAAATGACTGTCAGAAGTCCTTATCGAAATAGCACAGGATTTTACTTTGTTCATCTTTTTTTTTTTTTTTTTTTTTTTTATTTTGCTAATCAGTAAATGTGTAATCCTATGCCTAGCCACACTTAGGAATGTAGTTGAAGCGCATAATTTTTCCCTTTTCAATTGCTTTCTTGATTTAATTCTTAGTTGAGCTCCATAGGAAAAATACCTCAACTAGCCACTCCTACGTTTTGTCATAAACCAAAGCCAACAGTTACTGTCTTGCCTATTTTTGAATCTTATCACCCCTCTCTATGACACTGAAAAATTCATGCCCCTCATTGCCTTGCCAAAAATAACTGCCTGTTTGAATATATAAGCATATGTTCTCACTGTTGTAGTTGTCCTGCCAATAAGAGTCTCGACAATAAAGATGATGAAGTGAAGAGAATAGTGTGAGCATATTTCTCAAGATCTTTTATTGTTATTTCTCATAGGTAGAATAACTCTTGAATCCTGAAAGAAAGCCTTGTTGGGGTTGGTTTCCTCAAAGGTTTTGTTCATTATAATCCAGTTGAGTCTATAAAGAAGTTATTAAACCAAATTTTTCTGACATGAAGACATTAACATTAATGTAGGCCTTGGAAGACTGACGCAAAATAATAGTGATGTAGAGCCCACCTTAGGAAACTTAGAGATACTCTACTGAAGAAAAATCATAGGAAGAAATGAAGGGAGAAAAGAAAGATGAGCAATAAAGAAAGAGGAGAGAGATAAAATATTTATGGTAATTACTTAGAACATTCAAGATAAATATAATCAAAATAAATAATATTTATGTATATAAAAGTTATAATAAAATCTCTGCACAATGACTACCTGCTAATAAAATGTATGCTACTGAAGACATATGTTGGTAAGTTTTATGAGTAAACCTTGAGGCCAAGTAAATTAAAGACCTCAATATAAATTCAGTGACACTGAACCTGGTATAAAAGAAAGTGGTAAATAACTTTGAACACATCGGTACAAGAGATCTCTTTAAAATATAACACCAGTAACACAGACATTGAGAGAAATAAGCAATAAATGAGACCACCTGAAACTGAGAAGATTTTGTAGGCAAAAGATATGGTCAATAAAACAAAATGAAAACCTAGAGAATAGGAAAAGATCTTCAACAACCATACATCTGACCAAGAGATGTTCTCTAAAATATATAAAGAAGTCAAGAAACTGGACATCAAGATACCAAATAATTTATTTTTAAAATGGAGTACAAATCTAAACAAAGAATTTTCAACATGGCAAAAGGCACTTAAAAAAGTATACAACATCCTTATTCATGAGGAAAATGCAAATGAAAACAACTCTGAGATACCATCTTATACCTGCCAGAATGACTAATATCAAAAACACTGATAACACCCATGCTAGAAGAGATGTGAAGCAAAAGAAAACTCTTCTGACATAGGATTTTTTTCTGTACACTGTGAATATCTCTTGTCAATAGTTTGTTTTTACCTATGGCAAGGATTCTTAAAAATAGCCAAGAAACCCAAGCATAGATGCAAGAGAAAAAGCACAGAGTCATAGGAGATGACTAACCCAAGAAGCAAGATTTAAAGAAATAGGTTAGTCATGGGCCACATGGCAAAATATATTAATAAAAATGGGGTAAGGTGCAAGAGCTAGCTAGAAATATGCCTGAGCCATAGGCGAAGCATTATGTAATTACTATAAAACTTTGTGTGATTATTTGGTACTGTTGCTCTAGATCTCAGGGCCAGGCTTGGCTAAAAACTTCTATTACAAATAGTGCCCAATGTCATGTCATAAACCCATATGAAGCCTAAAAACACTTTAAAAAGTCCTAAAACACAAAAATAAAGCCCAAAACAACTTCCAACTTAGGAAGCCTCTAAATTAGGCTGTAGTACAGAGATGACCGGCATGGTATATAGGCTTAAACTAAAAAATTGGTGGGCTTTTGACATACAACATAAGTTACAACAAAGCCAGTTCCTAAGCCTCAATATAAACAAATAGCTCCATATAGTAAATTAAAATTTCTATTCCTTCATACAAAAAAAAGTCAAAGACATATTCTTAGTAACAACATTTTCTTGTGTGAGCTCTGCTGACAGCAAAGAGAGGTGTGGGTCCTTTAACTGAGCCACATAATTTTGTCATTAGGGCTAAGTTATAAAGCTTCACTTAGTGTGGACTCTAAGATTTCCCAGAGTTAGGGTGGTAAATAGCTCCACAACACTTAATACTGTTTCCCAGAATTCGGAAGTTAAGTGTGTCTATGGCACCTCCACCATTTGAAAAGCCAAGCAGGGCAAAGCCAGTAGTCAAAGCAGTCCTTTACAATTTCACATTTTAAAACAATCCTGGTTGGAAAATTAAAATAGGTTCTAATGGAGAAAACTTCTAAATGAGTTACAATGTGTCTAACAAAAAGAATACTTAGGCTGGGAAGAAAAAAATTGGGTAGAGATTTTGTTAAAAAATAAAATAATAAAAAAATATGCCACATAGATATAAAAAAACACAAAGAATCTAAATTATGGTTGTTACTTTGTTTTCTTTTTAATTTTTAACTGTTAATAAGCTAACTGAAAAAATTGATTATAAAAGTTTCCAAATTGAAAAAATATATATTATAAAGATATGTTAACTTAAAAACAAATCTAAAGATATGTTTCTCTAACAAACAAACAAACAAACAGTTATGCTTTTGTTTCCACAAAAGATCTGAACCTACAGATTGCTTCCAGGCTAATATAATTTAATCAAAAAAGACCCCCTAAAAATCCCTAATAAAAAAATAATGGCCTTGTCAGCTTCAAGGCTGCCAACTAAGATGATCCAGCCTCAAGATCCCCATAAGACTGCCAGCACCCCTCAATCAACAAAAATAATAGAAGCTGTGTCCAAATTCCCAAAATACTGTTTATAATTTTTTGTTTTCATTATAAATGTTTAATGGTGATAGTCAAGACATTAATGGTTCCTCAGGTTACTGCTTCACAGAAAATACTGCAAGGCATTCTTCAAGACTCAAGGAGAAACAACTGGCAAACTGTGTCAAAAGGGAAAAGCAGACCTTCAAATTTCCTGCTTCACCAAATGGCATTCCAGAGACTCTATGCCTACCTGTAGGATGGATACCACATCATTACTAAAAAACAAAACAAAACAAAACAAAACAAAACAAAAAACAAAAAAAACCCCTTGGTTGACTATCCAAGCAGCCAGATGTCATCTCTGTCATAACTAAATTTTAAAAGTTGCTTGTAATTCCTGTTTACTCAAGTAATATTATATCCTTCAGTAGTCTTTAATATAGTTAAAGATTAGATAGTGATAAATATTTTTCCTTAGTTACTATAAAAGATATATTAGATGTTAAACTTTAGACTCACAAAATAAGAGAGATAAAATATTCTCTTTAATTTTGTTATATATAAAAAGACCAGATATAACTATAATTTACTTGATAGCTGTTTTGTTATATACAATTTTGCTTTGTTAAAATTAAAAACTTGCTTTTTGGTTAGAAAGAAAAGAGGAAGTGATTTGGCATGTCTTTCAGTATGTTGTGATTATCATTCATTAAGAAAGAGACTGTTTTGACCTATGGCAAGGTATCTTAAAAATAGACAAGAAATCTAAGCATAGATATAGTAGAAAGAGGGCAGAGTAATAGGAGATGTTGTCCAGCTACACAAGAAGCAAGATGTAAAGAAATAGGTAAACCACAGGTCATGAAGAAAGATAGATTAATAAAAATGGGTTAACATGCAAGAGCTCACTAGCAATATAACTGAGTCATAGGCCAAGCATCATGCAATTAATATAAGATTTTGTGATTATCTGGGACTGCCAGTACAGATTTTGGGGCTAGGCTGGGCCAAGACCTCTCCTACACTCTTCTATTGCTAGGAGGAGTATAAACATGTGTAGCCACTTTGGAAATCAGTATCCAAGTTTCTTAGAAAAGTGAGAATTAATCTACCTCATAATCTATCAATACCACTCTTGGGTATATACCCAAAGAATGTGCATTCATGCCATAAAGACATTTACTCAACTATGTTCATAACAGCCTTATTTGTACTATTGTGAACCTAGATACACATCATTTGAAGAATTAATAATTAAAAACCTATGTGGTACATTTCCATAATGCAGCAGTAAAAAATGACATTTTAAAATGTACAGGTAAATGGATAAAACTAGAAAAAAATCATCCTAAGTGAGGTAACCCAGACCCAGAAAAACAAACATGGTATTTACTCACTTAAAAGAGGATATTAAACAAAACAGAGGATAACCAAGCTATAATCAAGAACTCCAGAGAATCTAAGTAACAATGAGGACCTTAAGAGAGACATCTATGGATCCCTCTAGTAAGGGAAATAGATAAGATCCACTAGTAGATTAGCAACATGGGAGGGAAGGGGTAGGAGAAAACAAACTTAAGGGTTTGGGATGGTAAATTTGCAGGGAGGGACAGAGTAGGAGAAGACTGAAATAAATCACTTGATAGATGGAGCCCTTGTAGAGCTAAGGAGAAACAGGAACTAGGAAAATTCCCAGGAATCTCAAAGTATAACCCCAGCTAAGACTCCAAGCAATAGTGAACAGGGTGCTTTAACTACCCTTTCCTAGTAATAAAATTGATAACTATCTTAATAGTTATAATAGAACCTTCTTCAAGCAACTTAGAGAAACAGATGCAGAGACCCACAACTAAACTCTGGGTCTTGATACTAGAGTCCAGTCATAAAGATAAAGGAGACATATTATATTAGCAAAGGGATCAAGATTGTTATGGAAATATCCACAGACAGAATCTGCTGATTGATCTAATTGTAGCTCACTGACTCTTAACTGACATCCATCCAGAAATCCTGAATTGAACCAAACTAGGCCTTCTGAATAGAGATGAAAGTTGTGTGGCTTAAACAGTTTTTGGGGCTTCTAGTGGTTAGACCAGGATTTATCTCTAGTGCATCAACTGGCTTTTTGTAGTCCATTCCCTTTAGAGGAATACATTGTTCAGCCTTGATGCAGGAGGGAGGGGGCTTTATCCCGCCTCAACCTGATATCCCAGACCTTGTTAACTCCCTTTGTGAGGTCTTATCTTCTTTGAGGGGGTGATGGTAGAGTGGGGTGGTGGAAGCTGTTGATGAGTGGCAAAATGGGAGAGGTGAACTATAGTTGATAATTTTTAAAAAAAAAAAAAGTTTAAATAAAATGGTCAAAAACTAGCAAAAAAAAAAAAAAACCCAAAACAAGAAATGTATTGCTAAAGACATTCCATACTTGAATAATGGAAGATGGAGACATCAAACCTGGTACTAACTTGGAAATTTTATTCCTACTAAATAGTTTTCATCCTGCTAGAAAGAACTATGTATACTACTGTAGGAAAAAAAGGTAGTAATCAGTCTTAATCAGCTTTGAATTCTGTGACATATGTTAATGCCTGGCCACACAAGAAATAACCACTGAGTAAATAATAACTCAAATGTCTTGAGTAACCAGCAATTTTCTGATTGGATTATCTTGTTCCACAAGATGAAATACATATCTCTTATTATTATTAACACCAAGAGTTTATGTCTAGACAGGTAAAAAAAATCACCAAGTAGTACCAGTAGTGGGATTCAAGTATTAGCTGACAAGGCTTGGAGGCTAGTCTCAGGAATTCTGGGAGCCTTAAAGGGGTGTGTCAAGACCCCATTAAGAAGCTGCAGGGGCAATGAGCTTGGTCCTATTCATGCATTCTTGGGGAGAAAATTGAACCATCCATTGTGGGACATTTTTACTCTCCAAGAATTGTCTTAAGGTTCAATTTTTAGCAGTGAGTTTTTATATAACCCCTTGATAAATATTAATCCTTTCTGTTGTAGTAATGTTTCTTGGTCCCTGGTGGACAGAGGCCCAGACCCACATACCTGCAGTCCTAGACCCCTTAGCTGCCCACTGCTGCTCAGGCCTCAAAAATGACTAGACACATATATTAAATTCATTTTGTTTGGCCTATGGCTCAGGCACATTGCTAGCTTGCTCTTACATTTTAACTCAACCCATTCTCATTAGTCTGTCTGCCACATGGCCTGTGGCTCACCTCTGTTCTTTACATGTTGCTCATTTGGGCTTCAGGCTTGGTCTGTCTGGCTCTGCTCTGCTTCAACTACCTATGCTCTGATTTCTCCTCCTAATTTTTCTATGGTGCCTATCATGGACCAAAACAGCTCCTTTATTTAAAGATTGAGATTCACAGCATACAGAAATACATTCCCACATCACCTCCCCCTTTAGTCTAATTAAAAAGGAAGGTTTCAGTTTTAACCTAGAATAATTATATATAACAAAGTGGCCATCAAGCAAGAATTGCAGTTACAATATCTAGTCTATTTGTATTTAGCAAAATTAAAGAAAATACTCTATTATCTACCTTATCCTTATGAATCTAAAGTTTCATATGAAATATACCTTTCAAATGACTAAGAATAACTATACCTATAACTATCTAATCTTCAACTACATCAAAGAACACAGAAGGATATATTTGTCTAAGTAAACCAGAAGTGTAAGCAACTTCCAAAATCTAGAAATGACAGAGATGATACCTATCTGCTTGGACAGTCATCCAAAGTTCCTTTATAAAATTGTGGCATCCATCTTCAGCCTACAGGACCAGAGTCTCTTTTTATTTCAGTGAAGCAGGAAATCTCTCTGCCCATTCTGGTATAATTTATCAGTTGCTTCTCCTTGAGTCCCGAAGAATGTCTGATAGTTTTCTCTGCAAAGCAAGAACGTGAATGACCATCTTGGCTTGTTCTGCCAATGTTCACAGGTCACTTTCCTATGGAACATGCATGTCCAGTTTAAACAGCATATTGTCAAGCAGTCAATATAAGAACAGATTCATTTCCAGTGACTAACAGTTGCCACAAAGAAACTAATCTCCATAGGGAGTTTGTTCAATGCCCATTTTTCTCTTGAAGTAAATTGGTGCTGCCAGAAGCAGATCTGTCTCATTGTCCAGAAAAGTCTAAGTTCTTAAAATATTTTAAACCCCATATTCTATATTCCTTAGAAGTGTTTGAAGATAACCTATCTAATTGAACTATATCTTTGTATACCTAAAAATCAAACATGCATTTCTTAATTATACATTACAATTTTAAATCAGTTACATAAACATCATATCTTAAACAAGAGTAGAAAAATATATACAGCCTAAGGGAATTGACCTTAAATTTGTATCAATAAACCAAAATCTATACCAATGTAAAACATTTTGAGATTAACAGATGATTTCCTGATCTAAGTACATTTAATATTATAATTTAAAAAAAATCATTCATATACCATATCCCCTTTTTCTTCTTAGAAAGAGATTAACTATGACCGTTAACCATATATAATGAAAATAAACATTTATAGACAATATTTTGGGAGTTTGGGCATAGTTTTCCATTACTACTTCCTGCTGATTGTTGGGCCTTGAAAATCTCATGGGTTCTTGAGACTGGATCATAGACTGTAGCCCTGAAACTGATATGGCCATCTCTTTCCATCAGAGTTTTTTTTCGGGGGGTCTTGGTTGATGAAACCATATTTTTCTGGAAGCAATCCACAGGTTCTCATCTTCTGTGGAAACAACAGCAGAACTCTTCCAAAACAATAAATCTTTAGACACAAATTTCAAATTCAAAATACCTTTAAAATATATATTCTTGTTTAATTTAGTAGCCTTTGCATTTGAAATCCATTTTTTTCTGCAGTTAGCTCATTAACAGTTAAAAAATTAAAAGAAAACACTATAATAACCAAAATCCAGATTTTGTGTCCATTTTCCATCTTTATGTGGCTTATTATATTTTTATTACTCTATCTTTTTAAAGATTTTTTTCTATCCTCTTTATTTTCTCTCTGAAGCCTATGTACCTGTTACACCTATTGTAACCCGTTTACAGGTCTTTTTTAATCTGAATCGGTTTTATTGAGAATCCTTAATAATCTTTCAACCAGAATAGCTTTTAAAATACTTGCACTCTCTTAAAGAGCCACATAGTTTCTGCAGGTAAAGCTGAATCAGTAAATTCTCTTAAAGGGACCATGTTTTTTGTAGCCAGCAAACAGAGCAGAGCCAAGAAAATGCTGCTACTAAGAAACTTTCTTTGTTTCCTTTTAGTTCAAAATAAACAAAAACCTTAAATCAATCACATGCTACTGAGTCTTCTGTGAGATTTCAGGAACTGTACTGATTGCAGCTTACACTGCCTGCCACCAGTCTGCCAGCACCATTTTGAATGTGACCCAGATGCCATGCTTTCTTTGTACAATGACCAGCTTCAGATACACAATTTTGAAGCTACTTTGGCTCAGTTTCTGTGAACTTCAACTCTTTTTAAACTTTCTCAGGCTTTAAGTGGACATTTGCCTCACGTTGAGCACCATCTGTAGTAGTAAGGTTCTTGGCCCTGGGCAGCCAGAGGTCCAGACCCATAGACCTGCAGTCAGCCCCAGACCCCTTAGCCACCCTCCACTGCTCAGGCCCCCAGAAATGACTCCAACGCTTATATTAACTTTATGCTGTTTGGACTATGATTCAGGCACATTGCTAGCTAGCTCTAACATCTTAGCTCAATCCATTTCTATTCATTTGTCTGCCACGTGGCCAGCCAGTGGTTCACCTGTGCTCCTTACATGTTGCTTCTTTGGGCTTTGGCTCGTTATGTCTGACTCCGCCCTGCTTCTCCTACCTATTCTCTGATTTCTCCTCCTACTTTTTTCTATGGTGCCTGTCATGGGCTGAAACAGCTCCTTTATTTAAAGATTGATATTCACAACATACAGAAAGACATTCCCACATAACCTTTTTGTAATGTATTACAAGTAAATATTTCTGTAATATCTGGCACCCAACATGAGGTTTCTGGCCCAACTAGCCCCATGGTCCGGATCTGCCTGCAGCTACTCCCCCCCCCCCCCAAATGACTCAGATGCTTGTATTAATTTCATGTAGTTTGGCCTATGTCTCAGGCACATTGCTAAATGGCTCTTCCATCTTAATTCAACCCATTTCCATTAATTTGGACCTGTGGCTCACCTGTGTTCCTTACATGTTGCTTCCTTGGGCAGATGGGTAGAACTCCCTGTCTGACTCTGCCCTCATTTTCCTACCTGTGCTCCAACCCTGCCTAATGATATGGTGCCTGTCATGGGCCAAAACAGTTCTTTATTCACACATACAGAAAGACATTCCCACATAAAGTACCTGCTACTGTTATTTTTTATAAAAAAATAAACCCTAATGCCTTATTGCAATGCTTATAAATAAGATTATCTCTGAACCTTATAGTAGCATTATGTTGTTACATTGTATATAATTGACACACCTACTGGTATAATAAAAATGCAGAATGGCTGAAGGTATACAAGAACTGTGGGTGGGGCTATCAATTTAAGAAAACTCTGGGAACAGGAAGAACAGAACAGGAATGCCACAGAGAAGACAGAAGAAGCAGAGGACAACTATGCTGCTCTGAGAAAAGGTACCGAACCTGCATGGCTGAATAGGAGAAGAATCATGGGTTACTTTAAGAGGAAGAGCTAGCTAGTTATATGCCTGGGCCCCAGGTCAATCAGCATACAATTAATACAAGCCTTTGTGTGTTTCAGCGGCACTATGAGACTATGGGTCTCAAAGTCTGGGCCAACAGGCTAGGCCAGAAAGTCTGGATCAGAAACCTCATACAACATCAACCCTTGTCATAGAAGCTTCTTTAGGTAGTATATTATGATTAAAACAAAGATATACAATTGGTCAAAGTACAGAAACATATAAAACAGAAGTATGACTCCTAATGAAACATCTCTTCCACTTTTTTCCTCACAAGGGTCAGAGATAAATGAGGAGGAAATAATCAAAAGATTATAAAAGACAGAAGAAATGAATGATTACTAAGAAACAGTACTTTCTATACATAACATGAGAGTTGTATATATGAAGTCAACAATTGTGACAGCATGTATAAACCACATGAAATTTCAAGCCAACAAAATCTCTACATGGAGAGGGGAGGTGTGTAGAAAGTTCCAGCCCTACCTGAGAAGCACTGGTAACTAATACTGCTGAGAGAGAGAAAGTCTGTTTTCTGTAAGAATATTACCTCTTTCAGTTCAACTATGTTCCAGGGAACAGCCACATACACAAGAGTATGCTGGCAGCACTAATTGGATTCCACAGATTTAGAAAGAATATGAAGACCCAATGTATAGTGTGTATAGAAGTTGGTGGGGGTATATTTAGAAAATGAGTTGTATACAACACTCAAGTTAATTTAAGAAAAGATAAAAGACGTTGGAACACAGGTTCACTTCATGGGTAATACTGTTCCCAGAAATGGTGTGCTTTTTAAAAAAGGAACATCAATGCCAAGTATAGGATACATACTTGTAAGTTGATGGCTAAAAAGTCTCAAAGGCCTCCAGAAGATATATGCTTACGATATCATTTTTGGTTGCTGAACAGGATAAGTAAATACAACCCTATTGTTTAGGACAGCACATATTTTGATTATAGTACACAGAAATCAAGAAGTAACTGAATTTAAAATCCCCCCAAGCTCATTGGCGTCCACAAAGCCAGTAGGTATAATGTAGGCTGCTGAAGGGGAAAATACATTAACAGTCTTATACAATGTAAACCATATATACTACTGTGATGCTATACTAGAAAAGATATTTCAACTTGTGAAAGAGTGGCAATGATAATTTTAGGGATAAATAATCATTTTGTGATTGGATTTAGGCCTCATTAAATATGGAAAAAAGTTCACAATTAAGCCAGTCAAAAGCCTCTGCCTGGGCAAGGAATGTTCCCAATGGGAAAATACACCACAATTGTTTCTCTAAATAAATCTGAATAAAACTGATTATACTTATGCCTATACTCAAATACAAGCGCACTCTAAGTTGGTCAGAGGTGCTTTTGTTCAGAAGATTTCTATAAACTGCCTTGGCTGTCTTTGTCTCTATATCCTAGGAAAACACAGAACTTGAGATTCTCTTGTCTTATCCTACCAAGTACCTAGTATGGCAGATCTGTTCAACAAGGCACAGCTTTTTCTCTAAATATTCTTGACCATTTTTGATATTTCTCCACATTGCTTAGTATTTTAATGTTACATTTGTTCTAATTTATTTTAAAAAATACCAATGCCTGTGGTGATGGGGTTTCTTGGTCCCGGGCAGCCAGAGGCCCAGATTCTGCCACATCAGACCTTAATTTGTATCAATAAACCAAAATCCATACCAAGGTAAAACATTTTGTAATTAATAGCTGATTTCCTGATTTAAGTAAATTCAATAACCTAATTTTTAAAAAAACATTTATATACCATATCCCTTTTTTCTTCTTAGACCATCAACCATTTATAATGAAAACAAACATTTAGAAACAATATTTGGAGAATTTAGGCATTGTTTTTCATTACTATTTCCTGCTGACTAAGGGTCATTGAAAATCTCATGGTTGTTGAGACTGGATCAGTATGCAGCCCTGAAGCTGATATGGCCATCTCTTCCCATCAGAGGTTTTTTCAGGGGGTCTTGGTTGATGAAACCATATTTGCCTGGAAGCAATCCACAGTTTCTCATCTTCTGTGGAAACAAAAACAGAATTCTTCCAAAGCAATAAATCTTTAGACACAAATTTCAAAATCAAGATATTTAAAATGTGTATTCTTGTTTAGCTTACATGGCTTTGCAATCAATTGTCGTTCTGAAGTATATATTCTTGTTTAACTTAGTAGCTTTTGCATTTGTAATCCATTGTCTTTTTGCAGTTAGCTCATTAACAACTAAAAAATTAAAAGAAAACACAATAACAACCAAAATCCAGATTTTGTGTCTATTTTTCATCTTTACGTGTGGCTTATTATATTTTTATTACTCTATCTCTCTTTTTAAAGACTTTATCTTTTTTTTTCCTCTGAAGCCTATATACTTTTTACACACATTGTAACCCATTTACAGGTTTTTCTTTTCATCTGAATCTCTTTATCGTGAATCCTTAATCATCTTATAACTATAAGAGTTTTTAAAATACACTCTCTTAAAGAGATGCATAATTTTTGTAGAGGAAACTGAATCAGTAAGTTCTCTTAAAGGGACCGCATCTGTTTGTGGCCAGCAAACAGAGCAGACCCCGGAAAATGATGTTACTAATTATCCATCTTGTTTCCTTTTTGTTCAAAATAAACAGAAATCTAAAATCAATCACATGCTACTGAGTCTTCTGTGAAATTTCAGGAACCCGCCTGATTGCAGCTTAAACTGTCTACTGCCAGTCTGCTGGTGTCATTTTGAATGTGACCAGGAATATATGCTTTGTACAATTACCTGCTTTATATACACAATTTGGAAGCTGCCTTGGCTCAGTTTCTATGATCTAGAACCCTTTCTAATCTTTCTCAGGCTTAAAGTGGATAATTGCCCCACGTTGGGTGCCATCTGTGGTGATGGGGTTTCTTCGTCCTGGGCGGTCAGAGGCCCAGACCCCTGTTGCATCAGACCCCTTAGCTGTCCAGCTGCCCGCTGCTCAGGCCCCCAGAAATGACTCAGATGCTTATATTAACTTTATGCCATTTGGCCTATGGCTCAGGCACATTATTAGCTAGCTCTTACATCTTAAATCAACCCATTTCTATTAATCTGTCTGCCACGTGGCCCGTGGCTCACCTGTATTTCTTACATGTTGCTCCTTCGGTGGCTTGCTTGATCTCTCTAACTCCGCCCTGCTTCTCCTACCTATGCTCTGATTTCTCCTCCTACTTCTTCTATGGTGCCCATCATGGCCCAAACCAGCTCTTTTATTTAGAGATTGATATTCACAGCATACAGAAAGGCAATCCACATCAAATGCCCAAGTAGTTTGAAATATCAGCCACATATTTCATAGGTTACTGATTTTTTTTTTACTGTCACACCATCAGTCTAGTCACTAAATATTAAGCAAATGCAGTCTGATATTAATTAAAACATATTAATTAGAAAGAATCAGCTTTTTAAACGAAGAAACAATGATTATCTTTCATGCCTCTTCTAGGTCAAATGGTGATATACTTTTCCTCAGAATTTAACCTTTTGAAAGTGCACTATTAGTATCAATGAAATGGTTCAGGCATTAACATCTAACATCAGTCCAATACTCTGAACCAATATGGTGGAGGGGTAGAAATAATTCCTGAAACTTATATTCTTATTACCACATATATTTTATCGCTTTCTTTGTGTATTCTTATACATAAGTGAGTAAGTGTACATTCATGTATAAATACATACACATTCACAGGCAAAATAAATAAATGTTAAATGATATATTACATTCCCTAAATATCTGAGTGTAAAATAGACTGACCCTGAATTCACAGAGATTTGCTTGCTTCTGCTTTTCATGTAATGGTAATTTAATTTTATTGTTTCTCTAAATAAATCTGAATAAAACTGATTACTATATTACTAAACTATGTAATTTTTCATATAATTTACATACATTTGTCTTTAGAGAAATAATGGGAACATATATATATATATATACATATATATGTATATATATATATTTTAAAAGAATAAAGATATAAATATAAAACTTCAGAATTGAACACTACTGGTTATGTGTATGTAATTTAAATCAATTAGCAATTAAAACATTGAAAGTTAAAACCTTTAGTTTCTGAGGTTACTATGTATATTATCTCTTGTCTTTCCCTACTTTAAAATAATCAAGGGATTATATTTTCAATTAACTCAGTATGGTGAATGAAAGTGAAAAAGAAAATCTTTGCCTCACAAAATGAGGACTGGAATTTGCTTAGTCTGAAAGCTACAGGGATATTTTGGAAGCTGGAGACAATGGAAGGGAAGAAGGTATGGAGTATGTCCACAAGTAATCAGTGTTTTTCCCCTTTTGGAAATCTCATTGTCTTTGATTGAATTCCAGAATATTATGTTTGCTGATGTGTATTACTCAAATTATATTGATTTAGATGTTAATATAGCCTATAAGTTTATATGTGCATCTAGAATAATATAGAATGTGTACCTTAGTCTTGTCATATTGATGTATTAAATTTACCATGAAACTAAAATTAAAGGATTAATTAGAAAAATCTCAGATTATTTATTTTTTGAATCATTCATAGATAACAATTTTCATGTTTTTAACTTCACATTTTTTGTCACATATATTGTGACAGGGCAGCAGCTATTGTGCCTTGTTTATGTACATCCTGAATGGTCTGAGACTGTTTTTCATAATAACTTCTAACTTTTTTTTTCTGGAAACATGTGTGAGTTTATGGTTTATTTCAATGTTTAGTGGAATATCAATCTGTATTTCCCATTGTTATAGTAAATTTCACCTCCATAAATTTATAGCAATTTTAGCTAGACACATATGACTTTAATATTCCTTTCTTTCCTTCTGGTCCTATGCAATCAAGCCACCTTGCACTCTGTTTTACCTAGGATAATGACATTATTCCCCCAAACTGAACATTTACCTCCTGAAGGGGTCAACTTGGATGCCATGATTCTGGTGAAATTATTGATAGATCTGCCCATGTGTCCAACAAACATTCAATAATAACATCATTTATTTTTAAATTTAATTTTGGCCTTTGTTCATTGATAAAAGTTTGCCAAAATATTTGTTTTATAATTTTTTTCCTGAGTTTTTTTCTTTTCCTATAGATTTTCTCTCATTCAGTGTTGTATGTCTTTTTAAAATAGGTTTTAAGTTCTTTAAATGTTCTGGGAAGGTGTTTGCTTTACATGGCAGGGTAAGATTGGCCTGGATTTGATATGAGGGGTAATGTGGAAATGCCTTTCTATATGTTGTGAATAGCAATCTTTAAATAAAGGAGCTGTTTTGGCCCATGACAGGCACCATAGAAAAAGTAGGAGAAGGAATCAGAATAGGTAGGAGGAGCAGGGGCAGAGTAAAAGACAGAAGGAGCCAGAAGCCAAAAGGAGCAACATGTAAGGAGAGACAGACCTAGCCAAAAGCCCAAAGGAGCAGCATGTAAGTAACACAGGTAAGTCACAGGCCACGTGGCAGACAAATTAATGAAAATGTGTTGAGTTAAGGTGTAAAAGCTAGCTAGCAATGTGCCTAAGCCATAGGCCAAACAGCATAAAGTTAATATAAGCGTCAGAGTAATTTCTGGGGGCCTGAGCATCCGCGGGCGGCTAAGAGGTATGGGGCTACAGAGTCTATGAGTCTGGGCCTCTGGCTGCCTGGGACCAAGAAACTACTACATTGTAACAGATGGCGCCCAGTGTGGGGCAGAATACCCACATAAAGCCTTATAAAGTTTTAAAAAAGGTTTTAGCACAGAGACTGAGCCAAAGAAGTTTCCAAATTGTGTATATGAAGCAGGTCATTGTACAAAGAAAGCGCAGCATCCAGCCACATTCAAAATGGCGCCAGCCGACTGGCGGCAGGGAGTGTAAGATGCAATCAAGCCAGTTCATGAAATCTCACAGAAGACTCAGTAGCATGTTATTGGTTTAAGGTTTCTGTTTATTTTGAACAAATAGGAAGCAAAGACAGATACTTAGTAGCAGCATTTTCTTGGGTCTGCTCTGTTTGCTGGCCATAAACAGAAGTGGTCTCTTTAAGATTCAGCTTTGCAAAATCTATGTGGTTCTTTAAGAGAGTGTGAGCATTTTAAATGCTCTTATGGTTAGAAGATGATTAAGGATTCACAATAAAAAAGACTCAGATGAAAAGAAAAACCTGTAAACGCATTACAATGTGTGTAAAAGGCACATAGGCTTCAGAGAGAAAAGAAAGAGGGTAGAAAAAGTCTTTAAAAAGACAAATAGAGAAATAAAAATATAATAAGCCATGTAAATATGGAAAATAGACACAAAATCTGGATTTTGGTTATTATTGTGTTTTCTTTTAATTTTTTAACTGTTAATGAGCTAACTGCAGAAATACAATGGATTGCAAATGCAAAGGCTACTAAGTTAAACAAGAATATATGTTTTAAAGGTGTCTTGATTTTGAAATTTGTGTTTAAGGATTTATTGCTTTGGAAGAGTTCTGTTTTTGTTTCCACAGAAGAGGAGAACCTGTGGATGACTTCCAGGCAAATATGGTTTCATCAACCAAGATTCCCTGAAAAAAATCTCTGATGAGAAGAGATGGCCATATCAGCTTCAAGACTTCAGACTATGATCCAGTCTCAAGTACCCATGAGATTGTCAATGCCCATTAATCAGCAGGAAGTAGTAGTGGAAAACTACGCTCAAACTCCCAAAATATTGCTTATAAATGTTTATTTTCATTATATATGGTTAATGGTCCTAGTTAATATCTTTCTAAGAAGAAAAGGGGGATATGGTATATGAATTATTTTTAAAAATTTTGATTATTGAATTTACTTAGATCAGAAAATTAGCTTTTAATCTCAAAATGTTTACATTAATATAGATTTGGATTATTGTATACAAATTTAAGGTCAAATTCTCTTATGCTATATTTTTCTACTCTTGTTTAAGATATGATGTTTATGTAACTGATTTAAAATTGTAATGTATAATTAAAAATGAATTTTAGTTTAATTAAAAAATGCATGTTAGAATTTTAGGTATACAAAGATATATTTCAATTAGATAGGTAATCTTCAAAGACTTCTAAGACATACAGAATATGACATAAATGGGCATCAAAGAAACTCCATATCTAGTCTATTTGTGGCAATGGTTAGCCACTGGACAAGAGCCTGTTCTTGTGTTAACTGCTTGACAGTATGCTGTTTAAACTTGACATCCAGTTTCCATAGGAAGGTGACCTCTGAACGTTAGCAGAACAAGCCAGGATGGTCATTCAGGTTCCTACTTTGCAGAGAAAACTGTCAGACATTCTTTAGGACTCGAGGAGAAGTGACTGATGAACTATACCAGAATGGCAGAACAGATTTCCTGCTTCACTGAAATAAAAAGAGACTCTGGGCCTGTAGGCTGAAGAGGGATGCCCCAACTTTATAAAGGAACTTTGGGTGACTGTACAGGCAGATAGGCATCATCTCTGTCATTTTTGGATTTTGGAAGTTGCATGCACTTCTGGTTTACTTAGGTAAATATATCCTCTGTGTTCTTTGATGTATTTGAAGATTCGGTAGTCATATGTACAGTTTTTCTTGGTTATTTTAAGGTATATATGAAACTTCAGATTCATAAGGATAAGGTTGATAAGAGTATTTTCTTTAATATTGCTAAATACAAATGGACTATATGTTATAACTGTAATTCTTGCTTGATAGCTGTTTTGTTATATATGATTTTGCTTTGTTAAAATTGAAGCCTTCCTTTTTTATTATACAGAAAGGGGGAAGTGATGTGGGAATGTCTTTCTGCATGCTGTGAATAGCAATCTTTAAATAAAGGAGCTATTTTGGCCCATGACAGGCACCATAGAAAAAGTAGGAGGTGGAAGCAAGAAACTACTACATTGTAACAGGGGGTTTTGAAAGCACCCTTGGTGTGTTTCCCTAAGGCAGAAAGTTACTTTGTCTGTCACTTGTCGACCTGCATCCATTTGTCCAATGTCTTCCTTTTCCACACATTCTGCGTACTCCAGAAGGGAGGACCATTCTCTTGGGATTATTCCTAACAAAAATCCTGCTTCTGGGAATGTATTATTTAAAATCTCTTTTTATGTGACCTTGCCTTCTAAAATGTAACAATAAATATTTTGACTTTTTCTTATACCTCTAGAAATAAGCTCTTCTACATAGTTATCATCACTGTTGTAAGACTTTATATTGTCTCACAAATACAATCTGCAAATGGTGCTGTTATTGCTTTTAACAGTATAAGTATTTTTCTACATGCATTCTCAAAAGCTAACAATTCAATTATTACTCACCTTGCTTCTGAATTCAGTAACATTCTGTTACCATTACAGTGAATCTGTATAAAAAGTTTGTAAAAGTTTCTTTCAGGCTTTGAATTACTTTCATCAATGATTCTGTTTTCTATCCTATTTCTTCAATCCAATCCCAGGAATTTGAAGCTGCTATGTGGCATAAAGCCGGAGTATGTTCATTATATAAGGATTGCCTTTTAGTATCAGTATATTTCCCTTCCCCATGAAGTTGGTCTTAGAAGACTTCTATGCCTCTGGCTCTGCTTCTTTGTTCTATTGTTTTAGCCTCCTCCTTTCACCATGTTTTTCACTGTAAAAGTGGCCCAGTTTCTAAAATAAGAGTAATCATATCTAACCAATCTTCAGGGGTGATCCGGTTACTTGATGACCATCTATTTCACATTTGATTCACAAATGGTGAGTGCATCCCATATGTCAAAATTGCTTCTTTTACTCTCAGTAATTCTAGAATTTGTCTCAGAGCCAAACTAGCTTCTTTATTATTTTTATCATTGTGCAATTTTATAAATATTACTGTTTATTTTAATGTTGGCTGTTTTCTGTAATCTTAGATGACATTAATGAAATTGGTTCTACTTTATGCTCTTGCTTAACAGACTTTTCTAAGACTTTTACTTGGCATTTACATTAATTAACTTTTTAAATGATAAAATAGAAATCAAACAAAAATATTAATAATATAATAAACAATATAATAAACATTATGATAGTCCCAACTAATTTATCTACTTTTTCCTTTACTGGTTCCAATATCAAATCTTCTAGAGGAAGATTACAAAAAGACCAAACGTCCTACATTCCCTTAAACAATTTCCCCGTTTTTAAAAAAATCTGATTTACTCACCAACCTAGTTGACAGTGATGAATCACATGAATGTTAAGAGGGGCAGCTACCTAGTGCTGTAGCATCCCAAGGAGTGGTCCAAAAGGAGAAAAAAAAACCTCTACAACCCACCAGGAGAAGAGGCCAGTGTCTGAACAACTTACCCATATGAAAGTGAAATGGAAACACATGTGGCCTGTCTGCCTTAGACTAAAGTCTAACTCAGAATAGAAAGTCTAGCCAGCCAGTAATTACTTCTCTGGCCACATATTGTTCTGCCCAGCAAATGCTTTTTTTTTGGGGGGGGGATTCATGCCCCAAAGTTGGATGCCATGCATTACATGAATAAAGAAAACTCAGAGCCAAATATCAGGAAAAGGCTGAAATATCAGAGAGAAAACACCACAGTCAAATCTCATCTAGTTCTCTTCCAGCTTCCTCAGCATTTCTACTTGTGGGTTCTACTGCCTTAATCTGTCTTTCTATGCCTGCCTTCAATACCCTATTTTCCCAGTTGTTTCATGTCCTGGTTAAGATTAACACATGGGATACAATTTGGTAGTTAACATTGAACTCACAGAAACACAGAAAGATCTCCCCTGTCTCTGAAGTTATAGGATTAAAGGCCTGGCACCACCACAGCCTTCCTGGGAGCCTGAAACTCCCTCTGTAAACCAATCTGGTCTCAAACTCAGATATGCTAGATTTTACAGAGTAGATCACCACCCCTAGTCTTGTGTAGGTCACTGCTCTTGGATATTCCCTGTGCTGGAATTAAAGGTGTAAATTACCATTTTCTGATCCTCCTTTGTTGACTGTGGGTATATCTCTCTGATGTTTCAGTCTGGTTTTATTAAATATGAAATATAGCAACAAAGGCCAATTGAAAATAATGTTTGTCCCAATTGATATGAGTATCTATAAGAGCATAATTACACATTATTTTAAATTAAATTTTTCTTTTAAAAAAATGACTCTCTCTCTCTCTCTCTGTGTGTGTGTGTGTGTGTGTGTGTGTGTGTGTGTGTGTGTGTGTGTGTGTGTGTGTGTGTGTGTGTGTGTGTGTGTGTACAGTAACCTTAGAGCACAGAGGGTGTTGGGTGCCCTTGACTGGAGTTAAAGACAGTTGTGAGACACCATATGGATGCTGGAAATTGGATCAGGGTCTTGTGTGAGAACAGCCAATAGCCTTTAGCACTCACCCATCTCTAACCCCCTAGATATAAAATTAGTTCATTTTGTATGCTTATTTAACTTTGCCTATTTGAAGTCTGAAGTAAAATCTGAGGTTTTCAGGTGAGACTGCATTTCATAATGGATGCAAATAATTATTGACAACTTACCACATTTTAGATCCACCATTCAAATTTCCATTTGTACTTAAAAATCAATGTTTTGTGTGGAAAACTGTAACCACTAAGCCAATTTTTTAATACTTGTTAGGTGATTTATGGTTTGCAACACCATCTCTTTTCTATTATGTTTTACATAACAATTTTATGTATGTATACAGAGTACTCTCTTATATTCCACCTACCTCTATTGTCAGCATTGCTGTCCAAAGCTTCTTTTTTAAGTTTTGTTTTGAGATCATCTGGTTTTGTTTATGGGTATAAACAAATAGTTTATAGCAGTTTGCTGTTAATTGAGCTAAATCACAATAATGAGGTCCCAATTTTGGTCTATGATCCTTCTAGCATGAGTTTTTGCCTGAATACTATACTAGCTATGTCTGTCATTCTGTTTAGTGGGCCTCTAATTGACTAAAAGTATAGTGGGTTACACCATATCACTTGCTAACTTATTGCAATAGAGGCCACATCTTTCTAGTAAGTTGGCATTGTATTTTGTAGCTTTCATAGCTAGATTAAAAAATTAACATCATTGTAGTATATTTCTGCATTTTAAGAGCAAACCTGATGTAGGAATGTCTTTCTGTATGCTGTGAATCTCAATCTTTAAATAAAGGAGCTGATTTGGCCCATGACAGGCACCATAGAAGAAGTAGGTGGGGAATCAGAATAGGTAGGAAAGGAAAGGCAGAGTCATATCAGATCAAGCCAGTCCTGAAAGAAGAAACTTGTAAGGAAGAAACACATAAGGAACAAAGGAGAGCCACAGGTCATGTGGCAGGACAGATCAATGGAAATGGGTTGAATTAAGATGAAGCAGCTAGCTAGTAATGTGTCTAAGCCATAGGCTAAACAGCATGAAGCTAATATAAGTGTTTGAATCATTTTGGCAGGCCTGAGTAGCACTGGGTGGTCTGTATCAGTAGGTTTGTGGGTCTGGACCTTTGGTGCCCTGCAACAAGGAAACCTATTTGTAACAGACAGTGTCCCAACATGGGCAAAACACAAACATAAATCCAGAGAAAGATTATAAAGGATTCTAGAGCACAGAAACTGTACCAAAGCAGCTTCCAAATTGTGTATCTGAAATGGGTCATTGTATAGAAATAGTGTGGCATCCAGGCCACATTCAAAATTGTGCAAGTGGATTGGCAGCAGGGAGCATAAGTTGCTACCAGGCTTGTTTCTGAAGTCTCACAAAAGACTCAGTAGCATGTAGTTGATTTATGGTTTATGTTTATATTGAACAAAAATGAAATAGAGTCAAAGACAGTTTCTTAGTGGCAGAATTTCTTCAGTCTGCATTTCTTTGGTCTGCTCTGTTTGCTGGTGGTGAGCAGAGATGTGGCCCCTTTAAGAGAACTTACTGATTCAGCTTTATTTTCAAAAACTATGTGGATCTTTAAGAGAGTGCTTGCTAGAATTTTAAAAGCTCTTCTGGTTGGAAGATGATTAAGGATTCACAATAAAACAGATTCAGATTAAAAAAAAACCTGTAAACGGGTTACAATGTGTGTAAAAGGTATATAGGCTTCAGAGAGAAAAGAAAGAAGGTAGACAAAGTCTTTAAAAAGAGAAATAGAGTAGTAATAAAAATATAATAAGCCACATAAAGATGGAAAATAGACACAAATCTGGATTTTGGTTATTATTGTGTTTTCTTTTAATTTTTTATCTGTTAATAAGCTAACTGCAGAAAGACAATTGATTGCAAAGGCATCTAAGCTAAACAAGAATACATATTTTAAGTATCTTGATTTTTAAATTTGTGTCTAAGGATTTATTGGTTTGGAAGAGTTCTGCTGCTGTTTCCACAGAAGATGAGAACCTGTGGATTGCTTCCAGGAAAATATGGTTTCATCAACCAAGACCTCCTGAAAAAAACCTCTGATGGGAAGAGATGTTTGTATCAGTTTCAGGGCTGCAGACTATGATCAAGTCTGAAGAACCCCATGAGATTGTCAGTGCCCCTTAATAAGCAGGAAGTAGTAATGGGAAACTACACCCAAATTCCTGAAATATTGCTTATAAGTGTTTGTTTTCATTATGAGTGGTTAATGGTCATAGTTAATCTCTTTCTAAGAAGAGAGGGGGGATATGGTATATGAGTAATTTTTAAAAAATTAGATAATTGAATTTACTTTGTTCAAAAAAATCAGCTGTTAATCTCAAAATATTTTAAATTGGTATGGATTTTGGTTTATTGATGCAAATTTACATCAGTTCTCTTATGCTGTATATAATTTTCTACTCTTGTTTAAGGTATGATGTTTATGTAGCTGATTTAGAATTGTAATGTATAATTAATAAATGCATGTTAGTTAGATTTTTAGGTACACAAGGATATTTCAATTAGATAGGTAATCTTCAAACACTTCTAAGACCTAGAGAATATGGCATTTAAAATTATTTTAATTACTTAGGCTTCTCTATATAGTGAGACAGATCTGCTCCTGGCAGCACCAATCTACTTCAAGAGAAAAATGGGCACCGAAGAAACTCCATATGGAGTGTACTTTCTTTGTGGCAATGATTAGCAGTTGGAGAATAACCTGTTCTTGAATTGACTGCTTGACAGTGTGCTGTTTAAACTGGAAATTCAAGTTCCATAGGAAAATGATCTCTGAACTTTGGTGAAACAAGCTAATATGATCCTTCAGGTTCCTGCTTTGCAGATAAAACTGTCAGACTTCTTCATGACTCAAGGGAAAGTGACTGATGAGCAGAGCAGATTTCCTGCTTCACTGAAATGAAAAGAGACTCTGGGCTTCTAGGCTGAAGATGGATGCCCCAACTTTGCAAAGGAACTTTGGGTGATTGTCCAGGCAGACAGGTGTCATCTCTTGCGGCACAAATAAAAGAGACTCAAAGATAGATCTCTGAGAAAGTTGGAGATGTTAGAGAGAATAAACACCACAGTCAGATATTAGCCAGCTGCCTTCCACGTTCCTTAACCTGGCTTCTCTTGGCTTCCTCTCCTTCCCTCTTTCTATGCCCCTCTTAAGCCTTAAATACTCTCTTGGTAAGTTAAGGCATGGCCCCACCGCTGCCTGCCTGTTAGCCTGGAATTCCTTCTGTAACCTAAAATGAACTCCAACTCAGTTTGGATTAAGGCCATAGGTCACCACTCCCAGGATACTCCCTGTGCTGGGATTAAAGGTGTGAACCACCATTCTCTGTTCCTCCTATACTGACTGTGGTTAGATCTCTGAAACTTATGGAGCTTTTATTGAATCCTCACAATCTCTGTCATTTCTAGATTTTGGAAGTTGCTTGCACTTCCAGTTTACTTGGATAAATATTATATCCTTCTGTGGTCTTTGATATAATTGAAGATTAGATAGTTATAGATGTATTTTATTTGGAAAGCTATATTGGATATCTTTAAATAAAGGATCTGTTTTGGCCCATGATAGGCACCGTAGATGAAGTAGGTGGGGAATCAGAATAGGTAGGAGAGAAAGGGCAGAGCCAGAGGCAGCTGCCCAAAAAAGAAATATGTAAAGAACACAGGTGAGTCACAGGCCACATGAAATGGATTAATAAAAATGGATTAAGAAGAAAGATCTAGCTAGCAATGTGTGTAGTAGTGGGGTTTCTAGGTCCCGGGTGGCCAGAGACCCAGACCCTGCCATGCCAGACCTCTTAGCCGCCCAGCCGCCCGCTCAGGCCCCCAGAAGTAACTCAGATGTTTATATTAACTCTATGATGTTTGGTCTATGGCTCAGGCACATTACTAGCTAGCTCTTACATCTTAAATCAACCCATTTCTATTAATCTTTCTGCCATGTGGCCCATAGCTCACCTGTGCTCCTTACATGTTGCTCCTTTGGGCTTCAGCTCGATCTGCTTCTGATTACTCCCTGGTTCTCCTACCTATGCTCTGATTTCTCCTCCTACTTCTTCTATGGTGCCTGTCATGGCCCAAAACAGCTCCTTTATTTAAAGATTGAGATTCACAGCATACAGAAAGGCATTCCCACATCAAATGTGCTCAAGCCATAGGCCAAACAGCATGAAGCTAATATTAGTGTCTGAGTCATTTTTGGGACCTGAGAAGCTGAGGGTGGCTAAGGAATCAGGGATTGCAGGTCTGTGGGTCTGGACCTCTGGCTGCCCTGGGCCAAGAAACCTTATTTTAACACAAACCCATCAGGAAGAATCTTTTAGGTTGATTTCAGTTGGCTTTCTCTATAATTTGCAATTAAGTATGTGATATCTTCACCCATAAGGTCTTATAATTTCATTTTGGTTGTGAAGCAAGATAAATAGCAATACCTCAGAATTCCATATCTTTCTAATGAATACATACAAAGGAAATGTAAGGGCATTTTTCTGTAGCCATGCTAAATGATGACTATCTCCCTCCTTAACACTATTGCTTCTTGTTCCTACCCCAGAGAAATTAAGCTTTTACCATTTACTTAGAGGCATGACTTTATTTCAATGAACTCAATAAAAAGCTAAGTATGAGGCTGGAGAGATGGTTCAGTGGTTAAAACATTGGCTGCTTTGGTAGAGGACCTAGGTTTGATCCTCAGCATCCACAATAGACAAATTACTATTTCCTGGAATACCTAGTCAGAGGACAGTCTTCTTTCCTTCACAGGTACCCAGCACATATATAATACACACAAATATATGCAAACAAAACATGCACACATATAGAATATTTTTAATACAGAAAAAGAGATGTTGGCAGGCCTTTAGGCCTTGTCAATATAAAAATCATATTACCAAGATACATACGATTCAGAAACTTTCAATTTCCTCTTCTTTAAATTTAGAACCCCAGTCATTTTATGAAACTTTTTAGTATTTTTTCTATTTTTAATATTTCATTAGACACATTTTGAGAAAAATATCTTTCAATTACAGAAATGACAAATAGTCAATTTATTAAACTGGATATGTAGATGTTCCCAACTAAAATATCATACATAGAGACTCCAAAAGTCTGACTCAAAAAAAAAAATAGAATTTTACATGTAACAAACACTTATACTGAGACATTGTGTTCTAAAAGTGTATTATACTTACTTTCTTTCTTTAAGAAGAAGAAAGTGCCCACTAATGTGGCGTGGAAAACAACTCCGATTTCTATGTAACTAGAATAAAATTATCTTATATGTGTAAAATTGAACTCTATCTTCATCCATTTAAATTTAGTTTCATAAAGGTTTGCCCATGGCTCTATGCCAAGTTTTGTTCGCTTTGGTGCTTTCTGAGCTTAAAGCAGCAGCTGTGCATGTTTGTGCAATCTCAAAGACAGGATTTATATATGTAATTTTTCAACTAAGGGAAAAAGTTAAGAATATCTTTAATTAGTCACATGGAAAGCTGCTGAAAGAATTATAACACTGACAAAGGTCCTTTCCCCCCTTTGTCAGCCTATATATTTATAAGATTTATTATAGACTTGCTCTCATCCTCTCTTGCAACAAAGCCTGCCTTTGTAAATACAAACTAAGTTAATTTTTAATGAAGTAATTCAGAAACAAATTCCCAAGTCTTAGATATAGATAAATGACAGATTTGACTGATTTTCTTTTTGTAAATAAGATCTTTCAATCCTCACTTTCCAAATATATGCTTATTTAGCTCAAATTCTTTCTGATTAAATGCAGAATGCCCACCCAGTTAAAGTGATGTTTAATTTTGAAAGAGACAATTTTTGAAAAGCAAGTATGTTTTCCCAGAATAGCTCCTTAAACATCACCCTTAGTTTGCATGATCAGCATCAGGAATTTTTAGGATTTCTTCTTGGAGGGAATAAATGATTATATTGAATATATATTGCTGTATTTTCTTAGGAAGTAGTACAAAATGGCAACATGCCTCCATTTTTTCCTATGCTGAGACTACCAAAGATTGTTTTCTTGGGGTTTTAATCATCTTACTTATGGTTCTATGCGTGTTTGCATCATTCACTTTTCTCTACATCCTGTTCACAGTCAACTGTTCAAAAGGCATTATGTCTTATTTAATATGCAAATAATTCTCTCTATCATTACTCTCACACTTGAGGCTTGAACCAAAGCATAAACCATCAGCTGGAATATAAACTGAATTATTCATAGACTCAATACTACATTATTTGAAGACAATGATAGAAAAGAATGACTTAGTCCTATGAAGATATTTACCTTGATAGGAAGTACCTATAAGGCTCTCGGCATATAAATCTTGAGATGCTGCTGTAGCTTTGCTGATTTATTACCTTCATCCTTATAAAAATAAGTTTCTGTTAGCCACCAATGGAAGGTGTTTTATTCCCTATTTGAGATCTGTCCTGGAACTCTGGCAGAAAGCCATAGACTATGCTCAATAAATATTAACTTTGTCCAGGAATTAGACCTAAAAGTAGTTTTAGCTTTTGCCATATAAATTAAAAACAAAATAAAATTAATTGAAACTGGCATTTACTGACATATTCTATATTAACTATGTAATAAATGACTGTTTTACTCATAAAACAGAAGAAGAAACATATACTTTCATTGACATGTTTTAGAATACTCAAAATTCTATTGTCTTCCACCTTTACACAGGACACAGGACAGAAAATTGAGTCATATACAAAGGTCAGTCATGGCTTAAAAGATCCTTATACTGAATTTCTACAGAGGCTGACCAAGGTTATACGTAGAACCATATCAGATTCAGAAGTCAGGAAGCAATTGATACTTTCTTTGGCTTTTAACTATGCTAATCTGGGATATAAAAGAATGCTTATGTGACTAAAGATCTTATCTACACCTATAGATTAATGAATTAAGTATGCAACCAATATCAAATCTCTCAATTGCAATAAAGAGAATTGGGTATGCCAATTCACTTCCAATGTTAGGGTGAGGAATCAAGGTATCAATTGCTTTAATTGTGGTAAATCAGAATATATAAAAAGGAACTGTATGCAAAGAATTTCTGTGAATAATGTACCTCTTAGGAATGACTCAAACAGAAGGTCACTAACTTCTGGGTCAAGCAGAAGATGTAGCAAGGGTTGACTTTGGATTATTGAGAGTAAAGATATACAAGAGAAAAACAAGGCAACCCTTTCCTATTGGGAAATGCCTCTTGGGGTTTTCCTCAGGAAGCATCCAAAGTCAAATCTCAAAGCCAAGGAGGGCTCAATAATATCCAATCACAGTAGAGGAACAGTCTTCTCAGGATGAGCAAAAAAATCCAGTGCCTAATATAGAGTACCATACAGCAATATAGAATAACTTCAAGGAAGGAATTGAAAGTTCCAGAAAAAAACCACAAAATGAATATTCTGACAAACTTCAATAAATGAACAAAGACCAAAATTAAAAATATGAACAGATAATATTTATATCCAAGTGTTAATCAATACAGGAGTTAATGTTTCAATCATAACTCACAATCATGGCATCCAAGATGGCCTCTAAAGGAGGTGAATCTTCAGTTTCTAGATATTGAAACCATACCTCAGGTTAAACAGAATATAAGACGGCTTGAATGCATAGGACTGAAAGGATAGAAAAGGAGGTTGAAGCCATATATGACTAACATAGCAATAAAATTATGAGGTCATGACCTTCTACAATAGAATACCCAGATTTAAGTAATTTCAGATTCAGATATTAACCAGAGACTCAATTATGTTTCTGAAAACAATATTTTATGGTACTGCAAAGAACAGTCACTGGACATTCAGGTTGTGCAAAAACAGCTTAATAACTACTGAACCCATAAAAGACACTCATAACACTCCCTTTAAAATGGTTGATAGAAAAGGCTATTTTGTTTTGGCAATGACCCTTAGCAAAGGAGAAACTTCAGGGTTTGAGCTGGTACAGGAGCAGTTACATACTCAGCATATTGAAGAATCAATCAGTCCATGGAATTCTAGTATATTTGTTGACAAGAAGAAATCTCAAAAGTGGAGAATAGAGACAGATATAAGAGCAATAAATAATGTTATTCAACCAATGGGCTCTTTACAATCTGGTATTCCCCTGCCTTCCCTGTTACCTAAGGGATAGCCTATTACAGTTATTAATTTGAAAGCACTATAGTGGGATTATGTTGTTACATTGTAAATAATTGTCCCACCTACTTGTTTAATATAAATGCTGGTTGGCCAAAGGCAGACAGGAAGTATGGGTGGGGCTACCAGACTAAGAAAACTCTGGGAACAGGAAGAATAGGGCAGAGATGCCAAAGAGACAACAGAGAAGCCAGACAATGCAGAAGACAACTATGCCGCTCTGAGAAAAGATACTGAGCTACATGGCTGAACAGGATAAGAATCATGGGTTAGTTTAAGAGCAAGAGGTAGCTAGCAATATGCCAGAGCCATAGGCTTATTAACTTAAAATTGATATAAGCATCTGTTTCTGTGGGACAGCAGGTCAGAATCTCAGAGCTATGCTGGAAAGGTAAGGCCAGAAGCATACTACTACAAATGGCAGGCTAACATAGGTGATATACACCTACATAAAGCTGGAGAAAGATTAAAAACTGTTCTAGAGCATAGAATTGGTGCAAAAACCAGCTTCAGAGTTGTGTCTTTCACATGAGACTTGGTTCAGAGATGCCCTGGAGTAGCATGTTGGTTTGAATTAAAAATGGTAGGCTACTGGAAATGCAGCTTTATCTCAAAGATGGCTGGTTCCTTAAGTCTCACAGGAACCTAGATGTAAGCAACAAGCTGTAAAATGCTGTACTATTTATATAGACAAAGAAAGAAACAGAATTGAAGATGTAAAAGACTGCTTCTTAGCAGCAGCAGCAGCATTTTATTGTGTCAGCTCTCTTTTCTAGAGTTAAGCAGAGGCAGGGACTTTAAAAGTGAGGCTTCCTAATTCAGCATTAGAGTCAAAACACTTTTGAGTATTTTAAGGCCTTACTGCCAAATACTTGAATGGAGTTCATGACATCAGATGGCAGTGCCTTACTTGATGATTATATGTACCCTAAAATTCCCCAGAGTGGTGACTGTGGATCCTACCAGTACCTTGACTAAAAAGCTGAATTCTTTTAAGCTAGAATAGGAGCTGAGTGGAGCCAGACAGCCATCCCAGTCAAGCCTTAGCCACAGCTTGACAGATTAAAGGTGAGATCAGAAACAGAAAAAAAGAGATTGTATACAGTAAGGACAGATTTAAAAAATCTCTAAATTGTTTATAGTATGTTAAAATATATTTAGGCTTGAGAGAAAAATGAAAAAGAATAAAGTCCTTAAAAGAATAGAGTAAAATAAAAAGCAATGGGCCATGTAAAGAAGGAAAACACAAAGAATGTGTGGATATTGTATGTTATTGTCTGGTTGTAACAATGGGTTTCTGGCTCAGAATAACTTCACAGTTTGGACCTGCCTACAACCACTTATCTTGACCAGCAATCACAAAGTTCCAATGAAACGCACACACTTATATTAACTTCATGCTGTTTGGCCTATGGCTTAGGTACATTTCTAGCTATCTCCTTCATCTTAATTCAACCCATTTTCATTAATATGTCCTGCCATGTGAGCCATGGCTCACCTGTGGTCCTTATATGTTCCTTACTTGGCCATCTGGCTTGACTCTCTGTGACTCTGCCCTCTTCCTATGTATGCTCTGACATCTCTGCCTACTTTTTTTAGGGTGCTTGCCATGGCCAAAACAGTCCTTTATTTAAAGATTGATATTCACATCATACAGAAAGACATTCTCACATCATCTGGATTTTAATTTTTTGACTACAAATGAAGCAGTAAAAGCTGCTAAAAGTCATTTAATTATAAATGCTTGATGAACTAATTCAGTCTATATATATATATATATATATATATATATATATATATATATATATATATATATATATATATATATATATATTAAAAGAGTTGACTTTAAAATTAGAATAAAAAGATATACTACTTTGGGGAAGAAGTTTTCTTTTTATTTTCACAGAAAATGAATGACTATGGATTTATTCCTGGTTAATAAAAATAAATAAAGTTTGATCAAGGAAGAGCCCCCTAAAAAGTTTCCAATGGAAATGGATGGCCCAGATAATTCAGAATTTCAGAGCACCTCTTTTGCAGTTTCCTCTGAGCTCTGCATCAAAAACAACTTCAAGGATTCAAGGAGACTGTCTGAGATAACAGACTAAGAAGTTATCCATAATACTATTTTTTTCTTTGTGTTCTCATGGGATTGCCAATGCCCCCATTCATGAGGAAGTAGCCTAGACAATAATGCCCACATTCCTGAAAAAATAGATTATGAATGTTTGTTTTTGTTTACAGTGTTGGTTATAAGTTATTATAAATAATGAAAAAAAGAATATTAGAGCTGGAGTTCTTGTTTTAAAAAGTAAAAAAGGAAATTTAGTAGGATCATGCTATTGCATTGTAAGTAATTGTCCCACCTACTGATTTAATGAAAGTGCTGATTGGCCAAAGGCAGTCAGGAAATCTGGGTGGGGCTACCAGACTAAGAAAACTCTGGGAACATGAAGAACAGGGTAGAGATGCCACAGAGACACCAGAGATGCCAGATGATGCAGAGGAAAACTATGCTGCTTTGAGAAAAGGTATTGAAGCATGGCTGAACAGGATAAGAATCATGGGTTAGTTTAAGAGCAAAAGCTAGCTAGCAGTATGCCAGAGCCATAGGCTGACCAGCATAAATTAATATAAGCATCAGTTTCTATAAGACAGAAAGTCAGAATAGTCAGAACCTTAGAACTAGGTCAGAAAGGTAAGGCCAGAAACTTTTTTACTACAAAGAACAGTTTCTTTACAATATCTCTATCTACAAGAAAAGGAAAAAGAACATTTGCCTTCACATTGCCCATATTTAATATTTCATGTCTTGCAAAACGTTATCAAAGGAGAGTTCTCTCATAAGTGATATTAAATAGTCCCATCTTATGCCAATACATTTTACAACAGCCACTAGAAGTGATGCCCAAATAATTCCTGCAATCGATTATTTATGATTATATGGATGATATCTTGCTGGCAGCCCCAAATGTAGATATATTAGCAAAATTGTTTGAATAAATCAAGACAATTTTGCCTGACTGAGTACTACAAATTGCCTCTGAAAAAAATACAAAGAAGAGATTCTATCAGTTATTTAGGATATAAAATAGGCCCACAGAGTATTGGACTCTAAAAGGTGCAATTTGGGAGAGATAGATTGAGGACTCTTAACATTTTCCAAAAACTGTTGTTAGATATTTCTCATATACAACCCATTATTGGTATAACAACCCATGAAGTAGTAATTTATTCAAAACCTTAGATGGTGATAAGGACTTAAATAGTCTAAGATAATTTCCCCATGAAGCTAAGAGGGAATTATCTTTATTGGAAAAGACATTATAAGAAGCACATGTGAATCATGTGAATCCAGACCTTTGTTGTACTCTGGTTATTTTACCCAAAAATCATTATCTGACAGGAGTCATAATACAAAGAGAAAATATTATATTAGAATGGATATTTCTGCCACATGGGCTCAGTAAAAATTTGAAAACATATGTTAAAAGATTTCTGATTTGACTTTTAAAGGAAAATTATGACTTTGTCAGTTGACTGGAAATAACCCAACAGAAATCATTGTACCTTTAATTTATGAAGAAATTGATTGATTATAAACAGACAGTAAACCTTGGCAAAAGTCCTGTAGTAATTTTTGGGAGAGATTAATAACAAATATCTCCAAAGCGAATGAATTCATTTTATAAAAGAAAATAACTGGATCCTCCTTTGTGTGGCATGGGATAAACCTATTTCTGGGAGCTCCTAAATTTTATACTGAAACAAACAATTTAGGAAAACTTGTTTATAAATTATGAAATTTACGTAAAGTGGCTCAAAGCCCATGTAATAATGTTTAGAAGTCATAACTTTATGCTATTATGATGGTATTAATGTACTTTACAGAACCTCTTAACATAGTAACTGACTCTCAGTATGTAGAAGGTATTGTCTTAAATATTAAAACTGCTAATTTAATTCCAGATGACACAGAATTAACTTCAATGTTTATAGAGCCATAGGATAACTTTAGAAATAGAACTCATCCCATATATAAAGTACATACCATATCACACATGGGTATTTTTCATACCTCTAGCACAAGGTAATTATGAAATTGATCATCATTATAAATAGGAAATTTGCTGAAGATTTTCAGAAGAGACATCATGTTATTATCAGGGGATGAAAAAATTAGCTTTCCCATCACTTTGCATCAGTACAAGGAAATTCTACAAAATTGTATTACTTCTTCTTTCTATAACCAACCATCTTTATCTGCTGGAATTAATCCTATCTTTTCCTGCTAAAAATAATCCTAAAGTTTCATGGAAAAATGATATTTGTCAAATTGATGTGTTTCAATTTTCAGAATTTGGAAAGATAAAACATGTACATCATACCACAGGAGTACAATGGGCAACCGCCGCAAGTTCTGAAAAGGCTGAAGCTGTAATTAGACACCTTTTGGAAATCCTGGCCATAATGGGAATTCCTGTTCAGTTTAAGACTGACAATGCACCAGCAAATGTTTCCTAGAAAATAAAGCAAATTTTTGGATATTATAATATAAAGCATATTATAGGAATATTGCATAATCCTACAAGACAAGCAATTGTGGAGATATTACATCTTAAAAGATATGCTAATTAAACAGAAAAGAGAAAAGAAAAATAAGGAGAGATTGTATAATGCTTTACTAACCTTGAGTTTTCTTAATGCTGACAAGAAAGGAACAACAGCTACAGAGAAACTTTGGATAACAGAAAAATCTTCTAACATAAACCAACTTACTGCAAATTCAAAGCAAGGTTTATTTATAATAAATTAGTACCACATTTTTTTTCACAGATATATAGATGTAAAGTAGTGAGGATTTAGAATTTACCCAGATGTGCATATTGGTAGCAATTGACCCTATATTTCTTTGTAGCCTTTAATAATAGATTTTCCTTCAGCTTTAGGCATCTAAGAGCACAGCATCCTTTTAATTTTTTGAATGTGGTTTCATCTATTCTTCTGTGAAGACAAAAATGAGACCCTGCCCTAGACTTGTTAAGTGAATTTTCCTTACCATGTATCCATTTGTCATATGAGTGGATGAGCCATTATTTCTCTTCCTCAGATTCTTTATTAATTTTGTTGGTACTCATATATTTTCTTCTCCTGTGTAAAGAAAACCAAAACCCCTTCCCCACTGAAACACATATCCTGGTTTACATTCTGAAGTGAGCACATCCTTGAAGTAAGTAAGTTGCTTTATCTTAGCAAAGAAGATTCAGGTGTTATATTATTATTCAAGATAACCAGCTTTGAATGAATCCCTGTACTTTGCCACTTACAAATATTGTAAACAAGTAAAATGTACCTTATATTTGTTTGCTGTAGTTTGAACTTGCTTATGTGAAGTCAGCTGTTAATCTCAAAATGTTTTGCATTTGTATAGACTTTGGTTTACTGATACAAATTTAAGGTCAATTTTGTTATGCTGCATGTATTTTTCTACTCTTGTTTAAGATATGATGTTCATGTAACTGATTTAAAATTATAATATATAATTTAAAAATACAAGCTAATAATTACCTTTTGATAAGCAAACTTATAGTTAAGTTAGTTAAGATTTGTAGATATACAAAGATATATTTCAATTAGATAAATAATCTTCAAAGACTTTTAAGACCTACAAAATATAACATTTAAAATATTTTAAAAACGTAGACTATTCTAGATAATAAAACAAGCCTGCTACTGACAACACCAATTTACTTAAAAAAATAGACATCAAAGAAACTCCATATAAAAATGAGTTTCTTTGTGACATTGATTAGCCACTACACATAAACCTATTCTTATATTGACTGCTTGACAATATACTGTTTAAACTAAACGTACAAGTTCCAGAAAAAAGTGACCTCTAAACTTTGACAAAACAAGACAAGATAGTCATTCAAGTTCCCGCTTTACAAAAAAAAAAAAAAAAAAAAAGAAAAAGAAAAAGAAAAAGAAAATAAACTGTCAGACATTATTCAAGACTTAAAAAAAAGCAACTGATAAATTATACCAAAATAGAGAGAACAAATTTCTTGCTTCACTAAAGTAAAAAAAGACTCTGGGCCTATAGGCTAAAGATAAATGCCCCAATATGGCGGGATTAAGGTGTCAGCCCATAAGGTCAGAAGACACTTCCGGGACCCTGGAGGAGGTGTGGCCAACCTCATTGATAAGTGGCTGCTGGGATCTTAGGGTCCCATTCTGCGGGAGAGAGAGAGAGAGAGAGAGAGAGAGAGAGAGAGAGAGAGAGAGAGAGAGAGAGGGAGAGGGAGAGGGAGAGGGAGAGAGAGAGAGAGAGAGAGAGAGAGAGAGAGAGAGAGAGAGAGAGAGAGAGAGAGGGAACCCACACCTCCTCCAGGTTGGCCACACCGGCTGACACCTTAATCCCGCCACACCCCAACTTTATAAAAAAAACTTTGAGTGACTGTCCAGACAGATAAGCGTCATCTCTGTCATTTCTAGATTTTAAAAGTTACTTACACTTCCAGTTTACTTAGATAAATTTATCCTTCTACAGTATTTGATATAGTTAAAAATTAGACAGTTATAAAAATAGTTTTTCTTAGTTATTTAAAAATATATTCAATATAAAACTTTAAATTCATAAAATAAAATAAATAGTAAAATATTTTCTTTAATTTTACTAAATACAAATAGACTAGATATTATAACTATAATTCTTGCTTGATGACTATTTTTTATATATAATTTTACTATATTAAAATTTAAACCTTCCTTTTTGATTAGACAGAAAGGGAGAGGTGATGTAAAAATGTATTTCTTTATAATATAAATACCAATCTTTATATAAAAGATCTGTTTTGGCCCATGACAGGCATCATAAAAAGAGAGAAAAAAATCAAAACACAGATTAAAAAAAATAACAGAGCAAAATCAGAGAAACCAAACCAAAAGCCCACAAAAAACAACATATAAAAAACACAAATAAGCCACAGGCCATGTGACATACAAATTAATAAAAATAAAGTTAAAATATACAAACAAGCTAACAAGGTCCCTAAGCCATAGGCCAAACAACATAAATTTAATATAAACATCTAAATCATTTCTAAGGGCCTGATCAGCTATGGGTGGCTAAAAAATCTAAAACTACAAGTCTATAAATCTAGACCTCTAACTGCCCAAAACCAAAAAAACCCTCATTACAACACTATGTTTTTCCTTTCCCTCTCCCAGACATTACTTTATAATGATTCCTTTTGTATATAATCTTTTATCTTCATTTTATTTTTTATATTAAAAAAGTCTTTTTTATTCCTTTATCCCCGGGTCCCCCTGCCTTCCATCCTCCTAATCCCTCTCAGTCAGCCTTCAGCCTCCCCTCTCCACATTTGCCCATCCCCTCCCCACAAAGGGCAAGTCCCATGGTGGGTCATCTCAACATGGAACATTTCATTTCCTCATCCCAAAGTCAAGACTGGGTTAAGTGTTCCTCTTCAGGGAATGGGCTCCAAAGTACTGGCCCACATACAGGAACACAGTCTGATCCCATCCCAGAACCTTCTTTTTTATACAAAAGGGGGATATGTAGTGGGATTCAGGCATCATTTAGGGAACATTTGTAGCACCTGAGAATCAGGGCCCATATGTGGCACAGCCAGAATCAATGGGGGACAGGAACACTGAATTTTGTTTCATGTGTCAGTCCTGTGTTCTGAAGAGCAGATAAGCAGCTCAACGTGAGACTGTTCTTCTCTCCAAGAATTGTCTTAATGTTTAAATTATACTGTGAGTGTAATATACCCTTCAATAAATGTTAATACTTTATACAATAAATTGCAAGTAAATTTTATTGCAATAGTTCTCAATGTCAAACACTTCATTATTATACTTTTCCTGCTTAATTACCAAAGATCCAGAAATTTTGGCTTATAATTTTTTTCATTTATTTTTTATACTAGATATTAAATCTAGAAGTTTTGAAACATTTATAAATTTTGCTTTATAGTAACAATTTTGAGTAGCATGTGATGTGCACATAAATAACTTATTATAGTGAAAATGTGATGTGGAATGCCTTTCTGTATGCTGTGAATTACAATTGGTTATTAAAGAAAATATTTTGGCTTATGACAGGGAAGCTTGTAAGCAGGTGGGGAAAATCCTAGTGGAAATAAGGGAAAGGAAGGCAGAGTCAAATAGTTGCTACAAGCTGCCACCCAGAGAATGCAAAATGTAAAAGTACAGGTAAGTCATGAGTTATGTGGTAAAACGTAAATTAATAAAAATGGGTTGAATAAATCTGTAAGGGCTAAAAAGCAATAATCCTGAGAAATAGGCCAGACAGTTTATAATTAATATAAGCCTCTGAGTAATTATTTTAAAAGCAGCTGCAGGACCACAAGTGGAAAATTTTGTCAGGATCTAGGGATTTGCAGAGATCAGAAAACTCAGGCTACAATAACAGCTTACATTTTATATTTAGTAATGGCATCCTACTCTATGTATACTTGCTCAGCTCTCCATTGCTATTCTAATTACCATAACTAAGAAATGAAAGCAACCTAAATGTCCTTCAACTGATGAATAGATAAAGAAAATGTATATGTACATTATGATATACTGTTCAGTTGTGAAGAAAATGAAATTAGAAGGTACATGGGTGAAACTAGAAAAGCTTATATTGAGTGAGGAAACCCAGAACAAGAAAGAAAAATATCACATGTTCTCTCTCATGAACATGACTGCCTAAAGATGAAGTGAACAATGACTATAATAGACTTGCTGAAGTAGACAGAAGGGGAAGTCCACAAGCTTCAACATTATACAAAGAACTACAGAGAGTTAAGACATTCTGAGAATGAGATAAATAGTCTTCATCAGGAAAGATCATATCAACTTATTATCTAACACTCCTTAATTAGCCAAAAATCATACAAGTAACATTATACAGTTTCAGCGGATTATATTTATTATAGTAATATATATGTATGTACATATATACTTATGTATGTGTAATAATAGAAATCGGTCATGAATTTGAAAGAAAGCAATGAGTTTATGGAAGAACTTTGAAAGAGGAATTAAAAGGTTGAAATTGTGAAATTATATTATAATCTCAAAACATAGAAGTAACAAAAGCATATATTAAAATGACTGGCTTTGCTTTACAAATTTTTCAAATATGTTTAGTTTATGGATTCATAGAAAGTATCTAAAGTCTTATATTTGTTTCTTCATTTAATAAGCTGTAATATTTCAGTAAACCTAGTATTGAAAACATATGTAGATTTAACAAAGAGAAACATGTTAACATGTATAGAGATATGGTCTTTTGTGAAATTACAGTAAAATTTCAGTACTGTTATTATCATTATTATTTTTATATATGTGATGTATGTATGTGAGTGTGAGCACAGATGTGCCATCACGTTCATGTGGAATCTGTTCTGTCCATTATTCTCTCCATAGGTTGATCTGTCTTCATAGCTTATTTGAAATGTATTATTTGAATTAATGCAACCACTTCTTATATTTAAATAAATAAATATTACATTAGAAAAAAATGACATTTATTTCTATCACTATTATTTTGCTGGCAAAATTTGTAATATTGAAAAGCTATCAGGGTTATGGTGGTTGATAATCTCAATCCTCTGAATTTCTCTTGAAAAATTAGTTTGATCATTGACAAGATGTAATGTTCTTTATTGTTTGTTTTGAAAGTAATGAGCTCATTTTGCTAATTTCCAGGGTAATATCTGATTAGTTTTTTTTATGTTGAATAGCAATCACATTTCTGTCAGCCTTGCTTTAAAGGGGGAATAAATCATTATCCCAAATTCACTAATCTAGTTCAGTTGTGTGTTGTTCCTTAAAGGTGCCATTACTCTTCAGAATGTCTAAAATAGATTTCAAAATTATTTCTTTAAGAATTGTTATGCATACAGTGTTGTTCTGTGTGAATGCCAGAATATAGTACTGAATTTCATTAAAGATAGTTGTGAGCAACCATGTGCTTACTGGAAATTGAACTCAGAAGCTATGGAGAGCTGCCAGTGATTTTAACCTCTGAGCCATCTTTCCAACCCCTATATTGGTTTCTTTAAGGAAAAATGCTAAGTACTTAAGAGCTCATCATAAAAAAGCTAAAAAAAAAAATATTCACTGTTTCATCAAAAACATTTTCAAATGAGAATTTCTCCTGAAACACACAATGTTGAATTATGTAAATATCAGCACTATAAGAAAAATCTTTGTATTACTACATTAACTGCTTTGACCTATCAAATCACTTGCAAGGACTCAACTACCTCCAGAGGGAACTGCGCTTTGAGAACCCCTTCAGTAAAACAATTTTCTTAACATCAGAGAAAAATTTTAAATAATAGGTTAAGAAACAACAGTTTACTCTGATCTTGAGATACAGAATGCCTTAAATAACTATTATTGTTATATTTTGTGTAAAATATACATTGTTTTCATATCTTGATAATGACAATCTATTATAGTAAAATGGAAATCAAAGCATAAACTTTATGGAAGACAAGTGGCCCTGAATTATAAGTATACTTATATATCTAATGACATCAATTTTTGAAAAAAAATATCAGTCATTGTTGTATTACTGTGAAAAGACACCATGAACAAAGCAACTTTTATAAAAATAATATTTAACTGGGGTCCTGCATACAGTTTCAGAAGTTTAGCCCATTATATTAATTAGAGGAATCCTGGGAGCTTCATACTGATTCCTAGACAATGAGTAAGGGAGCAGGAGCCTGAGCCTAGCATGGGCTTGTGAACCTTAAAGCCAACCAAAAATCACGCAGTGCTTCCAGGACTACATTTCTTTTAACAAAGATAAACCTCCTAGTCTTTCTCAAATAATGCCACTGTCTGATGACAAAGTATTCAAATATGTAAGTTTATTGGCACAAGTTTTATTCAATCACATGGATATAAAATTTTTGACTGAATTACATTTTTATTGTTATATATTTGATTTTTTGATGTGAAAAATATATTACTTCATGAATTGCTATATATCTGTATGCTTGAAAACTTCTAATTAGAACACAATTAGTAGGCTACATCTAGGTTAATTTAAGTTCATGAACATTATATATAGAATGCCTAAATCTCTGAATTATTGACCAACCAATGTGTTAAGGGTGTAGATGTCTCATTATGTCTTATGAAATATGGGAAGATAGATTAGATTCATATGGCTTTGAGAAAAATTGACATGTGTCTTGGGATTATCTTTCTGATATAAAAACTGAAGATTTCAGATAATTAAAAATTTAGTATAGCAATATTTAAGTAAATTCAAGTTATTATGTTCTTTTAATTTTATAATTATGTATACATAATTACTGAGTCTGAGTCTATGTAGGCTAGCTTATGTGTATATGAATTTAGAATTGGATAAATGTTGGAGTACCCAGATTATTGAAGAATATAAGATTTTATTGTTCTATTTTGAACCAAATTAAATTCTCTTGGGAAATATATTGTTTTATAATAGAATTCACATTAAAGAGGAAATAATGAGTGCCTAGTTACTAATTAAAATGGAAGAATCATGATTCTAGCTAGCTTTTATAAGACCAAGTGGCAGCCATAATTTTAACTTATTTATGTATGATAAAATAATTTGGTGATTTAGGTATGATAAAATAATTTGGTGATGAATCACATAATTCTGTTTTAAAGAATCATTTTCCCATATACTTTACCAAAGCAAAGTTGCTTCTGTAAGTTTAATTTACAGTGTAAGTAATACTGTAAACCTTGCTTTAAAGGGGAAACAAGATAGAGAACAAGATAGAGAAATAACCCCCAATCCCTACGAGTAAAATTAAACCTGTGTTAACCTTAAAAATATAGACTCTTTTCCTAGTGATAATTTTGAAGTTATATTGCTTTTGTAAGTAGCATAAAACAAAGATTGGAGGATGGTCCAGCAACTAAATAAAGTCACTGAGTTAGAGTATGCTAGATATTTATATGTCAGTCCTACAATAACTTTAAAAATGAGCTTTGCCATCTAATTGAGTTTATAAATATATTTCTACAACAAAGCAAAAAGATTGGGAGGGTCTATATGATGAACTGAACTAAAAATTCTTTATTCCTGATTACTAAACCATTAGATAATATTCATTCTTTTATTTTTCAACAATTGTTATATAAAATTATAAAATTGATATTCCATACTTAAGACTCCTTATTGGATTGTAAGTGTCTCTTTCTGTTGCCTCTGGGGAACAAATATGTTTTAAGAGTAGCCACTTTGAACAAATCTATCAGTCTTTCTAAATTCCGTCTAAATAGATGTTGATATCTACTGTATTGGGTGTACATCATTTAGCAATAGTGAAATCCTTGCTAGGTTGGTTTTACATAAATCCTTACACTCCATATTTGATTATTTCTAGTATGTTATCAAATACATATTCAGTCCCTGTCATTAAGGAAATTCTGATCCCCCCACAGTTTATAATAATGTTTCAGGTTTATTTAGTCATTATTTGTTCAAACCCTAGTATATAATATTCTCCATTCAGAATTATATATTCAGTTTAGACTTCAACTATAAATTTCTATGTTTCTATTCATTATTTAAAACTGGGTTTAATTCTAAACTGAAATATCTCCACCAAATTGGATAGAACATTTAAATATACCATTTTTTATTTAATTAGAGAAAGTTCTGGTTTTCTTTTGACAATTAGTAAAAGAATGTTATGGCAGAACCTCTTCCTTTATAACATATGTAAAATATCAAAAGGTTTGTGAAAGAATAAATTTTTATTCTCTACAAATGTAGCACAAATGGTTACCTAATTACGATTTAACATTTCTTTTTATTTCCAAAACAATGCATTTGTTACAGACAGTACAGAAAATATAGTTAAGCAAAAGTGAGAGAAATTTACTTATAACAATTTTAGAACAAAAATAAGATTTATGAAAATGAATTGACATATTTTGTTCTCTTAACCCTATGAAATCTACATCTATCCATATATATTTAATAAAAGTATAAATATTTATTTTTACAATGATCAAGGAGTTATTATCTGTGGATCACATGTCTTTGACCTCTGGAGATTACTTATTATCTGGGGGAGTAGACAGAAAAAGTGGATAATTAAATTCATTTTAAGATAGATGATGGTGTGCTATTTAGAATAGGGGATGACAGAGACTGCTATTTTATTTTAAGCAGTCAGAGAAGATTTTTCCAGGTTGGATAATATTTAAACAACTAACTGAGGGAAATTATGATATAAGCCAGGTAGACTTCTGTAGAATGACATTTTAAGTCAGTGAGAACAAATGCAAATGTTCTTAGACAGAGTATGTATGGCATATTTCTAGATTTAGGAGAACACTGAAGTCAAATTACATTAGGAAGGTAAGAGAGTTTAAATATGCAATCCAATGTGCAGTTGGGAAGTCAACCTGTAGAATAATGTTCTTTTACATGATAAAATTTTGTTGCTTGCATTGGTTTTATATATGCTGATTGGCCAATAGCTAGGCAGTAAGTAGAGGTGGACAAGCAGACTAGAAGAATTCTGGGAAAACAAACAGCAAAGAGAAGACACCTGACACAGAGGAAATAAGAAGTGTATACTGAACTAAAAAAAGTGCCAAGCCATGTGGCTAAGCATAGGTAAGAAAGGTGTGTTAATTTAAGAATAAGAGCTAGTCAGCAATATGTTTGAGCTACTGTTCCAACAGTTTCTATAACATTAAGCCTCTAAATCAATTATTTGGGACATGGCTGCTGGCATTTGAGAGTTTCTCATATGAGAGTAACTTTTGACAACAAATGGTACTTTAAGATGGCGCTTAAACATCAGCATAGAGTCTTAGAAAGCTTTAACATATTTTAAAACACAGAAAAAAAGCCAAAAACTTCCTAGTATACTGTGGTACAAAGATGCTGTGGCATGTAGGCTTGACAGGGTTTTAACATTCAGCTTGAGCTGCAACATGGTGGGCTACCACAGTCTCACAGGAGACTCAGTACAAGTACAAAGCACATATAACCTATCCAAAATATTTGTTCATACAGACTAAAAAGGGAACAGAATTAAGTACAGCTTCTTGACAGCATTATTTTCTCAGGTAGGCTCTATTTTGCTGGTCATAAGAAGAGATTCATCTCTTTTAAGAGAGGCTTTCTTACTCAGCTAAAGCAGCAAAAACCAAGAGGTGCTTTTAAGAGGCTATGCTGCCAAACAGTTAAATGAGATTTATGAGTAGTTGCAACAGTTCTCTATTTGGTATCAGTTTAGAACATAAAATTTCCCAGTATTGAGGTGCTAAGCATTGCTCCTACTAGTACCTTTACTGTGAAAATATGCTCTCATAGACCAAGGATCTGAATAAGAGCCAGCAGCTAAAGTTTAGGCTTTACTCCTAGCCATGCTTTTGAGTGGATTAAAGGCTTATGTGTTAAAAAAAAGATATATACAGTTCGTTCAATGAAAGTCTGAATTCTTTGTTTTCCCTTTCAATAATCCTAGGATATTTTTTCAAAGAATGTTATTTTAGTCTTTCCATTATCTGTTGTAATAAAACTGGCTTTCACTACAACACTAATCATTTTGTTTTTCATGTTTTTGTCTGATTGTTTTTTGAACTGATCTCTCAATCATTAACAGCTTAAGAAATAGCTTTATAAATATTAAATTTTATTCACTGTGTCCTTTAAAATTTTTAATACAATAATATTAGGCTATGTGCTTCATCTTTATTATCTCAGTTAATCCACCCAACAGTCAAGCCTATGAAATATTAATACTTTAATTTTATTCATAATAAATACGAGTTATATAAAGGTTAAGTGACTTGCTTGAGATTATATAGATGGTAAATGGCATTAGTAAGAATTTATCATAGTTATATTGGAAAACAGAGCTACTTATTACTCACCACATTTAACTATTCCCCTAATTTAAATCTTAAAATTAAGATTCATGTTAAATTACAAGATGTTATTATTATTGTTATTATTATTGAATAGACCACAGAGAAGTAAACTAGAAGATTTAGTTACTCTATAATATATACTTTCAACAGTGCAAGAGATGCTTACTTAGAAAGACTTGAACTTAAACCGAAGGAACTAAAACCCACAGTATTTTAAGCACACATTTTTAGAAATATAAATGATATATTCTACATGTCTAAAAATGAATAAATGAATGTGATCTCTAATATATAAGAGGATGCAAGTCCATAATGGAATACATAAGTAGGGCATAGAAAAAAATTATATAATGTGATTATGGTAGCTGGGTGACCAAATTATTACAACATACATTAGATTTTATTGAACCCTTTTGGAGATATACATTTTATACAACATTATAAAAATGAAAATCACCCAAATATCTCATTCTCTAAAAGTCCATGCACCAATAGTTATTAAGAGATTTCACTAATTATTACCTATCTCCAAAAAAGGAGATGAGACAAAATCACTGATGTCAAAATTTTCATTTTTCTACATGGACATTTTGTGGTTTTGACAAAACATCTATAATTATTCTTTGAAATTAATCTACCCTTTCAAACATTTATACATCTATGACAAAATATTCCTTTTGAAATGAAGGACCATGACTCTCAGTTCTTCACATCTTCTCAGCAGAAGCTCCCTAAGTCCCACAGCAATGATGTGGCCTATAGCAACCTTAGCAGTTTGTTAAAAAAAAAGGGGGGGGACTCCTAAATTATGCTTCATAAATTTCATTATGAGCCATTGGAAAAATAATTTGGAATTTATTAAACAAGTATTTTAATATAGGTTTACCCTTCAGCATTAGTGGAGAAAAAAACTCAAGAAAAGGTAGAAAATGTTGTTAGGGAAGGCAGGAACCTCTCAATAGTCTGTGAAATTTGTGTTTTTTTGCAGAATAAGTGGCTCCTTTCCAGCCCCATGTTTTCTGAATTAATTTTTTTCTGTACTTCTCTTCTGCCTCACTCTACATCATAAAGACCCAGTCAAATTTATTTTCTCTAAAATATCATCCAAAAAACGGCACATGTTTAGATAAGATTTACCTTTCCTTGTATTCAATATTGGAAAATCTGTAGCTTTGTGATAGTGTCTCTCTTTTAGATCTTTCATTTTAAAAGTAACCTGTAGTGGGATTCAGATGTTATTTAAGGGAAGCTTAAAGCATAGCTCCCTCCTGAGTATCAGGACCTCTATGGGGCATTACCAGAACTCATTGATATCATTACATAAAATATCTAGACAAAGGCATATAAAATATTTTATGTATATATTAAGACAAATATAATTATATATTATGACTAGTAAAATTAAAGAGAGGTAGAAATTGTATAATGGGAATGACAGTAATATATTTAATATGTATTAATGTGTAAAATATTTTAAACAGAGGTAGAAGTATGTGTAAAATACAGAAATTATAGATTTAAATTTGTATTAATATATACATTCCTTTAGAAATGTAAAACAATTTTTTGCATTGAATTTGTATCAATATATAAATTATTTTAATGAGACATAAAAATAATTTTAAATTTGTATCAATATATAAGTATCTATATTTTTATAAATTATCTTTGGCTTATATTTGTTAATAATTTTGTACTTACTTGGAGTGGATGTGCCACACTGAGCTGATCCTCCTTGTCCTTTTTGGGGAGGAGATTGGTATATGGGGAGGGGTGAGGCTGAAAGCCAACTGAGGAGGATTGGGAGGAGAGAAGGGAGAGGGAACAGGGATACATAGATAAAATGACATTTTTGTAAATAAAACATAAAAAAGAAAAATAATAATTTTTATAGGTAGTTATAATAATCAATCCATGTTTGTCTTATCTATTCCTCCTTTTATTCTTTAAAAAGGATCTTTGAGTTTATATAATTGTTTTATTTTCAATTTAAATTTAACTTATAACCACCTTATCAAAGTGATAATTATCTATAGCTTTTAAAGAACAAAACTTATCAGGAGAGGGCCATAGTTTTTAATAGGAATTTTTTATGAATTGTGGACTATGGCATCTTTGTGGGGTCTTGTAAAAACTAAGACAGTGGTTAGGTCTTAATGGCCTAACTATAAACATTTATAAATATTTTCAGAGTACTGAATAAGGCCAGTTAGAATTTTTGTTAAAGATGTTACAAGAAGGAAAATCATACAAAGTTATTTTGTAACTTTCTTAAATAGTCTATATTTAAAAAGCAATTATTGAGTGAATAATACTGTCATTTTATAATACATATATCTTTGGTTAATGTTTATATCATTGTTATACTTAAAGTCATTATTCAAAAAATATACAACCAATTATAGATAGTCTATTTTTAAAATACACTCTTCAGTCTTTAAGAAAATAAAAATTACAGATCACAGTTACTTAAGTTTGTCATGTAATAGTCATGTTAAATAGACAAGTCTTCAAATACCTCATAAACCTACATATATTACATTTATTGTTTTGTTATTCAGAATTCAGCCATAAGAAACATGACAACTCCTGATATTACTCTTCCTTTTCCAAGATGGTGTTAGACATCAAATACATTCCAGAGAGAGTTTGTCTTTCTTAAGAGACAATGGCCTGTTGGGCAAAGAACTGCCCTTGCCTCAACTGCTGTCAGTATGTACACAATTCAGACAAGATAAAGACTAACAAAATCTGCCTAAACAAAATAAGATGGTCTGTCCAATAATTCCCTGCTTCTAACGTATCTGTCAAATATCATAGACTTATAGCCAAAAATATAAATTCTCCAACTTTTCAAAAATGCCATAGTGACTGTCCAGGCAGTTGACTGTCAGTGTCTTCTTCTAAATCTTAAAGGCTTATCTTTTGTGTTTCCAAATTATTCAGATAATATATTTTCTTTCTCAAGTCTTTAAGTTAGTACTATCTCATATCTTAATAGAAATACATTCAGATATTAAATTCTTATTATTCAAGATAAATAGCCTTAAAATAATCCCTATACATTGCAACTTACCAATATCATATACTTTTAAATATACCTCATGTTTGTTAGTTAGTTGTAGTTAGACCTTGTTTATGTTATTGCTTTTCCCTTTCCCAGACATTACTTTATAATCATTCTTATTATGTATAATTTTGCACTTAGTTGAAAACTTTCTTAGTTAGACAAAAGTGAAAGATATAGTAGGATTCAGGCATTACTTAGCTAATCTTAGAGTATAGCTCTTGAATATCAGGACTCCAATGGAGCAAGGCCAGAATAAATTGAGATTGACCTTCTTCCCTGTTTTGTTTCTGTGTTCTTGGGAAGCAAATCAGCAGCCTGGTGTGGGACAGCTCCACTCTCCAAGAATTGTCTTAAGGTTCAATTTGTATCATGAGTGTTTATATACCCCTCAATAAATATTAATCCTTTACATGATATATTGAAAGTGAATATATTTTGCAATAGTAGCCTTTAGTACATTTGAAAGAAGAAATATGGCTGTACTTTTTGGTGTGTATGTTTATGCCCTCTCTCTCTTCACCACCCACAGGGAATAGACAATGCCTTAATTCCTGAGAATAGAAATGGTACCATATGGTAGAATTATTGAGATGAATTGGGAACTACAAATACATAGATGTTTTAACATCATAAAAAAACGGGGCTCGAGAGTTTTTTGGAGGCAGAGACTTTCTGGCTTCAACTCAGGTCTATCATCATTGATGTCATGTTATGTCAAATCTCTTGTCTGCTGGCCCTTCAGTTTTGTCATTAAGACATGGTGTCAGTCTAACCATTTATTTGTTCCTCTATACCTAGTTTTGTCCTTTCAATCTACATCTAGAGTTATTTCTGCAGTGTTGTAATAGGTTTTCTCGGGTCCCGAACGCCAGAGGTCCCGGACCCACCGCCAGAACTGCTTATCCGCCCGCCACCCGGGTCCCCAGAAACGACTCAGATGCTTCTATTTACTTCATGCTGTTTGGCCTATGGCTCAGGCACATTGCTAGCTAGCTCTTATATATTAAATCAACCCATTTCTATTAATCCGCAGGCCACGTGGCCCGTGTGGCTCACCCGTGTTCCTTACATGCTGTTCCTTCAGTGGCTTCAGCTCGGTCTCCCTAACTCCGCCCTGCTTCTCTCACCCAAACTCCTCCCACTTCTTCTATGGTGCCCGCCATGACCCAACACAGCACTTTTATTTAAAGATACAGCACACACAAATGTATTCCCACATCACTTCCCCCTTTCTCTCTAATCAAGAAGGAAGGTTTCAATTTTAACATAGCAAAATTATATATAACAAAATAGCTATCAAGCAAGAATTACAGTTATAATATTTAGTCTATTTGTATTTAGCAAAATTAAAGAAAATATTCTATCATCTACCTTATCTTTATGAATCTAAAGTTTCATATTTAATATACTTTTTAAATGACTAAGAAAAACTGTACATATAACTATCTAATCTTCAACTACATCAAAGACCACAGAAGGATATAATATTTACCCAAGTAAACCAGAAGTGCAAACGACTTCTAAAATCTAGAAAGGACAGAGATGACACCTATCTGCCTGGACAGTCACCCAAAGTTCCTTTATAAAGTTGGGGCATCCGTCTTCAGCCTATAGGCCTTGAGTCTCTTTTCATTTCAGTGAAGCAGGAAATCTGCTCTGCCCATTCTGGCACAGTTCATCCGTTGCTTCTCCTTGAGTCCTGAAGAATGTCTGACAGTTTTCTCTGTAAAGCAGGAACCTGAATGACCATCTAGGCTTGTTCTGCCAAAGTTCAGAGGTCATCTTCTTATGGAACCTGCATGTCCAGTTTAAACAGCATACTGTCAAGCAGTCAATATAAAAACAGTTTCTTCTCTAGTGGCTTATCATTACCACAAATAGATGAGACTCTATATGGAGTTTCTTCAATGCCCATTTTCTTGCTGAAGTATATTAGTGCTGCCAGGAGCAGACCTGTCTCACTGTCCAGAAAAGTCTAAGCTCTTAAAACATTTTAAATGCCATATTCTGTAGGTCTTAGAAGTATTTGAAGATTATCTATCTAATTGAAATATATCTTTGTATACCTAAAAATCCTAACTAACCTAACTATAAGTTTGATTATCAAAAGTGACTATTAACCTTCATTTCTTAATTATACACTACAATTTTAAAACAGTTACATGAACATCATACCTTAAACAAGAATAGAAAAACACATACAGCATAATAAAATTGACTTTAAATTTGTATCAATAAACCAAAATCTATACCAATGTAAAGCACTTTGAGATTAACAGCTGATTTTCTGATCTAAGTAAATTCAATAATCTAATTTTTAAAAAAGCATTCACATACCATATCCCCCGTTTCTTCTTAGAAAGAGATTGACTATGACCATTAACTATTTATAATGAAAACAAACATTTAGAAACAATATTTGGGGAATTTGGGCGAAGTTATCCTTTACTACTTCCTGCTGATTAAGGGGCGTTGAAAATCTCACGGATTGTTGAGGATGAATCAGTCTGCAGCTCTGAAGCTGATATGGCCATCTCTTTTTATCAGAGGTTTTTTTCAGGGGGTCTTGATTGATGAAACCATATTTGCCTGGAAGCAATCCATAGGTTCTCATCTGTGGAAACAGAAACAGAACTCTTCCAAAGCAATAAATCCTTAGACACAAATTTTAAAATCAAAATACCTTTAAAATATATATTCTTGTTTAACTTAGTAGCCTTTGCAATCCATTGTCTTTTTGCAGTTAGCTCATTAACAGTTAAAAAACTAAAAGAAAACACAATAACAACCAAAATCCAGATTTTGTGTCTATTTTCCATCTTTACGTGGCTTATTATATTTTTATTACTTTATTTCTCGCTTTAAAAACTTTTTCTAACCTCTTTCTTTTTTCTCTGAAGCCTATGTACCTTTTACAAACATTGTAACCCGTTTACAGGTTTTCCTTTTATCTGAATCTGTTTTATTGTGAATCTTTAATCATCTTCTAACCTTAAGAGCTTTTAAAATACATTTTCCAAAAAGAAGCACAGTTTTTGCAAATTAGGCTGAATCACTAAGTTTTCTTAAACGGACCGTAAACAGAGCACACCTAAGAAAATGCTGCCACGAAGAAAATTTGTTTCTCTTTTGTTCAAAATAAGCAGAAATCTAAAATCAATCACGTTACTGAGTCTTTTGTTAGTTTTTAGGAACCCGCCTGATTGTAGCTCACACTGCCTGTCGCCAGCCCGCCGCTGGTGCCATTTTGAATGTGACTCGGACCATGCTTTGTTTGTACAAAGACCCGATTTACATACACAATTTGGAAGCTGCCTTTGCTCAGTTTCTGCGATCTAGAACTCTTTTTAATCTTTCTCAGGCTCTAAGTGGATAATCGGCCCACGTTGGATGCGCCATCTGTTGTAATAGGTTTTCTCGGGTCCCAAACGCCAGAGATCCCGGACCCACCGCCAGAACTGCTTATCCGCCCGCCACCCGGGTCCCCAGAAACGACTCAGATGCTTCTATTTACTTCATGCTGTTTGGCCTATGGCTCAGGCACATTGCTAGCTAGCTCTTATATCTTAAATCAACCCATTTCTATTAATCCGCGGGCCACGTGGCCCGTGTGGCTCACCCGTGTTCCTTACATGCTGTTCCTTCAGTGGCTTCAGCTTGGTCTCCCTAACTCCGCCCTGCTTCTCTTACCCAAACTCCTCCCACTTCTTCTATGGTGCCCGCCATGACCCAACACAGCACTTTTATTTAAAGATACAGCACACACAAATGTATTCCCACATCACTGCAGCTTATTTTTAATGGTGCAGTCTGACTCTATGCCCTCCCCCATTATATTTTCTCTGGTTTATTATTTGTAGCTGAGTGTTGTTAGGCACCCTGTCAGTATGTATTCTGTTTATTTCTATCAACCTCCATGCTTATTAGGATTTCTGAAACCTTGAACTCTGATGCATCATCTTAAACCATTATACTCACTCTGTAGTCTATAGATAGATAATAGGTAACTGTACAAACAGATAGAAGTAAGTACAGATTTATTGTGTGCTGTACATTATCTGAATATTAACAACAGTAAAATTTGACTTTCTACAGAGGCTTACCATGGCTGTACATAAAGCAATATTATGAAGCAATTAATACTTTCTCTGGCCTTTAATCATGCTACTCTGGAATGTAGAAGAATGCTTATGCCTTTAAAGATCAGAACTGAACCTATAGAAGTATGGATTCAATATGCAATAAATGATGAGTCTCTCCATTGCAACAAGGAGAATTGGGTAGGCCAAGCCATTGCTAATGTTAGGGTAAGGAACCAAGGCATCACTTGTTTCGACTGTAGTAAACAAAGCCATATAAGACAGAATTGTACACGAGGTACTCTTGGAAATAATGCCCGATCTAGGTTTAATTCGAACAGAAGGCCATTGCCTTCTGGATTGTGCAGAAGGTGTGGCAAGGGACGGCATTGGACCAATGAATGTATATCTATCAGGGATAAAGAAGGCAACCCTTTACCATCAGGAAACGCCTTTCGGGGCTTCTCCAGGAATCCCCCAAAAATCAGACTCCAAATTCGAGGACAGTAAGATCATATCCGGTCATAGAAGAAGACAAGCATTCTCAGGATGAATAGAACATCCAAAACCTGATCTAGAAGATCATACAGTACTAGATAACAGCATAAATTCAAAAGAAAATTCAGAAATTCCAAAAAGTATCACAAAACGAATATTTTGGCAGACTTCAATAAATGAACAAAGACCATAATTGAGAATATGGATAGACGGATAGATAATATTTATATTGAGGGTTTAGTCGAAACGGGGGCTGATATTTCAATCATAGCCCCACAATCATGGCATCCAAGATGGCCTTTGTGGGCAGTATATATCCAATTTCTGGGTATTGGAACAATATCTCAGGTGAAAGAGAGTGTGATGGCTTGAATGCATAGGACCAGAAGGTCAAAAAGGATGATTGAGGCCACATATGGCTGACATAGCAATGGATCTGTGGCGTTGTGACCTTCTAATGCAATGGAATACCCAGATTAAAATCCCTCCTGATTCTGATATCAACCCGACACTCAATTATGTTTCCAAAAATGATGCTTTAAGTTACTATGGAGAAAATTCACCAGCCACTCAGGTTGTACAAAAGAATTGCCCAATAACCACAGAACCTAAAAGGACACTCACAGCATTGCCTTTGAAATGGTTAACAGAAAAGCCTATTTGGGTTCAACAATGGCCTTTGATGAGAGAAAAACTTCAGGCTTTGGAACAGTTGGTACAGGAGCAGTTACAGGTTCAGCATACCGAAGAATCAACCAATCCATGGAATTCTCCTCTTTTTGTTGTTAATAAAAAATCTGGAAAATGGAGGAAGGTGATGGATTAAAGATAAATTAATAAGGTGATTCAACCTATGGGCTCTTTACAATCTGATATTCGTCTGCCTTCTCTGGTACCTAAGGGATGGCCTATTGCAGTTATTGATTTTAAGGATTGTTTTTTTTTTTTACCATACCTTTACAGGAACAGGACATAGAGAAATTTGCTTTCACAGTGTCTACTCTTAATAATTCAGGGCCAGCTAAGAGGTACCAACGGAGAGTCCTTCACCAAAGAATGTTGAATAGTCCCACTTTATGTCAATATTTTGTACAACAACCACTAGAAATACTGCGCAAAAGCTTCCCACAATGTATCATTTACCATTATATGGATGGTATTTTGTTGGCAGACCCAAACCCAGAAACATTAGAAACATTGTTTGAAGAACTAAAGAAAATCTTGCCTGATTGGTGACTACAAATTGCTCCAGAAAAGGAACAGAGGAGAGATTCTATCAATGTAGGATATAAATAGGTTTACAAAAAATTAGGCCACAAAAGGTAAAATTAAATACAGAAAAATTGAAGCCTCTGAATGATTTTCAAAAGTTACTAGGAGATATTGCTCATATACGGCTCATGATTGGTATAAAAAACTATGACCTAGTTAATTTGTTCAAGACTTTGGAAGGTGACAAGGACTTAAATAGTCCAAGAGAATTATCTGATGAGGCTGAGAAAGAATTAGACTTGATGGAAAAGAAACTTCAAGAAGCACATGTGGATCATGTGGATCCAGACCTGGATTGCATACTTGTTATTTTACCCTCTAGACAATCTCCAACAGGAATCTTATTGCAAAGAGAAAGCATTATATTAGAATGGACAATTCTGCACATAGGCCAAGCAAGAAGATGAAGACATATATAGAACAAAATTCTGATCTGACTTTTAAAGGTAAAATAAGACTTTGCCAATTGACTGGAAAGAATCCTGCAGAAATTGTTGTGCCTTTGAGTAATGAAGAAATTGAACAATTAGGGGCAGACAGTGAACCTTGGCAAAAGGCTTGTAGTGACTTTTTAGGAGAGATTAATAATAAATATCCTCAAAACAAGATAATTGAATTCATAAAGGAAACTATTGGATCTTTCCTCATGTGGTACAGGATAAACCCATTTCTGGAGCCCCCACATTTTATCCTGATGTGAACAATTTAGGAAAGGCTGGCTACAAGTCTGAAGACTTAATTAAGGTGGCTCAGAGCCCTTATAACTCTGTCCAGAAATCAGAACTATATGCAATTATTATGGTGTTATTGGATTACACAGAGCCTCTCAATGTAATTACTGACTCTCAATATGCAGAAAGAGTTGATTTATATATTTTAACTGCTGACCTCATTCCTGATGATACAGATTTGACCTTACTATTCATACAACTACAGGATATCATCAGAGGTAGGATACATCCTATGTACATAACACATATCAGGGCACACACTGGTCTCCCTTGCCCTGTTGCACAGGGTAGTGATGAAATAGATCGATTGCTGATAGGACATATGCTAGAGGCCACAGAATTTCACGAGAAACATCATGTTAACAGCAAAGGGCTAAAGAAGAGTTTTTCCATCACTTGGAATGAAGCAAAGGAAATAGTAAGGAATTGTAAAACTTGATCTTTCTGTAACCAACCATCTTTACCTGCAGGAAGTAATCCTAAGTGTACACAGAGAAATGAGATCTGGCAAATGGATGTGTTTCACTTTCCAGAATTTGGAAAGATGAAATATGTACATCATACTAATGATACCTATTCTGGAATGCAATGGGTGACTGCCCTGAGTTCTAAAAATGCTGATGCTGTACTTACTCACCTTTTGGAAGCCGTGGCCATAATGGGAATTCCCACTCAGATTAAGACTGGCAATGCTCCAGCTTACATTTCCAAAAAAATGAAGATAATTTTTGGATACTATAATATAAAGCATATTACGGGGATACCACACAATCCCACAGGACAGGCAGTTGTGGAGAGATCTCACTGCACATTGAAAGAGATGCTTTATAAACAGAAGAAATAAATGAGAATACCTAGAGAGAGGTTGCAGAGTCTCTTATTGACTTTAAATTTCTTAATGCTGATGAAAGGGGAACCTCAGCTGCTGAGAGACATTGGGTGATAGAGAAATCCTCTAAGTTAAAACAACCCATCTACTTCAAAGATGTGTTGATTTCTGAGTGGAAGCCGGGATATGTGCTTCAATGTTGTAAGGGTTTCACTTTTGTTTCAACAGGGAAAGAAAAGATATGGGTACCAACAAAACTAATAAAAGTCCGCTTTGAAAAGGAATCCCTTCCTGAGGAGGAGAAGTAATTGCTCACCCGTGATATGACAAATGGATACTTGGTAAGGAAAACACATTTAACAAACCTGGGGCAGGGTCTCAGTTTTGTCTTTACAAGAAAACGGATACAACTATTTTTAAGACTAATTACTCACCTGCAATAGAAGACAAAATGATGATTAAGGAATGTACATGACGGACTATGAGTCCAACTAATACACATATGCACTACTGGGTAATCTCTCAAAAGTTACTGTTTGCATCTTGCATGTACACCTCAAAAAAAAGTGGTCCTCATTTGACTATTAATATGGCTGGATTTGGATTGGGAGCAAGTGGCTTTCTCCCTCTCTAAACCCAAGCATATTGGTAAAGAAAATATGAAGTATTCTGTCTCATATCAGAAAAGCCACCTTGTGTGAGACTGAAGACGGAATGTTTAGGGACTAATATTATTGTGACTTCATCTTAAACCTCGTTTCTCTCTGTTTCTGTACCTTTCAAACATCCTGTCTGCATACAATCTCCTGAACTCATAGAAGATATGGATATCTGTTTTAAGTATCAACAACACTTAAGTTTTCCATTGTAAATAACATTTCCTCCTATCAGCTATCTACAAAGAATCTGGAACCGAGATGGGGCCCCCACCACAACAACACCTACTAGTGAAACAAGAATAAAAGGGAGAGTATGAGAGAGAGAGTAAGAGACAGCTAGCCAGACAGACAGACAGAGGCAAAAATAGAAAAATCAAGAACCTGGTGAGCACCAATGAATGATTGTTTTCAGAAAATAGACTATTCAAAAATGGCTGCAAGATAGCTCTATATGATTATCCTCCAGATCACACTTCTAATTAGAATTCCAGATGGAGTTAACCACTATTCTGAGAATGGTTATAAATGTATATATTCAGTCCATTAAGATCTAACCATTGTTTTAGCTTTTACAGGATCCCAAAGAGATGCCATCACCCTTAAGTTAGCAGGAAGCAACCTTATGAAAGACTAAGCCTCCTATCCCAATAAGTTTTGTGTTCTGAGGGTTGTGGGTAATTCTTATTCTGTTAGAATAGTTTTAAGTGAAAATTGGGTGGAGGACAGAACTATAATATTGCATCAAAGATCTCTTTTGAAGAAGAGAAGGAGGATAGATATGATAGATAAAGGTCGATTGTTCTACCTACATATACAGCATTCTAGCTGAGTGTATGGTCTAAGTTAAAGGCAATTTGCATTGGTATAGGTATTTGTATATTGATACAAATGTGAAATCATTTTATATGTTTAATTGTGATAATTTGTACATTGGTACAAAGTTTAATATGAAATTGCTTTATATAACCAAAGCAACTTCTACTTCGATATAAATCTGAATTTATAACTATTATGTAAAATTGAATCTGTAATTACTATATTCTATGTATGCTTCTACCTCCGTTTAAAATATTTGCACATCATTTTCATGTACACTATGCAATTACTACCTCCATTTAACTATACTAGATGTAATGTATGATTGCACTAGTTATGATATATGCACAAGATGTTTTATATACCTCTATTTAGATGATATATATGTATATATATATATATATATATATATATATATATATATATATATATATATATATATATATATGTCTAAAATGCCGTGGCCACTTTACATAGTAATATACCCCTGGCTAATGTTTGATAGTCATACTAAAAGTCATTGTTCAGGGATTGTATACCCCTTATATAGGTATTCTAATTTTTAGTACACGGTTTATTCCTTAAGATGATAAAAACTGTAGTCAGCATTACTTAAGGTACCATATCCCAGTCATCTCAGGTATAGGTTATAATATCATAGATAGACAGGAATCTTCAACCATTTCATAGACCCAGAGAATATGGCATTTAACATTTGAAATTCGGCCACGAGAGGCACTATGACTCCTGGTGTCACTGCTTATTTCCCGAGATGGTGTTGAGCATCAAGGATACTCCATTGGAGTTTGTCCTTTTGGCAGAGAATGGCCGGTTGAGTAAGGAACTGTCCTTACCTTGATTGCTGACAGTACACATATGGTGTCCAAGCTGGATGAACAAGTTGGTGGATGGAGCCTGACGAAACCTTCCTGGACAGAATAAGACAGTCCCTCCAAAATTGTCCTGCTTGTGAGAAGATCTGTCAGATACCATAGGCCTGTAGCCAATATGATAGATGCTCCAATGGCACACAAAACCAGAGGTGATTGTCCAGGTAGGTATGTTGCTGTCTTCTCCCAAATTTTGGAAGCCACTACTTACATGTACTTCTGACTTTCAAGTGATATATCTTCCTTCTCAGGTCTTGAAGGGGTTGAAGAATAGGTATTTATGGTTACTAACTCATAATAATTCCTATTGTACATAGTCTTAGTTTAGAACCTTCTTAGTTAGACAAAAGGGGGAGATGTGGCAATATTAAGGTGTCAGCTGATAAGGTCCGAAGATGTTTATCCAGGAGCTTGGGACCCTGGAGGGGGTGTGGCCAACTTGGAGGGGGTGTGGCCAACCCCGTTGATAAGTGGCTGCTGGGACAGAGGACTCTCGCTTCCTGGTTCCTGGCTGCTGGAGATAGAGGATCGAATCCATCATCCGTCCATAGCTTGTCCACCGCTCGTCCATTGCTCGGATACTCCAGTCACTGTTCAGGTGCTACTATAAGCTGTTACTAATATCGTGAGTGTTTATTTATATTCTAATAAATATTAATTTTGGACTGATGCCTTATAAGTAAAACTCCGCCTACATTTCCCTACAATAGACTTATAAATACAGATATAACTGAGTTAAATCTTGCCTTCTTCTTACATTTCAAAAATATTCCATTTGTTTTCATCTCCAGTGATTAGACAATGTGATTCTACAAGTGGTATCCTTTCCTCTCCTTGAAAGCCAATTCTGAATTCTCCTTTTTTAGAAAAAAAAACTTTGTATTGATCCTTCATTAATTTTTAATTAAGCATCCAGATCCCACTCATCTCATCATCTCTCCACATCTGCCCTTTCCCCTTGTAACTTCCTTCCCTAAATAAAATAATTGTAAAAAATGAAAAAAAGCAATCTATGAATGGAAGCTGTAATGTGACACATTAAGTTACATCTTATACATTTTTGTGAATACATATCTATTTGTAAATGTTTGTTGCAATGAGTCATTGATCTGGTTTGAGTCTCCTGCCTTCTGATTCACCCTCATTCTTGGGCTTTCCCTAGGACTGCTCTTAGATATCCTATTGTTGCATTGTGCCATAGACATCCTGCTGCTTTGGATATGAAGGTCTGTTCCCTTCACATGTTTTAGCAGTTTACAGATGGGTTGGATGTTAAAATGCTCCAATTCGTAACCCTGGTTCTGGGTATTGGTAGTAGGTCTGTTGGTGAGCCCTCCAACTTTTCTCCATCATTACCACCAGGATGAACTCTAGAGCACTGCTTACTAGCTCATCCACTGTAGTAAGCAAAAACGATCTGTGTCTGTTCTACTCCTATGCTTCAGAACCATCTCCTCAGCACTCCATACCACTAGTGCCAGCTGTAGGTTCCAGTACAGTACATTAGTGCTGCAGTTGGTGATCTTCAGGGCAAGCTCTCTGGCTAACAAGTCCCCAGGCAAGCTCTCCCACCTACTAAAGGTGACAAGAAGAGGGAGGCCATATTTCTCTCATCCATGCCACCATATGGCAGACAAAGAGGGACAAGTTACTCCACATGTACTCAGGACTGGCTCAACACCACCCCAACAGTGTCAGTTTTAGTACGTTACCCAGGCAACGTGCAAAATCCTTTCGCCCATGTACAGCAGCCAGTGAGAGTCAGAACCAGAGACAGACCTCTCACCTGCCACAGACAGTTTGGAGTAGAGAGTGGGAGAGACCATTTATCCTTCATCTATTGCACCCTGACAGGTGAGGGGTAAGATCAAATTTCCCATACATGTTTGTGGGGCCAGATCATCTATGCCCCTGTTAACAGGGACAGCTATATTGTGCTGCCCAAGTGAGGTGCATGCTTCACTCTCCTGAGTGCTCAGCCCTTGAAGAGGAGGGTCAGTTCCCCCAATCTCATGATCCTCAAACTAGCTTTCACACCTGCAGTAGGTGGTGAGGAGATGGGTTGCATCTTTCTTGCTCCTATGACACTGGGTAATAGACAGTGGGGCTAGCTTTTCTACTCTCATGTCCACCAGGATGGCTCACACACACTGCCAATTGTGTCAGCTCTACTGTACTGCACAGATGAGGTGCTGCTGGTGGTGAGGGGTGGAGCCAACTTTGAAGATCTATCTTCACAGTCTTTGGAGGTAACAGGAGCCATGAGCACCAACACAGACCAAGACTGTTATAGGGCCCCAAACCCAGATATGGCTCTTAGCAACTGCCCAGGCATAGATGGATAACACTATGGTGGCAATGCACGATGCTCAGATCTGTATGAACCTGACAACAGCACAAGCCTCAAATACTAACTTGCCCCTATGTAGCTGCCTAGATCCTGTTGTCTACATGGCTTTTGGTAACAACACAGGCCATGAACATTAATATGGGCCATTGATATCAACACAGTACAACCCCTATTGTAGTTGGATCATTAACATAGGCACAGCACTTGGATCAGCCTGAAACCAGTGGCTATGTGGCTCTAGAACACCAACATGGTTCTAGGTCCATCCCAAATCAAGGACATCAGCATATCCCTCAAGAGCAACAGGAGCCTCTGATATCAACATAGACCATGGCTACTGCTGGGCCATAGGCCCATACATGGCCCCAGCCACAGGTCAGCTCATATGATGTCAAGGCCCTTGTTGGTAGCACATGCAACTCAGGTATGATATACTGAGTTCTTCAACAGAGCTAAATTTGTCTGAGCTTTCTATGCTCTCCAATACTATTTTTCTCATTAATCTTATGCACATAATGTATTATTAATGGACCCATAAAAATCTTAACAAGAAGTGTTTATATGCCATTTATGATGATTCATTTTGATATTTCTAAAGAACCTCAGAAGGGCTTTGGTCATTAACAGTAAGGATAACCACTATCTCACTAGGTTTACATAGAGGACCCTTATAAAATATGTGGTTGGAATATATGAGATAAGATTAGATTTTCTTTCAATAATGCAAATAAATCTCTAGTTCTCCCACAATGTTTAATTAATTTAATACAACACAATTATAAATTGATTCACTTTACTGGTAATTGTTGCACATTTATAAAAAATAATATGTTTGAAAATAGTATCTTCTTCGTGTAGGTATGCTGCTATATTAAATCTTTAAAACCTTCACCCAGAGCCAGGAAGCCTCACAATGAGATACAAACCAAATCAATTAAGATCTCTTGCAGCAAATGTTAATGAAGTAATCTTTAGACTCCCTCCTCCTCCTTTAATAGATGAGAAGTAATGCTTGCAGCACACCCAAGCTGCCCTTAAGATTACTTCTTGAATTGTTCATGTTAAGCTCCTTCTTTGTTCTTTCAAGTGGCCCAGTGCCACTTGTATTATTCTTAGAATTTAACCACATTTTTGAACTATGGCATTTTTAAAAGATCCATCTTCCTTCTTGTACTAAACACACTAAAGTAAAAGTCATATTCTATAATTTCTGATGATTTATGGAATATTTCCCCCTTCTTAATATTCACAATGAATGTTTCAATCTCCAGATAGTTATATTTATAGACAGAAACTAAATTTAATTAATGAAAGTTATCTGAATGCCATTTTAGTTATGGGTAGGCTATAAGGCCTTATTGGGTAACTAGTTGGATATTAACAAAAGTATAAGCCATTGACTGTAGTGGATTTATGATGTTACACTGTAAATAATTGTCCCACCTATGAGTTTAATAAAAAGAGCTGATTGACCAAAGGCAGACAGGAAATGTGGGCAGGGCTACCAGACTAAGAAAACTCTGGGAACAGAGCAGAGATGCCACAGAGTTGCCAGACAAGCCAACAAATGCAGAGGACAACCATGCTGCTCTGAGAAAGGGTACCAAGCCATATGGATGAACAGAATAAGAGAATCAAGTGTTAGTTTAAGGTTAAAGAGCTAGTAAGCTATATGCCTGGGCCCTAGGTCCATCAGTATACAATTAGTGTAAGTGTCTTTTTGTTTCATTGGGACTATGGGACTGTAGGCTGGAAATTCCAGTCCAGAAACATCATGCTACAATTTGAATCCCAACCTGGGTAAAATATGCCCACATAAAGCCATAAAAATTTTGAAAACAGTCTAGAACACAAAAATGGAGCCAAAAGCAGCTTCTGGGTTGTGTTTCTCAAGTGGGCCATGGTAAAGAGACAGAGTGGTGTATTGGATTAAATTACAAATGTTTTTTTTTTCTTCATGCAATTTAAGCTGAACAAGGCCCATTCTTGAGCTTCAATGTAAGAAAGGAACTGCATATGGTAGACTTAAGATTTCTGTTAACATATACAAAAAGAAACAGTCAAAGACTGCTTCTTAGAAGCAGCATTTTCTTGGGAGATCTCTGTTTGCTGTGCTGGAGGCAAGCAGAGGCATGACTTTCTTTTTTAGAAGCTTCCTGATTCAGCTTTGAGGCAAAACAGTTGTGAGTCTTTTAAGAGGCCCTGCTGCCAAATGCTTAAATGGAGTTAATGAGCAGCAGATGGCAGTACTTTACTTAGTGAATATATGGACCCTAAAATTCCCCGGAGTACCTGGGCTAATAAGCTAATGAAGTCTATGAAGCTAGACTAGAAGCTGGGTAGAGCCAACCAGACATCATATCAACCTTTAATCCTTAGCCACACCTTGGCAGATTAAAGGTGTAGTCAGAAAAAGAAAGAAATAGAAGGAGCTGTGAGGTCACCCACCCTATCCAAGCCTATAATCCTTAGCCACACCTTTATAGATTAAAGATGTATACAGAAACAGAAAGAAATCAATAAATCTGGATGGGAGTCAGTTACCTTAGCCAAGCAAATGTGTGGTCAGAAACAGAATAAGATAAAAAATAAGAGATATACAGTAAAGAGAGTTTGAAAAATGGCTAAATGGTTTAGAGTGTATTAAAAAATATACTTTGGCTTGAGAGATAAAAGAAAAGGATAAAGTTCTTAAAAAAGAAATTGAGTAAAAATAATAAGCCACATAAAGATGGAAATTACATAAAGTATCTGGATACTGTATACTATTGTCTTGTCTTTAAGTTTTTTGACGAAAAATGAAGTAGTTCAAGCTGCTACAAGCCATTTGATTACATATGTTGATGTATTAATCCAACTGATATATTTTATAAATGAGTTGATTTTAAAATTGAAATCAAAATATATGATACTTTGGAGAAGAGGTTTTCTTTTGATTTCCATAGAAAATGAGAAGCTATGGGTTTATTCCTGTTTAAAGAAAATAAGGTTTGATCAAGGAAGACCCCCTGAAAAATCTCCAATAGAAATGGATGGCTCAGATGTTTCAGCATTTCAGAACACCTCTGTTGAAGTTTCCTCTGAGCTCTGTATCTAAAACTACTTCAAGGACACTGGCTGAGATGACCTAGCCTTAGAGAGTACTCCACTAAAGACTTGTCCATAATCCTAAAATTTTCTTTAGATTCCTATGGGATTGCTAGTACCCCCATTCAGCCAGATATATCCTAGAGAATGATGCCCACATTCCCAAATAATGGATTATGGATGCTTGTCTTTGTTTACAGTGTTGGTTACAAGTTGTTATATCTAACAGTGAAAAAGAAATTACACAAATGGAATTAGATTTGGGCTTCTTGTTTTAAAAAGAGAAAGGGGGAATTTGTAGTGGATTTATGATGTTACATTGTAAATAATTGTCCTGTCTATGAGATTAATAAAAATCAATGATTGGCCAAAGGCAGACAGAAAGTATGGGTGTGGCTACCAGACTAAGAAAACTCTGAGAACAGGAAGAACAGAGAAGAGATACCACAGAGTTGGTAGACAAGCCAACAGATGCAGGGGACAACTATGCTGCTCTGAGAAAGGGTACCAAGCCATATGGCTGAACAGAATAAGAATCAAGGGTTAGTTTAAGGTTAAAGATCTAGAAAGCTATATGCCTAGACCCCAGGTCCATCAGCATACAATTAATATAAGTGTCTTTGTTTCTCATTGTGACTGTGGGACTGTAGGCCAGAAAGTCCTGGACAGAAACTTCATGCTACAATTGAGTTAATTAAACCTGGAACCAAAACTGAAGGGCACTGATTACTGATCAGAAATAATATGACTCTCTCTGATTTTACATGGTGACATAATATTCTTAACTTCCTTGTAGGTCTTAAGATTAACTCTTTAGATAAATGCTTTCTGGTTAAGAACAAATATATACAGTGTCCCCATTTTTTAGGATACTAAAGTAACAACAAAAATATTTGGATTGCAAAGAACCTACTGTTTGTTACCCCTTCCAGATGTAATTGTGAATATTTGACTTGCTTTGAAATATTAGTGTTAGTCCTTTAGTGCAAAAGAAATAAGGCATGATTAGTCACTACATGCATTTGTCTCATTGAACAACTTATAGAAGAGACTTAAAAAACTAATTCTAGGAGGTGTGTTGTAATTGAAAATTATCTCTTTTTTGTTTCAAATCATTCCATTATAGTGTTATTTAATATGAAAATTAATTATTTAATATGAAAATTAATTATTATTGTATGTCTATACATACAATACAACTTAAAAATAAAAAGATAATAATCATCTGCTTGAAAATTAACAGCATAAAAAGATATCCTTCAGGGAAGTTGTCCCAGAAAATTGAAGAGATAATGTAAAGCCTACCTAAAAAAATACACTGCTCACTATGATTCCATTAGGCATTGTCTGTTAGCCATTATTCATGCTCATCCTTAAAGTATGCTTCACAGTATTTTTAACAAGCTGTAACTATCTGTTTTCTGCAATGTAATCTGTGTGCCTTGTGTTAATTCATTTGGTAGAGATCTCAAGAACCTAGAAGCAAACCAGAAACCAAAATGTGATTCTAGTAGAATCATCATTAAATAAATAAAAAAAAAAACAGCATTTTACTGAATCCACAAAAGTATACTTAATATCACCTGTAATGTAAGAAAATTATTAATGCAAGGATGAAGTAATAACATATGTTGGCTATTTCTACTGTTAGTCTTCTTAAGAAGACTTAAGGGGTCATATTGGATTTGTAAACCATTACCAGGGAAATCAAGGTTCCCTCTTGAGATGCTAGTTTCACTAATTAAATAACTTAAGAATGGGACTAAAAGTAAAGCTTGAGAACAACTTCATTAGAGTGCAAAAGATACAATTCTGGTAACAAGCTACAAATTTCAGCAGCTTACTGAATAAGTAAGATGGAGAAAAGAATGTGAAAAAAGGCATGTCATCTGAGACATGTTGGAAGCCAAATGATGGGAAAGGGAAGTTTTCAGAAAGAGTAACAAAGTTGAAAGTACCAACAAAAAAATTCTTAGGCTCTAGACAGAATCTGAAAGAAGACAAAAAGAAGGAAAAATAGTTATATCTTCTGAGAAAATACAGACATATACCAACAAATACCTCCTATTAACTTATAAGGATGAGACTTTGGAGTGAAAAAAAATATCTTGATGTGGGAATGTCTTTTTGTATGCTGTGAATATCAATTTTTAAATGAAGGAGCTGCTTTGGCCCATGAAGGCACCATAGAAAAAGTAGGAGGAGAAATCAGAGCATAGGTAGGAGAAGGGCAGAGTCAGATCAGACCGAGCCAGGCTCTCAAGAAAGAAACATGTAAGGAACACAGGTGAGCCATGGGCGCCATGGCAGACAAATTAATGAGAATGGGTTGAGTTAAGATGTAAGAGCAAGTTAGCAATGTGCTGAGACAAAGGCCAAACAGCATGAACTTAATATAAGCATCTAAGTCATTTGGGGGGGGGGGCTAATAAGCAGTAGGCAGGGAAGGGGTCTGGGTCTTCAGGTTTGTGGGTCCAGACTCCTGGCCACCAGGGACCAAAAAAACATATTGTAACAGGTGACATCCCAACATGGGCCGAATATCCACGTAAAGTCTGAGAAAGTTTTAAAAAAGGTTTTAGCACAGTAATTGAGCCAAAGCTTCCAAATTGTGCATCTGAAGCAGGTCATTGTACAAAGTGTGGTATCCAGACCACATTCAAAATGGCACCAGCAGACTGGCAGCAGGAGCATAAGCTGTAACCAGGCAGTAATCTGAAACTTCACAGAAAACTCAGTAGCATGTGATTGATTTAAGGTTTCTGTTTACTTTGAATAAAAAGGAAACAGAGTCAAATGATTTCTTAGTAGCAACATTTCTTGGGTCTGCTCTGTTTGCTGCAAGAGAGTTTTCTTTAAGAGAACTTACTAATTCAGTTTTTTCTGGAAAAAAAACTGTGTGGCTCTCTAAGAGGGTGCTAGTGTTTTAAAAGCTCTTCTGGTTAGAAAATGATTAAGGATTCACAATAAAATAGATTCAGATGGAGAAAAAAGAACTCTAAACAGGTTACAATGTATATAAGAAGTATATAGGCTTCAGAGAGAAAAGAAAGAGGGTAGAGTAAGTCCCTAAAAAAGATAAATAGATTAATAAAAATATAATTAACCACATAAAGATGAAAAATAGACACACATAATCTGGATTATGGTTATTATTGTGTTTTCTTATAATTTTTTATCTGTTAATGAGCTAATTACAGAAAGACAATGGATTTCAAAGACTGATAAGTTAAACAAAAATATATATTTATTTCAAAGGTATCTTGATTTTTAAATTTGTGTCAAAGGATTTATTGTTTTGGAAGAGTTCTGCTTTTGTTTCCACAGAAGATGAGAACCTGTGAATTGCTTCCAAGCAAATATGGTTTCATCTGCCAAGATTCCCTAAAAATTCTCTAATGGGAAGAGATGATCACATCAACTTCAGGGCTGCAGACTAAGATGATCCACTCTAAAGAACCATGAGATTGCCAAGGCTCCTTAATCAGCATGAAGTTGTAATGGAAAGCTATGCACTAATTCCCAAAACAATGTTTATAGATATTTGTTTTCATTATAAGTGGTTAATTGTTATAGTTTATCTCTTTATAAGAAGAAAAAGTTGATATGTTATATGAGTGATTTTAAAAAATTAAATAATTAAATTTACTTTGATCAGAAAATCAGCTGTTAATCTCAAAATATTTTAAATTGGTATGGATTTTGGTTTGCTGATACAAATTTAAGGTCAATTTTGTTATGCTGTATGTATTTTTCTGCTCTTGTTTAAGGTATGATGTTCATGTAACTGATTTAGAATTGGAATGTATAATTAATAAATGCATGTTAGTTACATTTTTAGGTATACAAAGATATATCTCAATTATATAGGTAATCTTTAAAGATTTCTAAGATCTACAGAATATGACATTTAAAATAGTTTAAGATCTTAGACTTTTCTGGACATTGAGACAGGTCTGCTCCTGGCAGCACCAAACTACTTTTCAAGAGAAAAATGAGCATCAAAGAAACTTCATATGGATTTTACTTTCTTTGTGGCAATTGTTATTCATTGGACAAGAACATGTTATTATATTGACTGCTTGACAGTATGCTGTTTAAACTGGACATGAAGGTTCCATAGGAAAGTGATCTCTGAACTTTGGCAGAACAAGCCAAGATGGTCCTTTAGATTCCTGCTTTGCAGAGAAAACTGTCAAATATTTTTCAGTGAACAAGGAGAAGAGACTGATGAGCTATACCAGAATTGGCAGATCAGATTTCCTGCTTCACTGAAATGAAAAGAGACTCTGGGCCTGTAGGTTGAAGATGGATGCCCCAATTTTGTAAAGAAACTTTGGGTGACTGTCCAGGCAGGTCAGTGTCATCTCTGTCATTTCTAGATTTTGGAAGTTGCTTGTACTTTCAGTTTACTTGGGTAAATATTATATCCTTCTGTGGTCTTTGATGTAGTTGAAGATTAGATAGTTATATAGTTTTTCTTAGTTATTTTAAAAGATATATAGGATATGAAACTTTAGATTCATAAGGATAAGTTAGATGATAGAGTATTTGTTTTAATTTTGGTAAATACAAATAGATTAGATATTATAAATGTAATTCTTGATTGATAGCTGTTTTGTTATATGTAATTTTGCTTTGTTAAAATTGAAACCTTCATTTTTAATTAGACATAAAGGGGGAGATGATGTGGGAATGTCTTTCTGTATGCTGTGAATATCAATCTTTAAATAAAGGTGGTGTTTTCACCCATCAGAAAAGATGGAAAAAGTAGAAGGGGAAATCAGAACATTGGTAGGAGAAGGGCAGAGTCAGCTCAGACTGAGCCAGCAGCCCAAGAAGAAACATGTAAGGAACACAGGTGAGCCATGGGCCGTGTGGCAAACATATTAATGAGAATGGGTTGAATTAAGATGTAAGAGCTAGCTAGCAATGTGCCTAAGCTATACACCAAACAGCATGAACTTAATATAAGTGTCTGAACCATTTTGGGGGTCCTAATCCATTGGGGGGGCTAATTAGTGGCAGGCAGCTATGGGGTCTAGGGCTGCAGGTCTGTGGGTATGGACCCCTGGCCACCCGGGACCAAGAAACCTTGTTGTAAAGTTATCTCATTCAAGAAATATTTTTCCTCCTATCTATTTAACATAGCTTAAGGCTTGTTCACTTTCCCTAGTGATGTTTTTATCTTCTTGGGGGACAGTCCCTTAGACAGGCCATTGACGTGGACCAACTGTCATGTTGGTTCTTGATCCAGGACAGACATTCTATTCTTTTGAAAAACAGACAAGCTTTTTTTTCTTTGCTACATGGCATTCTTCTCTCAGTTGTGTTCTAAATTTTGGAAACAGAATAAATTGTATGTGCTCTTCTTCACTAAATATACAATAGTTACATTTTAAAAAATGACGGTTGTGTTTGACATTTTAGTTTGGAGGTCTAACTTCACCAATTAATGTGTACAAAGCAGAAGCTCTTCAGTGAAGCTTGCAGATTGATTTAATTTTCAATGAAGTTTAGAATTAATGAGGTAAATGTTAGGGAAAATGTGTCTGTCAATTTGAGTGTTTGGTCTGATTTTTAGCTTGTTCTGCTATTTTAGAAATTTTGTGTAGGCTGCTATGTAGAAAATTCATTGATTTCTCTTGGAAAGTTATTTCTAACTGCTGCTGTGAGACTGAATATTTAATAATGTAATATAAAGCATAAAACATGTTATAAAATTAACCAAATATTCATATTTTAAATGAAAATCACTGAGAGCTAATTTAAATAATCATTTTTGAGACAATCCTTGAGTTTCTTAAATGTGTTTTAAAAATATTTCTTTCAAATACATTTTCTGTTATATTTGGAGATGAGAGATTTGTTAGAAATTAGAGACTAGCAAGTCAGATGTTTCAGGTTCAGAAATGGTGTCCACATGAAACTGTCTTTCAGAATGAGCTTTATTAGGAACAAGCACCTTCTGAAGAGGTTATTAGAGCAGGAGGGAAGTCTTGGACCTTGAACTAGAAGAGCAGTGTAGGAACATTAAGGAAGATGGAACATCAAGTAAGATGGAAGATCATACCAGAGAAATCATGATGGACTTTGATGGGAATAAATTCATTAACTTCCAAAACCTAGAGTAAAGCTTCATTAGGAGAGGCATCTTGGTATGGATGAATGGGAGAGTCATCTACTATATTCAGAATAACTGTGCTTCTGAAAAGAAAGCACTCATATCCCTTAAACTGATAGATCTCAAACCCAGGAGACACCTGTGACTCCCCCAGAAGTACATCCCCAAACTCCTACCATAAATTTTTTCCTCAATTAATCAGGGCTTCTGTTCTGATTCCCTTCTTTCAGGCTTTGATCTTCATATGATATCAGCCATTTTAGCTCAGCAGGTCTACTGGTCTCTTGACCCAAGTCCTCTCTCTTGGTCACCTGCTTAGTCTACTGGCCATGTTCAGCTGGAACTCTTCTCTATGTCTGCTTTGTCCCTTATACCTACAATAAAATATTCTCCCTACCCCTCCACCCCATCAGTCTGGACTCTTCCATACTCTTCTCGATAAACCCTCCTTTATATATACATTAAAACATCTTTAGCCATACCTTAGAAGGTCATATCATCATTCTTGTTCATCATGGAAGAAAGATGCTGTCTGCATATATTTATCAACTGATAAAATTTTTCCAGAAAATAGTTTGGAATATAAAAAATTAGATAATTTAATTACAATTTATTCAATTCTATTTTAGCTAATAAGAAAAGGCACACCTGTCATACCTTTGTTTCAGTCCTAAAAAACTGATAGACAAATACATTCATAATGCATTGTATAGAAAAACCACATCTCCATTGAAGGACTTAGAATACTATGAGAAAATGTGTGAGACCTGTTTGCAAGTAGATTCATTAATTTCTCCAACATTATATTTTATAAATTGCCTTGATTTATTTCTTTATCAGTTCTATCATAAAGCCTCATGATACTGCTTCCATGTTGGAATATAAAAGCTGGGACAGCCAATTTAATGTTCCCTAGTTCATGATAACTCAATTTTGAGTCTAGAATAAACCATCTCCCCTTTGATGAAAGAACTGTGGTTTTTTGAGGGGTGAACAATACACACTGTAATGACAAAACTGGCAGAAGTATCCAAATTATAACTTAATGTTGACTAAAACATAACAATGACTATAAGTGCTATCATCCAGCAAAGCTTGTCACTGAGCCTCCCATGGCAGATAATCACTGGAAATTTTAGCTCAGCTAAAACATGAAAGGACTTTCCTACTGAAGTCACCTTGGAGAGGCTAGAAAAGAGAAGTGAAGCTAATTATTAAATTCTGTAGACACAGACTTCAAAGGTCACAAAGAATTGTTGAAATCTGACACAATTAAAGGAACAAAATAAGGCCCCAGTGATTTACCCTTAAGAAATTGCAACATTAAAGACTCTAAGAACTGAAAGCAATCAACAGGAAGAAAGCCACACCATGTGAGTGCAATGATAGTAATAACTGATAGTATTTTTTCTTACTGAACAAGTACATAGTCATAACTTATGATAATTAAAAACATTAAACAGCACTTACGATTATCCAGGAATTCATTTTTGTGATAAGTCCTCATGGCCCATTTTTTTATTTCATTCCATTGCTTTATAATTATATCTTAGTCTTGGCTTAGTGTTCAGAAATTGTGCTGATTACTTGTGACAATCCAGAATAAAATGACTAAAACATACTTAAACACACTGTAAAGTTTCTGCACCCTGATAAGCCTCTTTGCCTATGCAGCGATCCAAATCAGAACAAATCAAACCAAATTAGAAAAAAAGCCCTTGTTTAATGGGTAATGCACTCCCAAGTGATTTTCTGGCCACACAGAAAGTAGCCAGCAAAGAGAGACTGAAAACCACATTTCTATTTTCCAGGTCCAGATTTATATCTTTGGGAGTGGTTTTGAACATCCCTAGGGCAGGAGTCATGTTTTATAGTTTTTATTTCAGAAACAAGTTCTAGGAGAAAGAGAGATGGGACTTCCACCTAATCACACACATGTTTATTTTTCTCAGGTTATGAACAGTGCTCATGTAGCTGAATGCTTGCAGTGTAACAATATGCAAATAATATCTGTAGTTTCAGCCAGTACACTAATCATTTATACTGAGATGTAAGTAGATGAACTAAGTAAATAGACTGGGAGAATAAAAATATCTGCCATGGAAATCAATTGCTGAGTTCTACACTGAAATATATGAAACTACAATTTCCCAAATCTACCTATCTGTAGCAATTCCATCTAGTTTCAAGGGAGATGCTTTAATAGTGTGTTTTGGGGGAAAGCAAATAGAAACACTTGACACACGTCAAAGCATTTTAAGAGAACCAAAAATTAGTATATCTATGACACTTGATGAGATTCAAAGTGAAGACATTCAGTTTATACAGAAGAAATTGAAAATACAATAGCAACTTTAGAAAGAATAAATTCTGCATAATATTTATGGTTCTCAAACAAAGTAAATAAAAGGAAATAATTTGAAAATGTGGCATAATTTTATTTAGGTTTTTTTTCTGGAATCTGTAAAAAAGAATCCTTTTTGACTTTCAACCCTGGGCATTCTCTTGGCGATCACAATTTTAATAAAGCAAAATTCCTATCTACTTCTTTATGTATCTTGACCTAGACACATAGCTAACTGTTAATATAATCTTACATTTATTAACTGTGAGTACTATGTTTCAATTTTTAAAATCAGATTGCAATTAAAGTACTGAAATTTAAATTATGACTGTAAGTTAGGCCATGATTACAATACAGTTGGAAGATTTGGAAACAGAGTAGGAAGAAATATATAAGTTAAGACTTTTCAAGAAGACCCATAATAGAACATGTTGTTCTCAGCCTTTCTCTGAGCTAGGCCAGCAATGGCAGCTGTGAACACTCTAAGTCTTAAAGCCGAGGTGTCATGGGTGCAGGCAGCACTGGCAGGGAACATCAGCATGGCACAGGAGCTGCAAGATGTTCTGAAGACTAACTTGGGACCAAAGGGAACCATGAACCTCTTTGTTTCTGGTTCTGGAAATATCACACTTACCAAAGATGGCAATGTGCTGCTCACAAAATGCAAATTCAACAGTCAACAGCTGTGGTGGGATTCAGGTGTCAGCTGATAAGACCTGAGGATGCTTACCCAGGGTCCTGGGCCCCTGAGGGGGGCGTGGCCAACCCGATTGATAAGGGGCTGATGCGACCCTGAAAAGCCTGTTTTGCCTGGTTCCTGGCGGTTGGAGAGACCGGTTTGGAATCCATCATCCACCATTCCAGACTCCAATCCCTGTTCAGGTTCTGCTATAAGATGTTACCTGTATCATGAGTGTTGGTTTATATTTTAATAAATATCTATCCTGCACTGGTGCCTTCTAAGTAAAACTTCACCTACATCTGGTGCCCAACGTCTCCCTCCCCCCCCCCCCCGCCCACAGGCGAGGCTTAGAACTCACTCAGGTCAGGTTTTGAGTGCAGGTGGATCAAGTTTAGAAAAGCGGGTCAAATTTAGAGCACAGGCCACGTTTGGACCGAGCGGAACGGCCAGCTCTCCTTGGCACCGCGGTGACCCTGCTGGGCAGTTCCGCCCCCCCCCCGCCCCCCTTGTTACTAAAACTCCAGCCCCTTGCTGGCTTAGTTCTCAGCCCCCCCCACAGCACGCAGTTTACAACTCACTGGCCTGCCACTGCACCCTATTCATTGTTCAGCCCACCACACACCACGCTCCCACCTAGCCTTCCAACACAGAGCTTAGGCAGGCCTGCCACTTTCTGCAGGTACGGTGGCTCCACTCATCTAGCCCTGTAGCCAAGTGCACCCCCAAAGCTAGCCCACGTGGTTGCTGATTGTGACGGGGGAACTGCAAATTCAAGCTGCAGCTCTGCCCATCTAGCCCCGGTAGCCAAAGGCACCCTTCCCCCTCCCTCCAGCCAGCCCACTTGGTCACTGATTGCAACCCAACCCAGGCAATTGTAAATTACTTGCACAAGCAAACAAAGGAAACAAAAACCCTTTTATCTTGTGATTAACATTCTGTCTTAACTTGTGAGAATTTGCTTTTCCCAAGGAAAGTATTCTGCATGCTGGGGCCCTTCAAAACCACATAGGGTCTGTAGGTAGCTTCCTGCTGCTGAGAGTCTCTGCATCTGCCATACAGTGGGCAGGGCATTGAATGTTACTGTGACACCTGTGGACTAAGCAGCGTCATCACACCTGAATTGAGGTAATGGCTGACAATTATTCTTTTGAGGAATTCAGGTAAAATTTTGCCACAGTGGTTGACAAGTTTTTAAATGAATATCTTGAAGGATTCAGTACCCCAGTCCTACTACTTTTTGGCTTGTTTCTCCATTTTGTGTTTCAAAACAAGAGGATGATGACAGAGGTGACAAATGTAAACCAACAATTATTGTCCAAATTAAGTATTATGAAACTATTGAATGCTACAGTGGCAGATGAGGTTAAACAGTTGCTGTCCAAGGTATACGATGTAGAACTGTCAAACATTAAGATGGCAGAAAAGATGGGTACTCTGGAAATTGGTGACAACAAGCTTTCAGATAAGGTTTCCTCTTTAGATATAGATAAATATATAAGAAAATTATAGGCTCTACATAAATGATGAAAACAAAAAACTTGTTGACTACATTAATGATGAGAACAAGAAAATCATTAATTATGTTAATGATGTGGATCTAAAATTTGCTGGCTCGGTGAGGTCTTTGGAAGGACTACTTCATCAGGAAACCCAAGCTCTAGAAAAACCAATAGTATATAAACTTCAAGAATGGAAACTGGTAGTTTCCAAAATCCAGGAATGGGAACTTGTAGTGTAGGGGTATTGTATTGTTTCATGGTAAATAATTGTCCCACCCACTGGTTTAATAAAAAGAGCTGATTGGCTAAAGGCAGGAAGGAAGTGTAGGTGGGGCTACCAGACTAAGAAAATCTCTGTGAGCAGAATGCCAGAGGAGCACCAGAGAGAAGCTGCAGGATGCAGAGGACAACCATGCAGCTTTAAAGAAAGGTACCGAGCTGCATGGCTGAACAAGAGACATGGGATAGCTTAAGGGTAGAGAGTTAGCAAGCTATATGCCTGGGCCTAAGGCTGATCAGCCTAAAATTATTGGAAGCATCTGTTTGTCTCTGTGGTACTGCGGGACTGCGGGACTGCGGGTCTGTGGGCCTAGATCTTGAGGTTAGGCAGGAAAGTCTGGGCTAGAAACCTCGTACCACACTGTAGTATCCAAAATACAAGAATGGGAGGACCGTATTGCAATACTGGAAAAAGGCAGTGATGCATCTTATGCTCAGGACAGTTCAGGTCAACACTCTGATATTATGGTACTGGAGATACTCTACTTAAGGTGGTAAACATGACAGGGCTACCCCCTTCACCACCACTATTGTTCCCAGCTACTATTCATACAAAGAAAGCACCACGGCGATCCTCACAATATGTAGAGTATAGTTATGAGCCAGTATATATGAGAGACATCAAGGATTTTAAAGAGGCAATATCAATGTATGGTATTCACTCTACTTATGTAAAGCAGTATCTAAATTCATAGTCAGCAAAAAACTGATTGGATGCAGCTAATGGTTAATGGCTGCTATCTTGGACCAAAGTCAAAATTTACAGTGGAGAGGCTGGTTTAGAGAGGAGGCCAAGACCTTAGAACAACAAGGAAAAATTAGGGGTTTCTTTGCTTCTCAGGACCAAATCCTTGGTGAAGGCATGTTTGCTGACATGAAGACTCGAACTACTTATGACAAACATATTTTATTGCTATGCCATACTGCTGTACTGAATGCATGGGAAAAGATTTTGGACCCAGGTCAAAAAATTGAGCATTATACTAAGGTCAAACAAGGCTTAAAAGAGCCTTATACCGACTTTCTACAGAGGCTTACCACGGCTGTACGTAGAGCAATATCAGATCCAGAAGTTAGGAAGCAATTAATACTTTCTCTGGCCTTTGATCATGCTAATCCAGAATGTATGAGAATGCTTCTGCCTTTAAAAATCAGAGCAGCACCTATAGAAGAATGGATTCAATATACAATTAATGCTGAATCTCTCCTTTGCAATGAGGAAAATTGGGTAGGCCAAGCCGTTGCTAATTTTAGGGTGAGGAACCAAGGCATAACTTGTTTAAACTTTGGTAAACAAGGCCATATAAGACAGAATTGTTCACAAGGTACTCTTGGAAATAATATCAGGTCATAGTAGAAGATCAGAATTCTCAGGATGAATAGAACGTCCAAAACCTGAACTAAAAGATCATACAGTATAATAACATAAATTCAAAAGAAAATTCAGAAATTCCAAAAAGTATCACAAAACGAATATTTTGGCAGACTTCCATAAATGAACAAAGACTAAAATTGAAAATACGGATAGATAATATTTATATCCAGGGTTTAGTTGACATGGGGGCTGATGCCACAATCATGGCATCCAAGATGGCCTTAATGGGCAGTAGATATCAAATTTCTGGGTATTGGAACAGTATCTCAGGTGAAACAGAGTGTGAGATGGCTTGAATGCATAGGACCAGAAGGTCAGAAAGGATAGTTGAAGCCATATATGGCTGACATAGCAGTGAATCTGTGGTGTTGTGACCTTCTAATGCAATGGAATATCCAGATTAAAATCCCTCCCAGTTCTGATATCAACCAGAGACTCAATTTTGTTTCCAAAAATGATGCTTTAAGGTATTATGAAGGAAATTCACCAGCCATTCAAGTTGTACAAAAGAATTGCCCAATAACCACAGAACCTAAAAGGACACTCACAGCATTGCCTTTGAAATGGTTAACAGAAAAGCCTATTTGGGTTCAACAATGACCTTTGATGAAAGAAAAACTTCAGGCTTTGGAACAGTTGGTACAGGAGCAGTTACAGGCTCAGCATATTGAAGAATCAACCAATCCATGGAATTCCCCTGTTTTTGTTGTAAATAAAAAATCTGGAAAATGGAGGATGGTGATGGATTTAAGATAAATTAATAAGGGGATTCAACCTATGGGTTCTTTAAAATCTGCTATTCCCCTGCCTACTCTGCTACCTAAGGGATGGCCTATTGCAGTTATTGATTTTAAGGATTGTTTCTTTACCATACCTTTACAGGAACAGGACATAGAGAAATTTGCTTTCACAGTGTCTACTCTTAATGATTCAGGGCCAGCTAAGAGGTACCAATGAAGAGTCCTTCCCCAAGGAAGTTGAATAGTCCCACCTTATGCCAATGTTTTGTACAACAACCACTAGAAATACTGCGCAAATGCTTCCCACAATGTATCATCTACCATTATATGGATGATATTTTGTTGGCAGACCCAAACCCAAAAACATTAGAAACAATGTTTTAAGAACTAAAGAAAATCTTGCCTGATTGGTGACTACAAATTTCTCCAGAAAAGGAACAGAGGAGAGATTCTATCAATGTAGGATATAAGATAGGTTTACAAAAAATTAGGCCACAAAAGGTAAAATTAAATACAGAAAAATTGAAGCCTCTGAATGATTTTCAAAAGTTACTAGGAGATATTGCTTTTATTTGGCCCATGAGTGGTAAAAAAAAACTATGAGCTACTTATTTTGTTCAAGACTTTGGATGGTGACAAGGATTTAAATAGTCCAAGAGAATTATCTGATGAGGCTGAGAAAGAATTAGACTTGATGGAAAAGAAACTTCAAGAAGCACATGTGGATCGTGTGGATCCAGAACTAGATTGCATTCTTGTTATTTTACCCTCTAGACAATCTCCAACAGGAATCTTAATACAAAGAGAAAGCATTATATTAGAATGGATATTTCTGCCACATAGGCCAAGCAAGAAGATGAAGACATATATGGAAAAAATGGCTGATCTTATTTTTAAAGGTAAATAAAGACTTCATCAATTGACTGGAAAAGACCCTGCAGAAATTGTTGTGCTTTTGACTAATGAAGAAATTTATCGAGTATGTGTTGGGAGCCGCTGGCCCCAGCTCCTCAAGGTGGCGCCGATATCCGGTGTTGGCCAACCCGCCTGAGTCAGTAAACAAAACAAGAGCTCATGCGTTTGATACTCTCGCGAGACTGGTCTCTCCGCCTCTCCCGTGGCGTCATGTGGGATAATGAGCTGCAGCCTATAGAAAGGTGACACGTCCAAGGCAGAGGTCTTGGGTCTATATAAAAGTTGGGCTTTCCTACCTCGTGGCTCTCTCCATTTTTCCGTATGCTAATGCTCTCCCTCAAGACGCATTAAAGCATTGCTGCAGAAGGATCCTACGTGTGTCGTGCCTTTTCTTGCGGGTGAGAAGTGGGCGTGGGACAGTATGGGCAGACAGTGAACCTTGGCAAAAGGCTTGTAGTGACTTTTTAGGAGAGATTAATAATAAATATCCTCAAAACAAGAGAATTGAATTCATAAAGGAAACTATTGGATCTTTCCTCACGTGGTACAGGTTAAACCCATTTCTGGAGCCCCCAACTTTTATCTTGATGTGAACATTTTAGGAAAGGCTGGCTACAAGTCTGAAGACTTAATTAAGGTGGCTCAGAGCCCTTATAACTCTGTCCAGAAATCAGAACTATATGCAATTATTATGGTGTTATTGGATTACACAGAGCCTCTCAATGTAATTACTGACTCTCAATATGCAGAAAGAGTTGATTTATATATTGAAACTGCTGACCTCATTCCTGATGATGCAGATTTGACCTTACTATTCATACAACTACAGGATATCATCAGAGGTAGGATACATCCTATGTACATAACACATATCAGGGCACACACTGGTCTCCCTTGCCCTGTTGCACAGGGTAGTGATGAAATAGATCGATTGCTGATAGGAAATGTGCTAGAGGCCACAGAATTTCATGAGAAACATCATGTTAACAGCAAAGAGCTAAAGAAGAGTTTTTCCATCACTTGGAATGAAGCAAAGGAAATAGTAAGGAATTGTAAAACTTGATCTTTCTATAACCAACCATCTTTACCTGCAGGAAGTAATCCTAAGGGTACACAGAGAAATGAGATCTGGCAAATGGATGTGTTTCACTTTCCAGAATTTGGAAAGATGAAATATGTACATCATACTATTGATAACTATTCTGGAATGCAATGGGTGACTGCCCTGAGTTCTGAAAATGCTGATGCTGTACTTACTCACCTTTTGGAAGCCATGGCCATAATGGGAATTCCCACTCAGATTAAGACTGACAATGCTCCAGCTTACGTTTCCAAAAAAATGAAGATAATTTTTGGATACTATAACATAAAGCATGTCACGGGGATACCACACAATCCTACAGGCCAGGCAGTTGTGAAGAGATCTCACCGCATGTTAAAAGAGATGCTTTATAAACAGAAGAAATAAATGAGAATACCTAGAGAGAGGTTGCAGAGTGTCTTATTGACTTTAAATTTCTTAACGCTGATGAAAAGGGAACATTAGCTTCTGAGAGACATTGGGTGATAGAGAAATCCTCTGAGTTAAATCAACCCATCTACTTCAAAGATGTGTTGACTTCTGAGTGGAAGCCAGGATATGTGCTTTGATGGGGTAGGGGTTTTGCTTTTGTTTTAACAGGGACAGAAAAAATATGGGTACCGACAAAACTAATAAAATTCTGCTTCGAAAAGGAGTCCCTTCCTGGAGAAGTAACTGCTCAACCTTGATATGACAAATGGATACATGGTAAGGAAAACACATTTAAGAAACCTGGGGCAGGGTCTCAATTTTGTCTTTACAGGAAAATGGATACAACTATTTTTAAGACTTTGACTAATTACTCACCTGCAATCAAAGACAGACTGATAATGAAGGAATGTACATGACAGACTATGAGACCAACTGATACACATATGCACTACTGGGTAATCTCTCAATTCTTACTGCTTTGCATCTTGCATCTACATCTCAAAAAAAAGTGGTCCTGATTTGACTATTAATAGGGCTGGATTTGGATTGGGAGCTAGTGGCTTTCTCCCTCTCTAAACCCAAGCATATTGGTAAAGAAAATGTGAAAAATTCTGTCTCATATAAGAAAAGCCACCTGGTGTGAGACAGAAGACAGAGTGTTTAGGGACCAATATTATTGTGACTTCATCTTAAACCTTGTTTCTCTCTGTATCTGTACCTTTCAAACATCCTGTCTACATACAATCTCCTGAAGTCATAGAAGATATGAATATTTCCTTTGAGTATCAACAATGCTTATGTTTTCTATTGTAAATATCATTTCCACCTATCAGCTATCTACAAAGAATCTGGAACCGAGACGGAGCCCCCACCACTACAACTCCTACTAGTAAGACAAAAATAAAAGGCAGAGTATGAGAGAGTAAGAGACAGGTAGACAGACAAACAGAGGAAAAATAGAAAAATCAAGAACCTGGTGTGCAGCAGACAGTGATTATTTTCAGGAAATAGACTATTCAAAAACGGCTGCAAGATAGTTCTCTATGATTTTTCTTCAGATCACACTTCTAATTAGAATTCCAGATGGAGTTACCCACTATTCTGGAAATGGTTATAGATGTATATGATCAGTCCATTAAGATCTAACCATTGTTTTAGCTTTTACAAGATCCCAAAGAATAGCCATCGCCCTTAAGTCAGCAGGAAGCAACCTTATGAAAGAGTATGCCTCCTTTCTCAATAAGTTTTATGCTCTGAGAGTTGTGGGTAATTATTACTCTAATAGAATAGTTATAAGTTAAAACTGGGTGAAGGACAGAACTATAATATAGCATCAAAGATCTCTTTTGAAGAAGAGAAGGGGAATAGATAGGATAGATATAGGTAGACTGTTATACTTACCTATACACCATTCTAGCTGAATGTATGGGCTAAGGTAAAGACAATTTGCACTGGCATAGGTATTTTTATTTTGATACAAATGTGAAATCATTTTATATGTTTAATTGTGATAATTTGTACATTGGTACAAAGTTTAATATGATATTGCTTTTATAACCAAAGCAACTTCTACTTCGATATAAATCTGAATCTGTAACTATTATGTAAAATTGAATCTGTAATTGCTATATTCTATGTATGCTTCTACCTCTGTTTAAAATGTTTGCACTTCATTTTCATGTACATTATGCAATTACTACCTCCATTTAACTATACTAGATGTAATGTATGATTGCGTTAGTTATGATATATGCACAAGATGTTTTATATACCTCTGTTTAGATTATATATTCGTATTTACATGTCTGAAATGTTGTGGCCACTTTACATGGTAATAATCCTGGCTAATGTTTGATAGTCATACTAAATTTCATTGTTCAGGGATTGTACACTCCTTATATAGGTATTCTAATTTTTAGTACAGGGTTTATTCCTTAAGATGATAAAAACTGCAGTCAATGTTTCTTAAAGTACCATATCCCAGTCATCTTAGATACAGGTTAGAATATCATAGATAGACAAAAATCTTCAATCACTTCATAGACCCAGAGAATATGGCGTTTAGCATTTAAAATTTGGCCACAAGAGACACGGCGCCTCCTCGTGTCACTGCTCCTTTCCAGAGATGGTATTGAGTATTGAGGATACTCCTTTGGAGTTTGTACTTTTGGCAGAGAATGGCTGGTTGGGTAAGGAACTGTCCTTACCTTGATTGCTGATAGTACACACATGATGTCCAAGCTGGATGTATAAGTTAATGGATGGAGACTGACCTAACCTGCCTGGACAGGATAAGACAGTCCCTAGAAAATTGCCCTGCTTGTACAAGGATCTGTGAGATACCATAGGCCTGTAGCCAATATGATAAATGCTCCGATGGCGCACAAATCCAGAGGTGATTGTCCAGGTAGCTGTGTTGCTGTCCTCTCCAAAATTTTGGAAGCCCTACTTCCATGTACTTCTGACTTTCAGGTGATACACCTTCCTTCACAGGTCTTGAAGAGGTTGAAGAATAGATATTTAAAGTTATCACCCTATTATCCCTTAGATAAGAACATTCAGGTGTTGAATTTTCACTTTCCCAGATTAACCTTTTGAAGTAATTTATACATCCTACCATCTACCAATATTCTAGAAATATATGATGTAGCTTATATAGGTTAGGTTTTGGTTGTAATTTGTACTTTATCCTCTCCTAGATACTACCTCATAATAATTCCTATTGTACATAGTCTTAGTTTAGAACCTTCTTAGTTAGATAAAAAGCGGGAGATGTGGTGGGATTCGGGTGTCATCTGATAAGATCCGAGGAGGATGCTTATCCAGGAATCTGGGCCCCTGAGGGGGGCATGGCCAACCCGATTGATAAGGGGCTAATGGAACTCTGAAAGGCCTGTTTTGCCTGGTTCCTGGCAGCTGGAGAGACAGGTTTGGAATCCATTGTCCACCGTTCCAGACTCCAGTCCCTGTTCAGGCTCCGCTATAAGCTGTTACCTGTATTGTGAGTGTTGGTTAATATTTTAATAAATATATATCCTGCACTGGTGCCTTCTAAGTAAAACTTTGCCTACAAATAGCATCTTTAATAGCAAAAGTAGCTGCAGCCCAGGATGACATAACAGCTACATCCCATGTCTTTACCATTGGAGAGATGCTAAAACCTCCAGACCTCTTCATTTCTGAGGGTCTTCACCCCAGGATAATAACTGAAGGGTTTGAAGCTGCAAAGGAAAAGGCACTCCAGTTTTTGGAACAAGTCAAAATAAACAGAGATATGAACAGAGAACCAATCATTGATTTGGCCAGAACATCCCTGCGGACTAAAATCCATGTGAAACTTGAAGATGTCCTAGTAAAGGCTGTAGTGGACTCCATTTTTGCCATTGAGCAAAAAGATGAACCAATTGACCTCTTGATGGTTGAGATCATGGAGATGAAGCATAAATCAGAAAGTGATACAAGCTTAATCAGAGGGCTTGTTTTGGATCATGGAACGTGGCACCCTGATATGAAGAAAAGAGTGGAAAATGCCTATATCCTCATATGCAACGTCTCCTTAGAATATGAGAAAATAGTGAATTCAGGAATTTTTTTTGCAAGAGTGCAGAAAAGAGAAAGAAAAACTTGTAAAGGATAAAAGAAAATTCATTGAAGATAGAGTTTTAAAGATAATAGAACTGAAAAAAATCTTTGGTGATTTAGGTAAAGGATTTGTCATTATTAATCAAAAGGGAATTGACCCATTTTCCTTAGATACCCTTGCAAAAGAAGGCACTGTGTCTGTGCACAGGGCCAACAGAAAAAATATGGAGAGGCTTACACTTGATTGTGGTGGGGTAGCTCGGAATTCCTTTAATGACCTGAATCCTGACTGTTTGAGACATGTGGGTCTTGTCTATGAGTATACATTGGGAGAAGAGAAGTTAACCTTTACTGAGAAATGTAATAATCCCCATTCTGTAACGTTACTGGTTAAAGGACCAAATAAGCACAAGCTGATTCAAATCAGGGATGCAATAAGAGATGGCTTGAGGACTATGAAAAATGCTATTGATGATGGCCGTGTTGTCCCAGCCACTGGTGCAATAAAGTGGCAATGGCAGAAGCTCTGATCAAATACAAGTCCAGTGTGAAGGACAGGGCTCAGCTTAGAGTCCAGGCACTTGCATATGCCTTGCTTATTATTTCCAAGGTTCTTTTGAAGAACTCGGGTTTTCACCTTCTGTAAACATTAGATAAAGTTCAAGCTGAGCATTCAGAATTGGATTAGCTTGTAGGCATGGACTTGAACACAGGTAAGCCAAAGATAGCAGTGGAGATGGGTGTGTGGAAAACTACTGTGTGAAGAAGCAGTTGTTTCACTCCTGTACAGTTATTGCTACCAACAGTCTCCTGGTTGATGAGATCATGAGAGCTGGAATGTCCTCCCTGGAAGGCTGAAGAAATCCACCTTGTCACTGAATCTACTACAGAGTAATGTGGGGGAAAAATGGTCATTTTTTCCCAGCTTCAAGTGATTTGGAAAAGAATTTTCTCTTCACTTTTAAAGAAAAAGAACAGGATTTTGGCACCTGTTCCAATTATAATACTGTAAAAAATTGTTTTGCATTGAGTGTACAAATACATTCATAAAGCAGAATAAGATGTTTTAGGTATAAGTGACACAGAATTACATGTTAAGTTTAAAAAGGAATATATAAATAATAGTAAAAAAACTGCAGACTACAATGCACCAAGAAGTACTGCTTTGAATTGAAGATATATCGAGACTAAATTGTAATTATATTATCTCATAAATTCAGGAAGGACAATAAATAGCCAACATTAGAAGAAATAGCCAACAAAGAAGAAGGGTATCTCTTAGCAGAAGTGAAGAAAGTCTCATACTACCCATAACAGACACAAAATTGGTGCTTTAATTATTTAGTACACAAGAATTCTCTATTGCAAAGGAATGCCAAAATAGTGTATTTTACTCTCCCAGCTAATAGGTATATGAGTTGTTTTGGACTGATAATGATGTTTTGAGAAATCAAGGACCAAAGGATGTACTGTTATGATGTTATGAGAACTTGAAATACATTTTGGAACTAACTATATAAAGTCTCAAATCATAAATTCTTAAAATATGGATACTTCCTAGAAAATTAAGGAATAAAAAACACATTTTTCGAGTTGTGTACTTTTCTCTTTGGATTATTTCCCCTGTACCCTTCAAACTTCAGTGACAATGAAATAATAATGACATTCTTTTTCTGGAAGAGTTAAACTAACCTCTATTTCAAACCGAATATTCAGATTTGCAGAAATTAATTTTATTCTTAATTTATGATTTAATTTATATCACTTATTTGATGATTCTGCAATTCTTTAATTATTCAGATATACAGACACCCTTTGAAGACAGGTTGCAAATTGAAAGGGGTTGCTCTTTTAATTTTGAGTCAGTGGAATACTTAGTGAAAGACTTTTGGAGTAAAATAAAAATAAATATATTCTGAGCCATTTTCTGCACTCATGAGCCTGGACAGTACTTCCGTTCTCCAGAGCTTTTTCTGTGTGATAAGGATGGATGCTACACATTGACAAATTTTACTGCTTTCTTCTAAAAATTACTTTTGGGTCAAATAGACTTCAACCACTCAAAATTGGGAGTTTCTTTTTCACTCAAGGAAAATTTCCTTTATCTCCATTTAATCTCATTATTTTAGTTATACCATTGAAATAAACTGTGAAATTTCCATCTCTCATTAGAATTTTCAAAAACCTAAAGACAGTTTCTACAGAAACTTCTTAGTCCTTACTTAGTCAAATACAATGATATCCCCTTTTTGATCTTTCCTCTTAATAAATTCCTGCAGAAAATCAATGATTGTAGTTTTTTTCCTTTGTAATTTCAATGAAATTGATCTATACCTATTTTTTTTCCTGAGGGTATAAAATAAAATTTCCTTGTATTGTTAAGCTCTGAGTTAGTTTTTTGTTCATGTAGCATGTATCTTACAATATTAATGTATCACTTTTGTCACTGGTAGGTCAATAGTTTCAAATGTAAAGAGTGATATTCAACCAGATGACCATAATACAGGAATAAAATGAATGCAAGTATTTGAGGGGGCTTTATTAGATTGTCTCATACAGTATAGACTGGATACCTCACCACTGGCTTTTGGAGTGCTAGAAAGGCTGAGGATGAAGTTGCTGCTCATTCTCCAAAAAAAAGATGTCTCAGTAAACTTCAATCTATTCTTGAAGGCCAAAAACGGATTTCAATGAAAATGAGTCATTAAAGACAGCAGCAGTGCCAGAAGTAGAGTCAAAGCAAGCACCAGCAAGGAAAGAAAACAAGGAAGCAAAAATAAAGCTCTTTTACTGTTAGATCACTTTATGTCCTTTCTATCTCCAAAAATTGCTCTCCATTTTGGGAGGAGGTCTTCCCATTTGTTAATTTTTTTCAGAAAATACCACATAGACCTACCCCCAAGAGCACATGTTAACTGATTCCAGAGGAGTCAAAGTGACTGCCATTAATTCTTGAAGTAACCTTAAATTTCTTATGTTTTTTTTCTCTTCAATTTTCTTTCTCTCTTTCTTTTTTCTTTTCATTGTGAGACATGGTATTGCAGGCCTTAGACTTAGGGGCATCTTTCTTTTATAGCTTCCCTAGTTTAGATATACCTGTAATAACTGGTATGTGTGTAAGCCATCAACCTGGCTTTGAACTATCCCTTTCAATATTTTAATGTTAGAATTTTAAATAATGACATTGTTTTTCATTTTATTTCCATAATAAAATATAAAAAGAGTATTAAAGGCTTTGCTTCAAAATTCTCTATGATAGCTAAATTTTCTTGATAGAATCTGGAATAAACTAAAAGATATGTTATATATATGGCATGAGTGGACTTTCTAGAACAATTAACTTAAGGGAAAAGACCCCTCCACATATCAATGAAATGTACATTCTCAGTGTGATCCAGTTATAAAGAGGCTAAATGGAAAAGCAGACCTGCTTCTACTTACCTGCTTGCATTCATTCCTTTGATGCTAAGTATACATGCTCATTGTTTCTACTGCTGCTGCCATTTTTAGCTTACATAAAAGCCCAGTTTTTCAGCCTTTCAATATAATAGGAATATCAGGCACTTTGCAGGAATTATCCTGGCCTTCAGTATTAGATTGGCAATACCAAGATAACCAGCATTGTTAATAGAACTTCTACAGGGTTCTCAGCTAAGTTCTCCTATCAGACATTGTTGGAATAAATAGCCCATATCACATAAACCAATCTAAAAAATACCCTTTGTAATATATACTCATTCTATATGTTGTGTTTCTCTACTTAACATCAACTAATCTATTCTCTAATTTTTAATATTCTAAAAGTTTTAAACTATGTATATAGTATTTTTGGATTGAGTTGCACTTTCCTTCTGGAAGTGGACTTTTTTCATATATGTCAATATCTGTAGTGAAATCTAGATTGTTCTATTATCAATAAAGACTCAGCAGTCAGATATTAGGGTAAAAACCTGATATATCAAAGGAGTGCATAGGACCAACCAGCTGTCCTTTCCACACTTTCTAGATCCAAGAGACCAAAAAATTCAAATCCCAACTTTCTCTTTCTTGCTTATCTTCCTTATCTATATTCCTGGCTTCTCTGTGAGTAATTTTGATCATATAGTTGCTGGCTCCCCATGTTTAAAAGTTAAATTTATTTACACAGTATAGTAGTCCCACAGTGAGATCAAATATACCACAACAAATATTTATATAGTCTTTTATCTTTAACCTTGTCATTCAAAAGAAGTATGTATTCATTACATAGAGTATTATAGCTTGTTCAACCATTTAAATGTACAAATTTCAAACTTTATTATCACTTATAAAATGATAACAATATATAGCAGGTATTTAATTAACTAGGTGGACAAATAAGTGTGATTATAGCAGAGAAATAATTCTAATAAGTTAGATTATACCTGGAAAAAACATAATGGAATTTTGTCATCTTAATTATTTTTTTCTTTCTTTTAGAAAATTACCTCAAAACCTCATGGCTGAATATGTTGCAGTGGGGCGCTTCACTATTTTTGTCACTTTTATTCATATACAGATCTTTGACAGTTCTGTGAGTAAGCTCAGTATCATTTTGCTGTTTATTTGTTATGTGAAAAGTACATTTAAATATGAATCTTTATCTTTCAATAGATTCAAGGAAACATTTAAAACCTACAGAAATTCTCCTTTTGAACACAGTCTCGGGAGTTTTCAGTGGTGAAAAATTTCTGAAGTGAAAACACATTCTTTAAGTCCTTATAGTAATCATTTTTAATAAAAGTTATACTAACTTTACTTTAAAAAATTATACTCCCTAAGTTAGTGAGTGAAACTATAGATCCTATTGTAATACTGAAGTTGCCTTTGACATATGTCACTTTGGAAAACATCCTTTTCATTGATGATATCCTATTTATTACTGAAAGTAAAAAGGAATAAATGTAACTATATGTGAGAGAAGCAAATTACTTGGCAAAGGTGTGTACTAAAAGACAAAAGTTTACATTAAACAAGTTTTGTGTTCATTAATAAAATATAAAAGTATGCTGTAGTCAAGATATAGATTAAATACTTATATTTGTGTTTTTAAAGCAAATTTAGTGGGTGATAATGGATAGTGAAACTAAAATGTCAGAAGACATTTACAGTAGTAAAATTACAGTATAATTCTGTAAAAGTATAGAGGAATTTTTAGTCTTCCTAGTAATCAAAATGATTAAATTTTGTCATTATGACCATGACAGCAATGAGGAAAATAGTGGGCAGTGGGGCTGAGTTGTTTAAGGTTATTTAAATAGTATTTGGTGGAATATTCTGGTTCTTTTCCATCTTTGGTCTCTTTCTCTCATACCATTTTCTATTTAAGAGGCAGCCCTATATTGATTCCTTTGATATTTTCTGCAAGCAATGAAAAGTGGTGAGTGCCTCAGATTTCAGGATTATTTCATTGATATTCATCTGTGATCAAATAAAAATTTGATTTAATATTTTTAAAAGAATGAAAACATGAATAGTTTTTTTATGGAGTTGATATGATATAGGACCTTGACTGTGCCAAGGATTATCAACTAAATGATGTACCTTGCTAAAAATGCCACATATCATGATCTACAGATGAATTTCTCTGTGCAATTGAGATGAATTCAGAGATATGATCCTGTTTCCACTCATATCAGCCTCATTGATTGAACACATGGGGATTAACCAAAAGACTTTTGAATCTGGGGTTTCAGAAATCCTCTTTTCTTTTTTACCTCTTTAGTGACTTTTCTTCTTCATCATCTATTTCCTAAATGTCAGTGTCCTATGAAGTTCTGACATTACTTGTTTTGCTATTAGTCCCTTATTGTGTACTTTCAAAAATATAATTAAAAGTCAATTCTTATGTTACAAACATTTTTTACTGTTTTTATATGTATATCACTGCAAAATATGAAAAGAGAATTCATCTATTCATCTTTCCAGGCTAAAACTATCAGGCCTACTTTTATTCATCATTCTACCTTGCAAAATACTTATTTAATTTCATTGCCTCTGCTTTTGTCTCTATATTCACCATTTACACTATAAATGCAAACCACTGTCATTAGTTTTTATGAATATTACAATAATATTGTTTATGTTTCTGAATTCACAATTCAAGCTGTCTGGTAATATTAGCCATTTATAATCATTGAAGAGTCTTACAGCTGTGTTTTAAGTATTGATATGCTAAGAAATGTAAATAAGTGATGTTATTTCATAAAGGAAGTTATTTTCAAATATTATGAGATTCTCTTTTAAAATAAAATTTTGTTGTAGATTATTTCTAAGCCTGAATCATGTAAATTTACCTCATAATTTTTGAAAGTTTGTATCCTGAGAAAAAGTTTTTTTTTTAATCTCTTTGTTATATTTGTGAAACAGGTACATGTTGCTCCTAAACTAGTGGGTATCAAATTTATATAGTTTGAGGAAATAAAATCTAAGATTTTATTAAGAGAATTTCAATTTTTATTTGCAAACATTTTTTGTTAAGTTATATCTAAAAGGAGAAAATATTTTCTATGAAACATTAGTTTAAAATAGAATTTCTGAAACATTGCACACATGTCATTTTGTGTCAGAGAATTCTCTTCCTTAGAGATACTGTTTTGTCAATGTAGAATATTTAGCAGTTTTGTCAGCTACTACCTTCTGGTTTTCAGTAGTACCACTTCTTCCAGGAAAACAGAAAGTGAAGATTTCTCTTAACTCTGAGACACATTTTTCTTTGAGAAAATCACATGGATAATGTTATGCTAATTACCAACTTCATCCCAACTCAACAGTAGATATCTCCAATACACCCTCACATGCCTTTATTATACCCACATTCCTAGATCCTCTGCCCAACATTAATAATAATACTGAAGAAGTATACACAAACCTGGGAAAAGATCATGAACCAGGAATCAGGGCAACAGTAACCTGGAAAGCAACCTATTGTGACCATAAGTCTTGTTCTTTTGGAAGGGAAATATTGCAGCTACACAATACAGCAAGAACTAGAAAATAACATCAATACTCTAAGCTTCAATCCTAACTTTGCACTTATAAAAACTCTGCTTGAAAGACTGAAGTCAAAACACCATTAGAGATTTAGATAAAGAAAATTATACAATATTATTTAAATCTAACACAGAGAAAGACAGAGAAGAGAGGATGTGATATAGATAGAGATATATAGAGAGAGCTGGAGAGAGATAGAGAGAAACAGACAGATACACAGACAGAAAACAATAAGGATTTTCTAATATTCAGAGAGAGAGAGTACCTTAACTTTTTCCATAATGGCAACAGTTTACCAATGTTACATAAATACTATTTTAAGTGTAACGGAATATTTATATAGCTTAAAGAACTGCTAATTAAAACATTGGAAGCCATATAGATAAAATTAAAATATAAGGTATTTTATCCAGTACTTATTTTGTTTTCTTTATTCTTTTACATTCATGCAAAATATTTTTAATAGAAACAATTTGTAGTTGCCAAAATCTTGTTCAGTTAATCCACTAATAGGACATTAATAAATATATTTTAGAAGAATTTTAGCTTAAAAGAAATCAAGATCTGTGTTCAGATACAAATGGCATTTTGAACTATTTTCATTGATTCATTGAGTTATTTTGATACAGGGACACAATGGTTTTACCTGGCCGGCCTAAAACTTACTATGTAGACACATACGAAGTCAGTCTTCAAGCTTTTTTCCTGCCATTGTTTCCCAAGTGTTGAGATTACAGTCAGGAGATACCATGAATACCTATTTTCCTTTCCATAAAATATTTTCTTCAAGAATATATCTTATAAACTTATTTATTAGCTGCATTCCATTAAGGTTTCATTTTGTGAGATATTGCTCAGGTTTGATAATTTCTCACTGGTATATTGTAGAAATATACAAGTAAGTCCAATTTGAATACTAATGACCATCATATGCACAGCATTATAGTTAAAAGTTTGTAGTTAGGAAAAATTCGAAAATAGACATATTTTCTCAAGCTAATAGAGTCAATTTCTGTCTAATTGTATCCATTTCCAAATAATTAATATTATTAACCTACTGGTCTTATTATTTGAAGTTATAAAATTTGGCAAAAAATTACTTTTTAATTTGAATTTTCTATACCATAGTATTATGATCTAAGTTTTGTACATATTTTTTCTTGCTTTTTATCTGCTTGTTAGTATTTTATATTATTAATATAAATCTTTTCCATATGAATTAATGCTGAATATTTATTTAAACAAGTAATTTTCTACTTCCTAATTAGTTGTTTTGTAGCTAAGTAGGTCCACAAATTTTAAAATAGATTTTTTCATTATCTTTTATCTTTAAAAGTATTTTTCTTTTACATAGCAACCACATCTACCTCTTCCTCCCTTTCTCCTGCTTATCCCTTATCTTTCCTCTACCTCATCCCCTCATCCAATTTTCAAAGAAGGTAGGTGTCTTATGAGAAGTCAACAAAGTCTTGCATATCAAGCTGAGGCAGGACCAAGCCCCTTACTCTATATTGATCCTGAGCAATGGGTGGAACTAGAAAAGAAATCTTCCCTGTGGTAACCCAGACCCAAAAAATCAAACATGGCATGTATTTACTCATAAGTGAATATTAGATGTAAAGCAAAGAATTACCAAGCTACAACCCACAATTCTAGAGAACCTAGGTAACAAGCAAGATCATAAGAGAGACATACATAGATTCCCCCCCCCCCCCGAAAGGGAAAATAGATAAGATCTCCGGAGTAAATCAGGAGCATGGGGGGAGAAGGGATGGAGAACAGAGGTGAAATGCTAACAAGGGAACTAGATGGTGTGGTTAGGGGAAGGACAGAGAAGGAGAGCAAGCAAAGAAATATCTTGATAGAGGGAGCCATTATGGGGTTAGGGACAAACCTGGTGATAGGGAAATTCCAAGAAATTCAAAAGGATGAATAACCCCAGGTAAGACTCCAAGCAATAGTGGAGAAGGTTCTTGAACTGATTTTCACCTGTAATCAGATAAATAACTATCTTAATTATCATCATAGAATCTTTATCTAACAACTGATAAAAGCAGATGCAGTGGATCCACAAGAAAGCACTGGACTGAGCTCCTGGAATCCAATGAAAGAGAAGAAGGAGGCATTATATGAGCAAATGGGTCAACACTGTGATGGGAAAACCCATTCTAGGGACACTGAATAGTACCAAGCTAGGCCCTTTTAAGTACGTGATGGTTATGTGGTGTGGTCAGTTTGTAGGGCCTCTATTAATGAAATTGGAATTTATCCCTAGTGCATGAACTGTTTTTTTTTCAAATAGTTTTATTTGTGATATAAACACGTATCATTTTTTTCTTGTGTTTAGACTTCTGTCAATTTTCTAAAACTTTAAATGAAGAAAAAATGTAACAATGTGAATGAATTAATTTTGAAATGTATGTATGCAGGTAGGTATGTGTGTATATGTGGTGGGTTCAGACATTATTGAGTGACACTAAAAGGTTTGGCTTTGAAGTCTTAAAGACCCTATATGGGGAATGACTAGTCCCCTTTTGCAAACCAGTTGCACTCTGTCTGCCCTTCCTGTTTGTTCACCCACCTTCTCAGGAGGAGTATTGCCACAGCTGCCATGTGAGACATTTCAACATACGTTTTCCTAAGGTTCAATCTTTTATCAGTTAATGTTTCATATAAACCCCTTAACTAATATTAATATTTGTATATAATCAGTATGAAAATAATTCTAACAATATATGTAGTTCCAAGGTAAGTTTCCTAGACCTTGGGGCTAGACTGGGCCATAAACTTGTATTCAAGGCCTGAGACTGTGGTTTGAACTCCAGGCTACCAGAGGCTTTGCCCACCTACATCAGAAACCAATGGCCATCAATGTGGTCCTAAGCAGATTTAGTCTTAAAGCTTATCAGCTCTAGGATAGATCAAAAGTCATTGTTAAGCTGGTTTTAAAAAGATATACTTTCCATCCCGCAAAGCAGGCTTGGTATGCATTTCCATGCTGTGTTTCCACTACATGTGTACTACTAAGTATGTTAAGCAAATAGCCAGCCCCTTTTCATAATTAATTAACCATCATTTGGATGATCATCATCATGAAGCTCTCATACTGTCTTTATTTAATTTTTCTTTGTCTATCATGAATTGAGTACTTCCTTACTTGACCCTATGAAAAGGTAGAACCTATAACTATAAAGCATAATTTGATTATTACCTATTTTACCACACATAGCAGTCAGAGTCTCCACATCTTAATAAGGAGTTGTTTATCTTTATAAACTTACCACTTATGATAGCCTAAACTACTCACTCACTTATGGCTCAAACACTCAATGCATGTGTATTGCCACTGAATCATCTTATGCTGATTTTTATTCCTTGGAAAATGTTATGTTCTGCCAAGCTTGCACAAATTCTACAAGTGCTTGAAGTATTGCTATAACTAAACAAACCCTTAGATATTGCTTTTTCATCTTGCTTGTCTTGCAGTGAAATTATGTTACTTTGTAGATTTATTTATTTTCTACATTAAAATATCCATAAGGGGAAATAACTCCAGACTAAATTCTTTCATTCAGTCTTGCTATCACTGAATTCTAAAGTCTCAAAAGGGTGTTTATGTTTTCTGCTGCAGTCTGAAATGGCATTTTCTTCAACTATTGTGAGTGTGTCTTGAGCTGATAGACCATCATTCTACACTTTCAGATGGGTTTTTATAGATTTTATGCAGAAACATTGTGGTTACATTTCAGTTGGTTGTTCTGGAAGCACACTGGATATTATTAGTCTTTTTTTACTGGAAGCTGAATATAGAAAAACCTATGTTTTTTTTTCCTTGCTTTGAAATAAGGGATATGTTTCCAATTAAATGGCAGCATACCCAGGCAGATGAACAGCTGCTAATGTGGCAATGGACTAACATGACCCACAACATCTATGACTGTCAAATGGGTAAAAGCAGTGACTCTGCCAAATTCAGAAGTAATTTACTGAAATTAACTGAACTTTAAAATGCTACCCAAAATGGATGAAACTAGAAAATAGCATCCTGAGTAAGGTAACAGAGACTCAGAATGATAATCATGCTATGTACTTACTCATAAGTTGATTTTAGACATAAAGCAAAGAGTAATCAGGCATCAAGGTAATAAGAGGAACTTAAGAGAGATATCTATGGTTTCCCCTGGAAAAGGGAAATATATAAGATATCTTGAGTAAATTGGGGTGATAGGAGAGGTGGGATGAGAACATAAGGAAATGGGATGGTTGAGTTGGGAAGTTGGAGAAAGAAGACAGAGGGAGAATAACAAAATAGAACCTTGATAGAGAGAGCCATATTTGGATTAGCAAGAAACCTGGTGGTTTATAAATGCCAAAAAAACTCATAAAAATGATCTTGGGGTTAAAACTCCAAGAAATAGTGAAAAATGTGCCCAAACCAGCCTTTCCTATAACCAAATGGATGACCACCCTAATTGTCATTATAGAACCTTCATCCAGGAACTGATTAAAGCAGATGCAGACGTTCATAGCTAAGCACTGAGTTGAGTTCCCAGTCTAGATGAAAAGATGAAGAGATTACATGAGCAAAGGGGTCAAGATCATTAAGGGGAAACTCACCGAGATGGCTGACCTGAACTACTGGGAGGTAATTGACTCTGTATTTACAGCTGGGGAACCTACATGGCACTGAACTAAGCCCCCTGAATGTGGATGGCATTTTATTTGTGTGGGAAGTTTATAGGGTCTTTGGCACTGGGACTAGAATATTGCTGGTGCATGAATTGGTTTCTTGGAGCCCATTCCCCACAGACGAACACCTTGCTCATCCTTGATACTGGAGAGAAGGGCCTAAACTAGATAGTCCAAATTGCATTGACTCACCCTTGGTGTCCTTACTCTCTCTGAAGAGTAAATGAGAGGATGGGGGAAGCTGAGAGATGACTGAAAAGGGGGAAGGGAGAAGCAAGAGAGATGGGTATGCTAATACAAATTAAGTAAAAATAAATTGCTACCAAAAGTTAAGTCAATAATTGGATTTAGAGACAATATTCTCCTTGTGAAATATCCCCTGATTGATCACATGGTTTCTTACTTATATAACCTGGATGTAGACTTTCTTGTTTTGCTTTTATGAGGTGATATCCAGTTTCAACATTTTATAGAAAAGTCTATGGAAATTAGTGTGACCACAATTGAGGTTGATTGGTGTGAAACAAGATATGGGGGAATATTTTTATATTATTTTTAAGAAATATATGGCACTATGCATTTGGGTTGCATATAGTTTGGGTTTTGTTTGCAAAGACACAGATGTTGGATGAGTAAATTGGAATTGCCTGGAGTGAATGTGCCATGCTGAGCTGACACACTTTGGGACTTCTTCCCCTTTTGGGGAAGGGAATGGGAGGTTGGGGAAGGGGAGGCTAAAGGGTGACTTGGAAGGATTTGGAGGAAGGAAAGAGAAGGGGATGAGGGTGATACATAGATAAAAATGACATTTTTTATAAAAAATAAAAGGAACATACCTAAAATATAAAAAAATTAAAATTCTTTGCTATTTATGATGTCTAATCTTCTAAACCATAATGATAGAAACATAACAATCTCTTAATATATTAGTTAAGTCAGAATTTTATTATATTAAATGAACAAGAAACAGTTGAAGGAGATTTTTAAAAATTACAATCAATTAGAATCAAGTCATTATAGTTTAGCTGATAATTCCAGTGCCTTTTCTTCTAATATATTTAACCATATATTCACAGAACTGATATTTTAACAGATTTTTAAAATTATATTTAATAATCTTTTTTATCTGATTTAGTTTTAAATGACTTTACCAATTGTAAATTTGTATTATCCAAATCTAATTTAATAAACTAAGAATAAAATATTTTTTCAAATCTGGATTTACATAATTCAGCCAACTAGTCCCAAAGAAATACTATTTCAAGCCTCTTCTGAAATTTCAGTTAAGCACAAATGAAAGAATTTACGGTTTTATTTACTTCTATAAAATGAAGGCACTATTTATTTCTCATTTATCTTGATATAATTTTGCTTCATTAATATATGACACTGATGACTATGTTGTTATTCATGATGTTTACAATTTATTTTTGATTTAAGAATAGATATTTTTTAATAGTGACTTGGCAAGATATGTTTTAGATTTATTCTATCTCTCACTGTTGTGTGTTTTCAATTCCTAAGAGACTACTGAGCTTTATGAACTGTTTGCAATGATTTCATTTCTTTAAATATAAACTCACAGTACAGTCTTTTTATATATATTGCAAAGTCATTAAGTAGTTTCCAAAGCTATAGCAAAGTTAAAATTTATATTAATTCTTGAGTCCTATTTCTGAATCAAGTTCTCTAAATATTTTGTTTCAGTATCTAAAATAATAATTAATACTTGCTTCAGGATGGGACATGTAAAATATATAGCATGCATTGATTCATTTATCTAGTCAGGTAATATAAATATAATAAGGGCCAGCCACGTATATATGGACAATAAGTGAATTGGCTTTCTAACCTAATATCTGATTGAGGGAATGCCATGAAAAAGGAAACTGACCACTACAAACTATGTAACTTATCTTTAAGCAATAGTTTTACTCCTCTAATTTGACATGAAACATGTCCATAAGACATAAAAGTACCTGAAATGAGCTAATAGAGCATCATTTTTCACAAGAATGGCAATTTTAGCTTAAGTATATACAATAATATTTTAATTTACTGGGTTTTTTTAACAAAAAAACTATTTTTATCAAAAATAAATATATAAGATGAAATCTCATATTGTTGACTAGCTAAATTAGCAATACTTCGTTCTTGTTTTTTAAAAAGTGAATAAGAAAATAGCTATATTAGCTTAGGCTTCTTTCATTTTAAGCAGATGGATGTGAAAAAGGTTATCTACTAGCAATATGATTATTTACTCCAGAGTTTTGTTTTGGAAACATTGTTGATGATTAGTAGTCTTTCTGTCAAGTAAAGAAAATGAGAAATGACAGCAATTGTAAGTCAAATTAACCATTTTATTAAGTACAGTAAAGCTTTGGATAGGCTACCAATTTTTCCTTTGATAACAAAGTAACTAACCTCATTTTCAGCAGTTTCCTCCTTTAAAAAAGAAAATGAATTATTATGCAACTCTAAATGTTATTATAAAATATCTTGGAAATTACTCATACCAATTGTGAAACATCTAAAATACTTTCCATGATACTAATACAAAGTCATTTTTAAAGAAACTCTGGCATTATATCTTCTTTTCCACTAAAATAATTTAATGTAATATTGTTTTGTTTTTATATGTGTATTGTCTTTGTCCAAACACAATGTACCTTAGATGGGAAGTTTGGTTTTTCATAACTCATTCAAAATAAGTAAGGAAAGCACACAAATGTGCATACACACACTGTATTTATGTGTACAGCTTACATTTAACTATAGATAATAGAAATTCTATTAGACTATAAAATAGCTATGAAAGTTTCATCAACATTATTAAGTTACATTTTGACTTTTCTTATTTTTTCATTATGGATGTCTTAAAACATCTGTGCTATAGTACAGAACAAGGAAGCTTAAGAGCAGCCTTATATATGCATTCTACTCTCAGTCCACCTATGCATATAACCACTAGAAGAAACCTTTTAGGTTTTTCAAGACAAGGCTTCTCTTTGTAACTCTGAAGCCTGTCCTGGAGTTTGTTCCGCAGACCACTCTATCCTCTAACTCACAGTGATTCTCTTTCCTCTGCCTCCTTACTGCTGAGATTAAAAATGTGCACCACCACCACCTAGCTTATAGGAACGTTTTAAAAATGATATTGTCTCCTTAAAAGTTACTGTAAATATATCTTCTACCTATTATATTTTATTCTACATTTTTCTGTGTATGTACTTAGCACTTTGTCTGACATATACTTGAATATAATCAAATTTTATTGTTTCAATACACTGTGTAAGCTTAGATGCTATATAGCCTTATGCTTTTCACATCCATTTAGGGTTATAGAACACATGTAACAACCATAGAATTTATGTAACAGCTACTCCCCAGGACAATCAATGAATTAGATGTTATTAGTTTCATTTATTAAACAAAACAACTAAGGAACAGAACGCTGAATGACTTGTCCTAGATTTTATAGAGTATTTGTCTTAAATATAGAATGATTTATGCACGTCATGCTCACAAATACTATATTATATTCCATCTCTAACCTTACTATAACAATAATCAGTGAGTAATAAAATGAGCAGATTTATTGTTTTACAACTCAGTATACACAGAACCTGACATTCTGAGTAAGAAGGAACTTAAACACACTACCCTAAAGTGTACATGCTTGGAAAAGTGAGTGGATGTCAGGACAAATACTTGATGTTTATATTTTGTCTTGCTTTTGTAAATAATTAATATTTTAATATTTTAAGTAGAAGTGTGGTGGGATTCAGGTGTCAGCTGATAAGGTCCGAAGATGCCTATCCAGGGTCCCCGGCTCCAGAAGGGGAAGTAGCCAATCCTATTTATAAGGGGCTGCTGGGATCTTGGAAGGTCCTGTTTTCGGGTTCCATTGTCTACCACGTGGATAATCTAGTCTATCAGGTGTCTACCTAAGCTGTAACCTATGCTGTGATTGTTGGCATGTATTTTAATAAATATTAAATTTGGATTGGTGTATTTAAGAGAATTTCCACCAACTTTTGGCAACAGAATGTCAGGCATCTCCCCACAGGTGTAGGGGGTCCATTTGTATGTTGAACACTGTTAGAAAGCAGAGGACAGGCAGAGTGTTCAGCTTTGGGAACCTGCACTTGTGTGTGGACTGAAAGCTCCTTCCCTCAATGGCCTGTCCTTCCTTCATACAGGGCTCCACTGCTCAATCACCAGCCAGCAGGCAGGTCAACAGGTGTTCCCATGCTTGCGCCAGCTGAGCTGAGAGTTGCCCCTCTGTGCCGCTTTTTCTCAGCACTGAGCGGAGGCTGATAGTCACTGCCTCTTAGCTGCCACAACTTCTGTACTTGGAGCCACAACTGAGTGACTTCAGTGCATGGCACAAGCATGAGTGCGAACTTGCCCCATGCTACCAGTGCACAAATTCTAGAGAGGTCTCGCCCTGCCTCAGCACAAGCACTGTCACTGTCTGCAACTGAGCTGGGACCAGGTGAGTGTAAATTCCTCTGTGCACACGCAATATCCACGCATCTGCCATAGGCACCACCAAAAACCTTCTGATTGCCATCCAGTCTTAATTTGTGAGATTTTCCTTTTTCTAAGGGTTGTATTCTGCCTGCTGAGGCCCCTTAAGACCGCATAGGGTCTGTAGGTAGCCTGGTGCTGCTGAGAGTCCATGCATCCGCCATATTGCTGGTGAAAGGAGCATTGAACACTACTGTGACACCTGCTGACCAAACATCGTCATTGCACTTGAATTGAGGTAATGGCTGATAATTAGTCCATTAATGACTTCGGTCCTATTTTTCCATGACTATTGAGCAACTCTCAAATGAATATCTTGGAGGCTTCAATACCACAGTCCTACTATTTTTCAGCTTGTTTCTCTATTTTATATTTCAAAATATGAGAATGATGAAAGAGGTGAAATGCAGAAATCAACAATTGATGTCCAGGATATGTGATATGGACATTTCAAATACTAAATGGCAGATGAGGTTAAAGAGGAAAAATATGGAAATCAATGATTGATGTCCAGGATGTGTGATGTGGAAATTTCAAACAGTAAAATGGTACATAAGATTAATTTTCTGGAAATTGGTTATAACAAGCTTTCAGATAAGGCTTGCTCTTTGGATATGGATAAACCTGTACAAGAAAAATATAGGCTCTATGTAAATTATGAAAACAAGAAACTTGTAGACTACATTAATGATGAGAACAATAAAATCATTAATTATGTTAATGAAGTGGATCAAAAAATTGTTGGTTCAGTGAGGTCTTTGGAAAGACTGCTTCATCAGGAAAATCAAGCTCTAGAAAAATCAATAGTATCTGAACTCCAGGAATGGAAGCTAGTAGTATCCAAAATCTGGAAATGGGAACTGGTATTATCCAAAATCCAAGAATGGGAGCCAGTAGTATCCAAGCTTCAGGAATGGGAGGACCATATTGCAGTACTGGAAAAGGGTAATAATGCACCTTATGCTCAGAACAGCTCAGGTCAACTCCCAATAAAATATTATGGTACTAGAGATACTCTACCTAAGGTGGTAAACATGACTGGACTACCCGCTTCTCTACCACTATTGTTCATGGCTACTGTTCAGACAAAGAAGCATTTGGGGGATCCTCAGAATTTGTAGAGTATAGTTATGAACCAGTACATATGAGAGATAGCAAGGGTTTTAAGGAGGCAATATCATTACATGGTATACACTCAACTTATGTAAAGCAGCTACTAAATTCGTGGTCAGCAAAAAAAATGAATCTTAGCAATTTATTGGATGCAGCTAATGGCTGCTGTCTTGGACCAAACTCAGAATTTGCAGTGGGGAAGCTGGTTTAGGGAGGAGGCTAGGACCTTAGAACAACAAGGAAAAATTAGGGGTTTCTTTGCTTCTCAGGACCAAATCCTTGGTGAAGGCAGGTTTGCTGATGTGAAGGCTCAAACTACTTACAATGAACATACTTTATTGCTATGCCTTACTGCTGTACTGAATGCTTGGGAAAAGAGTTTGGACCCGGGTCAAAAAATGACCCCTATACTAAGGTCAAACAAGGCTTAAAAGAGCCTTACACCAACTATCTACCGAGGCTTATTACCAAGGCTGTACATAGAGCAGTATCAGATCCAGAAGTTAGGAAGCAGTCAATACTTTCTCTGGCCTTTGATCATGCTAATATGGAATGTAAAAGAATGCTTATGCCTTTAAAGATCAAATCTGCACAAATAGAAGAATGGATTCAGTACAAAGTCAATGCTGAATCTCTCCATTGCAATGAAGAGAATTGGGTGTGCCAAACCATTGCTAATGTTAAGGCGAGGAACCAAGGCATCACTTGTTTCAACTGTGGTAAACCAGGCCATATAAGACAGAATTGTACACAAGGTACTCTTGGAAATAATACCCACTTTAGGTTTGATTCAAACAGAAGGCCATTGCCTTCTTTCTGGGTTGTGCAGAAGGTGTGGCAAAGGATGACATTGGACCAAAAATGTAGATCTACCAAGGACAAAGAAAGCAACCCTTTACCATTGGGAAATGCCTTTTGGGGCTTCCCGTGGGAAACCCCCAAAAATCAGACTCTAAAATCGAGGAAGGTAAGATCATATCCAGTCACAGTGGAAGACCAGCATTCTCAGGATGAGTAGGGCATCCAATGACTGATATAGAAGATCATACAGCATTACATAATAGAATAAATTCAAAAGAGAAATCAGAAGTTGCAAGAAGGATCACAAAATGAATATTTTTGCAGACTTCAATAAATGAACAAAGACCAAAATTGAAAATATGGGCAGATAATATTTATATCCAGGGCTTAGTGGACATGGGGGCTGACATTACAATCATAACCACATAATCATGGCATCTAAGATGGCCTTTACAGGCAGTGGATATTCAATTTCTGGGTATTGGAACAATATCTCAGGTGAAACAGGATGTGAGATGGCTCAAATGCATGGGACCAGAAGGTCAGAAAGGACAGTTGAAGCCATATATGGCTGACAAAGCAGTGAATCTGTGGGGTCGTGACCTTCTACTGCAATGAAATACCCAGATTAAAATCCCTTCCGGTTCTGTTATCAACCCGATACTTAATTATGTTTCCAAAAGTGATGCTTTAAGGCGCTATGAAGAAAATTCACCAGCCTTCAGGTTGTACAAAAGAATTGCCCAATAACCACAGAACCTAAAAGGACACTCAGAGCACTGCCTTTGAAATGGTTAACAGAAGAACCTATTTGGGTTCAACAATGGCCTATGACTAGAGAAAAACTTCAGGCTTTGGAACAGTTGGTACAAGACCAGTTACAGGCTCAGCATATCGAAGAATCAACCAGTCCATGGAATTCTCCTGTTTTTGTTGTCAAGAAGAAATCTTAAGAATGGAGGTTGGTGACAGATCTAAGAGCAATTAATAAAGTGATTCAACCTATGGGCTTTTTACAATCTCGTATTCCTCTGCCTTCTCTGTTACCTTATGGATGGCCTATTATGGTAATTGATTTGAAGGATTTTTTTTTACCATACCTTTACAGGAACAGGACAAAGAGAAGTTTGCTTTCACAGTGCCTACTCTTAATAATTCAGGGCCCATTAAGAGGTTCCAATGGAGGGTCCTTCCCCAAGGAATGTTGAATAGTCCCACATTATGCCAATATTTTGTACAACAACCACTAGAAATACTGTGCAAATGCTTTCCACATCTATCATTTACCATTATATGGATTATATTTTGTTGGCACACCCAAACACCAAAACATTAGAAACAATGTTTAAGAACTGAAGAAAATATTGCCTTATTGGGGACTATAAATTGCTCCAGAGAAAGTACATAGGGGAGATTCTATCAATTATTTAGGATACAAAATAGGTTTACAGAAAATGAGACCACAAAAGGTGAAATTGAATAGAGATAAATTGAGGACTCTTAACAATTTTGAAAAGCTACTAGGAGATATTGCTCCTCTACAGCCCATTATTGGTATAAAAAACTATGAACTAGTTAATCTGTTCAAGACTTTAGATGGTTAAAAAGATTTAAATAGTCCAAGAGAATTCTCCAATGAAGCCAAGAAAGAATTAGAGTTGGTGGAAAAGAAACTTCAAGAAGCACATGTGGATCATGTGGATCCAGACCTAGATTGCATACTTGTTATTTTACCCTCTAGACAATCTCCAACAGTAATCGTAATACAAAGAGAAAACATTGTATTAGAATGGATACTTCTGCCACATAGTCCAAGCAAGAACCTGAAAACATATATCAAAAAACTTTCTGATCTGATTTTTAAATGTAAATTCAGACTTTGGCAATTGACTGGAAAGGACCCTGCAGAAATTGTTGTGCCTTTGACTAATGAAGAAGTTGATTGATTATGGGCAGACAGTGAAGCCTGAAAAAAAGGCTTGTAGTGATTTTTTAGGAGAGATTAATAATAAGTATCCTCAAAGCAAGAGAATTCAATTTATAAAAAAATATTAATAGGATCTTTTCTCATGTGGTACAGGATAAACCCATTTCTGGAGCTCCTACATTTTATACTGATGCGAACAACTTAGAAAAGGCTGGCTAGAAATTGAAAAACTTAATTAAGGTGGCTCAGAGCCCTTATAACTCTGTTCAGAAGTCAGAACTATATTATGTAATAATTATGGTGTTGTTGGATTTCTCAAAGCCTCTCAATGTAATTACTGACTCTCAGTGTACAGTAAGCGTTGTTTTACATATTGAAACTGCTGACTTCATTCTTGATGATACAGACTTGACCTTACTGTTCATACAACTACAGGATATCATCAGAGATAGGATACATCATATTACATAACACATATCAGGGTGCACACGGGTCTCCCAGGCCCTCTAGAGCAGGGTAATGATGAAATTGAATGGTTGCTGATAGGAAACATGCTAGAGGCCACAGAATTTCATGAGAAACATCATGTTAATAGCCAAGGACTATAGAAGAGTTTTTCCCTCACTTGACATTAAGCAAAAGAAATGCTAAGGAATTGTAACACTTGCTCTTTCTATAACCAACCATCTTTACCTGCAGGAAGTAATCCTAAGGGTACACAGTGAAATGAGATTTGGCAAATGGATGTGTTTCACTTTCCAGAATTCAGAAAGACGAAATATGTACATCCTACCATCAATACTTACTCTGGAATGCAGTGAGTGACTGCCTTGAGTTCTGAAAAAGCTGAGGTGTACTTATTCACCTTTTGGAAGCCATTGCCATAATGAGAATTCCTGCTCAGATTAAGACTGGCAATGATCCAGCTTACGTTTCCCAAAAAATGAAGCTGACTTTTGGATATTATAACATAAAGCATATTAAGGGGATACCACACAGTCCAAGCATGTGGGCTTGGGCTACAATTGTGGGCTTTGGGAGTGCAGCTTAAGGTGTAAAATGGTTTGTTCCTCAAGTCTCACAGAACCTTCAATATGAGCAAAAAGTTATAAATGATATATTTAAGGTTTCTGTTCATAAGGACAAGAAGGGAACAGAATCAAAGATGGCTTTCTAGAGGCACTGTTGTCTTGGATCAGCTCTGTTTGCTGGAGCCAAAATGAGGCTGGCTTTTTGAACAGAAGCTTCCTGATTCAGCCTTAGAGGCAAAATACTTGTGAGTTTTTTAAGAGGCCTTGGTTCCAAATGCTTAAAATGGAGTTAATGTGCAGATGGAAAAGCTTTACTTGGTAATTATATAGACCCTAAAATTTCCCAGATTACCTGGGTTAAAAAGATAAATTCTATGAAATAAGACTAGGAGCTGGGTGGAGCCATCCACCTATCATACCAGCCTTTAATCCTGGCAGATTAAAGGTGAGTTCAGAAACAGAAAGAAATAGAAGAATCTAGGTGGAGTCAATCACCCTAGGCAAGCAAAGGTGTGGTCAGAGACAGAAAAGGTTAAGAAATAAATATACAGTACAGACAGTTTTTGTAAAATGTCTAAGTGGTTTAGAGTGTGTTGAAAATATATATACATAGGCTTAGAGAAAGAAAAGAAAAAAGGTAGTGAAAACCTTTAAAAAAGAAATAGAGTAAAATAAATAAATAAATAAATAAATAAATAAATAAATAAATAAATAAATAAATAAATAAATAAGCCAGGTAAAAATGGAAGATACAAAGAATGTCTGGATACTGTATGTTATTGTCTTATGTTTAAGTTTCTTGACTGAAAATGACTTAGTAAAAGCTGCTAAAAGACAGTTGACTATAAATGCTGTTGTATTAATTCAAGGTATATATTTTGTAAATAAGTTTATGTTAAAATTGAAATGCAAAGATATGCTACTTTGGAGAAGAGGTTTTCCTTTTATTTTCATAGAAAATGAGAAGCTGTGGATTTATTTCTGGATAAAGAACGTAAAGTTTGATAGAGGAAGACCACATGAAATATCTCCAATGAAAATAGATGAACCAGATGATTCGACATTTCAGAGCACCTCTGTTGAAGTTTCCAGAGCTTTGTATCCAGAACAATTTCAAGAAGACTGGCTGTGATAACCCAGCCTTAGAGACTACTCCACAAAAGTTTTGTCCATAATCCTAAATTTTCCTTTGGATTCCCATGAGATTGTAGGCATCCCCATTCAGCAGGAAGTAACCTAGAGAATGACGCCCACATTCCCACAACATGGATTATGGATGTTTGTGTTTATTTACAGTGTTGTTTATAAGTTGTTATAGATAAGGGGGAAAAGAATTTTAGAATTGCAGTTCCTTTTGTTTTAAAAGGAGAAAGGGGGATATGTAGGGAATTGTGCTGTTTCATGGTACATAATTGTGCCACCCACTGGTTTAATAAAAAAGAGATGATTGGCCAAAGGCAGGCAGGAAGTATGGGCGGGGTTACCAGACTAGGAAAAGTCTGAGAGCAGAGTGCCAGAAGAGCACCAGAGAGAAGCCAGAGGAAGCCTAAGACAACTATGCTGCTCTAAAGAAAGGTACCGAGCCTCATGGCTGAACAAGAGACATGGGTTAGATGAAGAGTAGAGAGCTAGCAAGTGATATGCCTGGGCCTGAGGCTGATCAGCCAAAATCTAATGAAAGCGTCTGTGTGTTTCTGTAGGACTGTGGGACTGCGGGACTGCGGGACTGAGGGCCTAAACTTTAAGGTTAGGCCCGAAAGTCAGGGCCAGAAACTTCATACTACAAGTCCCTTCCTGAGGAAGAGAAGTAATTCTTCATCCCTGATGTGACAAATGGATACATGGTAAGGAAAACACATTTAACAAGCCTGGGGCAGGGTCTCAATTTTGTCTTTTGGCAGAGAATGGTCAGCTGGGTAAAGAACTGCCCTTACCTAGACTGCTGACAGTACACACATGATGTCCACAATGGAAGAACAAGATGACAGATGAAAACTGATGAAACCTGCCTGTACAGGATAAGACAGTCCCTCCAAAAGTGCCCTGCTTGTGAAAAGATCTGTCAGATACCATAGGCCTGTAGCAAATATGATGGATGCTCCAATGGCCAACAAAACCAGAGTTGATTGTCCAGGTACCTATGTCGCTGTCCTCTCCCAAATTTTGGAAGCTACTACTTGCATGTGCTTCTGACTTTCAGGTGATACATTTTCCTTCTCAGGTCTTGAGGGGATTGAAGAATAGGTTTTTAAGGTTACTACCCTATTATCCCTTAGTGAGGAACATTCAATTATTGGATTTTCAGTTTTCCAGATCAACATTTTTGAAGTGATTTATACACCATACCATATACCAATATTCTAGAAATATATGATGTAGCTTATATGTTTTAGGTTTCATCTGTAGTTTGTACCTTATCCTCTCCCAGATACTACCTCATAATAATTCCTATTGTATATAGTCTTAGTTTAGAACCTTCTTAGTTAGTCAAAAGAGGGAGATGTGGTGGGATTCAGGTGTCAGCTGATAAGGTCCAAAGATGCCTATCCAGGGTCCCAGGCTCAGGAAGGGGGAGTGGCCAACCCTATTCAAAAGGGGCTGCTGGGATCTTGGAAGGCCCTGTTTCCTGGTTCCAGACTGCTGGAGAGACTGGTTCGGCATCCATTGGCATCCATCTTCCACCATGTGGATAATCCAGTCTATCAGGCAGGCGTCTACCTAAGCTATAACCTGTACAGTGAGTGTTGACATATATTTTAATAAATATTAAGTTTGGATTGGTGTATTTAAGAGAATTTCTGCTGACATAGAAGCATCTATTAGCACCATGCATTGTAATTGACTTTGATACAGCTAATGTGTATATCATTGTAGAGAAATGTGCCTTAGTGTGGTAGTTAAGAGGATGGTTTTTGCATAAATCACTATTGAAATAACTGGCTGTGTAGTCTTAGAGAAGATATATCCCTTCTTTGCCTCATTTTCCTTAGCACAAACACAAAGATAGCCACAGTCCCAAACTATGATAAACTATTTGAGAAAGAAGAAACTCAATATACAGAGTGTTTGGTTAGAGCTTAAGTAGAGGATGTAATCACAGAAAAAAAAAGGTTATACAATGAATTAAATAAACTTGCTCTGAAAAATCTCTGTAATTCTTGTCAAATCACCAAGAGTTCCAGAAAGTATTTGTTAAGTACTGCTGTTCTGGTCTCAAGTTCTCTTTTTCAGTAAAAAAATGATTTGGTATGTACATTTCACTGTAACATGGAAACATTTTTGAAAATCTCAGAACAGAAAGCAAATATTTTAAGAATACCAGTTCAGAACAGTTGGGATGAATGAAGAATTTTAAAGATATAAAAGAAAAAATATATTTTAAAAATCTCAATTCAAAAATTGTGTTTTCTTATGAAGGAGATAAGGTTGAGAGACTAATTTAAGTAAATATTCAAAGTGGAAGAAATTGGATAAAAAAATCTAATTCCCCAGCTGGGAAATGTCTGCAGATATAGCAAATACTTACTCAGCAGATCTCTATTTTTATCCAAGCAGCTTGCCAAGAAATACAGTGGCTGCAGTTTTCTCTCATCTCTTATTTGAGCTGCAGCACAGCTAGAAATTCTGAAAATGTATGCCCATCCTTTCATGTGCCTGAATGGGCAATGGGTAACATTCAGGTCAGCAGATTTTCCTCTAACTTACTACTGTGGGAATTATCCCAGTTAACAATGGCAAACTGGGTTAGGTCTAGGTTGACAAATTATTGCTCCTATTTGAATATATTTCATCAACCACAAGTTTAAACTCTCTTCCAAAACTAGGGTGTTATATACTGGCTGTTTGTTTTAGAAAGCAATTCTGTAGGTGTGCATTTTCCTGTGAGATCCAAAAATGTTATAGTTGAAAATGCCACTATGAATACTTTTTAGCTCATATGTTCATTCTATATACAGTATGTATGTCTTAACTATTGGAGTACTTTTCTCAAATGAAGACAAAGGCTATTCCTATTTAAGGTCAAAATACCATATCTCTTCCCCCACTCAGCGTGCTCACTTATGTTTCTTTATTTACAAGGCCCTTACTGATGCTTCCAATAAGCAAGATCAGGCCTTCCTCAATCTGACGTACTGTCTTAGTTCTTAATGAAAGGACATGTTCTTCAATTCATTTACCTAGTTTTCATTACTCTTTTGTTTGATGTAGATTGGGAGTTTCTTAGGGGTGATTTCCACTTAATCTTTCTATTCTATACTGTTTTTATTTTTCTGAGTGGTGTTCAAAATATACTTAAATATTGCATGAATTCACTAGAATTGTAATAAAAACCTAGAGCCAGATATTGGAGAAAAGCTGGAATATCAGAGAGATAGAGAAACAAACCACATTCATGTCTCAGCTGCCAATTCCTTAGGCCTGTCTCCACAGAATACTTCTATTCCAACTGCTCTCTCCTTAGTCCACCAAATTAGTGTCTGAAAAAGCTGAAAACCCCTCTTCTCTTCCTCTACCCAGCATAACTTCCTCTTCCCACATTCCTAAAGCAAGAATTAAAGGTGTGAATGACCACTCCCTGACCTTCACAGCTTGGCTCTGTGGCTCTGATATCCAAAGCTAATTTTATTAAATATATATCATTTTACTTATCAGCATAATGCATGTTGGCATTAAAATGTGCAAACATGAAATCATTTGATACTAATCAAAATACATAGTTATTTTAATTTTAAGGAAATAAAACTTAAAGTTAATAAATATTAAGAATACACTGCTAGGAGGTACATCCATAATGGCTTACTGACATGACTGCCTAAAGATGAGCTGAATAAAGTAGACATGCCAAATGGATGGAAAAAAGACCCTGTGGCCTGAATCCTACAAAAATTGCAGCAGCATTTAAGGAATGCTCAGAGTGGGAGAACTAGCTTTCCCCAGGGAAGAACACACCAATATATTATCAAATATCATGTAACCATCCTTAAAGATATAGAATAATCTGAGAAGATAAAATTGAAGGATATTTATGTATATGCATACACACATACACACACATATATATGTATGTATGTATGTATATATATATATATATATTTATCAAAAATTAACTAGAAAACAGCCATAAATTTGAAAGAACAAATAAGTGTATATGTTGGTTTTGAGGGAGGAAATGAAAGAGAAAATGATATAATTATAATCTTAAAAATGAAATAAGGAATTATCTAAGTATTGATATTTAGTGCATGTTGGGCTACTTATTCAAACACTCGTATAAAATAAATGTGGCTTATATAATTATTTTTTGTTTGGAAATGTAATAGTAGAGATACATTGCAGCTGTTTAACTTTCCAAAATAATGGATCATAAAAATAGAATTTGTGAGCTCACTGAATCATGAACAACTACTGGAGAACATTGAGAAAAGAAACTAGGACCTCCAAGCATAGGCAACTGTTGATTGGCATGGGAAGTATGTAAAGCCTTGAGGGATGAGATCAGACTGTGTTCCTGTACATGGGCTGGCACCTTGGAGCCCATTCACTGCAGAGGAACTGCAGAGTTTGGGATGAATAAATCAGACTTGCCTGGAGTGAATGTGCTATGCTGAGCTGACCCACCTTGGGACTTCTTGCCCTTTTGGTGGAGGGGATGTATGGGTGGGGAGGGGCGAGGCTGAAGGTTGACTGGGAAGAATCTGAATGAGGAGAGGGAGGAGGAACAGGAAGATACATGGAAAAACATTTTTTATAATCTAAAAGATTAGAATTTGCAAAGAAACTCTTGAAGAGGCTAAAACAAATAACTGTTTTGAATTTTTGGCTATCCTTGGTGACATAGTAAGACTCTATTTAAAATACAGAACAGGACTATTTTCAACCCCACATTGGCTTCCTCTATGAAGATATCCATTACCTGTTTATTCCACCTTTGTTGCTCCTTTCACTCAAACATCTCCTTCTATCTTGATTTATTCCCACCTCACCTTGGTTGCTACCCATTATGATCCCAATCTGCTAAGGATATCTTCTCTATTTATCTTCCTATGAGGATCTCTGTGTGTCTCTCTTTTTAAATGAATAAAAGAAACTCATAGTCAGATATCAGGGAAAGGCTGAAATTTAAAAGAGAGGAAAAAACACAATCAAATTTTACCCAGCTATCTTCCAGCTTCCTCAGCCTTGGTCCTAGTAGCTTCTACTTTCTGAATCACTCTTTCTATATATGCCTCAAATACCCTCTTTGCCCATTTGTTTCATATCCAGACTAAAATTAAAGGCATGGTCTACTACTACTTGGTAGTTAGCTTCGAACTCACAGAAATGCAGAAAGACCTCTTTTCTGTCTCTGGAGTTATGGAACTAAAGGCCTGGTACCACCACTGCCTGCCTGGAAGCCTAAAACTCCCTCTGTAAACCAAGTTGGCCTCAAACTCAGATCTGCTGCGATTAAGGGTGCAGTATTCCCTGTCCTGGGATTAAAGATGTAAATTACCACTATATGATCCTCCTGGATTGACTGTAGGTAGAGTTTTTATTAAATATGAAATATATCACCATAATCTCTTAGGTTTTTTCTGATCCCAAGCTGTTCAGGGCTTGTGATTGGCAGCTAGGGTATTTTTTACTTTTTGTCTAAAATTCATTTATGAGTAAGTACATCTCATGCCTATCTTTCTGGGCTTGTGATACCTCACACAGGACAATATTCTATAAATACATCCATTTGCCTGCAAATTTTAGGATGTCATTATTTTTACTGCTGCATAGTACTTCATTATGTAAATGTACCATAGTTTGTTAATCCATTCCTGAGTTAAAGAACATCTAGGTTGTTTCCAGGTTCTTGTTATTTTAAATAATGCTTCCATGAATATAGTTGTGCTAATGCCTTTGAGGTAAGAATGTATATCTTTTGCATATATGCCCAATAGTAATCTAAACACAACTCACTCTTATCTCTTAATGTCAATGATCTTAATTATACAATAAAAAAAACTAAAAGAGAATGGATATGAATACAAGGTGCATCCATCTCCTCTGTCTAAGAAACACAGTTTAAAATCAAGAATAGACTTCACCTCAGAATTAAAAGGTGAACAATTATATTCCAAGCAAATGGACAGCATTTAATAGGACTTTCTTCAAAACTGACCATATATTTTGATACAAAACATACCTCAACAGATATACGAAAATTGAAATAATACCCTGAAACCTATCATACCACTACAGATCAAAACTGGATGTCAACAAGAGAAACACCCGAAAGTATTCAAACTAATGGAAACTTAATGTACTACTGAAAAAAAAAATGGCTCCAAAAAACTAAGAAAAAATAAAAATTATTTTAGAATTGAATGAAAGGAATACACAATATATACAAATTTTGGGACACAAAGAAGGTGGTTCTAACAGGCAAACTCAGAGCACTAAGCACAAGAAAAATTGGAGAGATTTCATGCTAATAACTTTAATACACTGTACCAAAAAGAAGAAAGTAGGCCAAAGGAAGTAGACCACAAGAAATAATCAAACTAAGTACTACTTGATAAATTAGAAACAAAACAAACAAAATGCACACAGAAAAAAACAATGAATTAAAGCGTGTTCTTTGAGAAAATCAATACGATTGTCAAACTCTTATCCAAATGTGATAAAAGGCTAAGGGAAAATATACAAATTAACAAAATTTGAGATGAACAAGAACAGAACTACAAATACCAAGAAAATTCAAGGAATCCTAAGGACATACTTTTAAAATTTATACTCTACTAAACTGGAAAATTTAAAATAAATGGATTATTTTCTTAATATATTCTTAATATATACTTTTACCAAGATTAAACCAAGATAAACAGTTTAAGTAGAACCACATCTTCTAGTAAAATAGAAGCTGCAATTAAAAGTCTCCAAACCAAAAAAAAAATTCTAAGGCAAAATGGTTTTAGTGCAGAATTCTACCACACTTTTCAAGGAAGAATTAATTACAATACACAGATTAGTGCACAAAATAGAAAAAGAGAAAACATTGTCTAAATTGTTTAATGAGACCCCAGTTACCCTGATATCCAACCCACCTAAAGAACCAATAAAGAAAGAAAATTACAGAACAATTTCCTCTATAAGCATGTAAAAATTGTTAGTAAAATACTTGCAAAACAAATCCAAGAAGATACCAAAAGGGTCATCCATTATGATCAAGTTAGTTTCATCTCAGAGATATCAGGAAGATGCAATATATAAAAACCTTTAAATGTATTCCACCATATAAACAAACTGAAATATAGATCTCACACGATCATCTCATTAGATTCAGAAAAAGCATTTGTTCAAATCCAGTACCCCTTTTTTGAGAAAAATTTTGGAGGGATTAGAGATACCATACAGCAACAAATTAAAGGCATAGCTAATATCAACTTGAAGGGAGAGAAACTAAAGAAATTCCTCTAAAATCATGAACAAGACATGCTGTTCACTCTTTATATACCTATTCAACACAGCAACTGAAACCTTAGCTAGAGGAATAAGACAACTGAAGGAGGCTAAGAGACTATAATATAGAAGAAAGAAGAATTTAAATAGTTGAAAATATGTTGGGGGAAGCACAAGCCACAAAAAGCATGTGGAGGTCAGAGGGCATTTTTTTTTTGGAAATATTTTTCTTTCTACTTTAATGTAGGTTCCAGGTATCATTTAGATGGCCAGACTTGTGTTAAAATATATTCACTTTATATTGATCCATTTTGTCAGCCAAACATCATGACATTTTAACATTTACTGGTATAATATATTTTTATAACCTAATTTTATTCAAAATCTGATATTTTATGTTTTTATCATAAATTTCTATGCAAGAAAACATTTTTATTTTTTATATTAACATGAAAGTTATTATAATACTTTATTATACCTTATTATTATAGCTCAATTTTGGAAAGATATTTTTTCTTAATTTAAATTTGTAGTTGATAAATATCTTTTCTTTCACCATTTTGAGTGACAACTCACTCTTCTGGATTCTTCTGTATGTAATAATGTATTTCATAATTGAATTGAAATCCCTTTCTAATTTATGAATCTTTATCTCTTGTTACATATAAATCTTATTATTTGTTATTCATAAATCTGCTTCTGATGTATTTGTCTGTGTATGAAATTTTCTGTTCATCTTAGCTGGAATATTTTGAGTTTTATTTACTAAATATTTTTTCTTATCAATTTATAATTAATTCACTAACTTTTATATATTTGGTACTATTGTTCCATGTTAGCAATTCTGTTTAATGGGGTCTCACATTTCTTTCTTACTGTATTACTAACATTTTCTCCATGTTATTCAGGTTGTATACTCTGTAGTTATCAACCTCAAATATGCTATGTGCTGTTTGTATTTTATGCCTGTTCAAATATAATGCTGATTTCCTAGTCTGTTACATTCTATCTACTTGAATTTTACTCTTTTTCCTGTGAAGAGTGAAAAATATGACTATTTAATAGTATAGTATATACTGCAATATTAGATAAAAATTCAAAGTACTACACCACATAAATCATGTTCTAATATAGGGTAAACACAAAAATATGAGAAAGTTACTTTGTCCTCATGTGCTCTGAAAGTGAAGCGATATTGTTAATGATTTCCTTCTGGAAAGGGAAATTATAATAATTATTATGATTAGAGACTTGAATTTAGGTTTAATCTCAAAGAAAACTTGCTGAGATTAACAAGCATTTTATTGTATACAGGCTTAAATAGGCTCAAGCAACAATATCAAAACATATACATGAATAATCAAGAGGCCTGTACATTAACCTGCCACTACATTTACATATATTACATCTTTTAAAACCACCAACCAATTGCAAACACTTACATAATATGTGATAATTAACTGAGTCAGAAAAAAAGTATTTAAATTTAAGGCCAAGTTGGTGGCATCTGACACAAGAAACCTAAACATAACATCCAAAAATAAACAAAAACAAATACTTCACATAGTATATATGAGTTGAAGAAAAATAATGGTACATATCAGAAACCACTAATCAGTTTTTAACCTGTAATAACATAGTAATACATAACTATTCCCATGTTCTTTTTTCAAGTTGTTTCAGTTTCTCTATTTATAGACATAATAAAATTATAAAAAGGAAAAATTTTTTATTTGATATTGTTACTTTTATTATTCACAAATTTTGGTCTTTGTGTGTAAATAGAATTGTATGTTTTGGTCCTGATGTTGATGAATGGAACTGCAACCATTTCTGGTGAATTCAATTGTTATGGTGTGACTCTTGAGACATCTTTCTCCCTTTCGTTATATGTATGATACCTTTTCAGATACCAGCTGCTCCATCAGAATTGTGTTATATTAATGATAAGTATAAGAACTCTCAGTCAACCTGCAATAGACAAATAGCAAGAACAAGTAGTAATATTTTTTTTATTTTGTATTAAGACATACAGGCTTTTGATAAGTTTTCTATAGTGTCAGATATTAGGTTGATTTAACTGACAAAAAATTGCCTCGGTAATATAAAGTGGATTTTCTTTTTATATAGATGGTCTAGTCCTGATTTAATAATAAAATGTTTCTCCTACTCAGTTGAAGGTTGTTGAGTTCCTCAGCCTTCATCCAGATAAAGGATGATTTCATTTGCAATATGATAACAAAAATATAGGTTACAAGTTAAAGGGTCAATTATTATTTACACTATAACTATAATAGGTTTTTTAAAGATTCAAGCTTGCATAATTTGAAAAATGTTTCAGCTACCTTCACATCTCCTTAATTTTATGCCACATGCAGTGTTTATATTTCTCTGAGAGAGAGACAGAGACAGAGAATGAGATAACAAATAAGGAAAATTATATGTATTTTATATTTTAAGTTGATGTTATTATTGATTTCTAAAAATCTGAAATCCATTGGAATTCTGAAAAAAATGATTTGTATAATATGAAACTTAATTTATTCACTGGTGTGCTCATAATTTGATTTTATAATCTTTGGCTTATTTAATAAAGTACACATATATTAATGAAGATAATTGCTTTATATGTAATAAGTAGGAAAAATAAGTATTTAACTGTAGAAAAAATTATGAGGATTATTATTTTTTCTTGATAAACAGATTAATATGAGAACTTCTGCTAGGATATTTTCCAAAACACAAATCCCTTCACATTACTTCCTTAATAATAAACTTTCCATGGACTTCTACCTTAATATTAAGTTAATTTTCTATAGCCCAAAATACAGCAGTAGGCAATAACTAGCTCTTCTCCTAATCTAAATTACTTTATCTACTCTTTCTATTCCCATCAGTGCTATTACTGCATCAAATCTTAGCTGAGATTTGCAGGCATTCAATTATATTTCCTGATCATAACCTATTTTTGATTCCATGATGTATTTCTCTGTTACCTGTGATGTCCATTTCTTTATTTCCTCCAAAGCAAAAATTTTGTTCTTTAAGACATATCTCCTCAATATAACATTTCTCGATTTCTTGGGTAATCAGTCATTTCTATAAGTAGGTACTTCTGTGATAATGAATCCATTATGCTACTTTTATTTATTCCTCCATGAAAAAAGGTGAAATTCTTGAGTCACAGGTTTATGATATTCCTCACTTTTAGCAAGTTTATGCCACATCACATTTTTTCAGAGAACATGTGTATAGATAAAACAAAAGTACCACTGTTCTCTCAAAATATAATATTGTAATGTTTTCTTTTATTTTGAAAGACTTTTAGGTTTCCAATCAAAATATGTTTATATTGTTAGATAATTACCTAAGTTATATTGTTAGATAATTATCTGTTAATCTATTCTCTTATGGTGCTCTCAGACCTTATTTTATTATTAGTTGCTCCTTGAATTTGAAAATTTCATGCTTTTAATCAGACATCTAAAGTTTATTTTTAATGTAGTTTAAGCATATATTCAGAAAAGATTAGTTCATATAACTCATCTAGTTTGTAACTTTTTCTACTTAGGATTTGAAGGTAATTATCCATAAAAATAAAAAGTAAAAATATTTTTTAAAAAAATCAGGGTTTTTATTGCTATGGTGAAAAAAACTTTTCAAAAGTAACCTGGGGAGACAGGGTATATTTTGTTTAGTCTTTTATGTCACAGTTCATGAAAAACACAGCCAGTACTGGAACCAAAACAGTGCATGGATCTGGAAATCAGAGCTAATGCAGAGGCCATGTAGGAGTGAGTACTGTTTACTGATTTGCTTTTCATGGCTTTCTCACCCTGTTTATATATATATATATATATATATATATATATATATATATATATATATATATATATATATATATATATATATATATATATATATATATAAAACTCAGGACCTTTATTACAAACTTATTTCTATTCACAATGAACCCAACAATCAGCAATTATGGGAATTCCCACAATTTGATATTACAGAGACATGTTCTTAATTGTGTTTTGTCTTCTCACCTATCTCTAGCATGTGTCAAGTTGATATAAATCTAGTTAGCCTAGAAATAAATTAAATCTTAGTGTTTTCCCATAATTTCTAATTCTCACTGAAAACCTATTGATGACTATTTTCATCTACAAAGAAAATTTCTTGTTGTGAAAAGAAATCTAAATATATACAGAAGCATAACACACTTATTTTTATTGTAGAAACTATTTTTATAGTTCAAGAATTTGATACAAACATATAAAGGAATCATATCAAATTGCTTTATAAATCATATACATTGGGGCTGGATTTATTAGTCTAGTAGAAAGTAGAAATTATAATGGTCTTATAGTCTGTTGAATAAATTGTTGAAAGATTTACCATATATAAATTACCATTATTTCATTGTAATATACTTTTGAAAATAATAATAATTCAAAATGAGGGCTTTAATTAGTTACAGGTTTTTTTATATATCTATAAGAAATTTTACACCCAAATTTAACTAGTATTTAAAGTCATATTTTATGTTTCATTGCATGGCCCTTCGTAATTACTAGTATTATTGTTACATAGATCAAACATATTCAAAATTAAGAGAGATAGAGAGGGGGGAGAGAGAATAAAAATCTTAAATCTTATTGTCAAAAGAAAAAAATCTCACAAACTCTGGTGCCATACAAAAGCTTTCAAAACTAGGGTCAGTAGGAAATGATTAAACATGATGTATGTTGTCCACTAGTAAAAAAGCACTTTTTCATTGAAAAAAAAATCACAAATTATCCTTCTAGTATATGTATATTTTGACCAGTTTGTATATTACTTGGTTTTTTTTTTTTTTTTTTTTTTTTTTTTTTTTTTTTTTTTTGCTATTGTTTTGTTTTCTCAAGTCAGTGTTTCTTTGTGTAACAGAGTTTCCCTGACTTTTCTGGAATTTGCTCTGTAGACCAGATTGCCCTCAAACTCATAGAAACCAACTTTGTATTTTAATCTTAAAAATTGGTACAGTCAAGTGAACTACTTTAATCTGGAAAATATGTTTTCATAAAGAATTCTTACAAAACAATGCACATTCATATTTCAATTTCTCCTCATTTGAAAGGCCACAAGACACATTCCTGAAAAACTCACAATAGTCATGGAGGTACATGAAGACCTTCGTATTTTTATTAACTAAGCTTTATAGCCTCTTTGTCATTAATAAATATCCTAGCACCTAAATCAACTTGTCAAATACTCTAACAATATTATCTTATGTATCCAATGAGGTAGAGATACCTAAATATTAGAGAATATTTATTAAGGAATTAAAGTTTATAGATTAGGAAATAAAATATATTGAAAATTATATTTAAAATCATCTTATCTTAAAATCCATTTCAAGTAATATAACTCGAAAATTAGTCTTGTATTAAGATGTCCTCAGACAATTTAAAAAATTAAGCATTATTTAGAATCAGATTTCTTATTTTTTGAGGAGACACCAAGCCTCAGTTAATGTTTCATTATCTACAACCTCTGTTAATTCTGAGAATACCTTCTGTTCTATATTTCCCCTATGTCTAACATGACCATCTGTGAGCCTCCAGTATGTGTCAAAGAACTGAAAGAAAATAGCTTTTGGACACATGGCTTTAAGGAATTAAAGGACTTGATAATTATTGCCCAACTGATCTGTATAAAGCACCATGTATTGTATGCATTGTCCTACTTAAGGTAAATATCAAGGCTACTATGGCATAACATTACTTAAATTTATCAAGAAAGGAAAAGAGATTTATTCAGAAAATGTTAACAGCATGAAGAAAAACTTTCAGACCTCATATAAAAAATCTATATTAAAAATGTAGTCTAGGTGTGACCAATTTCATATTATAATAATTGTCAAGAAGTTATACATTATGTTTTTCCTACAGAGAACACTGTGGTAGATAACAGAACACTTGAGTCCAAAAGAAGATAATGTACCAATGCATAACTAAAAGTACAGGTGTAAGAGATGTCATCAGCTAAATTTTCTCATGTTTTTATATGTCTATTTATAAAAACAAATACTTCTTGACAGAAATCACTGCAAATTGAGAGTTTCTGGAAGAAAAAATGAAATTCAGCCTTATCAGTTAATAATGAAAGGAAGAATGCATAGATGTGATTTCAAATAAAAACCACAGAAGTAGAAATACACAACTAACAAGCACTAATATGTTTGTAGCACATGTTTTAATTTAGGTAATTGATATTACATTAACAGAATCAATAAACATTCAATTCAGAATGAACTAATGCCTTCCTATCTCACTTTTAAGTAAAATCCATTGTACTAATTACCAAATAAGTGATTCTTCATCATGTGTTTAATTATCAGTATGACTATGTCCAGGAGTATATTTGCAAAATCATGTTTTGGAGACTCAGAGACTTAATATGTTAAGTCTTTCAACATAAAGTATGAGAAAAGATATATACAATTTTTGTCAGCTAATAAAATTATATAATCATATTGATATTTTATATATATTTCTTTTAATATGTTTAGCAGAACATGAGGAAAAATAAAGGATTTATACAAATAAGGAAAAAAACTTAATTCTAATTTTAAAATTACATATTGTGTTGTCTCAGATATATAGCTGACAGTCACTTAGGGCACAATTCACAGAAAATGTGAGACAACATCTGTTGGCTTCTATGCTTATTGTGATTAAATTTTATTTGAAGCACTATACACGAGTTAGTTGTTTCCTGTGAGTTCTTTCACAGAGAAAGTGCATATTACATGTTGTATTCCAGCCTACAGTGTTTCTTTTATACAGTGCCATGCTAGAAAATTTAGTTTAAGATATAATGATGTATTTTCTTTTAGCCAAATCTCCACCATATTTCTTATATCTCATGAAAGACTAGGCTTAATACCAAGTAGAATGTGTATCACAAATCTTAACTTGTCTTAATAATAAAAACCTAGATTCAGATATAAGGGTAAATGCTGAAAGACTAAGGAGATGAAGAAGCAAGCTATAGTCACCTCTTACCTCTACAACTTCTCAGATTGAAGGGGCTGAGCTCCTGTCTAGACTTATATTTCTCTTTCCATCCATCCATATTACTTTTTGTCTCTACATCCCTAGCACTGGGATTAAAGGCATGAGCCTCGACATTCTGGCTCTGTTTCTCTTTTAGACTGGATCAATGTTGTGTAACCAAGAAAGGCATTGAACTCCTAATATTTCTGTTTCTTTCTTCTAAATTACGTAATTAAAGAAGCATGCCACAGCTGCTAGACCTCTATGGTTAATCAGTGGCTAGCCCTGCTCCCTGATCTTCAGATCTTTAGACAAGGTTTATTTGTTAAACAACAAACAAAATATCACCACAAAACACTTATGCTCTCAGAGGAAAAGGGTTTTAGAATCATTCATTTTTATGTTATTCTGATATCTGGTTCTCTATACCATCAACTCATCATTCTAATGCTCATTAGTTCATATAGTTCGGTGAGACTATGCTCTTGTACATTATAAATATTTGTCACTGTAAATATTTAATAAAACACTGATTGGACTTAAGTTAGGCAGAAAGAAAATATAGGCAGGACATTTAGACAAAAAGGATTCTGAGAAGAGGAAGAGCAGAGGCCAGAGAAACACAGAGGAAGCAAGACAAGGACAAGAATGCTGCATGGAATAAAGGATACCAACGCACATGCATAAACATGGATAAGAATTGAGGTTTAGTTTAAGAGTAAGGGTTAGCAAGTATTAAGCCTGAGCCATAGGCCAAAGTGTTTATAATACAATAATATAAGCCATTGTGTGATTATTTGGGAATAAATATCTACTGGACTAGAAAGGCAGGACAGAGAAACTCCTGACTACAAATTGTTGGGTGTCATGTTGGGTGTCAGATATTGAATGAATTCTATTTAGTATTATAATAAAAACAAGGTACCAGTTATTGGGGGAAAACTGAAATATCACAGAGACAGGAAACAAAGCAGAGCCACTTCTCTACCAGCAAACTCCTCAGGACAAACCAGGTAGCCTCTATCTTCCAGAGTTCTTATATTGACTGGTTACCCAGGAAAAGGGAAAAATTCTGCTTTCTCTTGCCTTATTTTTCTTTCCCCACACAATTATTTTAATTCCTGAATCAACTTTCCTATTACAAGAATTAAAGGCATATGCCACCTCTGCCTGCTCTGCTTGACTTTAACCCACAAAGATCAACAAGATCACTGCCTCTCAAGTAATCAGATTAAGCCATGTGTCACAACTCCCTGGCTTTCATGGTATGCCTCTGTGGATTCCTATGTCCTCTGATAATCCACACTATTTTTATTAAATATATTTTTACTAAAATATAGGTATCTTAAAGCCACTTAAATATCAATCAATAGCTTTCCTCTCATTTTGACAATTCTTATTTTACATGTAAACATCTTGTTCTTAATACAATCTGTCCATTTTATAGAAAAGAGTTTGTGAAATCCAAAACAGACTCATACTCAAAAAATTTCCATTCTTGATTTGATATTTTGCTTTCCCTATCTTAAAATTTAAATAATGTATAAAAAAGAGTTCTAATATTTTTATTTAATAGATACCCACACATGGCTTCTATATAGTATAGATTTTCAAATATCCTGCTCAGTCCAGGTGTTTCTTTGGAAAAATATTTGATTTATTGTAATACCACTTATAATGGAGTAAAATATCTACAAGGAAACCCACCTTAATAGGGCAAAATATAGTATGACCTCTGTCTACCTTGTTCTGGAAAGTAAATTCCTATGAATAATATGAGCTGCACTACACTTCAGTTAGCAATTACAGATGGAATGATTTCCTTTGTCCATGTTTCAGTTCTTTTACACTCTATAACCAAAGTCATTTGGTCCCATTTTCAAGCCTATTTTCTCCTAATACTCTTACTATTCAAAGCACAAAAAAGTCAGTGTTCTCTTCCAATGTCACTCTGTCCTTGCTTTGATAACCTATATTTTAAAATCAACTCTAATTTGTTCTTGTATAAATCTTAGATTCTTTCAAATAACTAAAAATATCCAGTAATGTTAAGAAGTAAAAGTTAGATACCTTATCCCAAATAGAGTTTCAAATTATAATAAAATCTCATTGAAGAGAACATTTGTAAGTATAGTAACATTTGTTAAACTTATAATTATTAGTAGTATAAATCAGTACATACTACCTGTTTATACTATTATTCCAATCTAATCTATCTGCTTTTAAATAGTTATGTCTTGATATAACTACTAAAGAAAAATAATCTAATTAATATTATAGGAACAATTCTAACTATTTAAAGAGACATTTTACCATAAAAAATTTATTAGTTCACCTCTTAGATCCAATAGTGAGAAAGGTGGATGTCAGTAAAAGCAATGTCACAAACTACCAAGCTAGAAGAGAGGAAGCAGTTGCATTTCTGGGTTCAAAAATGCAGAATTATTTGTTTTTAAACTACTAGTAAGATGTTGATATAGGACTAAACAGATATTAGTAAAGATAAAACATATTATTTAGTCCTTAAACACTGCACATAAATATTTGTGCTTAATCTATAAAATATTTTATTATTCATATATAAACTGAGTGTAAGTATTTCAACAATAGTGGTTGCAATGGGGTTTCTTGGTCCCGGGAAGTCAGAGGCCGAAACCCACAGACCTGCCACGCCAGACCCATTAGCCACCTGCTGCTGCTGCTGCTCAGGCCCCAGAAATGACTTAGATGCTTATATTAACTTTATGCTGTTTAGCCTATGGCTCAGGCACATTGCTAGTTAGCTCTTACATCTTGAATCAACCCATTTCTATTAATCTGTCTGCCAGGTGGCCCATGGCTCACCTGTGTTCCTTACATGTTGCTACTTGGGCGGTGTGCTCGGATTGCCTGGTCTGCCTGACTCCACCCTGCTTCTCCTACCTATGCTCTCATTTCTCCTCCTACTTCTTCTATGCCTGCCATGGCCCAAAACAGCTCCTTTATTTAAAGATTGATATTCACAGCATACATAAAGGCATTCCCACATCACTTCCCCCTTTCTGTCTAATCAAAAAGGAAGGTTTCAATTTTAACATAGCAAAATTACATGTAACAAAAGAGCCATCAAGCAGGAATTACAGTTATAATATCTAGTCTATTTGTATTTAGCAAAATTAAAGAAAATACTCATATCATCTACCATATCTTCATGAATCTAAAGTTTCATATCCAATATACCTTTCAAATGACTAAGAAAAACTGTACCATAACTATCTAATCTTCAACTACATCAAAGACCACAGAAGGATATATTTACCCAAGTAAACTGGAAGTCCAAGCATCTTCCAAAATCTAGAAATTACAGAGATGACACCTATCTGCCTGGACAGTCACCCAAAGTTCCTTTATAAAGTTGTGGAATCCATCTTCAGCCTACAGGCTCGGAGTCTTTTCATTTCAGTGAAACAGGAAATCTTTTCTATTTTGGTACAGTTCATCAATCACTTCTTCACAAGTCCTGAAGAATGTCTGACAGTTTTCTCTGCAAAGCAGGAACCTAAAGGACCATTTCAGCTTGTTCTGCCAAAGTTCAGTGGTCACCTTTCTATGGAACCTTCATGTCCGCTTTTAACAGCATACTGTCAAGCAATTAATATAAGAACAGGTTCGTGTCCATTGGCTAACCAAAGCCACAAAGAAACTAATCTCCTTATGGAGTTTCTTCAATGCCCATTTTTCTCTTGAAGTAAGTTGGTGCTACCAGGAGCAGATCTGTCTCACTGTCCAGAAAAGTCTAAGTTCTTAGAACATTTTAAATGCCATATTCTGTAGGTCTTAGAAGTACTTGAAGATTACCTACCTAATTGAAATATATCTTTGTATACCTAAAACTCTTAACTAACCTAAATATAAGTTTGATTATCAAAGGTGACTATTAACCTTCATTTCTTAATTACACATTATAATTTTAAATCAGTTACATGAACATCATACCTTAAACAAGAATAGAAAAATACATACAGCATAACAAAATTGACCTTAAATTTGTATCCATAAACCAAAATCCATACCAATGTAAAACATTTTGAGATTAACAGCTGATTTCTTGATCTTAGTAAATTCAATAATCTAACCTTTTAAAAAAATTATTTATATACCATATCCACCTTTTCATCTTAGAAAAAGATTGACTATGAACATTAACCATTTATAATGAAAACAAACATTTAGAAACAGTATTTGGGGAATTTGGGTGTAGTTTTCTATTTCTACTTCCTGCTGATTAAGGGGCATTGAAAATCTCATGGGTTGTTGAGACTGGATCATAATCTGCAGTCTTGAAGCTGATAAAGCCATCTCTTCCCATCAGAGGTTTTTTCAGGAGGTCTTGGTTGATGAAATCATATTTGCCTGGAAGCAATCCACAGGTTCTAATCTTCTATGGAAACAAAAGCAGAATAGTATTTTGTTTCTAATATTTACTATACTAACTTTTCAACCCCATCCTCCTGTGCTACTTGTAAAGATGATAAAAATTTCAGAAAAAATTTAGTGCAGTATGGGCTTTCAGATTAGAATGCTATCTTACCGATGTCTGAAGACAAAATTTTATTTATCTTACCACAAATTAAGCAACAAATAATTATATCTCATGACTAATGATAGATAATTTTAAATTAAATTAAAATAATTATATCTATCTAGGGATTTTTGAGTATTGCAGATTCTTTCTTCCTCATGCATCCTTCTATGTACAGTCAAATATCAACATGGGTTGACTTATTTTCACTAATCCAGCTTCTCCAAGCAATTCTCCCACACATGTCTCCAAGAAATCAATCTGGATATTTGAGCATATGGATATTTCCTTCTTTTGGACCTAATCACACTCTCTAATTCATTGTATCATGACATTTCTTGTAAACTTTGCTTCAAATTTTGCTGTTTTGGTTCTTGTATTGTTGTTCTTACTCAGGAGGAAGAGACCAAAGGACAGCAAGCAAATTACACAAAATTTTACATTATGAAATCTACTTGAAAAGGTAAATCAATACTCAAATTATTATCTTATTGAAAGAACAAATATAGACCTTCATATCATCATTCTAGGATTTAGAAAACACAGTGAAGGTCTAATTCCTTGATCATTTTTTATTTTACATTAACATTTATCTAACTTTCAATTGATTTTATTTTCTTTTCAATTTGTGTATTTTGCTGCATAATATTTTGTTTAATTTATATTTTATTTTTGTTTTAGATACTTTGAAAATTTAATGTTAATTTTAACTTTAGAATTTTAATGTCATAATTTAGTTAATGTTTATGTTATTTTATAACTTTGCTAGAGGTTTGTTTAAAGCTTCAAAAGACAAGTCAGGTTATAGCATTTTTTTTAGTGCCATTTGCCCATCATAATGAAGTTTTCTTCTATTGCTAACAGACCATCTAAAGAAAAATTCTTTTGAGTTTAAAAAATAACAAAGACTCAAATAAATATAATGTTTTTTCTGTAGTTGTTATAAATTTGAGTTGGTGTCAATTATTCTATCAGAGGAACAATAGATGTCAATTGAAGTTCAAGGTGTCAGTCTATCAGGAGAAACCTCTCTGATAGGTACATTTTAGACAGAAAAGTCCTTAAGACCACAGACCTTAAAATGTATTTTGTTTCTGCTCTGCCTTTATGTGTTTGCTGCTTTTGTCTTTCTCTTTTACTGACATGTTGTGTATTAGTGTGGGAAGATCTTAAATGATTATAATATAGTATGCTTATATTATGGAAACATCTCATTATACTGGGCATTTTAACCTGTGGAAGACTACAAAGATAATTTACTAAGCTCTATTGTTTAAATGATGATGATGATGATGATGATGATAATAATAATGTTAGCTTAAATAAATTTGATGATTAAATATATAAACAATAAACTGTAACACAACTACAACTCATGAGTTTCTATTGAGGAACCCTAGAGACAATGGCTATGGAAAAGAGCAGTTAGCCTAGCTCAAATAATTTTTTTTAACATTAATGTTGGGAGTTGTATTCATAAGATTCTGAATGAATCACATTTGAAATAAAGCTTTTAGTATAACTTAAAGTTACACTAAGATATTTTAGTCAAATACCTTTGATGTGTAAGGCCCAAGAACATAATATTAACTTTTAGAAAGACACATAGAATTAATTTGGAACTCTTTAAGGTCAGGGACCAAAAACAAAGCTGCCAAATTTACTACTAGCTGATGCACTTTTCTTGCTAGTATTGGTTCTTGACCAAAAGTAATGATTAATTTCTTGTACTAATTTTTTCCCTCAATATCTTGATATAAGAAACTGTTGATGAGTGTGTATGTGAGCCAAAGATTTAAAGTAGAGTTATTTAATTCTTTTTCATATATGAAATTTTGCCTTTGTGATTCTTTAAGATTCCGTATAAGACTGCTTTTCATGAAAAGTAATAAAGTAATTGTCTTTCTTTTGTAACTACAAAACTGCAACAATATAAGACATGAAAGGGGAAACTGTCTTGCTTACCTACACATTTAATCTATAACAAGTTGCTTCTGTATGAATGTATATGGGTTCTTGAGATAAGTTATTTTTAACCTGTACTAATTAAAATGTTTAATCATGTAAGAGTTGTGGGAAACAATCTGGTTTTTATTGTTTGGTCTGCATTGTAATTATTCACTTGAAAAATGGAATATAAACTTATTGTAATTCCTATATTGCCTGAATGATTTTTCTGGAGTATATAAGCTGTAAGGGAAAGAATAGATATAGAGTTAGAAGAGTTAAAATGGACCATAAAGAAAACATCAAGAATGACAGAGTTGAAATGAGTTAGAAAGAAAACATCAGGAATGATCAATTTAGGGGGAAAATATAAAGAATAAGAAAGTTAGAAGAAGCTAGAAGAGAAAAATCAAAAATAAAGATAAAGTTAGAAGAAAACATCTAAAATGAAAGAAGGAAATCACCATAAAAATAAAGAATAGAGAATGCAACATAAAAATAAATAAAGAGCTAAAAAAATGATCAAGAGATTTTGTCTTTTTTCCTAACCCCCTCAGATAGAAAAGTCTAGTACATGCCAACACTATATATTCCTTTCAAATACTGAGTTGTTATAAGGCTGTCACCACAGGTAGTGATGGATTAGGTTTGACAGATAGATCTCAAGTGTAAAAATCAAAAGGTACTCAATACACACTTTTCAATTGTTCACCATTGATTACTAATACTTATAAATATTTATTCCATCTATCTGTTTTTATATTTCTTTTTTTCTATGACTCATCCTTTTAACTAACTTATTGCCTATTGAAAATAATGGCTGTATTTATGGAGTATAGTTCTCTTTATATACAACCATTCTTTTGTATTATTATTTTCAAAGTCATGTCAATCACTTTAAGAGTTACATTTTCATTCAACTAGCAAGTATAATCATTTCATAACCCTTCCTCTGTGATATATGTAACTACTATGTGTTCTTGTGTAATTCTAGTCCAAGGATAAAAGCCTAATCTAGCTTCCTAAGACATAAGAAATTATTTGGTGTATGTCTTAATTTAAGGATAAGAGATGATATCTTTATCAGGATAGCTGGAAATAAAAAAAAATATTCTTTATTGTTGAATATAATTTTTTAAGTTACATTTGTTTATGCTGTGAAATATTTATTTTAGTGATGCAAATATATATTCATTTCTTTTATGTTGATTTATTTAACTCTGTGGAGCTGTGTTACTCTGCCTATCTAAAACACCTGACAGTATAATAAAGAGGTGAATGGCCAATAGCAAGGCAGGAAAAAAATGATAGGTGGAACTGAAAACCAGAGAGAATAAATAGGAGAGACCTGGGTGAGGAGGAAACAAGGGACAACAACAACAAAAATATTGATGTGGGAATGCCTTTCTGTATGCTGTGAATATCAATCTTTAAATAAAGGAGCTGTTTTGACCCTTGGTGAACAACATAGCCATAGGCAGGAGCACATAGGTATGAGAAGGAGGGCAGAGTCAGAGACAGATCAAGGCAGACACCCAAAGAAGAAACATGTAAGGAACACAGGTGAGCCATGGACCACATGGCAGACAGAGTAATGGAAATGGGTTGAGTTAAGTGAAGAATCCAGCTAGCAATGTGCCTAAGACATTGGCCAAATGGCATGAAATTAATATAGTTTCTGTGTGATTCATTGGGACATTGGGATTGCTGGTAGAGATAAGTGGCTTGGGCAGGTCCGAGCTGTGGAGCTATCTGGGTCAGAAACATATTGTAACAAGAAGTGGCCAGCCAGCCAGGCATACAATAAGACAGTAATTAGAAAGAAAGGAAATATGGCAATAAAGAAAGGTAGCATCCAAGAGGCAAAAGGTATATGGGATAATTTAAGAAGGCTGTCAAGAAACTAGCTCAGCTAAGGCTAGTCATTCATATGCAAAGAAAAAAGTTTCAGTGTGTGATTATTTGGGCATCTGGCTGAATCTGTCTCTGACATTGTCTTCCTTCTCATCTGTAGTTTTATTTATATATACGTGCTACTGATTGATTGTTATATGGTATTATATATTGAGGAGATAAATAATCAAGTAACTTATAGTTATATAAATACATTAATCCCATGTGCTAATTCATGTCTTTAGGGGATTTATTTAATTTTCATAAAAAGCAACCAAGACTATTAAAGTAATCCCAAAGATTTACAGAAAGACTCAGTGTACTCATTGTTTGTCAGTATAGCTAGACTAGCAGATCTACAAGTACTTCAAATAAAAATTATTCTTCTGTAAATTTCACTATGCTACATATGAAGAAGTGTTTTCTTCTCTAAAATATTCATTACATTTCATTCTCAGACATGAGTAAAATGTAGTAGTAAATGAATCTGTTGTGAACTAATTGAATCACTCCTGTCTCATGATCTCTTATCCAGATTATGTTTTATAGCATTAATGGCAATGTTCTGAATGAATCAGCATCATGAAAAAGCTTGGTTGAAGAAATTCTTTGATCAAGTAGTGCTTGCATAATATCATGGTGCTCTAGATATTTCTATTAGGTAATAAGGAGATAAATTGACTAAAATGATGTGAATTTCATTAGGAATGTATTGCAGAAATAGTCACTTGCAATATATCACATAATGGATTAATATTTATTGAGAGGTATATGAATACTCACAATATAAATGGAACCTTAAGATGATTATTGGAAAAGGGGACTGTTCCACACCTGAACCCTGATCTTCTCCCTGAGAGCACAACAAAACAGGGACAGAAGTCGGTGTTCCCTGGGTTCCCATCTATTCTGGCCATGCCCTTCAGGGGTCCTTATTCTCTTGTGCTACTAGGGGTCCATAAATAACACCTGAATCCCACTACATCTCCAAAATTCATCTAAGAACATTCTAAACTAAGTATGAATGTATCATGCAAAGTATCAACAGCATCCTAAGTATATATAATTATACAAAATATCTAAACACAGGTATACAAAAATATCTTATGTATATATTGTGATGAATATAATTAAACAGAGGTAGAAATTGCATAGTGAAAATGACAATAATATTCTTAATATGTATTAATGTGCAAAATATTTTAAACAGAGGAAAAACATGCAAAATATGGCAATTCAAATCAAATTATGTATCAATGTACAGATTACCTTAGACACATAAAACAATTTCAGATTTAAATTTGTTTCAATATATAAATTATCTCAAACAAGCATAAAAAACAATTTCACATTTGTATCAATATACAAGTATATATACCAGTGAAAATTTTCTTTAGTGTGTGTTTGGATAAAAAGGATTCTTCAATCAATATTATTGTTCTACCCTCAACTTTAATTTAACTTATAACTACCCTATCAGAGTGATAATTATAAATAATCCCCAAAGGACAAAACATATCGAGTGAGGGCTGTCATTTTTTATAAGGTTACCTCCTGTTGACTTGTGGGTGGAAGCATCTCTGTAGGATCCTGTACAAATTAAAAAAAGTGATTAGATCCTAATGGACTGTCTATAAACATCTATAACCATTCTAAGAGTACTGGGTAAGTCCATTTGGGACTCTTGCTAAAGATGTGACATGAAGGATAATCATGTAATTCTATCTTGCAACAATCCTGAATATTTCCTATTTCAAAATCAATCATTGAGTGGTATACACCAGGGTTTTTTTTTTTCTGGATGCTTTGGAGAATCCTGGTAGAAGAAATTGTTTTCTGTGAAAAACCTAAACATCATTAATGTCAAATGAAGAATTTACATCTTCAGGAGAAAATTGTATGCAAAGAGGTTTTAAGATTAAGAAAGAATATATATAAAGAAAAAAATAGGGCTAGAGATAAAATCGCAATAATATTGGATCCTACACATTCTGGCTGTCTTCTGTCCCACAACAGGCAGATTTTCTGATATGAAACAAAATCTCTTAAATTTCCAATGACCAATATGCTTGAGTTTAGAGAAGAAGGAAGCCACTTACTCCTACTTCAAAGCCAGCTTTATTTATAATCAAATCAAGACCACATTTTTGAGAGAGATATAGGGAAGTGAGAATTGAGAGCTTACCCTGTAGTACATACTGGAACCATTTGACCTTATATATATTCTTTGCTTATAATCTTTTCATAATTTATCTGCTTTCTCCTTTATGCATTTGAGTGTCCAGCATCCTTTCAATTTCTTGAAGATGATTGTATCTATTCTTCTGTAAAGACAAAAATGAGACCCTGACCCAGCCTTGTTAAGTGAGTTTTCCTTACCATGTATCCAATTGTCATATCAGTGAATGAGCCATTACTCCTCCTCTTCAGAAGGGGTCTCCTTTTGGAATCAGATCTTTATCTCCTTTTTAATTAGGATCCTTATTAACTTTGTTGGTACCCATATTTTTTTCTTCTGTGGAAATAAAAACAAAACACTTTTCCCTCCAAAGCACATATCCTGACTTCCATTCTGGAGTCAGCACAACCTTAAAGTAGATAAGATAGTTTATCTCAGAAGTTTTTTAAAAAAAAATTTATTTATTTATTTTATTTCCTATTCGCCAATGTCTCTTGCTCTCGGCTGTTGTTCCTTTCTCATAAGCATTAAGAAAATTCAAGGTTAGGAAAGCATTATGCAATCTCTCCCTGTGTTTTCCATTTCTCTTTTCTGCTTATGAAACATCACTTTTGAGGTGTGATGATACCTTTCCACAACTGCTTGTCCTGTAGGATTATACAGTATCCATGTAATGAGCTTTTTTATTATAAAATTCAAAAATCTGCTTCATTTTCTGGGAAACATATGCTGAAGCATTGTCAGTCTTAATTTGAACAGGAATCCCCATAGTGGCCATGACTTCCAAAAGATATGTAATTTAATTATAGCATCAGCCTTTTCAGATCTCACAGCAGTTGTCCATTGCATTCCCGAGTAAGTGTCAGTGGTATGGTGTACATATTTCACCGTTCCAAATGCTGCAAAGTGAATCACATCCATCTGCTAGATTTCATTAATATGCATACCTTTAGGATTGCTTCTGACAAGGAAATATGGTTAGCTTTAGAAGGAGCAAATAAGAAAATTCTGTAGAATTTCCTTGGCCTGATGCCAAGTGATAGAAAAACTCCTTTTGAATCTTTTGCTATTACTATTATATCTCTTACGAATTTCTGAGACCTCCAGCATGTTTCCTATTAATAATCACTCAAACTCATCATTGCTTTGTGCTAGAGGACTGAACAGACCCTTTTGGGGGATCTTTATATATATATATATATATATATATATATATATAGATAGATAGATAGATAGATAGATAGATAGATATATAAAGATATATATAATATAAAGATATATATAATGAATTCCATTTATAAGGAGATCCTGTAGTTGTATGAACAATGAGGTTAACTTTGTATCATAAGGAATGAAATCAGCAGTTTCAATATGTAAAATAACTCTTTCTACATACTGAGAGTCAGTTACTATGTTAAGAGGTTCTCTAAAGTCCATTGATACAATTAATAAGAGCGTATAGTTCTGACTTCTGAACATTAGTATGTGGGCTTTGAGCCACTTTACTTAAATTTCCCAATTTGTAACCAGCTTTTCCTGATTTATTTACATCATTATAAAATATACGATCTTCAGAAATAGATTTATCCCATAACACACAAGAGGGGATCCAGTTAGTTTCCTTTATAAACTGAATTATTTTGCTTTGGGGATATTTGTTATTAATCTCTCCCTCAAAAATTACTAGGTGCTTTTTCCGAGGATTACTGTCTGGCAATAATTGATCAATTTCTCCATTAGTTAAAGGTACAATGATTTCTGCAGGGTCTTTTCCTGTCAACTGATGAAGTCTTAGTTTTCTTAAAAATTAAAATCAGAAATTTTTTTCCACATTTGTTTTCAACATTTTACTCAACCTATGTGACATAGATATCCATTCTAGTGTAAAATTTTCTGTTTGCATCATAATTTCTGTAGGAGAATGCTTAGAGGGTAAAACAACCAGACTGCAATTGAGTTCTGGATCCACAAGATTTAAGTATGCTTCTTGCAATTTCTTTTCTACTAAAGCTAATTCTCTCTTAGCTTCAACAGAAAATTCTCTGGGCCTACTTAAGTTCTCATCACCATCCTTGATTTTGAATAAATTAACTAGTTCATGGTTGTGTTTTGTTTTTTTAAATATCAAAAATGGGTTGTATATGAGAAATATCTCCTAGCAGTTTTTGGAAATTGTTAAGGGTCCTTAAACTATCTCTCTTAAGTTGCATCTATTGGGGTCTAGTTTTCTATAGGCCTATTTTATACCTTAAATAATTAATAGCACCTCCTCTTGCATTTTAGGGGGCAATTTGTAGTACCCAATCAGGAAAAAATTTCTTTATTTCTTAAAACATTCTTTTTAAAGTATCTATGTTTGGGTCTGTCAACAAGATATCATCCATGTAATGGTAAATGATAGATTGTGGGGATTGTTTGCATATCACTTCTAATGGCTCTTGTGCAAAAATATCAGCATAATGTGTGACTATTCAACATTCTTTGAATTATTAAATATGAGTACTGTAAAGAAAAAATATTTCCTTTCCCTGTTCTTACAGAAGTATGCTAAAGAAACAATCCTTCAAATCAATGACTATAATAGGATATCCCTTAAGTAACAACAAAGGCAAAGGAATACTAGATTTTAAGGGTCCCATTGGTTGAATTACCTTATTTATTGCTCTTAGATCTGTCACCATTCTCCATTTTCCAGATTTATTTTTAACACCAATTACAGCAGAATTCCATGAGCTGGTTGATTCTTCAATATGCTCAGCGTGTAACTACTCCTATATGAGCCAATATAAAGGCTGCCATTTCTCCTTCAGTAAGGGTCATTGCTGAACCCAAACAGACTTTTTCTGGCATAAATGTCAAAGACAGCACTCTGAGGGTCTTTATAGTTCTCAGCAGCTATTGAGCTATATTTCTTTACAACCTGAATCACTGGTGACTGTAGTATTAGGGTTTCTTGGTCTCGGGAGGCCAGAGGTCCGGACCCTGCCACGCCAGACCCCTCAGCCGCCCAGCTGCTCACCGTTCAGACACCCCAGAAATGACTCAGATGCTTATATTAACTTTATGCTGTTTGGCCTATGGCTCAGGCACTTTGCTAGCTAGCTCTTACATCTTAATCAACCCATTTCTATTAATCTGTCTGCCACATGGCCCGTGGCTCACCTGTGTTCCTACATGTTTCTTCTTGGGCAGCTTGCTGGATCTGCCTCTGACTCCGCCCTTCCTTTCCTACCTATTCTGATTCCTCCTCCTACTTCTTCTATGGTGCCTGTCATGGCCCAAAACAGCTCCTTTATTTAAAGATTGAAATTCACAGCATACAATAAGGCATTCCCACATCAGGTGACTTTTTTCCAGTACCTTAAAATATTGTTGTCAGAAATATAATTGAAGTTCTGTTTAATATCTATACAAATACATTCTATTTGAATTTTCAGTTTTGGTCTTTATTCATTTACAGAAGTTTTCAAGAATTTTTTTTATTTCTTGGAAATTTCAGTTCCTCACTTAAAGTTGTTCTGTTATCCAAAGCTGTATGTTCCTATAAATTAGGCATTGGATTTTCTACTCATCCAGTGTAGGCTTTTCCTCCACTCTGACTAGATATGATTTAAACTTCTTTGTTTTTTTGAGATCTGATTTTTGGGGGCCTTCCATTAGATAGTAAGCATTGCCTTTGTTGTAGAAATACAATTATTAGTTCAATGTTGGCATTTGCTACATCTTTTGCTTAAACCAGCATGTAGAGATCCTCTGTTTGAATCATTCATATGAGGGACATTATTTCCAGAAATTCCTTGCATACAATTTCTTTTTATATGGCCTTGTTTACCAAAATTAAAGCAATGAATACCTTGATTCCTTACCCTAATATTGGTAATGGCTTAGCCTACCCAATTCTCTTCATTGCTGTGGAGAGAATCAGCATTTATTGCATCTTGAATCTTTTCCTATATGGGTAGAGATCTGGTCTTTAGTGGCATAAGCATTCTCCTACATAACATATTAGCATTGCCAAAAGCCAAAGAAAGTATCAGTTGCTTTCTAACTTCTGGATCTGACACTGCTCTATGTACAGCTGTGGTCAGTCTCTGTAATCAGTCAGAACTGACTCTTTTAAACATTGCCTGACTTTAGTATATAGCTCAATTTTCTGTTCTGTTTCTAATATCTATCCCCAAGCATTCAATACAACAGTATGACATCATAAGTAATGTATGTTCATCATAAGTTGTCTGAACTTCCACATCAACAAATGAACCTTGACCATGGATTTGGTCCTGAGAAATGCCAAAACTCAAACTTTTTCCTGAAGCTCTGTGGCCATAGCCTCTTCTCTAAGCCATTTTCTCCATTGTAAATGTTAGCTATAGTCCAATATAGCAACCGTTAACTGCATCCTATTATTAGGAATTATTCTATTTTTGTGGACCATGCATTTAAAATTTGTTTTTACATGAGTAGAATGGATTCTATGTAGTAACATGGCTTCCTTGATGTCCTTTATATCTCTCATATGAAATGACTCATAATTGTACTCCATGAACTCTGGAACTTAGGTACATATATTCTTTTTATATATTGTAACTTGGAATATTAATTGGAAAAAGGAAGTATCCTTTTAATACCCACTACTTTAGGCAGAACCTCTGCATCACTATAATATTTCATTAAAGATTGCCCTAAATTATTTTGGGTTGGCAGTGCCTTAATATCCTTCTCCATTATTGCAATATGCTCCTTCCATTCTTGAAGCTAGAGACTATCATTTTTATGAGTGTCCGAGTTTCTTAAATAGCCAATCATTCTAATGATATCATAGAATCAACAATTTTTCTAATCTCATCATTAACATATGACTCCAGGTAATTAATAATTTTCTTATTCTAATCATTAACATAAAGTCTACACTTCTGGTGTATGGTCTTAATATTTATGTCCATTGAGGAAGATTTATCTAAGTTTATTGTAATCAATTTCCAAAAAAAATACTTTGCCTGCCAATTTATCAGTTGTCATTTCTATATTTCACACCTTAGATAGTAATTGCTCATTCAAATAACCTATCAGTTTTTCATTTCTAGACCTCAAATCTTCCACCATGCCAACTATTGTCTCATAGTTAGAATGAGTATCACGTCTTTTGTTGAAATATAAAATATAGAAGCAAGCCAAAAAATAATAATACTGAGAGAGTAAAGCCCTAAAACATATAATCATGCAAGAAATCCTCTATCACAACAGCAAAATAGTTTAACCATTCTTGAGAAGTGGTATTTTTCTGTCATTGGGGGGCAAAGTGTTATAAATTCAATGACTTCAGACCAGGTGTAATAGCCAAATTTGGCCGATGGGTATCACCATCTTGTGCTCAAAGTGATCATCAATGTGGAGGTCCTTCTTGCTTTCTGTGAAAATAACCTTAAAGGAGACAATTTCTCACACAATCAGAACAATATACTATGACTCCACATTAAAGGACAGTGGTATCAACCATTTCTCCTTGGTGATAGACAAACAGGGAAACATGGCTGGGAACATGAGCTGGCAGCCAACAAATCATACTAAATTACCTTACAAGAGGCAATATCTCACAAAATCAGAAAAATGTACTAGAACCCCCGTTAAAAGGAACTGATATCAGCCTTTTAACAGAAGGAGCCACAGAGGTGGGTGGGTGTAACCACCAGATGCATGGCTGGAGCATGGTGTGTGATGCATAGGCAAGGTTTGGTGGCAGGACTGGAGCAGCCACTGAGGAACTGGGGCAGGCTCAAAGTGGAACTGCCAACCTGCAAAACTGTAGAAGCTGTGGAGTTCCTGCTTCCATGGTTTTAAACACAAGCCCAAGCTGGATCCATATAAACTATGGCTTTACCTAGCCCTACCTGGCCCAGGGCTAGCTTGTGGAACTAAACTCAAATTGCCACCAGATATTGCAGAATTATTCACTTACAATAGATCATATAAATGATTAATATTTATTGAGGGGTATATAAACCCTCATGATACAAATTTAACTTTAAGATGATTCTTTGAGAGGGGATCTGTCCCACACTGGGCTGCTGATCTGCTCCCCAAGAGTGTAGGAACAAAACAGAGACAGAAGTCCATTCCAGTCTATTTTGGCCATGGCCCATAGGGGTCCTGATTCTCAGGAGCTACTGAGCCTCCTTAAATAAAACCTGAATCCCACTATAAGACTGAATCCTTGATGCCTTGAAGCATACTTGTATTATCCCTATATGATCCCTTGGTTTGTTTTCAAAGGAAAGTTTAGCATCTACTGATTCTGGTTCAAATCAGAAATTCAGAGCAATTAAGCAAACAGATGATAAAAGATAAAATGTTTCTTTATTCATTAAAAAAAGAAAAAAAACAGAAAAACCTAAACACCTAAAATAGTTCAAAAAGTAAAAAAAAAAAATATGCTGTGCATATGTAAGGAACTGGTATTAATCCCTGTATTATAGAGATAACTTCTTTCTTTCAATATAACTATAAGAACACTGAAACCTTAGACCACAAGGAAATGCACATTTCTCCAGGAATCTCATGCTTTGGAGAAGTAAATGACCCAAGCTAGAGGGCAAATTTGTATCTAAAATGTTTTCTAAATCATCTTATGAAATGAGACTGAAACCAAGAAAATGTTTGGTCAGGTTTGAAAAGGACAATTTGACTTGGATTGCCCAGATTTATAACTTGGCTCTCAAAATATTAATCTTAATCCAGTGATCAGAAGATGGGTTGGGAGTGGGCTATTTGCAAAATTTTTGTCACTGTTCTAAGTGTGGTAATACTGAATAAATAAAACTCCCTTTGCTGATTTCCAATTTAAGGTCTTTTCTTTTTTTAAAAAAAATAGGTTTTAAGCTCAAGTTTTATAAAAGATATGACAAAATTTATGTATCCCACTAACAGAACTCACCTAAACTTAGTTTAATGTTTAATTTCTATAAAAGACAAATATAGTCTTTTACTCAGTTCTTAGGTGAATTAAGAGTATAAAACCATATAGCAATATTTTAATTATAATGACACACTAGAACTAGAAATATGATATCAATGGTGTTTTCAAAAAATTGTTCTTATCTATTTAGATCTTTATTATCTGACTAGACTTGCTTTTAGATCTGACGAAGACAAATGTTGGTAAGTAGTGAACATATATGCTGATAGTTCCTTTAGTCATTTCTGACTAAAAAAACCTGCTAAAGGTACCATTTACTCCATTTAAATGTTTTAGCATGCCTTCTCTTGCCTTTTATTGCTATATGTAGTTTTTCTCTGAGGTAATTTGATTGTGTCAATCAAACTTTACCTGTCATAGAAATATGCCAAATTTCAGTTTGTTATCTTTTCAATTTTGACATTTGTACTCATCAAATGCAGTCTTCTTAAATGTCTGCTATCTATCTATTATGTAGTATTATTCATGATTTAGTATGGCTTAAAGGGGATTGCTTCCCATATACAAAGAATATCTTTATATCCTTCCCAGCAGCATTATACATTTCTTCTATTGCTATCAAAAGTTTGCAATAACAACAGGAAATCATCTTCAGCATTTTCTGTGTTTTCTTTGATGATATTCCAGTGGCTCTATCTGATAGCTTCTAGCTGACTTGCATATCTCTTTTGTCTGTAGATCAATTTATTCCTATATAAAATGAACAAAATTAAATCACAGCAAAACATTGTGCTGTTACTATACTATTATTACTAACTAACATTAATAGTTATATTCAATCAAATATTTGTGCCACATACAGTTTCAGACTCTCTCTCTTTATATATATGCATGTATGTGCATGTGTGTGTATTTATATATATGCATATCAATAGATATTAACAATTTTATAAATAAGAATTGAATTTTAAGTATTTATCTACCAGACTAACGGCTTAATGAATATAAATTCCTCTGGAGTCTCTAACGATATAGAGGCTGAGCCTTCCGTATTTCTCTTCCCATTTTTGATTCCTTGCTTAGATGGCTATTAAATTAGACAATTACTAATTTTGTGCTTAATCAAACAAATAACTTCTAGAATATTTATACTATGTCAACCTATTTGCTTGTTTGTTTTAATTTTACCAGATTCAGTGATATGATACTTCTCATAAATTCAACTAGAAGCTACAATATACTGTCACACCAAAGGGGTAACTTCAATTGTATGGTATTTTCTTCCTTATCATTTGTTTTACCTTTCAGATAACCTTTCAAATTTTACATCCTTTACATTTTCTAGAGTATTCACTGTAACTTTTACTGTTTCTGTGTTTTTAATCTCATTATTGTACTCAACTCTGTACAATTGGATGTACCAAAATAAGTTTTACTTTATCATGTCTAATAATTAAGTTCTGCCTAAAATTCAGTGCTTCCATACACCTGTAAATCTCAGAGAATTCAGTATGTTCTAGATTTCTTTATGTTCATGATCAACAAATATTATTATTCCAAAATGAAAGATGCTTCTTTCTTTTTATATTGCTATGACCTTTATTTCAGTGCAAGGGAAGGCTCTGTTTTTTCTTCCATAATTTGACATGCTATTTTCATTTTCCTATGTTATAATATATATAGGCGAATTGGGCACAACTTATCAGGAATACAGATTTAAATACTAAAAGTAATTAAATCAAAAGATTTAGCAAGGGAAATGAGATATTTACAGATCAATTGAAAACGTTGAAACTAAGATAACTAGGGAAGTTTATAGTATTATATTTTTGGTTCTATTTTTCAGAAATTGTGAATTTGGTACTTCATTCTAATTGCTTCTTGTCCTTTGGTTCACACATCAGAAGGTGCTGACCAGGAAAAATGACTACCTGAAAATACAGCCATTATCCACTGTTGTGTGACAGACTTTCCTTGGAGCAAGACAACATGCAAACTTCTACCTTCCACAGGTGACAGTATAGATAACACCAAATGCCCAATTTGAAGAACCACTTGGCAATCTTGGGGTTACTTTCAGGAACAGAAATAACTCAAAGACAGCTGAATCATCAAAACCCACCTTGGTATGTGACAACACACAAAAAGTAAGGACCCTGGATCACACTGTTTAGTAAGCATAAAGTCCAGCAAGTTGGAGAATATTCTTTACAGGCTGTTCAGTTTGTCGGAATTATATCTAGGGAGTTCAGCTGGTGGTAGATTCTGATCTCCAATACTTTGAGCTGCTAAGATGTTTTCTGCTTCTTTATTAATTGAATTGTCTGCTCAAATCCATCAGAAACAGTTAGTGTTTATATAATCTTGTGGGGGGGGCAGGGTCTTCTGAATCCAGTTTCAGGAACTCCTCAAAACTTTTTGACTCATTTACTTCCCTAAGGGAGTTTGCCTATAGGATAGTGTTTTATTTCCACCTAGAACATCTTCATAATTTACCTCTCTGTAAATACTTTGTCTTAAATGATTCTATAATTTCAATTTCTTCTAAGATTTAAGGTTTTGTCCTGTACAAAACTGCTATAAAACATAGCCAGCTAGTATTGAGTTAAAATGAACTTGAATAAATGCATAGAGATATCAAATATCAAATCTAGGAAGAACTAAATAATTGGCTGACTCTTACACTAAAGTAAGAGACAGGATGCCTTGTATATTTACTCTGCCTTTTAAGTGTCAAGATATGGTATCCATTGTGTTGGGAGCCGCTGGCCCCAGCTCCTCAAGGTGGCACCAATATCCGGTGCTGGCCAACCCGCCTGAGTCAGTAAAGAGCGCATGCGTTTGGTACTCTCGCGAGATTGGTCTCTCCGCCTCTCCCGTGGCGTCATGTGGGATAATGAGCTGCAGCCTATAGAAAGGTGACACGTCCAAGGCAGAGGCCTTTGGTCTGTATAAAGGTTGGGCTTCCTACCTCGTGCTCTCTCCTCTCCATTTTTCGTAAGCTAGTGCTCTCCCTCATGGAGCATTAAAGCTTTGCTGCAGAAGGATCCTACATGTGTCGTGCCTTTTCTTGCGGGCGAGAAGTGGGCGCGGGACAACTGGTGCTGAAACCCGGGAACTGAACACCATTTGCACCGTCGGAGAGCCCTCGGAGACGAGGTGGATTCAGAACTGCAGGTAGGCTGCTCGGAGAGATATGTCTGAACTGGACTTTGGTTTGGGGCTTTTGCCACCCTGGAAAGGATTTTTTGAGGCCTTGGTGCTTGTCTTAGCAGTGTTGTTGTTCGTGGTTGCCTTTTGCTTCCACCGGTCCATGGGATCCTCCCAGTCTATTGTAACAGCACTAGACTCCCTGCTTAAGCAGTGTGATATTAAGATGGCACAGTGTACCATAGAGAACTTTGTAGAAGATAAGGCCTGTAAAGATCTGATAGCTAAAAGGCGAGGTGTGATAGAAAAGGTTCAGGGCAGCATGTCAGAGCGCCATGTGAGGGTAGGCACGCGCCATAAAGTAACAATACTCAATAAGGAAAAAGGACCCCCCGGAGATATGGGGGAGTTAAGAAACCAGAAACTACTCAATAAGGAAAAAGGACCCCCCGGTACGATAAAAAATATGGGGGAGCTGGGGAACCAGAAACTAAAGCCTGGTCCCCCCACTTTGTACCCTGTATGGGAACTTAAAAATTTAAATTTAAAGTTTGGCTCCTCGTGGTATGAGGAAAGACAGGGCCTGGGGCGGTTGGGGCAAGGACGAACCATGCCCAAGATTCCTAAACAAAGACAGGGCCTGAGTTTTTTTGTGATTAAAAAGAAATCCGGAAGATGGCGTCTGTTACATGACTTAAGAGCTATTAATGTACAGATGCATCTTTTTGGGCTGGTTCAGCGGGGACTCGCCATGCTCTCTGCCTTGCCAAAAGATTGGCACATGATTATAATGAAGGTCCAATTAGCTCAGATTGATTATGATAAGCCATTTTTCCCTATGTGTTTTTAAAAAAGAATATTGCCTACTGCTGTATTATGGCAGGCAGGCCCCTTATTGTGGATTCATCTCTGGCTTTTGCACATCGAACCTTAAAATCCTATTTGTTAAAACAAAAGGGGGAATAAGGTTGCCCCCAACACCAAGAGTGTCAATTGCCCTAAAGGCCCGGATCCTATTTTAATAAGATCCCGGGGAGCTGTCTGTGTTTTTCCACAGGATGAAAAAAAATCCGGTTTGGGTCCCAGAGCGCCTCACCAGAAAGATATTACAAGAAGAAGAGCCCTCGCCTTCTCCAGTTGAAGCGTTGGATGTTACTAACATATCACACCCGGAGAGAACAGCGGTGGAGGATAATGTCCACCTTCCCTCTGCCAATGCCGGTGATGTATAATACCACTGATAAGGATTTAGGCCTAGCTTTAAAAAAAAAATAGAAGTTTGGGGTTAAAGGGAAGTTATATTACTAAAAAATTTCTCGGCAGCCTGGCAAAAAGAAACAGAGTTTGATAAAACCAAAATTGGCTCCCTTTTGCTCAGGCAGGCCAGATAAAGATTCAATTTTACCATGGACCAGTTGCCAATTCAAGAATATAGGTTGGGCCACGCCTAAAATATTTTCATTTCCTCCCAATTTGGCCATCATTTATTTAGATTGTTAGCAATGCTTCAGAAATTATAGATAAATTGAGATGCAAATTTGATAATTGCTTTTATGCCTTATGCTGAGATGCTCAGCTTTATTTCTTTGCAGTAGTGGCCCACATGCCACGATTTGTGCCCATACCAATAGAGACCCCCAATAGCTTGCAGCTATTTAGACAAAAAAGAGATTTTGGAATCTCTGCTGTTATTATAGAGATTGTTGCCACAGCTGGCATGGGGGCCTCGGTGACTGCCTCAGCTCTTACACTTTCAGAAATAGTGCAGACTGTGCAGGCGGTTAATGATTTGTCCGCCTCAATAAATGGCACAGTTGGGGTGTGAGCAAAAACTTGCTGACTTATACATAACCTCTATTCAATATAAAAATTTTACAAAGACAGCTAATCTTTCGAGAAGCCTTTCTCAATTTTATTACAGAATTGGTCGTCTGAATTTGAGCAGACCCTTCGTGACCTGCAGGTGGCGATCATTCAGGTCAATTCCACTCGGCTAGACCTGTCGCTGACCAGAGAGTTCTCTACGTGGATTTCCTCAGCCTTCCCCTACTCCAAGGAATGGGTGGGGGTGGATATGTTTGGCCTAGCCTTTTGCGGAGGACTGGTCATTCTTCTCTAGATGGTTTGCAGGCTCAGAATCCAAAGTCCGAGAGACAAAACAGTTTTGGCTCAAACCTTAATGGCTCTAGACTCAGGAGCCTCAGTAGATGTATGGCTACCTATGCTAACGCAATAGGGATATTTTGGCTCAAACAGCTCCTGCACACCTAGGACAGTCCGTCCATTACACTAGGTAGAGTGTTCGGCCCCTTTCCTGAGAGGAATGTTGAGCCAAGGGCATCGCACAGGACATAGCTATGTCCTGGGAGGTATGTTGTCCTGCATAAGGGTGCCTGCCTCAATTCCCTTCCCAACAAAAGGCAGAGGACAGGTTGGGGGCATCTCGATCTGTCGAGAGATTAGAGATGACGCCCACGCAAGTCCACAATGTTTTCTGGGGGATAACCACTGCCTCCACCCTCTTACAGGATTCCCTCATTGCTTAGAAAATAAAAAAGGGTGGGGTGTTGGGAGCCGCTGGCCCCAGCTCCTCAAGGTGGCGCCAATATCCGGTGCTGGCCAACCCGCCTGAGTCAGTAAAGAGCGCATGCATTTGGTACTCTCGCGAGATTGGTCTCTCCGCCTCTCCCGTGGCGTCATGTGGGATAATGAGCTGCAGCCTATAGAAAGGTGACACGTCCAAGGCAGAGGCCTTTGGTCTGTATAAAGGTTGGGCTTCCTACCTCGTGCTCTCTCCTCTCCATTTTTTGTAAGCTAGTGCTCTCCCTCATGGAGCATTAAAGCTTTGCTGCAGAAGGATCCTACGTGTGTCGTGCCTTTTCTTGCGGGCAAGAAGTGGGCGCGGGATACCATTGGTAGGACCTAAGCTGCATTATGAACAGTTCTGTATAGATGGAGTTAGAAATGTTGTTCCCAGGCATCAGAGCCCTAAAATTCTGGAATAAATACAGAAAATGACATGAAAATAATTCTAGGTTTTAATATCCATTGCTACCATTCTCTCTGAAACTTTATGTAGACCATGATGTGTAAGGGCATGGAATTTATTTCACAATTTTTCTCCTTCAGAATCATGCATATGTTCAAATCAATGAATATTTATGTAATAAAAGAACAATGAAATCATCTATATCTTCGATAAATTATGAAACTAAATTGTAGGGTAAAAAGTCCAAGCATACTTCTGGGTTTGAAAACTCAAAAACCCACCAATACCTGGGCTTAATATCCCACCAATCCCTGGAATTCCCTTAAAATTTCACTAATCCTCACCCTGGAAATTTCTATTCTGGAAAGCTCCACCTCCAAGAAACCCTATATAAAGTCTGCCTATTGCTCAGTTTTCTACTGCTTCTCCCCTGGGTAGAGGCAATTAACATCTTGTATCTTTCCCAATAAATATTTTGTGTGAGGTTTGTTGTTTGGTGTGATGTTATGGTATTCCTTGTTTCTCAACTGCTACACATGTATTGGGGTAAAGTTTATCTTCAGAGCTGTAATCCTTATATAAATTATCAAATAGAAATTAGTAAGAGTTCAAATTCTGTCACAAGAAAACAACTCCATTTAACAGGTTGTTGGATTATAAATCATTCTACTAAAGTAGTCACTTAAACAAATATCTGCTGTAGTGAGGTTTCTGGGTCCCAGGCAGCCAGACCCACAGACCTGCCGTGCCAGACCCCTTAGCAGCCCAGCCACCCACTGCTCAGACCCCCAGAAATGACTCAGATGTTTATATTAAGTCCGTGCTATTCGGCCTATGGCTCAGGCACATTGTTAGCTTACTCTTACATCTTAAATGAACCCATTTCTATTAATCTGTCTGCCACATGGCCTGTGGCTCATCTGTGCTCCTTACATGTTACTCTTTGTGGGGCTTGCTCTATCTGCCTCTGACTCCACCCTTCCTCTCCTACCTATTCTGATTCCTCCTCCTACTTCTTCTATGGTGCCTGTCATGGCCCAAAACAGCTCCTTTATTTAAAGATTGAGATTCACAGCATATAGAAAGGCATTCCAACATCACTTCCCCCTTTCTGTCTTATCAAAAAGGAAGGTTGCAATTTTAACATAGCAAAATTACATATAACAAAATAGCTACCAAGCAAGAATTACAGTTACAATATCTAGTCTATTTGTATTTAGCAAAATTAAAGAAAATACTCTATTATCTACCTTATCTTTATGAATCTAAAGTTTCATATCCAATATACCTTTCAAATGACTAAGAAAAACTGTACCTATATCTATCTAATCTTCAACTACATCAAAGACCACAGAAGGGTATATTTACCCAAGTAAACCAGAAGTGCAAGCAACTTCTAAAATCTAGAAAGGACAGAGATGACACCTATCGGCCTGGATAGTCACTGGAAGTTCCTTTATAAAGTTGGGGCATCCATCTTCAGCCTAAAGGCCCAGAGTCTCTTTTCATTTTTGTGAAGCAGGAAATCTGCTCTGCCCATTCTGGCACAGTTCATCAGTTGCTTCTCCTCCAGTCCTGAAGAATGTCTAACAGTTTTCTCTGCAAAGAAGAAACCTGAATGACTATCTCAGCTTGTTCTGCCAAAGTTCAGAGGTCATCTTCCTATGGAACCTGCATGTCCAGTTTAAATAGCATACTGTCAAGCAGTCAATATAAGAACAGGTTCTTGTCCAGTGGCTAATCATTTCCACAGAGAGTAGACTCCATATGGAGTTTCTTTGATGCACATTTTTTCTCTTGAAGTAAATTGGTGCTTTCAGGAGCAGATCTGCCTCACTGTCCAGAAAAGTCTAAGTTCTTAAAACATTTTAAATGCCATATTCTGTAGGTCTTAGAAGTATTTGAAGATTACCTACCTAATTGAAATATATCTTGGTATATCTAAAAATCTAACTAAGATGCATTTCTTAATTATACATTATAATTCTAAATCAGTTACATAAACATCTTATCTTAAACAAGAGTAGAAAAATACATACAGCATAAGAAAATTGACCTTAAATTTGTATCCATAAACCAAAATCTATACCAATGTAAAACATTTCAAGATTAACAGCTAATTTTCTGATGTAAGTAAATTCATTAATCTAATTTTTAAAAAATCATTCATATACCATATCCCCTTTTCTTCTTAGAAAGAGATTAACTATGACCATTAGCCATTTATAATGAAAACAAACATTGAGAAACAATATTTGGGGAATTTGGGTTTAGTTTTCCATTACTACTTCGTGCTGATTATGGGGCATTGAAAATCTCACGGGTTTTTGAGATTGGATCATAGTCTGTAGTCTTGAAGCTGATGCGGCCATCTCTTCCTACCAGAGAATTTTTTTCAGGGGGTCTTGGCTGATGAAACCATATTTATTTGCTTGGAAGCAATCCACAGGTTTTCATCTTCTGTAGAAACAAATGCAGAACTCTTCCAAAGCAATAAATCCTTAGACACAAATTTCAAAATCAAAATACCTTTAAAATATATATTCTTGTTTAAGTTAGTAGCCTTTGCATTTACAATCCATTGTCTTTCTGCAGTTAGCTCATTAACAATTAAAAAATTAAAAGAAAACACAATAACAACCAAAATCCAGATTTTGTGTCTATTTTCCATCTTTATTTAGCTTATTATATTTTTATTACTCTATTTCTCTCTTTAAAGACTTTTTCTAACCTCTTTCTTTTCTCTCTGAAGCCTATGTACCTTTTACACACATTGTAACCTGTTTACAGGTTTTTCTTTTCATCTGAATCTGTTTTATTGTGAATCCTTAATCATCTTCTTACCATAAGAGCTTTTAAAATACACTCTCTAAAAGAGCAGCATAGTTTTTGCAGATTAGGTTGAATCATTAAGTTTTCTTAAAGGGACCGTGTCTATGTTCGTGGTCAGCAAACAGAGTATACCCAAGAAAATGCTGCTACTAAGAAACTTTATTTCCTTTTTGTTCAAAATAAACAGAAATCTAAAATCAATCACATGCTGCTGAGTCTTCTGTGAGATTTCAGGAACCCACCTGATTGCAGCTTACACTGCCTGCCACCAGTCCGCTGGCTCCATTTTGAATGTGATCCAGCTGCCAAGCTTTCTTTGTAAAAAGACCTGCTTCATATACACAATCTGAAAGCTGCCTTTGGCTCAGGTTCTGTGATCTAGAAGCCTTTCTAATCTTTCTCAAGCTTTAAGTTGATATTCGACCAACATTGGAGCGCCAACTGTAATAGTGAGGGTTCTAGGTCCAGCTCAGCCAGAGATCCAGACCTGCTGCACCAGAGCCCTTAGCGGCCCAGCCGGCTGCCACTCAGATGCCCAGAAATGGCTCAGACACTTAGATTAAGTCCATGCTATTTGGAATATGGCTCAGGCACATTGCTAGCTTGCTCTTATATCTTAAATCAACCCATTTCTATTAACCTGTCTGCCACATGGCCCATGGCTCACCTGTGCTCCTTACATGTTGCTCCTTGGGGGGCTTGCTTGATCTGCCTCTGACTCCGCCCTTCCTTTCCCACCTATTCTGATTCCTCCTCCTACTTCTTCTATGGAGCCTTTCATGGCCCAAAACAGCTCCTTTATTTAAAGATTGAGATTCACAGCATACAGTAAGCATATCTCTTGATTCTAGCCACTTCTATGATGATTCCAGTCTTTGGCAACTGCCATTTTATTCATTTCTATTTTTTTTCTAAGAGACCAGGTTTTTTCATTCTACATAAAAGTGAGATCATGCACTATTTCTTTTTTCCATTTTCCCATTTTAAGAAAATAGATTATTTTTTCATGCAGTGAACCCTTATTATAGTTTCCTTTTAATCCATTCTTTCCAATTACCCCTCACATTCAAATCTACTTCCTTTGTCTCTCTCAATAGAAAACAAACAACATTAAGGGATAATAGTAAAATTAAATTAAAATGTAAAATAAAGTAAAAGGGAGCATATCTGAATTGGACAAAACCAACAAAGAAAAAAAATCCAACAAAAGGCACAAGAATAAGAGACTCAGTTGTTCACACATTCAGAAGTCTCATAAAAATACTAAACCAAAAACCATAATATATATGTAGAGAATCTGGTACTGCAGGCCCTGTGCTTGCTGCTTCAGTCTCTGTAAAATCACATGTGCTTTGCTTCTTTGATTAGGATGGTCTTGTTCTCCTCTTGTCCTGCATCTCATTAGGTTTTTAAGCATTTGCTGCCTCCTTTTCCAGGGAGTTTCCTGACTCTGAGAGAAGAAGGGAGATTTGATGAAGACATCTCCTTTAGAGTTGCCTCTTCCATGGTGTCTATCTCTCTATCCCTGCGTTATGTCTTAAAAAATTGCAAAAAATTTAACTTGTTAATTGTGATAATTTATTAAAAGGCAACAAGCAGAATAGATTTAAAATTTGTTAGATTAACTGTGGGATATTTAGTTAACATGTTAATTCACTTTTCTCTTGCCTTTGACTTCTCGATTCCTTTTCTAAAGTCATTATCATAAATATAAAAATTAGGATAACATGAAATGACAACTATATTTTTCATAGATGTAGATTTGATACACTCCATATATTCTTATTACAATGATAACAATTTCTACATTTTATATCACTATTATAATACTTGTCAATATCTGGCATGTGTTAAAAATGACTTAAATTATTTATTTGTAATTGTAAGATTTCTGGATCTCACCTAGAGAAATTCTGAATCAAATTGAGAATAGAACCTATAATGCATAAAGTCATACTATACAAGAATATTTGGAATCCTAGTGGGCTCTCAAAATTGTCTTTTATTACTTATATCTGTTCTAGAAATAATTCCTACTGCCTTCTTCTGCTCAGAAAGTGACTGATACCAAATCTGACTCCATAAATGAACATCTAAGATGACAAGAATTGCTTTTCAACATTGTATTATATTTTAGTTACAATTAACTGGTGATAATTTTAACTATTTGTAGATATATTGTAAAATGTTAATATACATATTTAAAATTAATCATATATATATATGTATATATATATATATATATATATATATATATGGAAATTCTTTGTAAAAGAACATGGTTTTGCTGAAACACTGTCAGCTTTGCAGTCATGTTGCTACCAAATCAAATTTTTCTATGAACTGTAAATACGTTAGTCTTTTGGAATCAATGTTAATGGGGAATATTCATTTTTTATTATTGTAATTAGAACAAATTACCAACACAGAGATATGAAACCTAATCAAGGAAAGCATACTTTTCTTCTAGGCATCTTCTTTTCTAAATAAGAGTCTTTTTTATGGTAAAGATAATTTTTGGTAGGGTGAGTATGCTTCTAAAGCCACACTATTGCATTCATTGTTTGTCTCTAACCTGATAACTTGCTTTAAGTAATAATAAATATATCAATTAATATAACAATGGTGTGCTGTGATCAACTGATCCAGAGTGTTATATTTTATACCTATAACTTAAAACAAAGAAAAGCTGTGGTGGTTTCAATATGCGCTCGTGTATGTGAATTCTTGGTCCATAGTGACTGGCACTTGCTGGAGTGGGTATGGCCTTGTGGAGGAAGTGTGTCATTGTGAAAGTAGGCATTGACATATCATAAACTCAAATGATGGCTAGTATGGCAATTTCACCTACTGCTGTCTGTCGATAAAGATGAAGACTTCTCAATTCCTTCCCCAGCAAACTGTCTGCATATATGCCACCATACCCTGCCATGAAGAAAATGGACTAAACCTTTGACGTATAAGCCATCCCTAATTAAATGTTTTATTATAAGCATTTCCATATTCGTGGTGTCTCTTTACAGCAATCAAAATGCTAAGACAGAAGTCATATGAATAGTTTTAACTAATAATTTTAATTCTTAAACTATGACATTAAAACATGGTTATTGAAGAATTTTTAAAGTATTGAGAAGAAATCAACAACTTAATTTATAGTAATAATTATTACAATAAAATGACATAATATAAATTGTATTTTATATTAAGAACAAAATGAAAATAGTGATTACAGTGCTGGGTAAATGAGCAAGAGTTCCTACTTTCACCATATTTTTAATAAACTTCTTAAGCTTTAATGAGTGTCCTTATTTGTGATGCAGCTACAATGTGAGATAAACAGTAATCTAATAATATTATGTTAAAAATCAAATATCTAGAATTAATGTTCTTTTCTAAGTGTGGATTTACATAAAAATCAGAATAAAAACTAAATAGATATTAAACCATAGGAAGTCAATTCAATCTCCACTTTTATTTGTAAAACAAAAAGAAAAACAAGCATCTGATTATTTTCATAGTTTTGTCACAGGAAAAAAGTACAGCTCCACATCCTATACATTCTTGGAAGAAAATAAAGTGTTATCATAATTGTTATCACCCAGGAAGAACTTCAATAGCTCTACAATTGATCTGGCATTGGTGCAATATAGGCAGGACTTTACATTGAATTCTGTGAGTATGAAAACCGTGGTTTGAGTCTTGGCCTCATTAAATGACCTTGAGATAACTTTTCCAATCTTTCTGGAGTTCAGCTTTTTTTTTTTTAATGTAAGGTGCAGATATGAAGCATTTCAGTCTTCTGTAAATTTAGGTATATGAGAGTATCAATAATTTGTCCAAGTGCAACCTTTGAGAATACTTGATCTAGAGATGGCTGGACTCATTCATATATTTCTGTATGTGAGCTAATATACTAAAATATGCAGTGCTAGTTAGTAGTAAAATACTGAGTGATAGATATTATAAGTAAGGACTCATTGTACATTCTTTTTTTTTTAAATGAAATGTGATCAATCTCAAAGAATGGAAATTGGATAGCTAAATTTTCACCAAAAAAAAAAAAAACAGAACAACAACAAAAGAAGAAAAGCATCATTTGAGTTATAGTTATATGGGTATCTGTTATTCTCAATAGGTTGTAGTAAGAAAAATAATAGATACAATGTGCATGAAGGGTAGAGTTACCCTAAGAATAATGTCCAATGCATGGACATAAAAATAATACACAAAGGTTGAAGAACCCTCTTTGATACCTCCTTAAAACTATACCAAAACAATATCAATATATTTCCATATGCTAAGTAATAAATTCAGAGATAGATAAAAGCTGATAAACACTGATTATAAGTGTCTAGACTCATTGTTCTAGTTAAAATATGATTGTTTATGGGCAAAGAGATGACTTGGTGGTCAGGAGCACTAGATGTTTTAGGGGAGAACTTAATCCCGGTCCTTTTCACCCATATGGGGAGGCTCATGGCATCCTGAAACTAGGTCCAGATAATCTGATGCTCTCTTTTGAACTCTTCAAGCATCTACATACATGTAGTACACATACAAGCAGACACATCTACATCCACATCTATTTATATTCTTACTCATAAATTGGTGCTTAGCTCAATTGTCATCACAGAGCTGGCAGCTTATGAGAGCAAATGCAGAGACCCATGGCTAAACATAAGGAAAGGAGAGAGAACAAAATGGAGATTTTCATCAGGTCCCCCCACCCACCTTCCAAACACATTGGTACATTTCACTAAAGTACACCAGAGGGGCAGGTAAAGCAAAATGACTGATGCTATCTTACTACATTCTTAACTTTTGGTTGATGGAAGCTAGTGGTCTCTGTTAATAGATTCAAAAAGGTATTTTATCTACTAGTCACAAGGCAATAGCTCACATATCAAGGTTGGTAAATAATGGCTGCTCTGCAATGCCAGAACTAGCCTAAGGTAAGTTAATTAGCCTCTGGACCTGCAGCATGTCAAGCTTTCCACTGTACTGCAGTCATAGTCCATCAGTCTCTAAAGACACAGCTTCTTTTCAGAATCTTCACAACTCTTATCACATTAAAAGCAAAATGAATGGTCATACTGCTGTTATTTTAAAGAGGAGAAAAACAAAGTTTAGTAAATACTGGTTAATACATTTTAGATATGGAATCATGGAGACAGGCTGAGTTTTGTCTTTCTTTTAATTTTAATTTTTATGAGACAGGGTCTCTCATAAAGCTGTGACTGTTCTGTGTAAATAAGTCTGAACTTGAACTCATGGAGATCCACATGTTTCTGCCTCGCTAGTGCTGGGATTAAAGGCATGGGCCCCCATGTTCTGCCAGGATGATACTCTTTAAAAATCAATATTCCAATATTCCTGAAAACTTAAATAGTATTTCTTTTAAATATACCTGTGTCTTAACTGTCCCAAACAATCATGACTTACTGGAAGGGGAAACATTGTCTGTAAAACATCAGGTAGTCAATTGATGCTAGAGTAACTCCCTTCATCTTTTCACTTTGGACAAATATAAAATATTAAATATTGACAAATCCCTATTCAGAATTTGCCTGACTGCCAATGGAATCACAGACAACTGGAAGGACTCAAAAAAATTTCTGACCCTGTCCATTTCTCCAAATGTCTCTGCAGAGCTGAAGCCTTTCCCACCCTGGGCAATGTGAAGACTGCGCTCTTTAAGAAGGGAGGCTGAAGGCGATCGGGAGAAGTACCTGTGGTTTACGGAACTCTGAGAGTGACCATGATGCGGGGCAAGTCAAGATGCACCTGAGACGGTACAGGATGTACAGGACATGATCTCAGGTAGGTTCTGTGGCAGGACACAGGACTTTCTAAGACTTTCTGGCCAGGAGGGAGAAGCCCCTTTCCTCTGCTGGACAACACCAAGGGATCAGGGATCCAGTGAGCATCCCAAGCCCCCTTTGCACAGGTTTCACTGAGTCCCCACCTCAAAGGTTGGTAAAAATCACAGAAGAGGAGGTAAAAGAATTGTAGAACTCAGAGGGATAGAAGACATCAACACAACATGACTTTTAGAAATCAATGAATTAGGGTTTGTAGGGTCTCACTGAGACTGGCATGTCAGTCATGGAGCTTGAATGACTGACATTCAAGCTAGGTCCTCTGCATATATGTCACGGTTATCAATGTGGTGTTTTTGTGTGACTCTGACACTTTTAGCTGTTTTGGTGACCTTTTTCCTCCTATTAGGTTGATTTGCCCAGCCTTGATATATGGGTTTGTGCCTAGTCTTATTGTATCTTGATATGCTGTCTTTGAAGACTATCCCTGGGTGAACTGCTCTTTTCTAAAGGGAGAAGGAAGAAAAGATGAATATCTAGGGGAGAGTAGAGGTGAGAAGAAATTGGGAGGAGTAAAGAGGAGAGAGACGATGATCAATAATATATAGAATTTATATGATTACATATCATTTATTAAGGACTTCTATGAGGAAACAGACTCAGTGATACAAGATAAGGTAAATTCCATTGCAGAGTCCTTGAAAGGCTGGGGACCAATCACATGCTGCTTTAGACCACCTGACCAGGTCTCTATCCAAGAGAGAATGATTTCTTTTTTCTTCTCTTTTAAGCAGTATGTAGGCAGATAAGGCACCACCTCTATCTGGTCAGATAGTCCAACAAGTATGTACTATAAACAAAAAAAAATTGAAAATATTGTTTAACTAAATATAGTCTAGTTTCTATTTTCCAGTATTTTAATATTGAAAGGTTCAGGAGCCATGCAGCATGAATGTTTTATGAGATACATACATGTAAAGCTCTGCTTATTTGGTTTTTGTCTTGTCTATTTTTTTTTATTCTGTCCCAAGTACAAATTATCAATTCCTTGGAGGAAATTTTTAGTATCTTGGTTAGTTTTTTGTTGTGGTGGTGGTGTTTTTTGTCAAATTGTCATAATATAGGGGAAAAGGAACATTAGTCAAGAATATGGCTGTGTCTGATTATTTTTAGACAAGTCTTTGAGTATATTTTGTGATTAATGATTTATATAGGAGGTCCTAGCCCATAGTGAGCACTGTCACTCTTGAGCCCATTGTCTTGAATATGATAAGAAATAATAATAAACAAGTTATGAATAGAAATCCTATTAATAAGCTGTGTTTTTTCTTGACTTCTGTTTCAGCTCTCACTTTTAGGTTCCTGACTTGACTTGCTCAGTGATGGACTGTAATGTGGGAAATGCAAACCAAATAAGTATTTTATTTCTTTCTCTAGCTTTTTTTTTTGTTTGTTTTTGAGGTCATGGTGTTTTATCACAGGATAGATACTAAGAGAGACATCAACATAAATGATTTGACAATTAGAATATTGGTTCCAATAAATGGCTTATATAGTGATTATATTGATGCTAGTATTGATGACTTGTGAGGTTCAATATTGTCCTGTTGTCATTATAGTGAAATACAAGAGATTTGATTTTCTAACATAGTAACTCTTAAGATAAAATTATCTGTCCTAGACATAGACAGAAGGATAGTCAGAGTTTGTATCTTGCCAAAAAACCCCAAATACAAAGCAGCCACTTCCCAAGTAATTGACTCAGTGGCTTAATATTATAGTAAATCTTGACCTAGGAATACACAAAAGTACTCGATTCACAAAAAAAGCAGTGACTTATTATATCATGTTTCTTCAAACATTCTTAGTATTTATTATAGCCACACAATACAGTCCCTAGTTTCTTATCTGTAAGATGGAGATCATAAGGCACATATTTTTCCAGATATTTAAAATAATTCCAATAATATACAAGGTAGAAATTAATAGTCCATATATTTGATATTATAACTAATATCTCAAAAAATGTAAATCTTTTGGTGATCTAACGTCTTCACAATAAAGAATGTAAGTGCTATCATCAGATAGAAAGGCATTTTAGACTAATGTTTGTCATTTATAAAATATTTGATTCTGGAAATTGATCATGTCAACCAGGTTTCCATTTACTTGTTTGCAAAAGGTATTTGGCAGCTACATAACTCAATTGTATGTAAATATTGTGGACTCAAAAATTAGATAATTTGTATAAGCTGTCTACATATTAACTGAAACAAATCTATAATTATTTTTAAGTTGATGATTTTCTTTAGACATTTTATTCAAATGCCTCTTCAGGGTTGTTTTAGAAGCATCATTTTATAAATCCCACTCTGCACCTACATGTCTGTCACCATCATTCACTTGACATATTTTTAAATGTCTTGATAGTGTCCCTTGTGCTGCTTAATGCTTACAGTAATTTGATAATATTTGGCCCAATCCTTTGCTCAAACATGGGTTTAGAATTAATAAGTTGTATAAGAAGTTGATTGTAAATAAAGATTATCTTTGATATCGGTGTACTGTATGTAATCAGTTTTAGGTCCTAACAGCAAAGAGTGAGGTTTTGTGTGGAGGAGGGAGTGTGTTTAAGAAGGAATTCTACCTAACGTTTTAGCATAAACAACTTTCATATTATTTCTGAGTTACTAGGTAATCAACTTTTACTCTGCTCAACATGGGAATCATACAAGCCTATTTCTCAAAGGAAAAATATATTTTGCATTATATATTTTATCTTGAAGATTATGGGTATATATAATATACCTATTTTACATATAATTATTATTTATATTATTTAATAATTATAATATATTTGTATGTAATCTAACACTTGTAATATATTTATTATATATAATATTATGATACTTATAGTATAATTTTATTATATAATATTATATATAAAATTCCAACTGGAAACTTTCCTGATGTGGGATGTTTTTTGTGTATGCTGAAAATAACTCCGGATACTAAAGGAATTGTTTTAGCCTATAACTAAGCAGCTTGGAAGAAGGTAGGAAATCCAAGTACAGATACAGAGGAAGAAGAGCAGACTCACAAGACCCAAAATTCAGCTTCCCAAGAAGAGTATATAATGGAGTACAAATAAGCTAAGAGGCAATGTAGCAAGACAGATTAATAGAAATGGATTGAGTTAAGATGCAAGAGCTAGCTAGCAATAAGCCTAAGCCACACCAAATAACATGTAAATAATATAAACTTTTCTGTGGTTATTTGAATACAAGTAGGGTTGCAGGTTCAAACTTCAAGTTAGGCCAAGCCATGGACAGGAGAAATTCATTTGAACTACAGGGCAAAGCCAGGCCAGAAATTTCATACAACACCTTACTTCCTATATAAAACTGAGTTTTTAAAGTAGCAGCTTTTGTTTTGTTGTTTTACAATCCTGCTGAGAACTTCATCTGAGGTTCTGATGTTTCTCTTGAGTAATGGGGCACGCAGGTCTATTGAGATGGCTGGTGTGCTTGTGTTTCTGTTTTTCTCTTCTCTTTTGAAATCCATCCCTTCATTTTCCTTTCACAGTCAATTTACTATTCCCTACAGCCTTTCATTTCAAATATACCATTTGTATTCACCATATTCTCCTGAGAGTTTCCACTTCAGTAGCATTTTATTTTCTTTTCCATCTTTCCTTGTGGCAATCTTGTTTTAAACCCTCCTGAATCATGAAAATCATTTTACAAATCAGCCTGAGATGAACCCTATAGTCATTGGGAAATAGTAGAGGAAAAGGCCCAATGTACAGTTTTTACAATAAGGTCTTTTAATATTGCATTACTGTTCTTCTATCCCCTGGACAATTTTAAAATTACAGATTTGTTAACAGACTGCAGACATATGGGGATGTTCAAAGGATTAGATGTAGGGCTCCTTGGAGCCACAAGTGACTTAATAAACCATGTTCATCCATTCGATACTGAAGGAACTGCCATCTCTGTTCCAAAAAAAAAGTGCTTGGTTTCTTAACCAGAAATATCAGTAACCTAAGACATTCTCATATACTACAGAAAGTACTGCTCATAGAAACCAATTAATTGGACTAGTTTCCCATTGATATAATGATGCATTACAACTATTTTATGAATTCACAAATTAGAAGTATATTGTGTCTGATGGCCTGTTCAAATATCACTCTCTTATTTGCTAGAAAGTTTGAGGAAGAGAAAAAGAAAACCAAAACTGAAATCCTGAATAAGTAACATGTGAATGACATGATTTTTTTCGATCCTTTTGCCCAATTGAATGTTATTCATGGTATCTCATTTAAGGATCAGATAAGTCCTGTTGGGGAAAAGGTTTTCATACTGTATGAATTTTATACTTAAGGAAATAATATCAGAGATGTTGAACTAGAGTTTCAACAGTATCAATTTATTTAGGGGAATAAAATAACAGTAATAACAAAAATGTAAAATAGCAACTCTACACATAGTAGACTGAATTTTTTATGTGGATCTAGGACTATATCTTTTTAACATTCACTTCCCTTTTTTCTTCTGAAACTCACCACACATCTGCGAGGCTTTTTGTAACTGTTGTAGGAATGAAGATTTTTGGTCCCAGGTACCAGAGATCCAGAACCATAGACCTGCAGCCCCAGACCCCTTAGCTGTCCGCCTTGCTCAGGCCCCCAGAAATGACTCAGACACTTATATTAACTTCATGCTGTTTGGCCTATGGCTCAGGCACATTGCTAACTAGCTCTTACATCTCAACTAAACCCATTTCCATTAATCTGTCTGCCACATGGCCATGGATCACCTGTGTTCCTTACATGTTGCTCCTTTGGGCTTCGGGCTTGGTCTTTCTGACTCTGACCTGCTTCTCCTACCTATGCTCTCATTTCTCCTCCTACTTTTTCTATGGTGCCTGTCATGGGCCAAAACAGCTCCTTTATTTAAAGATTGATATTCACAGCATATAGAAAGACATTCCCACATCACCTCCTCCCCCTTTCTGTCTAATCAAAAATGAAGGTTTTAATTTTAACAAAGTAAAATTACATATAACAAAGTAGCTATTAAGCAAGAATTACAGTTATAACATCTAGTCTATTTGTATTTAGCAAAATTAAAGAGAATATTCTATCATCTACCTTATCTGTGTGAATCTAAAGTTTCATATCCAATATACCTTTTAAAATAACTAAGAAAAACTATACCTATAACTATCTAATCTTCAACTACATCAAAGACCACAAAGATATAATATTACCCTAGTAAATAGGAATTGCAAACAACTTCTGAAATATAGAAATGACAGAGGTGACACCTGTCTGCCTGACAGTCACCCAAAGTTCCTTTATAAAGTTGGGGCATCCATCTTTAGCCTATAGGCTGAGAGTCTCTTTTCATTTCAGTGGAGCAGGAAATCTGCTCTGCCCATTCATCAGTAGCTTCTCCTCAAGTCCTGAAGAATGTCTGAAAGTTTTCTCTGCAAAGCAGAAACCTGAATGACCATCTAAGCTTGTTCTGCCAAAGTTCAGAGGTCATCTTCCTATGGAACCTACATGTCTAGTTTTAACAGCATACAGTCAAGCAGTCTTTATGAGAACAGGTTCATGTCCAGTGGCTAACTAATGCCACAAAGAAACTCATCTACATATGGAGTTTCTTTGATGCCCATTTTTCTCTTAAAGTAAATTGGTGCTGCCAGGAGCAGACCTGTCTCACTGTCCAGAAAAGTCTAAATTCTTAAAACTGTAGGTCTTAGAAGTATCTGAAGATTACCTACTTAGTTGAAATATATTTTCGTATACCTAAAAATCTAGCTAACATGAATTTCTTAATTATACATTACAATTTTAAATCAGTTACATAAACATATCTTAAACAAGAGTTGAAAAATACATACAACATAAGAGAATCGACCTTTAATTTGTATCAATAAACCAAAATCCATATCAATGTAAAACATTTTGAGATTAACAGCTGATTTCCTGATCTCAGTAAATTAAATAATCTATTTTTTTAAAAATCACTCATATACCACATCCCCCTTTTCTTTTTAGAAAGAGAGTAACTATGACTATTAAACATTTATAATGAAAACAAACATTGATAAACAATATTTGGGAAATTTGGGCAAAGATTTCCATTACTACTTCCTGGTAATTAATGGGCGCTGGTAATCCTTCAGGTTCTTGAGACTGGATCATCTTAGTCTGAAATAATGAAGCTGATGTGACCATCTCTTCCCATCAGAGATTTTTTTTCAGGGGTCTTGGTTGATGAAATCGTATTTGCCTGGAAGCAATCTACAGGTTCTCATCTTCTGTGGAAATAAAAGCAGAACTCTTCCAAAGCAATAAATCCTTAGACACAAATTTCAAAATCACAATACACTTAAAAAAATATATTCTTGTTCAACTTATCAGCCTTTGCAATCCATTGTCTTTCTGCAGGTAGCCAATTAACAGTTAAAAATTAAAAGAAAACACAATAATAACCAAAATCCAGATTTTGTGTCTATTTTCCATCTTTACATGGCTTATTATATGTATATGACTCTATTTCTCTTTTAAGGACTTTCTCTACTTTCTTTTCTCTCTGAAGCCTATGTACCTTTTACACACATTGTAACCTGTTTACAGGTGTTTTTTTTTTTCATCTGAATCTGTTTTATTGTGAATCCTTAATCATTTTCCAACTAGAAGAGCTTTTAAACTACTTGCACTCTTTTAAATAGCCACATAATTTTTGCAGATAAAGCTAAATCAGTAAGCTCTCTTAAAGGGATCATGTCTCTGTTAGCCACAAGCAAACAGAGCAGACCCAAGAAAATGCTGCTACTAAGAAACTGTCTTCGTTTCTTTTTTATTCAAAGTAAAAAGAAACCTTAAATCAATCACACACTACTGAGTTTTCTGTGAGACTTTGAACCGGCTTGGTTTCAGCTTACACTCCCTGCCTCCAGTCAGCCAGCACTATTTTGAATGTGGCCCAAATGCCACACTTTCTCTGTACAATTACCCGCTTCAGATACACAATTTGGAAGCTGTTTTGGCTCAGTTTCTGTGCTCTAGAGCCATTTTTAAGCTTTCTCAGGTTTTATGTGGATATTTGCCCCACATTGGACACCATCTGTAGCAATGAGGTTTTTTTGGTCCTAGGTGCCAGAGGTACGGAACCACAGACCTGTAGCCCCAGACCCCTTAGCTGCCCACTGCTGATTGGGTCCCTCAAGATGACTCAGATGCTTATATTAACTTCATGCTGTTTGGTCTATGGCTGAAGGACATTGCTAGCTTGCTCTTACCTCTTAACTCAATTCATTTCCATTATTCTGTCTGTCATATGGCCCGTGGATCACCTGTGTTCCTTACATGTTGCTCCTTTGGGCTTTGGGTTTGGTTTTTCTGACTCAACTCTGCTTCTCCTATCTATGCTCTCATTTCTCCTATTTTTTTCAATGGTGCCTGTCAGGGGCAAAAACAGTTCTTTTATTTAAAGATTGATTGTCACAGCATATAGAAAGACATACCCACGCCACTTCCCCCTTTCTGTATCATCAAAAAACAAAGTTTCAATTTTAACATAACAAAATTACATGTAACAAAATACATTTCAAGCAAGAATCACACTTACAATATATAGTCTATTCATATTTAACAAAATTAATAAAATATTCTATCATTACTTTATCCTGTGAATCTAAAGTTTCATATCCAATATACCATTTAAAATAACTAAGAAAAACTACACCTATAACTATCTAATCTTCAACTACATCAAAGACCACAGAAGGATATATTTACCCATGTAAACCAAAAGTGCAAGCAACTTCCAAAATCTACAAATGACAGAGATCACACCTATCTGTCTAGACTGTCATCCAAAGTTTCTTTACAAAGTTGGGGCATCCATCTTCAGCCTACAGGCCCAGAGTCTCTTTTCATGTCAGTGAAGAAAGAAATGTATGTCCATTCTGGTATAGTTCATTAGTTGCTTCTCCTTGAGTCCTGAAGAAGGTCTGACTGTTTTCTCAGCAAAGTAGGAACATGAAGGACCATCTTGGCTTGTTTTGCCAAAGTTCAGAGATCAGTATCCTATGGAACATGCATGTCCAGTTTAAACAGCATACTGTCAAGCAGTCAATACAAGAATATGTTTTTGTCCAGTGGCTAACCACTGCCACAAAGAAAATAGACTTTGTATGGAGTTTCTTCATTGCCCATTTTTCTCTTGAAGTAGATTGGTACTGTCCGGAGCAGATCTGTCCCACTGTCCAGAAAAGTCTAAGTTATTAAAATAATTTTAAATGCCAAAAATCTGTAGGTCTTAGAAGTGTTGGAAGATTACCTATCTAATTGAAATATATCTTTGTATACCTAAAAAATCTAACATTGCTATAGGTTTGGTTATCATAGGTAACTCTTAATCTGCATTTCTTAATTATACATTACAATTTTAAATCAGTTACATGAACATAATACTTTAAACAAGAGTAAAAAATACATACAGCATAATAAAATTAACCTTAAATTTGTATCAATAAACCAAAGTCCATACCAATATAAAATATTTTAAGACAAACAGCTGATTTTTGGATTAAAGTAAATTCAATAATATGATTTTTTAAAGTCACTCATATACCTCATCCTATTTTTCTTCCTAGAAAGAGATTAACTATTACTATTAACCATTTATAATGAAAACAAACATTGATAAACAATATTTTGCAATTTTGGGCAAAGATTTCCATTACTACTTCCTGGTGATTAACAGGCACTGGTAATCTTTCAGGTTCTTGAGACTGGATCATCTTAGTCTGCAACAATGAGGCTGATGTGACCTTCTCCTCCCATCAGAGAATTTTCAGATGGTCTTGGTTGATGCAACCATATTTACCAAGAAACAATCCACAGGGTCTCATCATCTGTGGAAACAAAAGCAGAACTCTTCTAACGTAATAAATCCTTAGACCCAAATTTTAAAGTCAAGGTACCCTTAAAATATATATTCTTGTTTAACTTAGCAGCCTTTAAAATCCATTGTCTTTCTACAGTTAGCTCATTAACAAGTTAAAAAAAATAAATAAAACACAATAATAACCAAAATCCAGATTTTGTGTCTATTTTCCATCTTTACATGGCTTATTCTACTTTTATTCCTCTATTTCTTGTTTTAGGGACTTACTCTACCCTCTTTCTTTTCTCTCTGAAGCCTATGTACATTTTACACACATTGTAACCCTTTTACAAGTTTTTTTTTAAAATCTGAATCTGTTTTATTGTGAATCTTTAATCATTTTCCAACCAGAAGAGCTTTTAAAATACTAGCACTCTCTTAAAGAGTCACATAGATTTTGCAGATAAAGCTGAATCAGTAAATTCTCTTAAAAGAGCTGCATCTCTGTTCGCTGCCAGAAAACAGAGCAGACCCAAGAAATGCTGTTACTAAGAAACCGTATTTGACTCTGTTTCCTTTTTGTTCAAAGTAAATAGAAACCTTAAATCAATCACATGCTACCTAGTCTTCTGTGAGACTTTAGGAATAGGCCTGGTTGCAGCTTACACTCCCTGCCACAAGCCCACTGGCACCATTTTGAATGTGGCCTGGACACTGTGCTGTGTCTGTACAATGACCCACTTCAGATACACAACTTTGAAGCTGTTTTGACTCATTTTCTGTGATCTAGAGCCCTTATTAGTCTCTCTCTGGCTTTATGTAAGTGTTTAGCTCACATTGGGATGCTATCTGTTACAGTAGATTTCTCAGCCCCAGGCGGCAGGAGGTTCAGACCCACAGACCTGCAGCCCCAGACCCCTTAGCAGCCCACTGATGCTCAATTCTCAAAAATAACTCAGATGCTTATATTAAGTTCATAATGCTTGGTCTATGGCTTAGGCACATTGCTAGCTAGCTCTTACATCTTAACTCATCCCATTCTCATATACTGTTTGCCATGTGGCCCATGGCTCACCTGTCTTCCTTACATATTTCTTCTTGGGTGATTGGTACCATCTGACCTGACTCTGCCCTTCTCCTACCTATGCTCTGATTTCCCCTCCTATTTTTTCTATGGTGCCTGTCATGGGCCAAAATAGCTCCTTTAAAGATTGATATTCACAGCATAGAGAAAGACATTCCCACATCAGATACCATCTTACACAGCATGGCTAAGACACAAAATATAGATGGCAGCTTATACTAGAGGGGCTGTCGAGCATGCACAATCTTACCCCAAGAGCATTATTTCAACTTTGTTCATAGCAGCATTACTCATAATAGGCAGAACCTGGAAACAACCTAGATGTCCCTCAAATGAACAATTGATTAACAAATTGTGATACACCTATACAACAGAGTACTACAATAGAAAAAAATAATGACATTTGAAAATTTGCAGGCAAATGGATAGACTTGGAGAATATCATCCTGAGTGAGGTTTTACAAAAACAAAAAATTAGACATGATATGTACTCTTTCATAAGTGGATTTTGGACTGAAAGCAAAGAATATCCAGGCTTCAAACCACAACTTCTGAACAGTTTGGTAACAGAGAGAACTTAAGAGAGACATCCAGGGATCCCATGGGAAGAGGAAATACAGAACATCTACTGAATAAGTTTAAATAATGAGGTGTGATCAAGGAGAGGTAGGAGCTAGTCGTGAGAAAAGGTGCCATTGATGTGGAAATGTCTTTCTGTATACTTTGCATATCAATCTTTAAATAAAGAAATGTTTTGGCCATAGCAGGCACCATAGAAGAAGTAGGCGGGGAATCAGAATAGTTAGGAGAAGGAGGGTGGATTCAGAACAGATCAAGCCAGACACCCAAAAGAAGCAACATGTAAGGAACACAGGTGAGCTGCTGGCCATGTGGCAGACAGATTAATAGAAATGGGTTGAGTTAGGATGAAAGAGCAAGCTAGCAGTGTGACACAGCCATAGACCAAACAGCATGAAGTTAATATAAATGTCTGAGTCATTTTGGAGGCCTAAGCAACAACAGGCGGCTAAGCAGTCTGGAACAGATTACAGGTCTGAGGGTCTGGTTATCTGACCCTATGGGGCCAGGAAACCTATTGTAACAGGATCAACAGAGAAGGAGAAAAGAAAAAGAAACAAAAATTTTGGTAGAGGGAGCCACTATGTGGTTGGGAAAAAAAAAAAAAAAAAAACAACAAAAAAAAAAAACAGGTGCTAATAAAACCTCCAAGAACCCACAAGATGTCCCTGCCTAGGACTCCAAGCAAAAGTAGAGAGTGCCTAAACAGGACTTCCCTTATAATCAAATGAAAACAAATATTTATAATTAAGCACCAAGTCAAGCTCCTGGTCTGGCTGAAGAGAGAGAGAGAGAGAGAGAGAGAGAGAGAGAGAGAGAGAGAGAGAGAGAGAGAGAGAGAGAGAGAGGAGAGCATACATGAGGAGGAGACCCACAGAGGTGGCTGACCCAAGCTATTGAGAGCTCAGTGAATCAGAAACAGCCACTGAGGAAACTTCAACAAAAGGAACTAACGCCTCCAAAGATAGATGACTGTCAAATAGTGTGGGCATATTGTTCAACCTCTCTGAGTAGGATCAAACTATGTTCCTGTGCATGAACTGGCATCTTGGAACCCTTTCCCTACAAAGGAACACCAAACCCAGCCTTAATATTGGGATGAGGACTTAAACCAACCACAACTGGATATGCCAGACTGAATTGATCCACCTTAGGACTCCGTGCCCCCTTTTTGGGGAATGGATGTTGGGATGGGGTGAAGGAAAACTGAGGGAGGACTGGGAGGGAGTAGAAGGAAGTAAGGAAGTTGAAGCAGTAATATATATATATATATATATATATATATTATATATATATAATTTTAATGCTTTAAATAAAGAAAAATAAACAAGTAAGAAATAAGATTTGGCTGTGATAAGCCTGACTTTACTGCAATTTGGAGTAATGTAGAGGATTTGTGGACATTAGATTAGGACACTGGTTTAATACTGTAAGCAGATTTTAACAGTAGTAGGAACTTAAAAGACAATTGTACTGACTATTGTCAATGGACTATAGAGGCCAAGTTCAAGAAGTTTCTGAATGGAGTAATATTAAAAACTGTGATATAAACAATTCTTGTTATATTGAGGCAAAAGTTGGCTGCTTTATTTATTTTACTAAAATGAAAAGTATTAGGCTAATTTTGTCAGGAGATTTCAATAAGACTATGTTGCACAGTTATTAGTATATTCTTCTGAAGGTATATTAAAAGGAGCAATCAGGGCAAAAATAAATACAAAATGTACAGTTAGAAAGGGAAAAAAGCAACAGAAAGTAGAAATTTCAACACATATATAATACCACAATGTTCCTACTAGTATTACCTGTTGTGTTTGGTTTATGTTGTTTTTTAAATATTGTGATATTATGCCATTTATCATTCACAGACAGTCTAAAGATAATTTCTTATCTTATGAACTGTCAATTTTCACTATAAAATTTCTTCAATTCTATATTTTGTCATATAACAATGAGTATATTACTGGTGTAGTTTTACTATATTCAAGCTAAAAGGACTCTTGATTGTTTAGAGGGGTAAATGTATGTTAACAGAATTGTTTTTATTCATAAGTGAAGTATTTCAAAGGAAAATATGAAGTCATCAGGATTGAAATTCCTCGGAAGAAAAAACAACTAGTTGATAAAGTGGGAGGTTTTTTTTTTTTCAGTAAATTATTACAAGAAAAAAATAGTTGATCAAAATATGAACAAAGTTTAGAGGATATATTTGAGAACTGCAACACAATATGAAATATCTGTAGCTTCTGTTACTGAAACAGTCAGAGCTACTTTTCTTAGTGTTGGCTTCTCTTCCTATTTAATGGAAATGTTGAATTTTGGTTAGAAGAAAATTACTGCAAAAGCAAGATGGCATTTTTCTTGTATAAGTTAATATCTAAAATCTCACAAGTTCCTGATCTAACTGAAGCCAGAGATTGTTGTGTCTTTATGAGATGCAGACTCTGAGGATAGAAACTACCTCAGAACCTCTATTCTGCATGAACTAGAGGCCTGGCTGAAAACTTACCAAGAAGGTACAGACACATGCAAAATGATGAAATTTTCTAATATAACCAAAATAAAATAGTATATTTCAAATATTTATTGCATAAATACTCCATATTCTTCCATTGTTTGCATTTTTGCCATATATTTTAACTAGTTTACTATATCAACACAATTTAAAATATAGATTTAAATTTTAATTTTTATAGTACCTGAAATCAAAATTCTAAATTAGTATTTACACTTACATTTATTTCTAAAATTTAAGCACACCACAAGCAAGTTTTATGTACATTTTCTAAAAGTTCTTAGTCATGTGCTTAACATTTGGAAACATATTACAGATAAAATTCACATTTGCATTGAAATATTTTTGTTTAAGATGTAAATTTGCCTGAACTTGATAGTCTTTCTTCTTTAAACTTGCCATTTGTATGCATTGATGTTTGTGATTTTTTTCTATTTATTTGTAGTTTGTAGAAGAATTAAAAATAGATATACAAACATATAAAAGTTCTACTTTTCATATTATTAAAATGTTTAATCTTCTGAAAAAAATATTATATTTCTTATAATTGTGTACTTCTGAAGGTATCAAGCTATACATTTTCAATATATAGATATATAAGTTATTTATTTATTTATTTGGATATGTGTTATATCCACATATTTTTGTGTTTATACATATATGCATGTGCAGATAAAGACCACACTCAACACTGATGTTGCTTTTAATTATTATCCCACTTATGTTTTAAGATAACATTTTTTTCAAACTTGGAGATCACAATTTTTATTTGATTGGAAGGCTAGCAAACCCTAAAGATCTTTCATTTGTCTCATGCACTACTATTAAAGGTATGTTCCATAAATTCAGCTTTTACCTGAAACTCAGGGCCTTTGATTATCTTACATTAATGATTATTTAATCTCGTTTCATATTCACATTTAGATGTGAAAAAGAGCCTATCATTTTTTATAAACTTAACTGAAAATTTTATTAACTACATGAAAATAATATATATTCACATTTATATACATATATGGAGGACAAGTAGTATTTGCCAAAATTAAGGACAGATTATTTGATAAATCTGTTCTAAGCTAATATTTTATTGACATTGATTCTTTATATGAAAAGGCTGAAGGAAGCTATTATAATACTTACACCCTAATTTTATTATACCTGGATAACTAAACTATAAAAAAGAAGCTCTTATTTTGAAATTAAAGAACATAACTGCAATGTCTCAGTATTTCTCCTTGTTGTTGTTTTGTTATTATATTGTGACCTACCAATCTAAAGATTCTAAATGTTTTTATAACATTAACTGATTTCCATTTCTACTCATTAGGCATTCTACTTTAAAATAGCAGTGATATTTGGGTTTTTTTCTGTGATTGTTGATTTACTGTTCAAATATGATTAAATATCATTATTATTGAAACAAATGAAATTGTTTCATTGCTTATCAATAACTTAATCAACCAATTAAAATTGCTTACATCTTTATTTTAGTGGCTTTAAAACTGAATTTTATTCTTATAGCTCAGCATCTCATTTTGAGCTTTGGTTTTATTAAGGTAAATTATTTAATAAAAACATATTTAACATTTTCTGGATCACCTTTTTTTTTGGTTTGGTTTTGGGATGGAGTTTCTCTGTATGTATACCTCACCATCCAAGAACTCACTCAATATAGAAGGCTGGTGCTGTGGGAATGTCTTTTTGTATGCTGTGAATATCAAACTTTAAATAAAAGAGCTGTTTTGACCCATGACAGGCACCATAGAAAAAGTAGGAGAAGAAATTAGAGCATAGGTAGGAAAAGCAGAGCGGAGTCAGGAGATAGATCCAGAAGCCCAAAGGAGCAACATGTAAGGAACACAGGTGAGCCACGGGCCATGTGGGAGACAGATTAATGAGAATGGGTTGAGTTAAGATGTAAGAGCAAGCTAGCAATGTGCCTAAGCCATAGGCTAAACAGCATGAAGTTAATATAAGCATCTGAGTCCGTTTTGGGGGCCTGAGCAGTGGAGGGCTGCTAAGGGGTCTGAGGCTGACTGCAGGTCTGTGGGTCTGGGCTTCTGGCTGCCCGGGACCAAGAAACCTCATTACAACAGATGGCTTCCCAATGTGGTAGGCCGAATATCCACTGAAAGCCTGAGAAAGTTTAAAAAGTGTTTTAGATCAGAAGCTGAGCCAAAGCAGCTTCCAAATTGTGTATCTGAAGTGTGTCATTGTACAGAGAAAGCACGGCAACCAGGCTACGTTCAAAATGACACCATCAGATGGGCAGCAGGCAATGTAAGCTGCAATCAGGTCGGTTCCTGAAATCTCACAGAAGACTCAGTAGCATGTGATTGATTTGATGTTTCTGTTTATTTTGAACAAAAAGGAAACAAAGACGGTTTCTTAGTAGCAGCATTTTCTTGGGTCTGCTCTCTTTGCTGGCCAGGAACAGAGACGCGGTCCCTTTAAAAGAATTTACTGATTGAGCTTTATCTGCAAAAACTATGCAGCTCTTTAAGAGAGTGTATTTTAAAAGCTCTTCTGATTGAAAGATGATTAGGGATTCACAATAAAACAGATTCAGATCAAAAAATAGCCTGTAAATGGGTGTGTGTAAAAGGTACATAGGCTTCAGAGAGAAAAGAAAAGAAAAGAAAAAGGATAGAGAAAGCCTTTAAAAGAGAAATAGAGAAATAAAAATAGAATAAGCAACGGAAAGATGGAAAATAGACACGAAATCTGGATTTTGGTTGTTATTGTGTTTTCTTTTAATTTTTAACTGTTAATGAGGTAACTGAAGAAAGACAATGGATTGCAAATGCAAAGGCTACTAAGTTAAACAAGAATATATATTTTAAAGGTATTTTGATTTTGAAATTTGTGTCTAAGGTTTTATTGCTTTGGAAGAGTTCTGCTTTTGTTTCCACAGAAGATGAGAACCTGTAGATTGCTTCCAGGCTCTTATGGTTGCATCAACAAACACCCCCTGAAAAAAATCTCTGATGAGAAGAGATGGCCGTATCAGCTTCAAGGCTGCAGACAATGATCCAGTCTCAAGAATCTGTGAGATTTTCAACACCCCATACTCAGCAGGAAGTATTAATGGAAAACTATGCCCAAATTCCCAAAATATTGCTTATAAATGTTTGTTTTCATTAAAAATGGTTAATGGTCATAGTTAATCTCATTCTAAGAAGAAAAGGGGGATATGGTATATGAATGATTTTTAAAAAATTAGATTATTGAATTTATTTAGATGAGGAAATCAGCTGTTAATCTCAAAATGTTTTACATTGGTATAGATTTTGGTTTATTGATACAAATTTAAGGTTAATTCTCTTATGATGTATTTTTCTACTCTTGTTTAAGGTATGATGTTCATGTAACTGATTTAAAATTGCAATGTATAATTAAGCAATTCATGTTAGTTAGATTTTTAGGCATACAAAGATATATTTCAATTAGATAGGTAATCTTCAAACATTTCTAAGACCTACAGAATATAGCATTTAAAATATTCTAAGAACTTAGACTTTTTTGGACAGTGAGACAGATCTACTCCTGACAGCACCAATTTACTTCAAGAGAAAAATGGGCATCAAAGAAACTCTATATGGAGATGAGTTTCTTTGTGGCAGCGGTTAGCCACTGGACATGAACCTGTTCTTATATTGACTGCTTGACAGTGTGCTGTTAAAAGTGGACATGCAAGTTGCATTGGATGGTGACCTCTGAACTTTGGCAGAACAAGCCAATATGGTAATTCAGATTCCTGCTTTGCAGAGAAAACTGTCAGACATTCTTCAGGACTTGAGGAGAAACAACTGATGATTGGGCAGAGCAGATCTACAGATTTCCTGCTTCACTGAAATGAAGAGAAACTCTAGGCCTGTAGGCTGAAGATAGATGCCCCAACTTTATAAAGGAACTTTGGATGACTGTTCAAGCAGATATGTGTCATCTCTGTCATTTCTAGATTTTGGAAGTTGCTTGCACTTCCGGTTTACTTGGGTAAATATATTCTTCTGTGGTCTTTGATGTAGTTGAAGATTGGATAGTTATACATATAGTTGTTCTTAGTTAATTTAAGGTATATTGGATATGAAAGTTTAGGTTCACAATGATAAGTTAGATGATAGAGTATTTTCCTTAATTTTGCTAAATACAAATAGACTAGATATGGTAACTGTGATTCTTGCTTGATAGCTATTTTGTTATATGTAATTTTGCTATATTAAAATTGACACCCTCCTTTTTGATTAGACAGAAAGGGTAAGGTGATGTGGGAATGTCTTTCTGTATGATGTGAATATCAGTCTTTAAATAAAGGAGCTGTTTTGGCCCATGACAGGCACCATAGAAAAAGTAGAAGGAAACACCAGAGCATATGTAGGAAAAGCAGGGCAGAGTCAGGAGACAGATCCAGAAGCTCAAAGGAGCAACATGTAAGGAACACAGGTGAGCCACGGGCTACATGGCAGACAGACTAATGAGAATGGGTTGATTCAAGATGTAAGAGCAATCTAGCTATGTGCCTAAGCCATAGGACAAACAGCATGAAGTTAATATAAGCGTCTGAGTCATTTTTGGGGTGCTGAGCAGCAGTGGGAAGCTAAAGGGTCTGGACCTGACTGCAGGTCTGTGGGTCTGGGCTTCTGGCTGCCTGGGACCAAGAAACCTCATTACAATAGGCTGGCTTTGAACTGACAGAGATCCACCTCCCTCTGCCTACTGAATGCTGGGATTAAAGATGTGTGCCACAACTCTTTGTCTGTATAGATTATTCTTTATATTTTCTTTTAGCAAAATATATATTTTACTTTACTTTTATTTGAAAGAATTTACATATTTGCTTATGGTGTTAAAAAATACAGTACTTCCATAAATATGGTCAGTTTATACAAGTCCATCTATTTTTGTTGCCATCCTTTGGAAGAATTTTTAATCTCATCCCGCTATTCTGAGAATTGATTTCTTACCAAAAAAAAGAGAGCATTCTGATATGGTTAACACACTTAGTCTGCATACTCTCTGTATCTTCTATACTTTCCCAAGGATATACAACTTACCACTTCTGTTTAGTCACCCTATTTACCAAATCCCATGCAGCATGGTCCTAGGCACTGACCAGGAATGATAAAAGAATAGGATAGATAATGAAGAAGTATTAAGCACATGTTCACAGAAAATCTGTGGTCAGGTGATGTGCCTTTAGGCTCTAATGGAGCTGTGCCTCCTATCACTACAACACAGAACCTCGGCATGCTTATTATTTTCAACATGGGAAGAAATTAGCTATCATTAGAACAATGGAGGAGAAGAACATAGGCTTGAAACACCCAGTAGAAGGAAGGTACACTTCCTAGCTTTTGTACACAATTATCAATCATATATAAATATTCATACATGGACCGTGGAAAGGCTTTTCTAAATTCTAATTTAACTCATGGTCTTTGTCATGTCTGTGTCCATGTCGACAATACACATTCAATCAGGACTTGTCTCTCACTGGACAATCTCTTTACATTTACCTACAACAATTATTTATAGAGTGGTCAGTCTAAAGTTATAATATATATTTAATGAGTTTATTGTATCTCGTACATACATCTCTAAAGAGATATTTACAGCATCTCAAGCAAAAGGGTGGAAATGTTGTAGAACTTGCCTTGGAGTAAGATTCATTTAGTTGGGAGATGACATTTAATAATTTTAGATGCCTTCTTGTCATTTCGCACCATTTCAGATTTTATTTTCTACTTGGTATTTTGTTGAATAATATTTCTATATATCAGTGTTTATTCTAATTATTTATTTTTTAAAGAATATTTAGAGGGCCAGAAGCCCCAGTAAAATCCAGTTTACTGATACCCCCAATACAAAACTGTAGCATGAAATAATGAGACTCAGGGATTAATCTCTGAAGAAGTTGGAGATACTAGAGGGAATAAACACCACAGTCAAATCTTACCCAGCTGTCTTCTAGCTTCCCCAGTCTCGATTCCCTTGGAATGGCTTTTTCTGTGTTTGAATCCCCTCTTAAGTATTATTTCGGTAATTAAGGCGTAGCCCTAGGACACCTGCTTGGGAGCCTAGAATTCCTTCTATAATCTGAAATGACCTTGACTCAGTTTGGATTAAAGGTGTAGGTCACCACTCCCAGGATACTCCCTGTGCTGGGATTAAAGGTTTGAATCACCACTCTGATTTTCCTAGACTGACTGTGGTTAGAGCTCTGGGACTTCTGGAGCTTTTACTAACCCCCCACATAGACTGTGGGTAGATTCCCTCTGATATCTCCAAAACTTCTGAAACTTTATTAAATCCCCACACAAAACCCCATTCAAACACCCAACATACTCATCACCCTGTGATCTCAGTGGCAACCTGAGACCTATAGATCCAATGTACCCATTGGACCAAGAGGTGAGTGACACTCCACCAAGCTCAGACAGAAAGCCTGGCTCATGTTACCCAGGCCCAAGGACACAGCTCTTGTAACCCTACACCCACTCATCTCTCCCCTAAATCCTGGACAGTAGAAAAAAATATCCCTTCATGGCAGAAGCCCCAGTAAAATCCAGTTTACTAAATAACCCCAACTACAGTCCCCCACTCCATCTTTCGAACCACTCCACCATCTAGTGACCTAAGCTACACCTTGAGACACACATTCCCCCAAAACCCACTGGATCAAAAGCAGTTCCCTGAGAACCACAGGTACTCAGCATATACTGGATCAAGAGCAGTTACATGAGACTTAAGGTGTTTTACTAGATTAAAATGGTTACCCAAAAGCCACAACTCACCAGCACTTATTGGATCAAGAACTCCTATAAAATAGCTTCCTCAGGATCAATAGCACATATTTGACCAAGATTGGATAACTGAGACACAGAATAATCCAGCTCTTATTAAACTAAGTACAGGTCACTGTGACACAAAATACATTACCTCCAAGTGGACCAATAGCCCAGACTGGTCTAAGAGAGGCTTTCTGAGACACAAACATCCAGAACAAAATCAGTTCCTGAGATACAGAAAAATCATAAAATTATCCAAGAAAGTAATTGGTAGCAGCATTTTTTTTTTAGTCTGCTATTTGCTGGCAGTGAATCGAGATGCTGCCCCTTTAAGATAAACTTACTGATTCACTTTATCAGAAAATTCTGTGTGGCTCTTACCCTTTAGTGGAGTGAGTGAGTAGCTGTGGTGCTCTACTTGATGACAGTGTGGAATCTAAGATTCCCCAGAGTTGGTATGGTAAAAGTTTTCATGATATTTAATATTACTTTCTAGAATTGGGAAGGTAAGAGTGGCTCTGGCACCTCTGTCATGTTGAAAAATCACCAAGGGGGGTGGAGTCAGAAGGGAAAGCAGATCAGCACAGTCTAGAATTTAAAAACTTTTCTGATTGCAAGATGGTTAAGAATACACAATCAAAGTGATTCAGATGAAAAAACTGTAAATGGGTTATAATGTGTGTAAAATGTACATAGTCTTCACAGAGAAAAGACAGAGGGTAGAGTAAGTCCCTAAAAAAGAGAAATAGACTATGCAAATATAATAAGCCACATAAATATGGAAAATAGACACAGAATCTGGATTATGGATATTAGTATGTTTCATTTTAATTTTTTATTTGCTAATGAGTTAACAGCAGAAAGACAATTGTTTCCAAAGGCTGCGAATATAAGCAAAAAATACATATATTTTAAAGGTATCTTGACTTTGAAATTTATGTCTAAAGGATATATTGTTTAGGAAAAGTTCTGCTTCTGTTTCCATAGAAGATGAGCAACTATGGATTGCTTCCAGGCGAATCTGGTTTCATAAACCAAGAACACCTGAAAATTCTCTGATGGGAAAGTTACAAACTAAAATGATACAGCCTCAGGACCCTGCCAATGCCCGTAATAAGCAGGAAGTAGCAATAGAAAACTGTGCCCAAATTCCCAAAATATTGTTTATAAATGTTTGTTTTACTTATAAATGGTTAATGGTTATAATTAATCTCTAAGAAAAAAGGGGGATATGGTATGTGAGTGATCTTTTAAAAAATAAATTATTGAATTTACTTTAATGCAAAAATTAGCTGTTAATCTCAAAATATTTTACATTGGTGTGGACCTTGGTTTATTGATACAAATTTAAGGTCAATTTTGTTATGCTTTAATTTATTTATTTTTTATTCTTGCCTAAGGTATAATGCTTATGTAACTCATTTAAAATTGTAATGTATAATTGATCAATGCATATTAATAGTCATCTATGATAACCAAATTTATGGTCATGTTAGTTAGGATTTTACGTATACAAAGATATATTTCAATTAGATAGGTAATCTTCAGACACTTCTAAGACCTACAGAATATGGCATTTAAAATATTTTAAGACCTCAGATGTTTTCTGTACAGTGAGACAGGTCTGCTCCTGGCAGAATCTAACTACTCCAAGAGAAATATGAGCATCAAAGAAACTGCATAGGGAGCTTACTTTCTTTGTGGCAATTGTTAGTCACTGACCAAGAATATTTTCTTGTATTGACTGACTAACAGTAAGCTGTTTAAACTGAACATGCAGGTTTCATAGAAAAGTCACCTCTGAACTATACCAGAAAGGGCAGTCCAGTCCTTCAGATTTCCTGCTTCACTGAAAGGTATGCTGATGTGGGAATGCGTTTATGTATACTCTGAATATCAATCTTTAAATAAATGAGCTGTTTTGGGCCATGACAGGCACCATAGAAGAAGTAGGAGGAGGAATCAGAATAGGTAGGAAAGGAAGGGCTGATTCAGAGGCAGATCAAGCTGAAGACACCCAAGGAGCAACATGAAGGAGCACAGTTGAGCCACAGGCCACGTGGCAGACAGATTAGAAAGAGATTAACTATGACCACTAACCATTTACAATGAAAACGAATATTTATAAATATTACTTTGGGAATTTGGGGAGAAGCTTTCCATTACTATTTCCTACTGAGGCTTTTCAGCGTCCTGAGGCTTGATCATCTTAGTCTGTAGTCTTTAAGCTGATGTGACTATTTCTTCCCATCAGAGAATTTTCAGGTAGTCTTGGTTGGTGAAACTATATTAACCTGGAAGCAATCCACAGGTTCTCATCTTCTGTGAAATCAAAAGCAGAACCTCTTTTCCAAAGAAACATATCCTTAGATACAAATCTTAAAGTCAAGATATCTTTAAAATATATATATTTGTTTAACTTAGCAACCATTGTAATCAATTATCTGTCTGTAATTAGCTCATTAATAGTTATAAACGTTAAAAGAAAGCAAAATAATAACTAAAATATAGACTGTGTATTTTCTGTCTTCATGTGGCTTTTTATCTTTTTATTAGAATATTTCTCTTTTTAAAAGAAATTTCTCTGCCTGTATTTTCTTTCTCAGCTTCTCTACTCTTTTTTACATACTTTGTAATACATTTATATAGGATTTTTCTATCTGAATCTGTTTTATTGCATATCATTAACATTTTCTTTATATTATTATTATTATTATTATTATTATTATTATTATTAATTTTTATGTCATTGTTTCAATGTATCCTCTTGAACTCCCTCTCTTCCTACCCCCCACTCCCCCAGTCATCCTTCAGCCTTTCTCCTCTCCATCCACCCATCCCCTTCCCCAAAAGTTCAAAAAGTTCCAAGGTAGGTCAGCTCAGTGTGGCACATCCAGTACAAGCATTTTCTAACCAGAAGAGCTTTTAAAATTCTAAACTATACAACACTGTTTTCCTGCTGACTTTGCCCTGCTTGGGGGGCTTTTCAACATGGTGAAGGTGCCAAAGCCACTTTTACCTTCCCAGTTCTAGGAAGTTATATTAAATATTGTAAAATCATTTACCATCCATGGTCACTAAGTAGAGCCTGCTGCTTACTCCACTTAAGTGTTTGGCACTAGGACCTCTTAAAGAACCACATAGTTTTGCTGATAAAGCTGAATCAGGATACTTCTCTTAAAGGATCAACATGTGCTCACAGCCAGCAAACAGACCAAGTCCAAGAAAATGCTGCTACGAAGAAGCTGTCTTTGACTCTGTTCCCTTTAGGTTCGATATAAACAGAAACCTTAAATCAATCACATGCAGCTTGTTGCTTACATCAAGTCTTCTATGAGACTTTGAGAACCAGTGTTTTCCAGCTTCTGCTGCCTGTTGTGGACCAACCATTTGAAATTCAAGTGAAAACACCTGTTATATTACCTCATGAAAGACAACATAGAAGCTGCTTTTGGTTCCCCGTTTCTGTGCTCTAGAACCCCTTTTCAGCTTTTGCTGGCTTTTTGTTGGTTTTTAGCTAACTAGTGATGTCATCTGTAATACAGAGATGTCAGAGAAATGCCATTGAAATGAGATGAAACACTAGCAGATGCAGAGGAAAGAAGTTGAAATGTTGCTAAGAAAAGGTACCAAGCCATATGGCCGAGAACAAGATAAGAATCATGGGTTAGTTTAAGAGTAAGAGCTAGCTAGCAATATGCCAGAATCATAAGCTGATTATCATAAAATTAATACAAGTGTCTGCATGTTTCTATGGGATAGTGGATCAGACAGATCATCTGGAACACAAACTACTACTACAGAGTATCTGCATGACTTCAGAAAATAATTTCTTATTTTTTAATTTTAAAATCTTTTCCTCTTTATTCTTTTTATAAAAATTATTTTTTTCCAAGTATCTTCCTGTCCCCCTTCCTTCCCTCTTTCCAATCCCTCCCAGTCAGCTTTCAGCCTCCCTGTGCCCCATCACCTGATAGACTCCGAAAAAAGGGCAAAAGTCTGAAAGTGGGTCAGACTGAAATGAGAAACCCATGTGAATTCTCAAGGAAAAATACACTCAGACACTAGCTTTCTATGCACCCCCCCCACCATGTACTTGTGATGGCTTTCAACTATATCACAGATATCTCCAGAGATTTTTATTCTTTTTAGTTTTATTTTTTATAATTGAGATACTTGAAGTGTCCCTTCAATGCCCCTAAGCTGAAACAAGATAAAATGTATTGAGATCCTTAAATTTTCAGGCCAAGTTGTCAAGCTCCTTCAGAATATGAAATGAAATGTGCATTATCATATACTAAGAATAATTTTAATTATTAGTGGTTTGGGGAATACATGTTATTAACCATCTATACAGGTAAATTAATAATTAAAAATAGATACCATGTAAATCTGATCCAAAATTCCCATTTCCAACATTAAGGATTAAGGCTTTGTGTATTCTTCCCCAGTACTCATGAATCAACATTCTTTCAAAAGTATACTTTTTATTCTATCACAATAGATAAGGTTTCTAACTGATTTCATATAACATTTTAAAATATAAAGCTCCTGAAAAAGTCTAACAGAAGAAATTGATATCTGTAAGTAGGTTACAATGAAGTTCTAAGCTCTCTAATTTGTGAGGAAATTGTAAAAAGATGAACTGGCAGTAGGTAACATGACTCAAGAGTACTAGTGATATTGAGATATATAGCAAATATGTGAAGGGAATTGTAAAAATACCAATGTGCAAGGATTATGCAACAGAATGTTGGACACAGAGAAGCCTTTGAGTTATAAACTCCAAAGAGAATAACCAGGAGCAAGTGCAGACTAAAATGTCATCAAATTCACAAACAAATAGTGCGGTATGAAGTTTACGGCCCGTCCTTGATAGCCTTTTCCTGAAATTCTGACCCACAGACTTGAAGACCTGCAGACCTATAGATACACAGTCACAGAAACATAGATGCTTACATTAATTTTATGCTGATCAGCCTATGTCTCTGGCATACTGCCAGCTTGCTTTTGCTTTTAAAGTAACTCATGTTTCTTATCCTGTTCAGTCATGTTGCCCAGGACCTTTTCTCAGAGCAGCATAGTTGTCTTCTTCATCTGCTGGCTTTTCTTGCATCTCTTTGAGCTGTCTCTGTGGTATCTCTCTGGGTTCTCTGTAGCATCTCTGCTCTTTTCTTTATGTTCCATAATTTTCTTATTCTGGTAGCCCCATGCTCACTTCCTGTTTGCCTTTATCAAATCAGTATTTTTATTAAACAAATAGGCAGGACAATTATTTACAATGGAAAAGAATACATTCCGCCCCTTTTTTCACCCTTTTTTTTCTTTTTAAAACACCCTTCTACATTTCACCCTGTTTTTCTTTTTAAAACAAGAACCCCAATCTAAATTCCTTTGTATATTTTTTACTACTATCTATAACAACTTGTAACCAACACTGTAAACAAAGAAAAAACATCCATATCTCATTTTTGAGAATGTTCTCTAGGCTACTTTCTGCTGATTGGAGATACTGGTAATCTTATAGGGATCCAAAGAAAAATTTAAGATTATGGAAGTCTTTAGTGGAGTAGTCTTTAAGGCTGAGTCATTTCAGCCAGTCTTCTTGAAGTGCTCCCCTTCTGAAAAAATCTGGCAGGTATCCTAGGCCTGTAGCCAAAATGGTGGCTGCTCTAACTGCAGAGAAAACTGTGGATGACTGTCCAGGTAGCTGACTGTCACTGACCTCTCCTAAATTTTGGAAGCCACTCTCTTGTGCTTCTAACCTTCTCAGGTCTGATAGGGTTGAAGTCTAGACAGTTAAGGTTACTATTATTTCATCTCTTAGTAAATAACATTCAGGTGTTGGATTTTTATTATTCATTATAAATAGCTTTGAAGTAATTTCTGTACCTTACCACTTACCAATAATCTAGACATGTAGGATGTACCTTATATTTGTTGGTTTTTAGTTATAGTTTGACCTTGCTTATATTTTGTCTTTTACTTCCCCAGTTATTACCTTATAATGATTCCTATTATATATAGTCTTAATTTAGAACTGTCTTAGTTAGACAAAAGGGGGAGATATAGTTGGATTCAGGTGTTAGCTGGCAAACCATGGAAGTGTGTGTGTCTCAGGAGTACTGGGAGCCTGAATGGGGCATGGAAGGACCCTCGTTAAAATGTCCAGAAACTGATTTCCTCCATGTTTTTGTTGCTATGTTCTCAGAGAGCAGATAAGCAGCCCATTGTGGGATAGTTTCTATCTCCAAGAACTGTCTTAATGTTCAATTTGTATTGTGAGTGTACATATACCCCTCAATAAATATTAAGCCTTTATATAACATATTCCTAGTGTATTTTCCATAATAGTGCTCACTTGTAGGCTTTTACAAAAATGAATTATATGCTAGTGTATCTATTTAAAAATATACATATTCATATTAATGTAGATAATGAGAATATACTATGAACCCACAAATCTGGGGGATAGTAATAGAGAATAGAGTCTAGTAATAGGAAATATGATGCATTTCAGCCTACCAAGGTTAATAAGTAAATATGCACTAATTTTGAGTACTCTAAATAAAGAACAACACCGAGAACTTAAAATATAATAGGTACACCAACATGCTTGGAGAAAGAAGTGTTAAAAAATAAAAGGATAAAATTTTGAGAAATAAAATCTCTCAGACACGCTCTATTTTTCAAAATGAGAGAAGCATAGGGCAATTGGACCAAAGGCTTGATGCTTCAGAAGTCTAGACTTCTGTGTTAATGGTGAGATGCTTTGGTTTCAGGTGATGATGACGAACTGTGGAGTTGTGAAGGAATTTATAGAAATGTTACATGGCATCTTAAGAATGAAGTTTTCATCCAATAATGTTGATGGTTCTGTAAGCATACTCTCTGTCTCTCTCCATTCTTCTTCCTCCCTTCCCATATCCTACTACCACAGGAAGAAGACAGCATCTGAAAAACAAGCCACTGACCATGTTAGATTTTCAGCATCTATAATTTTAATATATTTAGTATATTAAAATAATTAAACTGAATGTCATTTGAACAGACTAAGCTACCTGGTATTCACAGTAAACCTTGATGTTTAATTGCTAAGTACTCAATGGAATCTTGTAGCCAATATTACATTTTCTATAAACTTGAATCTATTTGGAAGCCCTGCTTCTTTCAGTGTTGCCACAATTATTTTATGTAAGTGAATCTGACATTTATTTATCTTTGTTTTCTGTCTGAAAAATTTTCCACTCAAATCCTTTCCACACAAAATGATTTGAGGTTGTTCCTGGATTATTATTTGCACTGATCAGTGGGATTCTCTATAAGAGATGTTTTCCCAGTAAAATTAAGATAAAAAAAATGGTCTATTAATAAGGCAGTATTTTTTCAAAAAGTATGGTTATAAAAGGCTTTTAAATTTATTTGTATTGTGAAAACCAAAATATCATAGACTGGGTAGTTTATACCTAGCAGAACTTTAATACTTAAACTGTGGAGACTAGAAATTTCAATGTCATCGTGTTTCTTTGTTCAGAATCTAAAAAGGATTATTTAAAAGTGCCATTATATTACTGCCATCTGGACATTGTTGTAAGAATATGCCATCTCTCCTCAATGTTATTTTGTAATCTTTTTTATAAGGGCAGAAGACTCCTGACTTAATTGCTCCTCAATTCCTCCTTTAATCCTACAAGAATGATAATTAGTTTTAAATGTAGGTTTTGGAAGAACACTTTCAAATCATAACACTGGCTAAACAGAAGGAAAAGTGCAAGAGCCTAAATATAGCTGCCAAAGTGTGAGAAAAAAAGAATACTATCCAGATCTATAGAATAAATTTCACATATCAGGCTTCTTAAGATATATTTCTTAAGTGGAGGAATGCTACAGGTGAAAAGTTATTCCCAAAGGAGAGAATCCAGAAATACTTGTCTCTATACATCTCATCTTTATAGATCTACACTTTTCCCATGGCTTCTCAATGACCAAATACAACTGGCTCACATAAGACTAAAGTCTCTGTGTGTATTATCCACATACTTGCATCTGATCACAAACAGGCTAGGTAATAGGTAATGAAACATGGACATAGAGGTATACAGTATGACATATTTTACAACAGAACATGTGTTTCTACATTCTTGTTTATATTATACTGATGTTATAAACACAAAGACTATAAACAACTTGTGGAGAAAATCAAATATTTCATCTTTCAAATGGGGAAAGCCAGAATAAGAACTTAAGGCAGGAACCTAGACATAGGAATTGAAAGAAAAACTATAGAGAAATAATATTTATTTATTGTTTTGCTCTCCAAAGCTCTACACCCTTGCTTTCTTACACCATCCAAAATCACCTCCCACATCAATCATTAATCAAAGAAACAGTCCACACACTTAAAGGTCAATATGCTAAAGACAATGTCTCAACTGAGGTTCTCTCTTCCCAATTATATATAGCTTTTTATCAAGTTGACAAAAACTAACCAGAATACATGTATGTACATTTTTTTCTTAGTATAAGCAAAAAATCTTCCAAAGATACTAATAGAGCTTTATTTACATTGTGTTTTGCCTTCCACCATAATCCTATAAACCATTCTGTAATATTGAATATTAACGCTTGATGTGGGAATGTCATTTGTCTTTTTGGCAGAGAATGGCTGGTTGGGTAAAGAATTGCCCTTACCTTGACTGCTGACAATACACACATGATGTCCAATCTGGATGAACAGGATGACGGATGTAGACTGATAAAACATTCCTGGACAGGATAAGAGAGTCCCTTCAAAACTATCCTGCTTCTGAAAAGATCTGTCAGATATCATAGGCCTGTAGCCAAAATGATGGATGCTCCAATGATGCAGAAAACCATAGGTGATAGTCCAGGTAGCTATGCCACTGTCCTCTCCCAAATTTTGGAAGCTACTACTCTCATGTGCTTCCAACTTTCAGCTAATATATTTTCCTTCTCTGGTCTTAAGGGGGTTGAAGAATAGGTAGTTAAGGTAACTAACCTATCATCCCTTAGCAAGGAACAATCAGATGCTGTATTTTCACTATTCCAGTTGTACAGCTTTGAAGTAATTTATATACCCTACCATCTACCAATATTCTAGAAATATATGACATACCTTATATTTGTTTGGTTTTAGTTTCAGTTTGATCCTTTTCCTCCCCCAGATATTACCTTATAATAATTCCTATTGTATATAATCTTAGTTTAGAACCTTTTTTGTTAGACAAAAGGGGGAGATGTGATGTGATTCAGGTGTTAGCTGATAAGGTTGGGAGGCATGTCTCTAGAGTCCAGAGAACCTGAATCGGGTGTGACCAGCACCATTATAAAGGGACTGCTGGGATCTTGAGTGCCATTTTTGTTTCTGCTTTCTTGGAGATTGGATCACATCCACTACCTGGATCATCCTTTCACCATGGAATTGTCCTAAGGTTTAACTTTTAATCGTAAGTGTTAAAATACCCTCCAGTAAATATCAACCCTGTATTTGGTATATTGCAAGTGAGATTTATTGCAATAGATGGCTTCCCAACGTGGACCAAACACCCACATAAAGCCTGAGAAAGATTAGAAAGGGTTCTACATCACAGAAACTGAGCCAAAGCAGCTTCCAAATTTTGTATCTGAAGTGGGTCATTGTACGGAGATAGCACAGCTTCTGGGCCACATTCAAAGTTGTAGGCAGGTTTGTAGCAGACAGTGTAAGCTGCAAGCTGCAACCAGGCCAGTTCCTGAACTCTTATATACCACTCAGTAAATCGTGATTGATTTAAGATTTACATTTATATTGAACAAAAATGAAACAGAGTCAATGACGGTTTCTTCGTCTCAACATTTTTTAGGTCTGCTCCGTTTTCTGGTGGCAAAGAGAGATATGGCCTCTTCAAGAGAACTTACTTATTCAGATTCATATGCAAAAACTATGTGGCTCTTTAAGAGAGTGTGAGTATTTTAAAAATCTTCTGGTTGGAAAATGATTAAGGATTCACAATAAAACAGATTCAGATAAAAAAAAAAACCTGTAAAAAGGTTACGATGTGTATAAAAGGCACATAGGCTTCAGAGAGAAAGTAAGAATGTAGAGAAAGTATGTAAAAAAGAGAAATAGAGCAATAAAAATATAATAAGCCATGTAAAGATGGAAAATAGACAGAAAATATGGATTATAGTTATTATTGTGTTTTTTATTAATTTTTTAACTGTTAATGACCTAACTGCAGAAAGACAATGGATTGCAAAGGCTGTTAAATTAAACAATAATATATATTTTAAAGGTATCTTGATTATGAAATTTATGTCTAAGGATTTATTGCTTTTGTTTCCACAGAAGATGAGAACCTGTAGACTTCTTCCAGGCAAATATTGTTTAATCGACCAAGACCACCTGAAAATTCTCTGATGGGAAGAGATGTTTACATCAGCTTCAAGGCTGCAGATTAAGATGATCCAGTCTCAAGAATCTGTAAGATTGCCAGCACCCCTCAATCAGCAGGAAGTAGTAACGGAAAACTATGCCCAAATTCCCAAAATATTGCTTATAAATGTTTGTTTTCATTATGAATGGTTAATGGTCATAGTTATTCTCTAAGAATAAAAGGATATGGAATATGAATGATTTTTAAAAATTATATTATTGAATTTACTTTAATCCAAAAATCAGCTGTCAGTCTCAAAATGTTTCACTTTGGTATGGATTTTGGTTTATTGATACAAATGTAAGGTCAGTTTTGTTATGCCATATGCATTTTTCTACTCTTCTTTAAAATATGATATTTATGTAACTGATTTAAAATTGTAATGTATAATTAAGAAATGCATGTTAGATTTTTAGGTACACAAAGATATAATTCAACTAGATAGGTAATCTTCAGAGACTTCTAAGACCTACAGAACATTGCATTTAAAATATTTTGAAGAACTTAGACTTTTCTGGACAGTGAGACAGATCTGCTCCTGGCAGCACTAATCTACTTCAAGAGAAAAATGGGCATTGAAGAAACTATGTGAAATTTACTTTCTTTGTGGCAACAGTTAGCCACTGGACAAGAAACTGTTCTTGGATTGACTACTTGACAGTATGCTGTTTAAAATGGATATGCAGGACTCATAGGAAAGTGATCTCTGAACTTTGCCAGAATAAGCCAAGATGGTCCTTCAGGTTCCTTCTTTGTAGAGAAAACTACCAGACATTCTTCAGGATTCAAGGAGAAGTGACTGATGAAGTATATCAGAATTGGCAGAGTAGATTTTCTGCTTCAATGAAATGAAAAGAGACTCTGGGCCTGTAGGATGAAGATGGATGGCCCAACTTTGTAAAGGAACTTTGGGTGACTTTACAGAGAGATAGGTGTCATCTCTGTCATTTATAGACTTTGAAAGTTGCTTGCACTTCCAGTTTACTTGGGTAAATATTATATCCTTCTGTGGTCTTCTATGTAGTTGAAGATTAGATAGTTATAGGTATAGTTTTTCTTAGCTATTTTAAAAGGTATATTGGATATGAAACTTTAGATTCACAAGGATAAGGTAGACAATAAAATATTTTTCTTAATTTTGTTAAGTACAAATAGAATAGATATTATAATTTTAATTCTTGCTTGGTAGCTATCTTGTTATATGTAATTTTGTTATGTTCAATTTGAAACCTTCATTTTTGATTAGACAGAAATGGGGAGATGGTGTGGGAATATCTTTCTGTATGCTGTGAATATCAATCTTTAACTAAAGGACTGTTTTGGCTATGGCAGGCACCATATAAAAAGTAGATGGAGAATAAGAATAGATAGGAGAAGAAGGGCAGAGTCAAATCAGATGGAGCCACCTGCCTAAATGAGCAACATGTAAAGTAAACAGGTGAGCTATGGGCCACACAGGAGGATAGACTAATAGAAATGGGTTGAATTAAAATGAAAGAGAAAGCTAGCAAGGTGCCTAAGCCATAGACCAAATAGCATGAGGTTAATATAAGCATCTGAATCATTTTGGGGGTACTGAGAAGCAGTGGGTGGCTAAGGGGTCTGGCACTGAGGTCTGTGAGTCTGGACCTCTGGCCGCCCAGGACCAAAAAAACATATTATAATAAATGCTAGAATTGTATTGACTCATTTACTCTTTTACTTATGAAAAATATTACTTACCAACCCATTTGAATTGGGTATATTTCAAGGGGACTTCAGTTTGTAAAACCAACCAAGCTCTTTTTTTATACAGTCCATTACAAATCAAATATTTCCATTTTTAAAAGAATTCATATGAATAAATATTAATATTTAAATACTGATTATGTCAAGGAAAATATTTTTGGGACAGTAAACAGTAAACTAGCTAAAATCTAAAAAAAATAAATCAAGAGAGTTTGAAGAAGAATCTTGTTCTAGTAACCAGGAAGAACATGTAGAACTCTTTGTTGTGTGAAGCTTATAATTTTCTAAATGGTAGAAAACTTGAGTAGCTTAAGCACTGACTTGACAGGAATCTTGCTGAGAGATTTGTGGATAATTTGGTGAGGTGCCAGTTCAAACTGGCTTTTGCAGTAAATTCCAAGGATTTTTTTAAACTTATCTCAAAATCAATAATAATCTTTTGAAAATTTCTTTTAACCATGATCTGGCTTATATTGATAGCTCAGCATGAGGTGATAGATTTTTTTCTAGGTAATAATGATATTCATTGATCCTTTTATATTTATTTTAAAATGCTCCATGAACATTAAGAAGTATATTCCTCACTGATCTCCTATATTTTTTTATCTTTATTAAGCATATATCTCACAGTCATTGGGATCTGTACTATATCTTAGACACATCATGCATCAAGGAGAAAAATAACATACCCTGTCATTATAAGATGTATATTCTAATTACATTTGACCAGTGTTATGTATATACTGATTAAGAAATAGGAGGTAAAATGTGTCACTGAAAAACAGGAAAGTTAAAAATAACTTCAAAATTCTAGTTTTATGATATAGGAGTTTTATATGTTAATTTTATAGTGTGGGAATATGTTTCAAATTTAATAAAAACCAGTCTGGGATATCAGATGGTTCTACCCACAGTCAGTCTAGGAGGATCAGAGTAGTAACTCACACCTTTAATCCAAGCATAGGGAATATCTGGGGATACCTGCCTTAAATACCCTCTTCATCCAGTTGTTTCACATCCATGTTAAGATTAAAGACATGGCACCACCACTGTCTGCCTGGGACACTGGAACTCCCTCTGTTAAACTAAGCTGGCTTAAACTCAGATTTGCTGGAATTAGGGCACAGGCCACCACTCCCAGTCTCCCCACATTATAGCTGTCTAACAAAGGGAAAAATATTTATTTTAGCTATTTTTGAAAAATCTTAAAAATAGGCACTTTTTATGTGTGTCTCCTATTTATTTTCCCTTTTGTAGACTATATTGAAGCTCTTTGTTTTATATATTTGGGATTTTTAACATTGAATTGCTTTCTTTTTTCCTTTGGATATCCCACATATGGAGTCAAAATTTTTATGGTTCCTAACCTACTTCATGAAGAATATGTTTGCAGTATGGGCACATGTACTTTATCAAAACTTCTGATAAATGAGATGAGATTTTATTGGGAAAATACTTACTGTGTCAGCAACTATGTCTCTTGGAGAGAACTTTTTAGGAATGTGGTATATGTAAGAAACCATTTTCAGACAAGAAGATCAAGTTTCTTCAGATAAGTGTGTATCTATTGAATCAACTAATATAACCATTCTTTCAATGTAAGAAAACTAGTCTAAAAGAAAAAAAAATCATCTATGCTACCATGCTTGTTCTTTTTGGTCTTCATAAATTTATCCATGAGGAACTATTCTGTGGTTGTAGTTTTTGTATCCTCTAAAATATGAGATTTTCTGAATATCAGAGGACAGAGCCAGCCATAGAGTTAGCCATAGAGGTCAGCACTGGTGGCACACACACATTTAATCCTAGTACTTGGGATGCAGGAGGAGAGTTCCCTCTGAATCTCTGTGAGTTTAAGCTCCACTGGACTACACTAGATTAATTCAGTTTGGAGAAAAAAATAGAGCCAGGAAGTAGTGGCTTATACCTTTAAACCCAATACTAGGAAGCTTTAGACAGAAAGTGATATGAATGGGCATAGAAAAAAAAACATAATTCTGGAGAAAACAAGAGTTTTGCCATTTGTTTCTCTTCTCTTTTAGCTGAAGACTCAGAAACACTCAGTCTGAGGATTTGTGGAGAGAGCATCTTCCCCTTTTGGCCAGAAGATTCAGTAGTCATGGGAAGTTTCTTTTGTGGCTTGTTTCTTGGTCTCTCTGATCTTTTAGCATTTACCCCAATATCTCGCTCCAGGTTACTATTATAAGAACAACTAGGATTCATGTAATGTTATTTCTTTTATAATTCAGGAGTTTTTGTGTCCTTCAATACCTTTTAACTTCTATGAAGTTAAGTTTTACAAGTTCTCAAGTTAGCATCACAAAATTTAACATATCCACAGTATCTCCTGCTATACAACTTTTCTTCCTAGATTTTTTTGCTGTGTTCTCTTTGTTGGTGGTTACTGGTACAATATACTAGTCTCCTATAATTGTTCTACAAATTATCTATCTTTCTCAATATCTTTAAAGTTATAATAATTTTAATAGCAAAAATCTACATAATATTACCATAAATATTTTTGTGTGATTTGTATAGGCAGATAATGACATTTTCGAGTCAGATACTGTTTGATCATGTTTCTTCTGGTTAGATGACTCATCAGAATTTTTAATCTGTTAAGATTTCAGCTACCATTCCACATTTCAAAGAATTACTTTTAAAAATGGAGTAAAATATTGCCCAGTTCTTCATTCAACAAATTTCTAAGTACCAGTATACATTAGATGGTCATTCAAGTACTAAGAATGTCACAATTAAAAACAGAATAAATTCCATACTTTCATATGATTGCTCATTGTCTGATTTAGAATTTGATTGCAACCAAAACTATTCTTTACTTTTTTCTACAAATATAGTCTATAGTTAAATATAGTTACTTCATAATTACTCCCTGAGATCCTTTAAAAACTGACTGTGGTTGTTCAAATAAAAATTTTGGATTAGGTTTAGATATTTGAACACTTGGTCTTCTGTTACTGGTTTTAGGGGAAAGATTTGGAATTATTAGGAGGTATGCCCCAGCTAGAAGAAGTAGATTATTATTGTGAGGGGGGCCTTCAGGGATTTTATCCTTTCCCCTCTTCCGGTTATTCTTTGTGCTTCCTTATGTGATATGCCAGGTTTCTACTGGAGTCACCTGCTACCATGCTTTCCCTTAATAGACTCCTCATTTGGATTTTAAGTTAAAATAATCTCCAGCCGTAAGTTTCCAGTGATCATGATTTTTTCTGACATTGATCACCTGTTCTTTGTATTTCACATATTTGATAATTCAAGTTTCATTCAATCTTTACTGCACTAGTATCATTCCACATGTGTATATATATATATATACATACATATGATGTTATTTTTTATGTTATGTTTAATTTTGCTTTCACAAATAATATCTGAATAAGTAAAAATTTGGAAAAAAAGTAAATCAAAGAAAATAAAATATTTTTATCTTATTTCAATTAAAATATCACTTCTGGGAAAGATACTGTTCTAGAATTTAATGTACAGTCTCAATATCTATTGAATAATGACTTTCTTCACATGGGTTCTATATTCTTACAACATTCTTTCTTAGTTGCTACTATCTACAAACACCATTAACATTTCTTACATATTTAGATTTTGGTAATTATTGTATGACTGATCTAATGTCAGCATGACCACTCTCTTAAACTCATTGACCTGTCTATGACTTCTTGGTAATCAAACATCTCTTTGTCTTTATCTGATATTAGTATTTGAAATTGGAACAGATAACTGCTAATTTGATTAATATAATGTCTATCCAGATTGAAATACATTTTCTGAGTAGGCAGGAAATAGCTTCATGATGTAAAACCCTGGATTATTTAACAATAGTTAATAATGATAAAATGAGCCAAAGTACTGTGTAATTTCAATTAAATGCTAGCATACTTTAGTTGCATGACTATAAAGCAGATAGTCTCAGAAAATACTAATTTTGTTATATTGCTATAGTGCATTAAATGTAAAATATTTCATAGTCTGGTCATAAGAATATTTTATCACTTTTGCTTGTAAACTATTGAATATATAAAAATATGTACTACTCTAATTCCTGTATATCTAGTTTTCTGAATTAATAAATAACCTTAGAAGTTTAATTCTGATTTCACTAGTAACTTTTTTATTGGAACATTTTTAAATTGTCTCCACTCTATCTAATCAATATCTGTAGATGAATCTTGAATTTATGAGGATGTTTAAAACATGTTCAATGTATTTTGGTCACATTTCAATAGTAGTAAACATTTTACTATATTTAAAACTCAAGATTATATGTAAAACTCTCTAGTTGTCTTAAATGTTGCTTTGAAGTTGACTCTTCTTTAAAGCTCACTTTTTAAATAATCCTCAGTGTTTAATTTTCCTACTATATTTGGGAAATACAATTAATACTTTGTTCTATAGAAAGACTCATATAATAAATTTTACTGATACCCATTGTTTGGTATTCACCATGAATTTTCTGAATGTTGGGAGTTAGATTTGGAAGGATAATTTGCATTTTGGGCAAGAATTTTTCAGGTATGTCTTACTGTACTTTCAAAAATAACAAATCATAAGTTATTTATTATCTCATTGCATAATTTTAATGATGTCTGAGTTGGTCAATACCTTTAGGTTTATTAGTTTGAACACTCCATTTTATGATTATTACTTTATTCCAATTAATGGTGGTTTCTTTGAAACCAAAATTTTAACTTTAGTAGTCAGATAATATCTGAAAGTTTTAAATAAGAATGTTTAACTATATATAAAGTGATATTTTTATTTATGTTTTCTGGAAATAACGAAAACCTTCCTTTGGGGTGACTAATAGCATATTATGCAATAATTATCATATTAAGTAGGCTGATTCATATACTAATTACCTTTTTGTTCTCAGTAAGGTTTTATATAGCTTTATTTTAGTTTTATATAGAGTTTTATTCTAGTTTTATATAGAGTCCAGTCTTTGTGCTCCACTGCTTGCACAGAAATGTGTTTGCTAGCTCTTATTTCTATGTTTACTATCAATTATATAGACTCAGGATAATTTTTATCCTTTAAATTTTTATCACTATGCAAAAGATATAACTGTGTCTTTGAGCCCACAGTTATGAGGCTATATATTTTAAGACAGATTATTGTGCCCCACAATTGTACTTTTATTGATTTCATTTTTCTCAGTGTAGCCAGAGTTCTCTGAATCTGGTAATTGGAGTCAATACTTTTATCTTCTTAAGAAACAAATGACTGTTGAAATGACCTTTACGTCATTTATAGATTTTCTGTTGTTTTTCATGGCAGTTCCATTGAATATCTTTCTATATGTAGCATTAAAAATTGAACATATACATATATGTCAAACAATTATAATATTTTATGTTAACTTTTAATCCAAAAATGTTTGATCTTCCTTCCAGCCTGCCAGCTAGGCAAGCTAGGAATACCCCAGGTCAAGGTAACAGGGAACAAAATGTGTCCCCTAACCCATCTTAGCTCCAGCTAGAACTTCTCCCTCATAAGGTTCAATCCATTTTCAAAATAACCCATTCTCCAGCCTTCACTGCTTCCTGAAACACAGACTCCAGAGAAACAGGAAAAGAGATGATTTACCCTTTTCCCAGCCAGCCAGCCATTCCAGCTAGGATAAAATGCAGGTCTAGACAACAGAGCACAAAATGTACCCTCTAACCAATCTCAGCTCCAGCTGCAGGCAAGCAAGCAGGATGACTGCCTGCAAATCTGACTATTTACATTCCTTACTGGACTCTCTACCTCATAAGCCTAAAAATATTTTACAAAATTACCCATTCCCACAACCTTAGCTGCTTCCTGAGACACAGCCTCCAGAGAACTCCAACATAATAGCATCAGCTGCAGCTGCTTTCTAAAATATAGACACTGGAGAGCTCCAACACAAAAGTTGCTCCTGAGACACAGCCTTATGAAATCCTTATCACAACAGTGGCTTCTTGAGACAGACTCTTGAGAGTTCTCTCAAAAGAGCTTTAGCTGCAGACCCCAATTTCTCCCTGAGACATAGATTTCATTGCATCTAAGTTCACCAAAAATTCCATTTGCACCAAGAGTACCTACTAGACCAAAAACAACTAGCTGAAGCACAGTGAACACTTGCACTAATCAGTAGAAGAGATAGGTAGGTACCAGACCAAAATTCATTCAACAACATGATGAATAACATGGCACCACTAGAACCTAGTTTTTCTACAACAGCAATACCTGAATATTCTAATGTAGAAGAAGCGGAGAAAAAAATACCTTAAAATATCTTTATAAAGATGATAGAAGCCTTTAAAGAGGAAATTTTAAATGAAATAAAAAAGTCCTTTAAAAAATAGAAAAAACGACAAGCAAAAATTTGGAAGAAAACAATACATTTCTTAAAGAAAGACTAGAGGACCAAGAAAATGCAAACAGATGATAAAAGCAGTGCAAGAACTTAAAACCATAAATAGAAGCAAAAAGAACACACAAACTGAGGGAATGCTAAAAATAGAGAATCTGAAAAAATGAAGCAGAACTATAGATGCAAGCATAACCAATAGAATGGAAAACAGAGAAGAACAAAATCTCTGGTGTGGAAGACTTGATAGTATATATGTCAGTCAAATAACCCACTAAAACCCAAAGATTCATAACACAAACATCCAGGAAATATGGGACACCATGAAAAAAATACACCTACAAATAGAAATAAAATGAGAATATCAGCTTAAAGGCACAGAAACTATACACAACAATATCATAGAAGTAAACTCTCCCAACATAAAAAAAATGTTTATAAAGATACAAGAATAACACCAAATAGACTAGACCCCCAACAATGTATGCTCTCACATAGTAATTAAAACACTAAGCATACAGAATAAAGAGAGAATTTTAAGAGCTTCAAAGGAAAAAAAGCCAAATAACGTATAACAGCAGATCCATTAGATTGATACTTGACTTAACAATAGAGAAAACTAGAAGGTCCTGGACAGATGATTTAAGGACACTAAGATACCACAGATGCCAGCCCATGTTACTATACCCAGAAAAATTATCAATCACTCTAAATGGAGTAAACAACATATTTCATGAAAAAACCAAATTTAAAAATACCTATCCACAAATCTATCCCCTCAGAAAGCACTAGAAGAAAAACTCCAAACTAAGAAAGTTAGATTCAACCATGAAGCCACAAGAAATAAATAATCCCACAGAAGCAAAGCATGAAGAAGGGAAATACACACACACACACACACACACACACACACACACACAACCACCAAAAATAACAAAAATTAACAATCAATGGTCAATAATATCTCTTACTATCAATAAACTCAATTCACCTATAAAAAGACATACACAGGCTAACACAATGGATATGAAAACAGGATAGATCCTTCCGCTGCATACAACAAACACACCTAAACTTCAAAGACAAATACTATCTCAGGGCAAAGTTTTGGGGAAAGATTACCAATCAAATGGACTCAAGAAATCAGCTGGTGTAGCTAATCTAATATCTAACAAAATAAACTTCAAACTAAATTCAATCAAAAGAGACCAGGAAAAGAATTATTCATTCATCTCAGAAAAAAATCAATCAAGAAAAATCTCAATTTTGAGATTTTTATGACCACAATACAGGGGTACCCACATATGTAAAAGAAACATTACTAAAGCTTGAACCTTCCATCAAACCCCACACACTAATAGTATGAGATTTCAATACCCCACTCTCACTAATGGATAGGTCTTCAATATAGCAACTGAACATAGCAAAAAGGAGTTTCCAGACAGTATGTCTCAAATAGATGTAACAGATATATACAGAATGTTCCATGTAAATACCAAAGAATATACCTTCTTCTAAACACCCCATTGATCCTTCTCTAAAACTGAACACATACCCAGTCATAAGACAAATATGATGAAATATAAAATGGGAATAAACTCTTGTATTCTTGCAGATCACCTTGGAATAAAGTTGGAGTTCAACAAAACACAAGCCACAGAAAGCCTACAAACTCAAGGAAACTTTGAATCTCTAAATTGAATCAACTCTGGGTCAAAAAAAAAGTAAGAAAGAAATTAAAGACTACCTAGAATTTGGTGAAAATAAATCTAAAACATACTTAAATTTATGGGACACAATACAGGTAGTACTCAGATAAAAGTTTATAAAACTAGGTGCCTACATAAAAAATTAGAGAATTCTCACACAAGAGACTTAGCAGCACAGTTGAAAGCTCTAGAACAAAAGAAGCCAACTCATTCAGAAGATGTAGACCACAGGAAATGATTATACTCAGAGCTAAAATTTAAAAATTGAAACATAACAATACAAAGAATCAATGAAACAAAGTGTTGGCTCTTTGATAGACAAATCCTTATACATATTAACTAATAGGAAGAGAAGGAATACCAAAATTAACAAGATCAAAAATGAAATTGGAGATATAACAAGTGACATAGAAGTGTTGAGTAAGAGACTCAATTGGTAATATATACTTGAAAAATTTGTACTCCACAAAATTGTAAAATATAAAAGAAATGGACAGCTTTCAGAGAAGGTACCACTTACCAAAACTAAAACAAGAACAGATAAATTAACCAAATATACCTTTAAGTACTAAGGAAATAAAATCAGTTATTAAATTCCCTCAGGCAAAAAAAATCTACATAGAATTGTGGGGCTATTTTTCAAATATATTAAAAACAGTTGGAGATATCAGAGGGATCTACCCACAGTCTGTCTTGGAGAATCAGACAGGGGTAATTCACACCTTTAATTCCAGCACAGGAAACATCCGGGAGTGGTGACCAATGCCCTTATTCCAATCAAATCTATGTTTGAGGTCATCTTAGTTTATAGAAGTTCCAGGCTCCCAGGCAGGCAATTGTGGTTCCATGCCTTAACTGAGTGAAGAAAATATTTAAGGCAGGCATAGAAAAACAGAGAAGGCAGAAGAAGCCATAGCTCACACTGGTAGTCACAGCACTTGGCAAGCAGAGGCAAAAGAATCTCTCTGTGAGTTCAATGTCAGCCTGGTCTTCAAAGCAAGTTCCAGGACAGCCATGACTGTTATACAGAAAATTCTGTCTGAAAGAACAAAACACACAAACAAATAAACAAACATAAAACAAACAAACAAAGACTAGAGGAGGTGGATCTGTCCTTTGATATCTCAGACTGTTTTTTTATTATATTTGAAACATATCCCCACATAGAATTCTACTAGAATTTCAATGAATTTTTGCCAATACTCCTCAAAATGTTCCACATAATAAAAGCTGAAGGAACATTGCCAAACTCAAACTCTGTTTATCAGCAGATAGTCACCCTGATACACAAACCACAAAAATATGTGACAAAGAAAGACAAAGACTTTTTTGACTTATGAACATTGATGTAAACATACTCAACAAAGTACTGGAAAACTGAATTTAACAACATATCAAAAATCATCAACTATGATCAAGTAGGCTTCATTCTAGAGATGCAGGAATGGCTCAATACACTAAAAGCTGTCAATGTCTTCCATAATATAAACAATATACAATAATAAAACCACATAATTATTTCATTATATGCTAAAAAAACCTTTGAAAAAATCCAGTAGTACTTCATAATTAAAGTCCTATAGAGATCAAGAATACAGGAAAAATGCCTAAATATAATAAAGACAATTTACCACAAGCCAACAGCCAACATCAAAATAAATAGAAAAAAAACTCAAAGTAATCTCAGTAAATTTAGGAAGAATACAAGACTATTCACTTTCAATATTTATTCAGTATATTTCTTGAAAATTTAGCTGGATTAATAACAAAAGAAGATCAAGAGCATAGAAATTACGATAGTATACAAACATGACCCCCAAAATTCTACCAGGGAATTCTTACAGCTGATAAATACCTATAGCAATGTAGCAGGTACAAAATTATAAACATATATAAAAAATCATTATCCTTCCTATATACAAATGATAAAAGAACTGAAAAAAAATCAGGGAAAGATCACCTTTTCTAATAACTACAAATAACATCAGATATTGTGTGTTAAATCTAACCAAAGAAGTTTGGTTATGAGAACAACTTTAAGCCATTGAAGAAAGAAACTGAAAAAGATAACACAATTGGAAAGATCTCCCATGTTTTTAGATAGGGAAAATGAACATAGTAAAAATTGCAATTTTACCAAAAGCAATCTACAGATTTAATGCAATCACCATCAAAATCACAACACAATTTTTAATGAAACTTGAAAGAACAATGCTCAACTTCACATGAAAAAAAATCATGATTGCCAAAAATATTTGCTCTATAATAGAAATTAGGGCTGCATTACTAATATAATATAATACTAATATAATATAGCTGAGTCCAAGCTATATTGTAGAACTACAGTAATGAAAAGAGCTTGGAATTGCATAAAAACATACTTGTGGATAAATGGAATCAAATCAAAGACCCTGGCCATAATCTACACACCTATAAACACCTGAGTTTTGACAAAAAGGTCAAAAGATACAATGAAAGGAAAATAGCATCTTCAACAAATGATGATGGCATAACTGGATGATGGTATGTAGGAGAATTCAAATAGATTTATATCTCTTACTCTGCACAAAACTCAGGTTCAAATAAATCAAAGGCCTGAACATAAACTGATTACACTGAACTTGATAAAAAAAAGAAAGTGTAAAATAGCCTTGAACACATTGACACAAGTAACCACTTTCTAAATACAACACCAGTAGCACAGACACTAAGAACAACAATAAATAAATGGCATCTTCTGAAACTGAAAATCTTCTGTAAGGAAAAGGACACAGTCAATAAGACAGAATGACAGCCTACAGAATGGGAAAATACTTTCACCAACCTTACATCAAACAGAAGACTAATCTCTAAAATATATAGAGAACTTAAGAAGCTAGAGGCCAAAACCCAAATAATTCAATTATTAACAGGATTTAGCTCTAAATAGGGAATTCTCAACAAAAGAATTTCAAATGGGAAAAAGACAGTTAAAGAATTGTTCAACATCCTTAGCTATCAGAGAAATGCAAGTCAAAACAAATCTGAGATACCATCTTACACCTGTCAGAATGTCTAAGATAAAAAAATACAGATGACAGCCTATGTTGAAGGGGACATGGAGCAAAGGAAACACTTTCCCATTGATGGTGGGAATGTACTTGGAAAGCTACTTTGGAAAGCAGTTTGGTGGTTCCTCAGAAAACTGGGAATTAATCTACCCAATTATCCTACAATATCACTATCTGGCATATACCTAAAAGATTCACATTTTTATCCCAAGGGCATCAGCTCTACTATGATCACATTATTTGTAATAGCCAGAACCTTGAAACAACCTAGATGCTCCTCAACTGAAGAATGGACTAAGTGTTTATGGTACATTTACACAATAGAATACTACTCAGCAACAAAAAAATAAAAAAATAAAATAAAAGACTTCCTGAAATTGGCATCCAAATAGGTGAATATGGAGAATATCATTCTGAATGAGGTAACATGGACACAGAAAATATAGACATGGTATATATATTTGCTAATGAGTGGAATTTAGACATAAAACAAAGGATAACAAGGCTATAATCCACAAGCCCTGAGCAGCTAGGTAACAGGAGGAACTTAAAAGTGATTACCATGGGTCCCCCTGAGAAGAAGAAATAGGGAAGATCTCCTAAGTAAATTGGAATTATTGAGGAAGCAAGTAATAGGAGATGGGAAGAGATTTTGAGAGAATGAAATGTTTGAGTGGGAGTAGCAGTAGAGATGGAGAACAAAGAAATAGCTATCTTGATAGAGGGAGATATTTTGGGATTAGAGAGAAGCCTGTTGCTATTGATACATTCAAGAACCCACAAGATATCCCCAGCTACGACTCTAAGCACCCTAGTGAAGAGGGTGCCTAAACATGTTTTCTCCTATAATAAAATGAATAACCACTCTAATTGTCTTTATAGAACCTTCATCCAGAAACTGATGAAGGCAGAAGCATAGATCTATAGGTAAGCACTGGGTTGAGCTTCTGGTTTAGCTGTACTGAGAGAGGAGAGAGTACATATTCAAAGGGTTCAGGATTATGAAGAAAAGATCCACAGAGAAGGATGACCTGAAATATTAGGAGCTCACTGACTCTAAAATATCTGCTGAGGAACCTCCATTGAAAGGAATTAAACTCTCTGTATATAGATGACAGTTGAAAGGTGTGGGCAGTTTGTGGAGCCTCTTACAGCAGCACCAGGGTTTATTCCTTGTGCTTGAATTTGCTTCTCAGAGCCCATTTCATACAGAGGAACACCTTACTCAGCCTTGATACTGAGGGAGGGACTGGGACCTATGTCAACTGGATATGCCAGAACAAACTGACTCACCTTGGTATTCTTTGAACTCCCTGAAATATGGATGAGGGGACTGGGGATAGGGAAAAAGCTGAAGGAGGATGGGGAAGTAGGGAGGGAGGAAGAGAAGTGGTCAGTATGATAAAAAAAAAAACTTTCTTAAATAAAAAATTATTAAGAAAAAGAATGTGAATCACAAAATGCTCAGGGGACACTGGGATAATGCATGTATAGTACTCAACACTATACATTATTTTCATAATAACTTTATCTACGATAAACCTTAACCTATAAATTAAGTGTACTAAACTGTTAATAACTATATATAATATTAGGACAATACCGCAGGGCATTATATATTACATGAATGAGTTTTCTTAATTTAGTTAATTGAACTATTTTGAACTTTCAGCAACACTATAGAAAGTGAAACCAGACAGAAGGGAGATTTCTGCAAAGTCATGTTCTATGTTAATATTGATGTTCTGGTGAGGATGGTGGCTACTTCACTCTTGGGCATGATATACCCATATAACTCCTGTAATAGTCAATTGTGGTTGTCTGCTTTACATCTGAAATCAACTAATGCCATCTCAGATAAAAGGACCCAGAGGTAAGCTTTGTTTTTTACTTGCTGTACTCACTGTAGCTGGCAAGTTTACTTACCTTGTTGTTGAGGTTGGTATTAAAAATAACTTCTTTAGGATTCCAAAGTAGACAGAAGACTAACAGTTCTCCAAGAGTCCCCTAGGGCAATTGAGCACCCAGGTGAGTAGACTGAACAACTTCTGGATTATCAGCATTTTCATTGTGAATGGACATTTTTAGACTACTCAGACTACAACCTAATGTAAGCCAGTCAAATAAATCCCCTTTTAGTACCAAAAGAAGAAATAAAATAAAATAAAGCACAAGCATGTACATGCAATTTAACAATAAAATCAGTTTGCTTCCTTTGAAAATTAACTTTGAACAGATTTTTTTTTCTTATTTTAGGCTGAAAAACTAATATAATCTCAAGTCAAAACACTTGTGTCCAGTGGTCAAATACAGTTTAACACCTAAATATGTAAATAGTTATGTATAGACATTGTTATAATCATTCATATATAGATTACTTATAGAATTTGCTTGAACCAGGACAAAGATAAGTGATTTCATTAGAAAGTATAGAACCATCAACACAAAAAATATTTACTATCTGTGTATTTTATATAATAAATATTGATTATGACTAATATAACTTTATTCGTGGGTATTCATAACAGTAGTGTCCTAAAGAAGCTATTATAGAAACATGGCTTTTTAATAAACATAAGATATGATGTTCCACAAAGACAATTCAATTCTTATTTTGTTTCCTAGGAAGACTATATGTCTATTTTCATGATATATCTTCAATCATAATAGGATATTCAAAATTATTCATTAAGTGAATTAAAATGCAAATGGAATATGGTTTATTATTTTTAAAGTTTTGTTGAATACTGGAAACAAATGTTAAATTCTTACTTTTACAGCTATGTAAATTAAATAACTACTGTTTGAAAACTATACATTGATGTGGGAATGACTTTCTGTATGCTGTGAATAGCAATCTTTAAATAAAGGAGCTGTTTTGGCCCAAGACAAGCACCATAGAAAAAGTAGGAGGAGGAATCAGAATAGGTAGGAGGAGCAGGGTGGAGGCAGAGACAGAAGGAGCCAGAAGCCGAAAGGATCAACATGTAAGGAGAGAAAGACTGAGTCAGAAGCCCAAAGAAGCAACTGATCTCCCTGGATGATGGAACTGACTGTCTCTTGAGTGCTGATTTAACCCTGATGATCCTCTCCAGGCTTAGCTACACTAGGCCGGACGCAGCCAGTGGAGGCTTCACCGAGATCCAGGTATGAGGGACAGGGCTCACCTGTATATTAGACAGGGGGAGAATTGTGATATAAAAAGGTACGTACCATAGAAAATTCAAATTAAAAGTTTTGGCTGGCTTCTGAACTTAAGCAACTGTTATGCATACAAGGAACTACAATTAAGTCTTGTACCGCACTCACTTTTGTTACTACAGTTGGAGACATTTGTCTTTGGTTCTTGACAGGGGGAGGATTTAATATTCCTGATTGGGAACAGGTTAAGGCTGAATTACAGAGGACTTTACAAGTTTTACAAGGACCCTCTGAGCCTCATGCTGATTTTGTTTCCCGGCTATTATAATTAGCAGAGAGAATTTTGGAGATGAAAGAGCAAGCTAGCAATGTGCCTGAGCAATAGGCCAAACAGCATGAACTTAATATAAGCGTCTGAGTCATTTCTGGGGGCCTAAGCAGCAGCGGGCAGCTAAGAGATTTGGGGCTGACTGCAGGTCTGTGGGTCTGAACCTCTTGCTGCCTGGGACCAAGAAACCACATTGTAACAATACATTATCTTAAAAAATAAACTGTGAAGCATATCAATAATGTTTTATACAAAAATATTTAGATTATTATTACCATTTACTAAAAGAATTAAATCCCAACAAAAACAGGTGACAGTAGATATTATTAACTTTTGTATTTCTATAAAGGAAATTTCTAAAGCACTACTTATGTATGCATTCCTGAGGAAAATTGAATTAATTGATTTCTGTTGGTTTGTTTGGCAAACATTACAGTTAGACTTGTTGAGAACACTGAGATCTCCTTACTTTTTTTTTATTTTAATTTTTATTTATAAAAAGTCCTTTTTATCCATGTATCCTCTGTATCCCATGTTCCCCCTCCCTTCCATCCACCTACTCCCTCCCAGTAAGCCTTCAGCCTCCTTACTCCCTACTACTCATCCCCTCCCCAAAAAAGGCAAGAAGTCCCAAGGTGGGTCAACTTAGCATGGTACATCCACTCCAGGAAAGTCTGATTTCCTCATCGCAATATCAAGACTGGGTTAAGTGTTCCCCCTGCAGGGAGTGGGTTCCAAGGTGCCAGTATTATTTTTATACAGAATTTCATGCAAGTTCAATTGACTATTTGGTTCAGACACTTGATAAGATTCTAAACAATTCTAGATGATATACCCTAAAATTTGTGCATTTTCTGTCATTAAAACTGACATTTCTCCATGTTTCTTTAAAAAGATTGTACAAAGTTAGGTGATAAGGGCATAACTACATTTCCTATCAAAGTATCCCTCTGTTCTCACATTCAAACCTTTGAAAACACACTAGTGCACATATTTCCTTCAACTTACATTTGTTTCTTACTAGTGGTGCTTTTCTTTCTCTGATAATTCACAAGCTTAGTCTTTGTGAAAGCTTAAGCACATATCAAGTGCTTGCCTGAGTGTCATAGGTTTCTGACCCAGCCTAGTCACAAGGACTGGACCAGTTTGCTGCTGCTTAGGCCTCCAAAAATGACTCTGATGCTTATATTAATTAAATGCTTCTTGGTCTATGGCTCAGACATATTGCTAGCTAGCTCTTGAATTTTAATTCAAGCCATTTCCATTAATCTTTCTTGCTGTGTTTCCCTTGGCTAACCTGTGTTACTTTTAAATGTTGATTCTTGGGCAGCTGGGTGGTGTTTCCTTTGATTCTGGCCTCCTTCTGCTACCTATGCTTTAATATCCCTGTCTACTTCTAAGATGCCTCTCATAGGTCAGTTTAGTTCTTTTACTAATAAATGATATTCACAGCATACAGAAAGACATCCCACATCACTTCTCCTTTTCTGTCTAATCTAAAAGGAAGGTTTAAATTTCAACATAGTATAATCACTTATACCAAAACAATTATCAAGCAAGAATTATAGTTATATTTTCTAGTATATTTGTATTTAGAAAAATTAAGAAAAAAATAATTCTATCACCTACTTTACCCTTGTGAGTCTAAAGTTTCATATCTAATACACCTTTTAAAATAACTAAGCCAAACCATATGTATAACTATCCAATATTCAACTATACAGAAGGATATATTACCCAAGTAAACAAGAAGTGCAAGCAACTTTCAATTTCTAGAAATAAGAGATGACATCTGGCTGCATGGGAAGTCACCCAAAGTTCCTTTGTAATAGTGGGGCACCCATCTTCAGCCTATAGACCTAAAGTCTCTGGTACACTTTTCAGTGAAGCAGGAAATCTAAAGGACGGCTATACTCATTCTGGCATAGTTCATCAATCACTTCTCCTTGTGGCCTGGTGGATGTTTGGCAGTTTTCTCTGCAAAGCAGGAATGCGAAGGACCATCTGGGCTTGTGCTGCCAAAGTTCAGAGATCTCTTTGCTACGGATCCTGCATGTCTAGTTTATACAGCATACTTTCAGACAGTTGTGGCAAGAACAAATTCTTGTCCAATGGCTAACCTTTACAACAGAGAAAGTAAATTCCATATGGAGTTTCTTCAATGCCCTTGAAGTAGATTTGTGGTGCCAGGAGTATACCTATCTCACTATTCAGAAAAGTTTAAGTACTTAAAATATTTTAAATGCCATATTCTGAAGTTCTTTGAAGTATTTGAAGATTACCTATCTGATTGAAATATATCTTTGTATACCTAAAAATAAATTTGAGTATCGTAAATGACTACTAATATGCATTTCTTAATTATGCATAACAATTTTAAATGAGTTACACAAATATCATATCTCAAACAAGAGTAGAAATATAATATGGTATAACACAATTGACCTTAAATTTGTATCAATAAACCAAAATCCATACTATTATAAAATATTTTGAAATTAACAGTCATTTTTTTGAACTAAAGTAGATTCAATAATCTTTTTTAATCATTTCTATATCACCTGAGAAAGTTGGAGTGCAATTTGTAGTTCAGTTCACAATATTGAGAGAGAAATGCTTTAGGCAATTCTGACATAGCTGTGTTTTCAATCATATTTGTCATTATTTAAAAAAAAAATTACAATTACCTGGCCCTTTTGTAAGTCTTTTATTGGCTTTTAAAGGTGTTAGTCATTAACTGCTTATGACTTCCTTTCTATTTGGTTTAGGAGATTCTTAAATTATTAACGCTGCTTACATATCAGCCAATAATTATTATGATCCACATTATTTTTCTACTATGATTGAGTTGAATCTAACAAATATAGTATTTAGAGTTTAAGAGTGCACACATTTTGGAGACTTTTATTTGATTAGCAATTGAACACTTTAATGTCTCAGGATCCTCAGCTGTAAAATATGCAGTCTCACAGTGCAAATGGAATAATTAAATAACATAAATGAAATTGGGAAAAGATATTTTATGCAATATTAGGTATAAAAATAACCGTTTGACAATTGGATTTTATTATAATTAGACCACCCAACTAAATATTTATTTATTTTTCTAGGTAGAAAAAAAAGGAAACATATTTTACTCCAAATTAATATTGGATATTACTCACAATTATGAAATAAAATTACCTAACATATAATTATAATTTGTATTTGTCATAAAAGTCATAGTCACTACATTGTATCTACCTTGAGATTGTTATCTTATGTTTTTCTACTTATTCCTATTGAGTGCAAAATCTTATCTAGAAAGAAGTCTTAAAGATACAATTAAATACTTTTGATATATCTCTGTACAAATAAAAGACTCGTTATTCATACTTCCAAAGTATGAAAAGCTGCAAGGTGCATCATTGTTATTGGTTTTGGTGTACTGAAAAAAAAATCTGATAAATTTTTGTTTTTTGGTACTCACTCTTTAGATCAGTCTGGTCTTGTCTTGATCTCAAAGGCATGCCTGCCTCTGCCTCATAAATACTGTGAATAAAGCCATCTGATACTATGCCAACATGATTAACATTTTTAATATTTATAGATTTTTCCATATATGTAATTTTATAGATCAATGTAGAAATTTGGAGATATCTGGATAGATTCTCAAATGCTTTCTAAACATTCTTTATTCTTTCATAATATCTAAAAACACAATTTTTAAAGTTAGGAAAGGTAAAAAATCATGACTAGTATTTGTCCTCCAAAAATTAATATATTCAGCATCAGAGAAATTTACTTTAATTATGAATTTATCTAATTTGGTTCATTCATTAAGTACCTTTTCAGTAAATTATATGCACCTTGTAAGGTACAATTGAAGCTGACAGAAAAGTTCTTCAGTTTACAACACTTACTTTTCTTCTTTTCTTGTCTTTGTTCATGTTAACTTTCTCCTTCCTTCCTTCTGTTCTTCTACTCCCAGTTCTCCTTGTTGGGTTGCCCCACCTCTACTTCTTGTCCATCTTCTGGATAATCAGCATTTTATTAAGCCAGTGTGTACAGTGACAAATATTTACAGTATATGTATAAAAGCATAATTCCACAGAAATTAATTTATGAAAACAAGAAGATAACTAGTCTTGATATATATGTGTGATTTTATGCCACATGTAATATTATGATCTAGTCTTATTGTTATTCCTATTTGTGTTCATATTAAAGTCTGGTACAAAATTTTAGAGACCATGAACAAACACTCACAGTTGCTGATTGGTTGATCTATCAATCAGATTTACTTCAATTACTATATAGTCAGTTTGAATCACCATTATTACCATTATTATAACCACCACTGCTACCACTACATATTTATACATGTTTGTATAAAATTTATAGCAATATTAATTAATATATAATAAATTAACTATTTAATAAACAATAAAATATTTAAGACATAAATGTAGATGGCCAAAGCTTTTAGAAACATTAATCATATTTAAGTAAAATAATGTAGAAAGAAAAATATTTTAATGAAAATAAATACATTAGTTAGTATTGATAAAGTCTTTGGAATCTTTATCTGTAATATGTAGTTTTTAACTACATATAACAGAACAACTAGCAAAAGAAAATATTTAGAGTATATGATTAAGTAAGAATTAAGTATTTTACATATTAAATATTTCATTAGTCAATATCAATAACAAAATAATAGAAATAACCTAGTATAATACAAGCACTGTATTTAATATTTAAGCATCTTTATAAACCTAAATACTGGTATGTATCTAAAACAAATGTGAAGGATATTAAACAGATAGTTTTCCAGAAGGATACATTAGTTAGAAACCTATAAGTGGGTATTAAGTGTATGAGACAAATTCTTAGCTTTGATGGCAATCACAGTAGTAAAATTTAAAACAAAAGCATACTTTTTATCTGATTGTATCAATATTTTTAAAAGATAATAGAATCAAATTACATATTGGATAACATTGATGTAGCATATCATGTTGATAGTACTGTATACTCATCATAACATTTAAAATCAATATTTATAGAAACTATTTTCAGAGGGAAAGACTAAGATGAATAAAATATAAGCACATTAAAATTATTCTATATAGATAAATGCTCTAGAAAGAATTTCAGTATCTGCACCTGTGTCACTGCTTAGCAGTAAGTGGTTAGGAAAGTATCTAAAGAATTGTTGTTGGAGAGTTGAATAAGAAGTTAACATTTTAAGGACAAAAATGTTTCTCATAATATAAATATATGGTATGTGGGACAAAATTACAGTACATAGGGCTTCAAAATATAAAAAGTAATGAGATTCAATAAATAGACATGATCAGATGACAGAGGCATATAATAAATTTTCAAAAACTTGAATTTTATGTAAAATAGGTACTTGGGATTGAAGACAGGTTTTCTAGAAGAATGGCTAGTGCTCATGATCACTGAATTATTTATTTAAAATCACCTACAATAGTGCTTTTAAGTAATCTACTATTAAATTTTTCCATAGTAGTTGTTTCTTCAATTTTAATCAAATAGAAAGACTATCTAAAATTTTCAAAGGAAATATGCAGATGCTTAAATACTTAGATACAAAGCCCTTCTTCATGTTTTTATTTGTTTAAAATAATACATATAAACCATCCCAATATCTAAGCTGTCAGGAAATATTCAAATAATATGTAAAGTTCTTTAGAGAAGATAAATATATTTATGTGTATATGATATTATCATTTCCACAACTATTTAAAGACATAGTCAAAACACAACTATATATATATATATATATATAATTATATGTAGGTGAATAAATAATTAAGAATAGCATTTAAGTTTAACACTAGACGCGTTTAAAAATTGCATGAGAAACAGAGGGTTTGGTTAAAATGTCTACTGTGTAACAAATTAAAACAATTTATTTAAGGTTTAGAATTATTTCTGAAACTGCATCATAAAGAACAGAAATTTTGAAGAAGTTGAAGATACATTGTGTGTCAGAATACTGGACATGAAAAACACACTATCTCAATGAACATCTTACAGTCAGAGCACATAAGCACATAAAGTAGTTGAATTGGTGTAAGTGTGAACAGAGTGCATGCAATTCACCCTGCACAAAGATATCACAATGTAATTATATAGAAGGCATAGAATTTAAAACAAGTAAGTATAGTAACATATTTTAAGTAAAGTGTTGTCAAGAAATAATAGAATTATAACACAAACTTGTTCATATACTATAGAGAAATATTTTTTTGGAAAAAGTAAACTTACACTCAAAGACTTAATCTGACACATTTCTTCTCCCATCACATTATCTACCTATTAAATCTGTTAATTCTTTTAATTGAGTATATTTTAATAGGTATATTGTATGTCACTGTAAAAAACAAATCTGTAGTCTACAATTATTGAACATACACTGCATTGATTGGTTTTAGAATAGTAGTGTAGAATTTAAAGTAGTACAGGACTGAAGATTAATTTGTTCAACAGTTGTTATCCTCCCAATTCATATGCCTGAAACTTTTCTAAGGCAATAGTAATAAATTCCTAGAGAAAGTCTATTAAATCCATATATAAGGAAATTAAAATAGCTTTATGACTAATTTATAACACCCCTACTACATTTCTGGTGAGTTGTTCATGAAATGTGAAACAAGGATTGGTATTTTAAATAATCCTTAATAGTGATTTAAATCCACAGCCAGTATTTGAACTTTTGTTATAGAATAAATGAACCCTGAAGAGTTAGTAAAATATTATCTGGCACACAAATAAATACTTTGCATTTGGCCACATGTTTCTTGTTATATGAATATTTAGTAGAGCTATGACCATTATATGATATTGCTATTATGAACAAATTTTATTTGTCATTCATGAAAAATTACTTTTTAGAATTTTATACCTGTAACCAAATGTATGCCTGAGTATTAATAACCAGGATTCCCAGCATATTAATTGAGTTTTATTTTTTCTTTTATTTTTGCAAAAGAGGATGGTCAATGGAATTTCTTCAATTTCTTTTTTGCTGACAAAATAAAATATAAGATGAAACAAAAATTATAACAGTGATGCTTGTAGTATGAGTTTTTGGCCTGGACTAGCCCTGAGAGCTAGACCAGCAGTCTTGAATAATTATATAAAATCTTATATTAATTATATGTTGTTTGAAGTATGGCTCAAGCTTATTGATAGTTACATATGATATATTAGCCCATTTCTATTAGTGTATGATTTGCCACATACCTCGTGGCTTACCTGAGTTCCTTTACATCTTGCTGTCTCAGAGGCAGCTCACAACAACTCTGTGTGACTTTGCCCTTCTTCCCTTTTATCTATGCTTGGATTTCCTACCTGCCTATAAACTGGCTTGCCATATGCCAAAATGCTTCTTTTAATATCCAACGATAATTCACAGTGCCTAGAGAGACATCTCACATCATTTCATCATTTAATGTTTGTTTAATTAAAAGGAAAGTTGTCAAATTTAATATAATTAAAATTATATAATGAAACAGCTTTTAAGTAAGAATCATAGTTATAGTATTTAGTTTATTTATATCTAGCAAAATTAACAAAGATATTTATTTTATTTTTGTGAGTAAAGTTTTATATTTAATTTTTATTATTATTAAGGAAAACTATAACTATATATTTTTAATTATATTAAAGACTATAAATGTATATAATACTATTTGAGTAACCAGGAAGTATATGACATTTAAATTTTACAAATAACAGAGATGACATTTGGCTTTCTGAACAGTCACTCAAAGTATTTTTTGTAATATTGAGGCATTTATTTTTAGCCTCTAGGCCTAGTGTCTCTGGCATATTTTTTAGTGAAATAGAATATTTTATTTATTTAAGCATAGTCTATTAGTCACATTTTGTGCCTTGTAGAATGTCTTGCAGGTTTTTTGGAGAAGTAGAAACTTGAAAGACTATCTTGGCTTGTTTTGTCAAAGTTTAGAGATCATTTTTTAATGGGTCTTATGTGTCTAGTTTATAGAGCATATTGTTAGGCAGTTGAAACCAAAACAGTTTTTTATCTAGTGGCTAACTTTTGTCATAAATAAAGTAAATTTTTGTGGAATTATCTTTATGCACATCATCTTTTTAAGTAAATTTGTGTTGTCATGAGAAGATATGTTTCATTATTTAGAAAATTTTAAGTTTCTAAAATATTTTAAATATTATATTTTGTAGGTCTTTGAAGTGTTTGAAGGTTATTGAAATAAAATATCTATTATTATATCTAAAAACTTAACTAATGTTACTATGTTTGATTATTACAAATGAGTAAATATTAATCTGTATTTTTGTTATATATAAATTTAATTGAGTCATATAAACATAATATCTTAAACAATAGTAGAAATATATATCTATATAAAGCATAACAAATAATCTTAAATTTATATCAATATATTAAAATTTATATTAATGTAAATTTTTTGGATTAATATATTCTTTTGAATTAAAGTAGATTTCATAATAATTTTATTATTATTTTTATAATATAGATGCTGTATAAAGAAGTCCAATAGAAGGAAAATAGCTCCTAGTCTAGGCACAGTAATCAAAAACCACTTGTTCCCAGACTCAGGAGTCCCATAAAAATACTACACTGAAAGCTAAAATATAACACAAAGCACCTGGTGCAGACCAGTGTCAGACCTGAGCTTGCTGCTGTGGTTTCTGGGATTTTATCTGATCACAAAATGAACTTTAAATTAAATAAGAGACCTCATTTCAAAAAACAAGGTGGATCAACCCATGGAACAACACCCAAGTTTGTCTTCTATTCTCTGCAAACAAAGCTCTGTACTACTGCAGTTTGAGCACAATCACACATGCATACACATACACACACAGAGTCTTATACAAATAAAAATGAAAACAGTGCTTATGTTATGTATTTAATGAATTCATAACCCTTATATTACCTATATGATAGGAATAGAAGGAAGATTCAACACAGACAATCAACTCACAAACCATAATCACTGTGGCCTTAAATAAGACTAAGCTAATAAGCTAAGGCTTTCACTGTTATGATCCCTTGTGAGGTGATTAAGGATCTAGATGAATTCAGCAAATAATAATAGTATTCACTCAATGCTGACTACTTTGTGGATTGTGTTGTACATACATTCATATTATTATTACCTAATGATTCATGGTATTCAGGAAAATGAGTACTTCATTCCATAGAAACATAAGCCACTTTGAGTGACTATGTCAAAAACAATCCACATGATTTTAAAGTTTCAGTTTCTTAGCTTTCATGTTCTGCTATTGTAAAGTTGTAAGGTTATTTATAAGTGAAAGCTTTGATTATATCCAGGTACGTTTGGGGGCAATAGCATAATCCATCATATGTTATTTGCTTTCTGAATGCTCTAAAACTTATGGAATTTTTCAAAACTCACTATTTATGATTTATGACACATAGCAGCCACATGGTAAACCAAACGAACACCTTGTATAGAGGGCATGCCTCTAGGTGTGGCTACATAAATCTGTGCCCACCCGCCCTCTTAAAAGGAACCACCTACTACTCTCTCTCTCCCCCTCCTCTCTTTTTCTCCTCCTCTTTCACTCTCTCAGCAACTCCCTTGAATAAATTGTTGTGTCGCATCTAGCAGTATGTGCATCTATCTCTCTCATGAGCTAAACTAACATTATGGTGCCATGACTCCGATAGGCTCTCTCCTGGGCTTAGTTGCACATAGGCCAGGGATGCTTATCAGGGCTACTGCCAGGCCACCTTCCATCTGTCCCACCACAGCTCAACACCAATGGCTACCACTGATAAATTTTCCCCTTTCCTCAAACTATTGTCTCTGGAAAAGATCGTTGGTCATCTGGCTTTCCATTAAGACTCTAGTCTTGGCAGTGGACCATCCCCAGCCATGATCTTCACTGGTTATGGCTATTTCTTCTCACCTGATACTCATTTTTTGGCCATCACTGCTATATAACCCCAGCTTGGATCCTTGATCCTATTTCTAAACACTGCCCTCAGGGCTTTGCCCCCAAGCACCTATTGTAGGTACTAACAAGTTCCTATTGGTAGTTTGCATTGAACACCCACTCCAGGTGCTGATGAGTGCCTATGGTGGCTAGTGTCAGTTTTTGTTTGCCTGCTCCTGAGAACTAAAGAGCTTTCAGGAGTGGCAAGCATTGGTTTAGGCTTTGCCCTATGCATATCATACATGCTGATGAGCATCTAGTGATAGCAGCGAGGTTTATATGCCCATCCTTGTGGTAGCTAGCATGGTTTCAGACTTTGGCCAAGTGCCTACAGCTGAGAGTTGATGAGTTAGTTAGCAGTAGCTAAGTTGAGTCCTCCAGGACTTGTTGACTGGGTGATGATCCAGGCTTTTTTTGTGGAATTCCTCCCCTCTGGTCCTCAATAACAGAGAATGAGTCAGCAGAAAATATCTCTCCATCCTCACCTAGGATGTGATCTGGAGACCCTCAAGCCACTTAGCCTTTTTTGCCTTATTTAGACACCACCAACCTTATGTGATTTTGCATAAAGAAATAGCTTTACTATCCCTTAGATAATAACTCAAAATAGCCACCTAATGACTCTCTGGACCTCAATATTTTGCAGTAGTTAACTTTTGCAATCATACGGGCAGATGGAAAGAGTTGTCCCTTATCTCTTTCCATGTCTCAGCTCTGAACTTTTTCTTGTGGCTTTCTGTTCTCCCTCCATTTGTTTTTAGCTACATGACCTGATCCATAGACAAGACAGTAAAAGTTTATACCATGTTTCCTCTGTCAAAAACTTCTCAAAGGCAAAGGTGAGTTTGGAAACAGGCTAGAACTCATGCAGAGAAAGTTCATGAGACAAATGTAGCATACCCTGGCTGCTGAGACTGTCCCATTTGTATACTCCAGTAGAATTACTATATACCAAGATGGGTCTTAACCAGAGGCAATTTTGTGACCTGCTTGCTGGCAAGTCTGTGTAGAGCTGCTCTGAAGGCTCACAGATGCACTCTCAGAGTAGAATACAAACTTAGATTCTGAGAGTGCTAAAGAAAACCAATTTCTCTTGACCCATTTTTTACCCTACCCCCTAAATCAGAGTTACATCTCTTGAGAGAGGATTGCTGACTCCACAGGCAGAAGTCTTAGAACTGGATTTTTAAGGTGCATCACAGGAGAGATAAGAAAACCCACCAAAAAAAGATACCTCCTGCTGGCAAAAGCTATCTGACCTGCTCCTTCGCTTCCTCCTATGGCAGAAAGCTCAGTGTGGCAGAGATCTCAGTGCATGCTTTGTGTGTGGCCAGCTCAGCCACTGGTCTCTTGTCTTGCCTTGTCTCACAGAGGCTGTTTATGCCTTGTCCTAGGTGCCATCAAGGGAAATACTTATCTAAGTTTCTGTTCCCCAGCCCCACATGGCAGGGGACATTACACACAGACCACTTCCTGTGTAATATCCTAGACTTAGCTATGGGCAGTTGGTGCTGCCAGGGCTACCATAACCTGACCACTGCCATCATGAAAAGGGAGACTTGGCTAGTCATAACAAAACAAGGGCACTCTGTATCCTTACACGGGACACCAGTGCCACAATACTCAGTCCGGCAGGAGTTTGGGGGTTCTATTCTCTAGCATCCATTATTGGGGTGGGAAGCAAACAATTGCGTTTTCAGAAATATACCTGTTACCCACTCACGTTTGGCCATGCAAACTTGCCTGGACCCCTAATGGGAAGAGATTTCTTAGCTACAATAAGAGATTTTATTTCTTTGAATCATCACATTTGCCTGAATGTATTCTTGCAAGCCACTCCCTTGCTTTTTCTGCTATCTGCTCAGCCTGTCAGCACCAGACCCAGACACATTCTTCTAAAATTTTCTGTCTCTAAGTTTCCATTCCAGCCTGCTTCTCAGAGTCCAGATGGTTATGGAACACAAAAAGCTCTGAGGTATTTCACCTCACCCTTCCACTCCCCCACAGACTACTCTCCAGTCACAGCTCTGGAGAATGGAAAAACCCAGGAGCCATCTTACCATTGGAAAACCGTTGACCACCACCAACTGAGGGCTAGAGAAAAGGAAACAGGAGCCATTTTTAGAGCCAATACAAGTAAACCAGACTACTTCCCATCCTTCCACCAGAACCAAAGGAAAGAAACAAGAAGCCATTTTAACCTTGACAATCAGTAAAGAAAAACAGGAGACATTTTAACCTCTTCCAATCCCTAGACCTAGCAAAGTCCAACAAACTTTATTGTACAGCTGGAGTTCCCTAGGAGGAAGAAACCCAAAAACAACTACCTTAAGGTTTATTTAAAGCATAGATATGTCCCCCAATTTCAAACCTTCTTTCTCTTTCCTCTTTTTCTTCTTCTCTTAATCTTACCTCCAGACCCTGTAATAGCAAAGTACCCTGACTATATGTGTCACTTCCCGAGGTTCTCTTACTAACTCAGTTTTATTATGAGCTACATAAAATCAGAATTCATAATCCCATGCCTAAAATTCACTCGGACTGTAAGAGTAAGCAGCAAAACCCAGTAGAAAGGATTCCAGAATATATAGGTCTTTACCCTTAAGACAGCTTGAAGCAGCCTTAAGAGATCTGTCAACCCTGTTCCATATTCCCCTTCCCCCTACATTTTTTAAGCAATAATTCAAAAGGATGATATATAATGATTAATGGCACATAGTAGCCACGTGGTAAACCCAACATGCAACATGGCACTGGCAGAACACCACATACAGAGGGTATGCCTCTAAGTGTGGCTATCCACCTGCTCTCTTAAAAGGAACCACCTGCCATCATGTGAATCTCTCTCTCTCTCTCTCTCTCTCTCTCTCTCTCTCTCTCTCTCTCTCTCTCTCTCTCTCTCTCCTCTCTCCTTCCTATGTTGTCTCTCGCCTTTCCCCCTTCTCTCTCTCTAACAGCAACTCATCAGAATAAATACTCATGTGGCATCTCTCACATGCAAAGCTAACACTAATGCTATTTTTGACCAATATGTCATTTATTTACAATGAAATAACATCTCCATTAAATTGCAATTATTAATTGCTCTTGGCTGTTTTGAAAAACATTCTGATGATTTTTCACTTGAGAAAACTCTGAATCAAATAAAATAGGACAAGTTTAATATCTTTTATAGAAAGTTTTTACTCATAGTTGCTAGATGAGTCAAAAACTGACAATTGTTTGGAGATGGAGCTTTATGGAGGATCCAATACACTGTTTTTTCCTCCTCTATCGATCCTGCTAGTTTTCTATTGTGGTTGTAATACTGTTCAGGCCACTATGACAATTGAACAAACACAGAGTTCAATTGTTCTACTGATATATGGTGTTTTTAAGCTAATAATTTTTCTCTGGATTTTAGAAGGCCTTTCATTAATGTATTAGCTTTAATTTTTTTTCTATTTGAAAACATTTTCATTAAATTTAGGAAAGACTAAATTTTGGTCGTCCTTAATTTGTTATTCTTAAAATGACTCTATCTTGACTATGATTCAAAATCTACTTTCAAGATCTACAAATACTACATGTGACAAATATTTTATAATGTATTGTCCTTGTATGATTTTGTCAATTTCTAACTTGTTCTTGGTTATACCTTCATTTTATGCTTATTATCTAAGCTAATTTACATCACATTGATATGAAATTATCAGAGAATAGTGTGGAACATCATTGTTATTGTAGGATTCATTATTTTATAATGTTCAATATGTAGGAGGTATAATAGGTATTCTTAAATGTCCTTTTAAGCAAACCATGATATGCTGATTGCCTTTTTGTTTATAACATTTTATATACTCTGCAGAATTCTTGGACTTGCTAAAATAAGAATGATAGGTCTGATTGTGACAAAAGGCAAAAAGCTTTTGAAAAGGGAAGTGTGATAGCAGTAGGTAGATGCCCTAATGAAGTTCTACATTTATAAGTAGGGCACTCTGTGCTTTCTATACAGTGATGACTTTTAGTAATGTCACTGATGACATTTCTACCCCATCCATTAAGAATGGAGCACTTTCAAACACTTACTTTTCCCCTTTAAAATCAGCAATTCAGTTCCTTTGGCTGACAGCTTCAGAGGACAGGCAATTAGATCATCCAAGTGGTTCTACTGTAAAACAATAAAGTGCATGGGCTTCCATAAAGAGTTTGACTAAAAAATGTGCCTTCATGAAACTGAGTTAGAAATTTTCAAGTGAGAAAATATGCCTGTGGAGCTCTGGATCCAGGTTAATTGTGAGAATTATCCATTTTGCTACTTTCAAGTATCCCTAGTACTACCTAAGCAACTGATGTCACACTTGTCCAAGTAGACCAATTCCATCCCCATAAATAAACTTTTATTTAGAGAAGAATTCTTTTTTGAGTTAATGTGATTTCAAATAACTAATCATCTTCAGCCTTGCTGGAGCTTGAAGTAGACTGTTAAGTTGTTTCTGTATTAGACAGTTTATGTAACTCTTGTTCATCAGAGGTTAATAATCTCTTAAGAAAAGCTTAATATTTTTCAATACTAGGTTCAATTTACTCATGTGTTCAAGGTACAACATACCTTCAAATCTGAATTACTTATTATAAGGGGCAAGACTGAGAATAGGTATGAAAACAAACATGTTATTTCAGTGTTCAACCTTGAGAAAACATTCAGTGAACTACTGTGGTAGCATACTGTATATTAAAAATAATTATTCTGGAATATTAAAGGACAGAATAACTCGTGGTCACTTATCATCCAGCCAATTTTTCAGGCCTAACAGTGTAAGTGTAAGTGCTATCTTCATTGTTCCTCAGACTGACTAGCCACTTCCATAGAATATTCAATTTCTGCCTTCTCCTAATTTATATATCTTTCTTGGCCCAGCTGTTTAACTTCCTGGTTCAACTTTATCATAAACCTACTGTTAGGATTAAAGATGTAAGCTACCACTGCTTGGATTTAGGCTTTGAACTCACAGAAATATAAAAAGTTCTCTATCTCTTGAGTGATGAGAATATAGACTTAGGTCATAGCACTCTGACCTTCATGGCTTGACGGTGTCTGATTCTGTCCTCTGATATTCCAGACTGATTTTATTAAATATACAATTTATTACCACAAACTATATTTTACATACTCTACTAATATACTATCTTATTCATTCACATTTCTCAAAAGCATTATTCAATGCTTGAACTCAGAGAAAACATTTGAACTTTAGAAGCATAAAGCTATCAGAAAAAAGAAATGCGCTTAGAAATAGATTAAAATAGATGTTATAATAAACAATTTTGTGGCATTTTAAAAAATGTGGGAAATGGGAATTACAACTTTATAATTATAAAAATGTCTGTAGATCAGCTGCATCCTTGATAAAAATGTTTTAATTAATAGAAATTTTGGAAGGTTTAAGAATAAATATAATAGAACATGAAGAAATACAGACTAAGCATACAGGTTGGTGATACAGCCATTGCTTAGTAAGGGTGACACCTTAGGTTGATCACATATATTGCAAAACAAATAAGTAAATGAATGATCCTATATATGATGTGTTTTAAAATATGTATGCAATTTTAAATCTGTGAGAAAATAAATATTGACTGAAGTGATAATTGATGGCCAACTAGAATAATAAAGATAAAACATTATATTATGAAGAACAAAGGTTTAAAATATGGTATGATCTGAAATGTATTCAGTAAAGACATTCCATCAAATTTGAATTTGAATATTTTCCCAGATTAGTTACATGCAACAGCTACCTTCTCCTTTGATGCTGAGCAGTGGTTGTGAGGCACAGTTCCCAGTTACCCATGTGTGCATGAGGAGAACAGCTAATATTTATCATGTCTGTAGTGTTGCTAAACTGTAGTGTTTAGTAAATAATAAACATAAAATGAATGTTTAATATATTATGTTTTGATTTATAATTCATTCATAGAAGTATAATTTCATCTCATATCAAGGAGCATCTGTGTCTGTGTCAAATCTTATCTTCATTATTAGTCAAAGCAGTTAATTCTTATTATAAACTAGTCGGTTTTCCAAACCAATCATGTAGATTGATCATCACACAGGAAAAGACTTTTTCTTAAAAGTTAATTTCCGCTGTTCAGGTTACAAAACTGTAGTATAATATTATTGACATTATTCTCTTAACATACTAATGAAACTTTGATGTGATATTTTATTTAAACTTTTTATATCAATAATGCAGCTTGATTTATCAGTTATTTGGACTGTTATATGTTTGTTTCTATATTTGCTTTTACTATGGTTAGTAGAAACATGAGTATTAGAATTTATTTTGTTGTGTTCAGTATAAAAATATGTATTCTCTATTTTCCAAAACGTATCTGTGAAACTATGTTGAAACATATGGAGGGAGATTAGCTTTTTCAAACAATCTTTAACTATTTGCATAAATATTGAATTATTTCCATCTTAGTTTTTAATTGTGAACCAACTCTAATGATTTACATATTTTCAATGAACAATATATTCTAGATTTCAAAATTCAGTGTAATGGTGTATTCTTTGAATTATCCTATTATTTTTAATATTAGCATCTAAGGTTATTTGATCTACATAATTTGCACTTTTCTGAACTTGTAACTTCCCAGTTCTTCTGTAGTTATATTAGTAATCTCAGTCCCTTGTGTGTTTTTTTATACAAGGTGATTTGAAAGTTTTGTAGAGTATATTTTAAATTATTAATCATTATTTGTGCTTATGTATTTTATTTTCCCAGACCACTAAATTTTTCAGTGGAAATTTAGAGGAACATTATCATAATTATCATATAATATTAGAGAAATCAGGGTCATCTTTTGGGATTCTTGGTCTCATTGTTAAATAATGTAAGAAAAGACAAAAATGGAAGAGAATTTTATTACAGTTTAAAAAAAAAAAAAAAAAACAAAACTCCAGGCAGATAAGCTACAAATCTTGGTAGCTTCTTGGAAAATAATAAGAAAGAAAGGATAAAAAGCCATGAAGGGCAGTCACCTTGTGTATAAGTAGCCAATAAAAGAAAGAGTAAATAATTTCAAAGTACCAAAAAAATGTGCTTAGATTTTGGCCAATATCTGAAAAATAATTAAAAAAAAAAAAAAAAAGAAAAGGTAGATCTCAGAAAGGTGGACAGACATAAAATCAAACCTCATGGTGGTTTGGAAAAGCTACAAAAGGGAACAGTAATTGGGGAAGAAAAATGCATCCTCTTATACACTTATATTTTACCCCTGTAATTCTCTTTTATTATTATTTTTATTTATAAAGTTACTTTTTACATACTAACCACAGACAGTTTCCTTTCCCTCCCTCCATCTACTCAACTGCCAGCTTCTCCTTCCATCTACTTCTCAGAGCAAATAAGGCCTTCCATGGAGAGCCAAAAAATCTGGCATATCTAGTTGAGTCAAAACAAAGTCCTTCCTCATGAATCAATGTTGAGCAAAGTATCATTCTGTAGAGAAAGGACTCCAAAAAGACAGTTTGTGTATTAAGGATAAATTCTTTTCTCATTGCCTGAGGCTACAAAAATATCCAAGACACACAACTGTCATTCACATTCAGAAGGCTTATGTAGTAAGAGGTTTCTGGCCCAGACTTTCGGGCCTAACCTCAAGGTTTAGGACCCACTGACCCGCAGACCCACAGTCCTGCTGAGACACACAGATGCTTTCAATAGTTTTAGGCTGATCGACCTCAGGCCAAGGCATATCACTTGCTAGCTCTCTACCCTTCATCTAACCCATGTCTCTTGTTCAGCCATGTGGCTGGGTACCTTTTCTTAGAGCAGCATAGTTGTCCTCTGCTTCTTTCGGCTTCTCTCTGGCATTCTGCTCTGTGCTTCCTATTCTCATAGTTTTCTTAGTCTGGTAGCTCCGCCCATACTTCCTGCCTGCCTTTGGCCAATCAGCGCTTTTTATTAAACCAGTGGGTGGGATAATTATTTACAGTGAAACAACACAATCTCCCACAGGCTTGTATTATTTCCATGTAGTTTCCTCAGCTATCAGTCCAGAGTCAGTCAACTCGTAGTAACCGAGGTTAGCTATCTCTGTGAGTTTACCCATCATGAACTGGACTCCTTTGCTAATATAATCACTCCTCATTCTCTTGAATCGGGATGGGAGCTCAGCCTAGAGATTAGCTGTGGATCTTTACATCTGTTTCAATCAGTTGCTACAGAAAAATTCTATGATAAAAATTAGGGTGTCATAAATTTGATTACAGAAGACCAGTTCAGGTACCATCTTTATTCTCTAGGCTGTTGTTTTGTCTTATTGACTGTCTCCTTTACAAAAATTTCTCAGTTTCAAGAGGTCCCATTTATTAAATGTTACTCTCATTGTCTGTGCTACTTATGTTATATCAGTTTTCCACTATGACAATCTGTTCATGGCTATTTCCCAATTTCTTTTCTATTAGGTTTACTGTAACTGGGTTTATGTTGATGTCTTTGATCTACTAGGACTTGATTGTTGTGCAGGGTGATAAAGATCTATTTGCATTCTTCTGCATGCCACCATCCAGTTATGCCAGCACCATTTGTTAAAGGTGTTTTTCTTTCCCCTTTGTATACTTGTGGGTTTTTTTTTTTTTCAAAATCAGGTATTCATACTTGTGTGAATTAATACCAGGGTCTTCAATTCTATTCTACTGACAATACCCAGCTGTTTTTATTAGTATAGCACTATAGCTTGTGGGAGGTTGTGTTGTTTCATTTTAAATAATTGTCCCACCCCCTGGTTTAATAAAAAGAGCTGATTGGCCAAAGACAGGCAGGAAGTGTAGGCGGGACTACCAGACTAAGAAAAATCTCTGAGAGCAGAGTGCCAGACAGAGCACCAGAGAGAAGCCAGAGGAAGCCGAGGACAACCATGCAGCTTTAAAGAAAGGTACCGAGCCACATGGCTGAACAAGAGACATGGGTTAGATGAAGGGTAGAGAGCTAACAAGTGATATGCCTGGGCCTGAGGCTGATCAGACAAAAAGTAATGAAAACGTCTGTGTGTCTCTGTAGGACTGTGGGACTGCAGGTCTGCGGGGTCTGCGGGACTGCGGACCTAAACTTTGAGGTTAGGCCCGTAAAGTCCAGGCCAGAAACCTCATACTACAATAGCTGAGCTTAAAATCAGGGATATTGCATTCTCCTAAAGTTCATTTATTGTACAATACTTTTTTTTGTCTATCATGGGTCAAATAACACTTTCTGTATTGTTCTTATGAGGTCTGTGAAGATTTGTTTTGGGATTTTCATGTGCATTGCATTAAATCTGCAGATTTCTTTAAGAAAGATTGCCGTTTTTACTATCATGATCCTACATATCCAGGAGCATGAGAGATCTTCCGTTTTCTGAAATCTACTTTAATTTTCTTTCTTCAGCATATTTCTTCTAATATAGTCTTTCACTTTTTAGGTTAGAGTTACCTCCAAGAGATTTTATGTTATTTGTGGCTACTATAAAGAGTGATGTTTTCCTGATTTTATTTTTAGAAAATTTATCATTTGTATATAGAAGAACTATTTTTTAGTTAATTTTGTATTCTGCCACATTGTTGAAAGTGTTCATCTGCTGTAAAAGTTCCCTGAAATAATTTTTAGCATTACTTATATATAATATCATATCTGCAGCTTTTCAAATTGTATCCCGTTAATCTCTTTTTTTTTTTGTCTTATTGCTTCAGTTAAGAAATACTATATTGAATAGATATGGAAAGAGTAGACAGTCTCATCTTTTTATGATTTCAGTGGGATTGTTGGCTTGCTGTATATTGTCTTTATCATGCAAGATACATCCAAACTTTATCATGAAGAAGTATTGAATATTCTCAAAGACATTTTCAGAATTGATGAAATGATCATGTGGATTTTTTTCTTTCAGTTTTCTTTTTTAAAATATGGTAGATGGAAATGACAGATTTTTGTTTCTTGGACCATTACTGCATGTTTGGGATGAAGAATACTTGATCATAATGGATGATTTTTGATATATTCTTGGTTTCAGTACTTTGTTAAATATTTTTGCAGCAATGTTCATGAGAGAGATTGGTCTGTAATTTTTTGTTTCTTTGTTGCTTGTTTGTGTACTAAGGATATTGTGGTGACTGTAGCTTCACAATAAGAGTTTGACAATATTCCTTCTGTTTTTATTCTGTGGTACAATTTGAGGAATATTGGTATTAGTTTCTCTTTGATGTTTTGGTATAATTCTGTGCTAAAGCCATTTAGCCCTGGTCTTTTATTGATTGGAAGCCTTTTAATAACTTCTGTTTCTTTCGTGTTTAGAAGTTTAAGTGGTATATCTAATCTTGATTTAATCTTGGTAAGTGGTACCTTACTATAAAATATCCATTTCTTTTAGGTTTTCTGAATTGTTTTTTGTAGTATAGAATTTTGAGTTCTGACCTAAAGATTATCTAGATTTTCTCAGTGTCTATTTTATTGTCCCCCTTTTCATTTCTGCTTTATTAATTTGGATATTCTCTTTGCATTTGCTTAGTTTGAATTTTAGATTGGCTAAATTTTTACTTTATTTTATTATTTTTTTATAAAAAATGTCTTTTTTATGCATGTATTCTCCTGCTCCCCCTTCATTTAATTCTCCCAATCCCTGCCAGTCAGCTTTCAGGCTTTTCTCTACCTATCCACACTCCCTCCCCCAAAAGGGCAAGAAGTCCCAAGGTGGGTCAGCTCAGCTTGGTACATTGACTCCAAGCAAGTCCAATTTCCTCATCCGAAAGTCAAGATTGGGTTATGTGTTCCTCTGCAGGAATTGGGCTCCAAGGACCAACCCGTGCATAAGAACACAATCTGATCCCATCCCTTGAAGCTCCACATACTGCCCATACCAATCTATAGTCGCCTACCTTTGGAGGGCCTAGCTCCATTTCCTGATGAATCTCCACTGGTTATTCTTGATTCAGTGAGCTCCGCAGAGCTCCAGCTAGCCATCACAGTGGGAATTTTCCTCATAATCCCTTTCCCCTTGCTCATAAGTATTTCCTCCCCTGCTCTCAGCTGGACCAGGAACTCTGCCCAGTGCTTAACCATGGATCTCTGCCTCTACTTCTATTCATTGTTGGATTCGGTTCTGTGATATCCCATAGGGTGGTTATTCATTTGATTATAAGGTAAGTCTTGTTTAGGCACCTCCTCCACTATTGTTTGGAGACTTACCCAGGGACACCCTATGAGTTCTTGGAGGTTTCCCTAGCATCCAGTCTATTTCCAAACACACAATGGATATTTTTTTTTTGAATTCTTCTCAAAGAACTATTTCCTTTATTCTTAGCACTTCTCTATTTCAATTTTATTACTTTTAGCCCTGAGTTTGACTATTTCTTACCATCTACTTTTTGGGGTTAGTTTCCTTCATTTTTGTTCTAACACTTTCAGTTTTATTGTCAAATCACTTGTGTGACATTGCTCCAATTTTTTTATACTTCTTCCTATGAAGATTCTTCCCAGCACTTTTTTTGTCCCATAAATTTTCTTATACTGAATATACTGTGGATTCATTTTCACTGAATTTAAGTCTTAATTTCTCTTTTATTTTTTCCTTTACTTAAATGTGATTCACTTGAGATTTTTTCAGTTTCTTTAAGTTTTTAGGCTTACTGTAGGTTGTGTTGTTTTTAAGCTGTAACTTTAGGGCAGGGTGGTCCAATAAGATACAAGAAGTTATTACACCTTTTTTATATATTAATATTTGCATTATGACTTATTCTGTGATCAATTTTATAATGGCTCAATGGGGAGTTGAGAAGTTATAATGTTTTGTTTAGATGGAATATTCTGTCTATTTCTATTAATACCATTTCTGTCGTAACATCTGTTAGATCCCTTATATTTTGGTTAAGTTTCTGTCTGGTAGATCTGGCCATTTTTGAGAGTGGGTTATTGAAGTCTCCCATTATTAATTAATGTTTAGGGTTTGTTGTATGATTTCAGCTTTAGTATTTCTTCTATATTTTGTGCCTTTATATTTGAGGTATAAATTTCATGGCTGAGACTTCATCTTAATGTAGTTTTCATGTGATGTTTTTCCAATATCATTTGAGTGATTATAGTTCGCAGTCTTTTTTTTTTTTTTTTTTTTTAGCTCTTAGGATAGTTACACCAGCTAGCTTCTTAAATCCATCTGATTTGAAAGTCTTTTCACAACCCTTTACTCTGAGGAAGTGTCTATCTTTGAAGTTGAGGTATGTGTCTTGTATGGAACAAGAGGCTAGATCTTGTTTTTATGTCCATTCTGTTAGCCTGTATTTTTTTTAATGGGGAAATTTTGTTCAATGATACTAAGAGATATTAATGACAAGTGATTGTTAATTCCTATCGTTTTTTTGGGGGGTAATGTGTGTGATTTCCTTATTTAAGATTTTTTTGTTGTGGAATTATGTGTTATTTTGTGCTTATGTTTTCATGGGCCCATTTAACTTTCTTAGGTTGGAGTTTTTCTTCTAGTGCTTTCTAGGGGCTTAGATTTATGGATAGGTATTGTTTATATCAGATTCTGTCATGTAGTATTTTTGTTTACTCTGTCTAAGGTGGTTAAGAGTTTCTCTGTGTATATTAATCTGGTTCGTCATCTGTGGTCTCTTAGTATCTGCATAACATCTGTTCAGGACCTCCTGTTTGTCAGAGTCTCCTTTGAGAAGATGGGTGTTATTTCAGTGGTTCTTTCATTTTAAGATGCTTGGCCTTTTTCTTTTACAGCTCTTAATATTCTTTCTTTTTTCTGTATTTTTTGTGGTTTGATTATTATGGGTCTATGGGATGTTTTCAGAGAGAGCAATTCTATATAGTGTTCCACAAGAATCTTGTATCTTCATGCTTTTATTTTAGCTTGAAAAAGTTTTATTCTATAATTTTGTTGAACATACTAGAAGAATGATATTCTTATGGTATGCTTCTCCTCCCTATATTCTTATTATTCTTGGGTTTGATCTTTACATGATGTCTCAGATTTTCTGAAGTTTTTTGCATTATAACATTTTTGGCTTTAGTGTTTTCTTTTATTAATCTATTTCCTCTATCATACCTTCAATACCAGAAATTTTCTCTTCCATCTCTTGCAGTCTGTTGGTTATGCTTGCATCTGTAAATCCTGTTTGTGTACTCAGATTTTCCATTTCCAGCATTCATTCTCAGCTTGTGTTTGCTTTATTGCTCTTATTTTAATTTTCAAGTCTTGAAAATTTTCTTTACCTGTTTGATTGCTTTTTTCTTGGTTTTCTTGGCTTTCTTTAAGGGACTTTTTGACTTCTTCCAACTTTTTGGTTTGTTTTTTCTTTGATATTAAAAAAAATTATTTCCTCTTTGAAGGTGTCTAACATCTTTATAAATTTGTTTATATGTTTTTTTCTTTGCTTCTTCTGATTGTGATGTTCAAGTTTTGCTGTTAGAGAACTTCTACATTTTGGTGTTTCCATATTGATGTTTATGTTGTTGAGTATATTCTTGTGCTAACTTTTAGTCATCTTTTCCTCTAATTGCTGAAGCAGTGTTGCTGTCTCAAGGAGGTGTTATTTATCCAATCTGCTCTGGCTCTGTCTGTGTGTATTTCAGGGAGCTTCTCTTGGTCCAATCTGAGTTGGAAGATTCTGTTTCTCAGGGACCTATCCTGTGGTGATACATTGAATATCTACTAAAAATAGTCGGGAATATCAGAGAACAGAGCTATACACAAAGCCAAACTATAAAGGTTAGAATGCGGTTGCCCACATTTTTAATGCCATTACTCAAAAGGCCAAAGAGAGAAAGACAATGGTGGCAGTCTACTTTAATCCTAGAACTGTGATGTCAGTTATACTGTGTAACATTTTATTGCTCCTTTTATTTGAATTTTCTTTTTCCTCCTTTTAATCCTTTGTATTGTTTTTGTTTGACGATCCATTTAATTTTTTTGTTTTTATTTTTTTTCTACTTATTTATTTTTCTAGTTTTTTTTACAGACAATATTAGCTAAGTCAATTATGGGTGAGTTTTATATTTTGGAACAGAGGAGTTAATTGCTACAATTTACTATGAAATAGATTTTCCATCTTTCAGATATTTAGGATGCTTTTTATCCATTTTAAGTTGTTCAAGAATTTTTAATATTTCCTGTATATTTTTTATTATTCCAATGTCAATGATATTTCAATGTGTGTTTATGAATGAACATCCATAGCATAATAAAAAAACCTTTTTACTTTGATGATAAAATGTGTGTGTGTGTGTGTGTGTGTGTGTGTGTGTGTGTGTATGTGTGTGTGTGTCTGTGTGCATGCACTGGTGTGGCCATGAACAGAGGACAGAGGTTGATATTGGGTGTCTTTATAAACCACTCTCTAGTATATTTTTAAGACATCATTTATCATTGAACCCAAAACTCAGAATTTCAGCTGGATAAGCTACCCAATTAACTTATAATTGTTATGGAAAGTTAATTTACTCTAATTGTTTTGATAAAAAGCTGAACATCCAATAGCTATGTAGGATTTCTAGACATAGATAAAGATTGAAAGAAGGGCATAAATGTAAGGGTATATGCTGGAGGCTGGAAATCAGTATGGAGTATTTTTGTATTCCTTTCTTTCACATGAAATGCATAGAGATTTACATTACAGATGGGTCATGCAGTCAACGTGGACTTCTAAAGTTGACATGTCATTTGCCTTCTCAAACACAAAATAAAAAAATCTGTAACTGAATTGTGCACATCATATATTCCATATTTGTATTAATGCAGATATATATGTGATCTTTAAAACTTTGTACATTGATAGTATAAAAAAATGGATTAAAATATGGATTGTTGAGTCTACTTTTGAACATCAACAAGTGTCAAATATTATATGTTGGTATGGATTTGGTATATTGATTCAAATGTAAAGTTATTTTTGTTAAACTAAATATATGTTTGTATTCTTTGAAATATTTTTGCTTATAAGCTCATTTATATTATAACATGTAATTCAGAAATATAGGTTATATTTTAATAACAATACATTTCACAACAGTAAAACATGTATTTTCCTGAAAGCACCAATCTACTTACACAGAAGAATTATACACATTGAAGAAGCTCCATATTTGTTGCTGAGTAGTAACAGTTTCCTCTGTGGAGTATAAGAGAATGGGTTGAGTCAATGACAGAGACTCCAGGAGTCAGCTGAAAAGAACTAACTCATTTATTCAACAATGTGGAAAGACTTATATACCCTCCTCCAAGTATCCAGGCTATGTCACAATATGGTGATATTTCATGGCTTTCCATCATACCTAGGCACATTCAGGAGATCCGACAGTGTCTGTTGCTATGCAGATTTTGAGTGATAATGAGATATGACAGTACCTGTTGCTATGCAGATTTTGAGTGATCAGAAATGTTGGATAGAAGCTGTTGTGAGGCACTCAGGCAGACTCCAGATTGCCTTATAAGGAAGTACATTATATGCATGCCTTGGCAACTAGTTTGTAGCAATTTCCTTGGCCCTATTGGCCTGTCTTACTACATATCGACCTTTTTATTTTATTATTTGGGCACCCAATAGAAGTCAGAGTTCTTTGCTCTGACCTTGTTGACATTGCCTCAGGAGGGCTGAAAAACTGGACTTTGTCTTAGGTTGGTTTTCATAACAAGTTCCTATTTATCATTTACTATCAGCCCTCAAGAACTGCCAAGGTGAAGAAGATAAGGCAGGATCCTCTTGAATTTCAGAGAACTGGGATTCCATAAACTCCTGTGGAGGGCTATGAGGATGTAAAAAAGAAATTAAAAACTGGAGGGTTAGACTAATCATCGTCCCTGACTTCAAGCTAAATTACAGAGCTACTGTAATAAAAACAGCCTAGTACTGGCATAAAAACAGACTTGTGAATGAATGGAATTGATATGAAGACCTAGACATTAATTCATACACCTATGAGCACATGATTTTTGAGTAAGAGGCCAAAAAATTCTATGGAAAAAAATATCTTCGACAAATGGTGTTGGGATAACTGGATGGTAGTATGTAGAAGAATACAAATAGGTCCAAACTTATCACCCTACACAAATATCAAATCCAAGTGGATCAAAGACTTCAACATAAACCCAACAACACTGAACTTTCCAGAAAAGAAAGTAGGAAATACCCTCCAAGGCATTGGCACAGGAGACTACTTCCTAAATATAACACCAGTAGCACAGACACTAAGAACCACAATAGATAAGTGGGATCTTCTGAAACTGAGATGCTTGTATAAGGCAAAGGACACAGTCAATAAGACAAAACCACAGCCCACAGAATGGGAAAAGATCTTCACCAACCCTACATCTTGACAGAGGACTGTTCTCTAAAATATATAGAAACTCAAGAATCTAGAGCCTCCAAACCTAAATAACCAAATTTTAAAAATGGAGTTCAGAGCTAAGGAGAGAATTCTCAACAGAAGAATTACAAATGGCTTAAAGATACTTAAAATTTTCTCAACATCTTTAGCCATCAGAGAAATGCAAATCAAAGCAACTTTGAGATCCAGAAAACTGGGAATCAATCTCCCCAAGGATCCAACAATACCAATATTGGGTATATACCCCAAGGATGTACATTAGTATCCCAAAGGCATTAGCTCAACTATGTTCATATCAACATTATTCATAATAGCAAGAACCTGAAAACAACTTAGATACCCCTCGACTGAAGAATGGATAAATAAACTGTGGTACATTTACATAATAAAGTACTACTTCAGCAGTAAAAAAAAAATACATCTTAAAATTTGCAGGCAAATGGATTTGAAGAGTATCCTCCTGAGTAAGATATCACAAGCCCCAAATGAGACATAGGATTTATTCTCTCATAAGTAGATTGTAGACAAATAGCAAAGAATACTAAAGCTGCAAATCTCAATCCCTTAACAGCTTGGGATCCAAAGGAACTTAAGAGAAACATCCAGAGATTCCCCTAGGAAGAGAAAATACAGAATATAACCTTAGCAAAGTGGGATCATAAAGAGTTGCAACCAAGAGGAGGTGGGAACAAATCATGAGAGGAGATGTTTGAGTGAGAGGAACAACAAAGAGGGAGAAAAAAAGAGATGGATATGTTGATAGAGGAAGCTAATTTGGGATGGTAAAGAGATCAGGTGCTAGGAAAACCTCCAACAACTCACAGGATATCCTTGGCTAGGTCTCCAAGCAGTAGTGGAGGGGATGCCTAAGCAGGAGTTCCTCTATAATCAAATAAATAACCACCCTAAGGTCATTACAGAACCTACATTTAACAATGAATAGAGGTGGAGGCAGAAATCCATGATTGAACACTGGGCAGAGCTCCATGTCCTGCTGAGAAAAGGGGAGGAGAGTCTATCTGAGCAAGGGGATAGGAATTATAAAGAAAATTCCCACAGTGATGGCTATCTGGAGCTCTGGGTAGCTCAGTGAATCAAGAACAGCCACTGGGGAATCATTAGGAAAAGGAACTAGGCCCTCTAAGGGTAGGCAACTGTTGATTGGTATGGGCAGTATGTGGAGCCTTGGGGGGGGGGGTGTCAGATTTTGTTCCTATGCATGGGCTGGAACCTTGGAGTCTATTCTCTTCAGAGGAACACCTAACCAAGTCTAGGTTTTAGGATGAGGAAATTGGACTTGCCTGGAGTGGATGTGCCACACTAAGCTGACCCATCTTGCGCGTTCTTTCCATTTGGGGGGTAGGGATGGGTGGATGGGGAGGGGGGATGCTGAAGGCTGATTGTCAGACATTTGGAGGATGTAAAGGAATAGGAGCAAGGGGAGACATGAATAAAAAAAATATTTTCTTATAAAAATAATAACATGGTCACACCAAACCACAAAATAATATACTTGAGAGTACACAATCTCCATGGAGAAGATTGCATAACTATTTAAGCATATTTTTCAGTGATGAAGCTATTAGGATTATTTTATAGAACCTTAGAAAATTTTGGCATCAGTGCCATAAGTCATGCCCTTCCTAGAAACTGAGTTTGCTATGCCTTCTGAGTCTAAAATCTTCCACTAAAGGTGCTGAGATACCAGTTCATGATGATAATGTGATAAGATGTATCTAAGCTCTCTTAACAATTGCTTAAAGTCCCTTTCCTATATCACCATGACATCAGCTTTGTAACAGGTAGTACTGGTTATTGTGACTAATACAGCATCCACTGAATCAAGGGTAATTACAGAGTAGTAACAGTTATTTCACACATAAAAGGTGCTAGACTCATTCCAAGCATATTTTTCTCATTAATAAATAATGTCCAGGACATATTAATTGTTATAAAAAATATAGTGTATAGTTTGAGAGACATCAAAATCAAGCTTTTAGTTAGTATTACAAGTTAGATAAAAAGTGAATCAGGTACAATTCATTAGACTCACTAAAATAAGATAAATAATGAAATATTTTCTTTTAATTTGTCAAACTGGAAATTCCTCATGTAATTATTGTTTATATATACATATATATATAGTATATGAGTATTGTTCCTATTATATATGGCTACTCTTATATTCATTATAACTTTTTTTTTAATTTTTGACACAAAAGAGGATATGTGGTGATGTTCTACATTTAATAAAACCAGTCTGGAATATCAGAGAACTACCCATAGTCAATCTGGGAATATCAGAGTAGTAACTCACATCTTTAATCCCAGCAAAGGGAAAGACTAAGTGTGGTGACATATGCCCTTAATCCTAGCAGATCTGAGTTTGAGGCCAGCTTGTTTTACAAAGGGAGTTTCAGGCTTCCAGGAAGGAAGTGATGGTGCCAGGCCTTTAATCCTGTAACCCCAGATACAGAAATCTTTCTGTGTATCTGTGTGTTCAAGGTTAACTACCTGATAGTAGTAGCCCATGCCTTTAATCTTAACCTGGATGTAAAGCAAGTTGGCAAAAAGGTATTTAAAGCAGGTATAAGAAGGCAGATGAAGTGGTTGCAGTGACAAAGAATGAGGCTGAGGAAGCTGGAAGACAGCTGGGTGAGATTTGACTTTGATGTTTCCTCTCTCTAATATTTCAGCCTTTCAATGGAAAACAAAAGCAAACAAAAACCTGAAGAGTTGCCTTAGTCACTGCCAGTTGTTATTGGATGTGCTACGAAAGACTTAAAAGGGAGATTGTTTAAAAGTAAAACCTTGCCAGTTAAACAATAAGTGAGAATCCAGGAGATATACAATACATTTTTATATTATACCAAACATTTTCAGAAAATAAAAAGTCAAAGGCTATAACCTCTGCCGTTCTCTGCTATATTTGTAAAATTTAGTGTCTGTTACCTGTAAGTAATATAGAAACTTAGCTGACCATGGGCCCTTAATATATTTAGTTAGCTCTTAAAGTGAAAAACTAATGTTATTTACCTCAGGAGGTATCATACAAAGTAAGGAAAAGAGAAGGTCCACAAGTCTTCAGCTTTTAGGAAAATCAAAAGAGCAAGAAAGTGAAGTATGTACATTACTCATCCTGGGTTATTCCTCCTTGGTGGAAGCATGCCGATTAATTGCTGGGCACACATGTTTTATTGTGATCCATATTGGAATTATAGCTCTCTGAGGAAAAAATACAAGCAAACCCTCTCCCACAGGTTAGCATGCAATGAGAATGAGCACCATTGTCATAAATGAGAAGTGATGCTGGAAAAGCTATGACTGCTGAACTGGTGAGAAGAATGAACGCTTTCCATCAGGCTAATATGTATATAAAACCCAAATATATACACAATAATTACATTCTTATACTTGAGATTATAATTATAATGTAGCTTTTAGTATAAAAATCTAGTGAATTTGCCAATTGTCTTGCTTCAGGATAGTTGCTATGAGGCTAATCAACTTGACCAAAATTCAATGTCTTATTATTACATTTATCAAATTGAGACAGAAAATTCTAAACTGGCTTTTTAAAGTTCTTTCAGGTGTAAGTCCTTTCTAGAGAGTTCTGAAAATATAAAGGATACAAAATAGCGTAAGATATATCTGCTGAACAGTAGCAAAAGCCTTATGGAATTTTGAAAAAAAAAATAGTAGACTGAAATGATCTATTAACAAGCAAATTCTACTACTTTTAATTTTTCCTTTATGTTAGACACTTTAAGTTACTCATACAGTATATAAAAGAATGTGTCAAGTATCTTCTTCCTAAAATGACAGGATGACAGTCTATTGCTTGATACTCGCATTAAGTTGACATTTGAACAAGAGGCCTTGTGAAAGAAATGAAACATTCTTTGAGGTTAAGAAATGAATGCAAAAACAGTGTTGTCTCTCCCAAAATGTTAGTGATCACTATTCTATTTTTTTTACAGTTCATAAATGATCAAAGGCAGAAGAGATATACCAGATAAAGCCATGTGGACGTCTGGTTTAATGTAAAACCAGGCTAATTAACTTAATTCTTAGGTGCTTGTGGCTATTAAAATGTTTAAAATGTAGATTTTGACCTATAAATCTATCCTTCCGGTAGAACTTCTATTACATATCAAGCAAAGAAATGACCAATCTATCCATAAAACAACATACTTGTCTATAACATTATTAAAGTATTGGTCTAAAAATAAAATACCTGGACAAAGGCAGTGTCTTGAAGATGTAGTTTACTTCCCATCATGTGAGCGATCACTAAATTTTGTGAAACTTTAGCAAAAACACATCTAAACATTAAGGTATAAAGAAAAGAATTGTTTTTAAACATATTAGTTGTAGATTTTTTATAGATTACTATTAGAAATATAATAATTTTACATAGAGTTCAGGTGACAAGACCTTGGTACCTACAATAGGAGATCAATTCTTGCCAATACCATTATGGATGATCCTACAGAAATAATTTGAACATGAAAATATTACTTCAACTAACTGATGTGGGAATGTCTTTCTGTATGCTGTGAATAATGTATTTTTCCCCATGAAAAGCACCATAGCAGTAGGCAGAAAATCATAGCAATAGGCAGAAAATAGGAAGAGCATAGGTAGGAGAAGGAGGGCACAGTCAGACAGAAGACAAGCCAGCAGTCTAAGATTTAGCATGTAAGATAACACAGGTATGACATGGGACACATGCCAGCACAGATGAATGGAAATGGTTTGAATTAAGATGAAAGACCTAACTATATTAATATGCTTAGCCATAGGCCAAAGAGCCTGGAATTAATATAAACATCTGAGACTATTTTTTGGGCGTGGGGGGAGGAAAGCTGCCAGCAGATTCAGACCATGGGACTAGTCAGACCATAAACTTCATGTTACAGATGTCATCCCAACAAGAACTGACCACCCACATAAAGCCTGAGAAAATTTAAAAGTGTTCTAGAGCACAGAAACAAAGCCACAAGAAGCTTACAAATTGTGTCTCTGAAGTAGGTCATGGTGGAAAGATGGCAAGGTGTCCAGGTCACAGACAAAATGCCTGCAACCAGGCTGTTTCCAGAAGCCTCACAGAAGACTCAGTACAAGCAACAAGCTTCATGTGATTGATTTAAGGTTTGTTTGTATTGAACAAAAAGAAAACACAGTCAAAGATGTCTTCTTAGTAGCAGTATTTTCTTGGGTCTAATGTGTTTGATGGCAGTAATCAGACAAAGCTCATTTAAGAGAAGCTTCCAGACTCAGCTTTGATGGCAAAACTGTGTAGCCTTTTAAGAGACCTTGCTGCCGAATGAGAAGCATGGAGAGGGGTGATCTACTTAATAGTGTGGAACCTAAGATTCTCCAGAGTTGGGGTGGTGTAAAGAAGTTTCACAATGTTTAATACTGCTTCCAGAAATGGAAAGGTAAGCAAGTCTCTGGCACCTCTGCCATGTTGAAAAGTTGCCAAGCAGGGAAGAGTCATCTGGCAAAGCCGAGCTGTATAGTATATAATTTTGAAAGCTCTTATGATTGAAAAGTAATTAAGGATATGCAATAAAAGAGATTCAGATAAAAAAATCTCTAAATGGGTTACAATGTGTGTAAAATGTACATAGGCTTCAGAGAGAAAAGAGAGAGGGTATAGAAAGTCCCTAAAAAAGAGAAATAGAGTATAGAAATTTAATAAGCAATAGAAAATAGAAAATATAGAGTCTGGATTATAGTTAGTATTGAGTTTTATTTTAATTTTTTAACTGTTGATGAGCTAACTGCAGAAATACAAGTGATTACAAAGGCTGCTAAGTTAAACAAACATAGTAAGAAAATATCATGAAGGCATTCAGGGGAAACCTGATTTATTTTAATCTAAGACATGTGTAGGAAAAGAGTGACATATGAGTCTATCATAAGTACTAAGAACCATGAAGATTATACTCACCTAATTGCGCTGCAAATCTATCACCATATCTGTTTTAACTATAAACATTTTCTGTAAAGGGACTACAAAACTATATTAAATATGACAGTCATCTTTAATGCAAATCATTGAAAAACTGAAACACAAAGATAATGCTACAGGTTTCCTTCATGAACAGTGTTACATGTTTACACTTTACCCAGTAGCTGTACCCAGATATTGCTATCCCCACCTTCTTTCTAATTTTTAGTTACTACTCAGAAGATACAATAGAGGATAAATCATAAAATCTAAATATTTTATATATGCCACAGTAAATAGAATTAATTTATACACAGAAAGAAATTGGCACTTAAGTCCAAGGGGAGAAGAAGCTTTTAGGACTTCATGCACTCCTTCTGTAATAAAATTGAAGTTGTCATATATATTTCAGAATTATAAATATATTGTTTAAGATGATACTGATTTACATTTTGTTTCTAAACAAATACTACAAAAATTACCGAAAATCAAAACTTTAAAGTCTGAATTGTACATAGTTAGATAGCATTTTAACTGACTGCATAACACAACAGTTCACTTTTACTGTCAAAATTTTAATTTAAAACTCTGAAGTTTTCAGAAGACGTTAATGATTTGTATTTGAGATACTTATACCCATTACAAATATAGCATAATAATATGTGTAAATTCTTTCCTGCCAAAGCAACTTTAAAACATCAAAGTATTAAAACACCATACATAAAACCTTGAAAACATTTTCTCTGGAGTGAAAGAATTCTCTAGCAAACTAAACAAAATCTTGTTTTTAATCAAAGAACTTTGACTTCAACATTAGAACTTATACTTAATTTTGTTTGTAATGTCTGGCTTTAGGACTTGATTGACTAAACACACAAGGGCAATGTGTGCTTGGCCATTGGATCTTCACATCATCCACTCTATATTTATTTAGTTACTAGTGAAGGAATGCAGAAAAGATAAACTCAGGATTTAATAGGAGTAACACTTATAGAAGTGCTTTAATTTTAATGCATGTACAAAAAAATAGTCTTATGTTTTTACACTAAAATGATACTCCCAGATTCTGAAATTAAGTTATTTGTGAAATTTGAACATTTGTAAGCAAAGAAAATATAAGATCAAGCTATAATCAATTTTGTTTGTATCTCTTTGTCTTTCATATTATATTGAATCCAAATTATTAAACCTGAGACAATGGTTTGCCACTAGATAAAATATTATTATATAAAGTTCAATATCTTATTTAAACAATGCTATAGTCAAATAAGTCTTTAATAACAAATTTGAGAAATATTTCTAACCAAAAATACAAAAGATATTCAAGAGTAACCTACACAACAACAGAACACAAGTTTCAAGCACACATAAAATATCACCATAACTATATTTTAAGTCACACACTAAAGCAAGTCATATCACATTTGAGAAAACTGAAAACAAATAAAATATTGTGTAATCTGTATTACTGAAAAATTCAGAGATATATTAAAATATTTTTTTCTAAAGCCATGATTCAAGCAAACTTTAACATACAAATCTTTAAAATATGCCTGAATAAATTAAATGGAAACAAATTTGGAAACTTGCACAATATATTAAAAATAATTCTCAAGAGTTAATTTGTTATAATAACCTTATAACCAGCATGGTAAAAGCAATTGCGTTGTATAATTCTGACATGTAGGAGTATGATGAATATGAGGCCACTATAAGCTACATAGTGAGATTTTGTCATGCTTATCTCCTTTCCTTCCAATATTCTCAAAAAGAAAGTAGAGATACAATTTTTATACAATAAAAAATTAGAAAAAGAACAAAAGTTGTTCAAATTTGATAAAAATAATGATCAAAACATAAATATCAAAGATACAAAAATATTATAGAATAGATTATTCATCGTGGCTTCACACTGGTAGAGTTCTAATATATACTGTCTAAAAATTACAGTATCCTTACTAAATAGTTCTGATGAAACAAGATTGTAAATAAATCCATACTTATCTTCCTGAATTAAAATCAATGTTAAGTGGATCAAAGATCTCAACATAAACCAGATAGACTGAACCTTATAGAAGAGAAAATGGGGAATAGATCTGAAATTATTGGTAAATGAAAAGACTTGCTGAGCAGAACACTGAACAGAACATAGGCATTAAGTTCAACAACTAATAAATAGAGATCCATTAAATTTAAAACTTCTGAACAATTAAGGACATCATTAGTAAGAAAAAAACAGCTGGCCACAGAATGGCATAAGATTTTGTTCAAACTTATCTATAGATGGGTAATATGTAAAATATAAACCAGACTAAAAAACTATATATATATATATATATATATATATATATATATATATATATATATATATATATATATATATATATAACACAGATCTTAAAACATAGAATTCTTAAAAGAAAAATCTCAGATGGCTGAGAAACACTAAAAGAAATGTTCATAATCCTTAGTCATCAGGAAATACAACTCAGAACTATAAGATTTTATTTTACACCAGTAAAAGTGTCTAAGATTAATGAAAACATGTGACAACTCATGTTAGTAAAGATTATAGAGCAAAAGGGACACTTATGCATTGCCCTAGGAACACAAACTTGTCTAGTCACTGTGGAAAACTGTATGGTGGTTTCTTAGGAATAAGGGAATCAATCTACTAAAACATCCAGTTATACAAATCTTGGTCATATACTCAAAGGCTATTTCATTATACCACCATGCTCAACTATTTCCATCCCTGCTCAGAAATCAGAAACAACCTATGTGTCCTTCCACAAAAGAGTGGATAAAGGAAACATGGTGCCTTTACATAATTATTTCTCAAGTCATTAAGAAATACCAAAACATTTCATTCTGATTGTAAAATTTCTTATATATAAAGAAAAATATAATAATCAGAAAAAATCAACATGATTATATTGGAGCAGTGTTTTCATGCACATGATTAAATTACATGAAAATGAACACAGATATAAGACCTGTGTTAGTAAGAAGCAAGGTCAAATACACATCTGCAGAGGCAATACAATAGGATGGTGCAATTTAGGAGTATTTGAGCAAGAGAGTCAAGAATACAACTGTGAAATCTACATAGACAAATGAACCAACCTCCTAGGAACTCACTAACTCTATATCCTTAGCTGTGGAGCCAACAAGAAACCAAACTAGGCCCACAGCATAAGGAGACAATTGTGTAGGTTGGCTTGTTTGAGGGGCTCCTGTCAATTTATCCCTGGTGTATGAGCTGGTTATTTGGAGACCATTCCCTATACAAAGATACCTTCCTCAGGCTTTTTCCATGTGTGAGGAGCTTGGTTCTATCTCATGTACCAGGCTTTATTAACTCCCCATAGAAGACCTTACACTTTTGGCATAATAAATGGGGGCTTGGGTAGGGGAGGCAGATGGAAGTAGGAGGAGAGGTTGGAGGAGGAACTGTAGTTGGGATGTAAAGTAAAATTTAAAATAATAAATAATATAAAAATTATGTTATATCTATTCTAATGGATGTTGTTTTCTCAGGAAAGAGGCAACTAATTTTTTCCCATGGTTGGGTATAAAGCAAGCAGAGCAAATGTAATAGGATTTTTTGGGAAGATGATAAAATGAGTGAATCACTAAACATGACATGAGTGTAATGTGGCACTTTTAGACCCCTTACATGACATGAGTGTAATGTGGCACTTTTAGACCCCTTTGGAGTAGCCACAAATTTGAATTAAAGTAAGTACAGATTCTCAGTTTTTTCCTGCTTGTACTACACTCTAACCAATTGCATGACTGGAGGGATTCTCATTTTTTTCAAAGAAAGTTTTACATAGTAAAGAGTGGAGTGGTTTACTGAGGTTATATTTTTACAGTGAGTAAAATAAAGCAAGAGAAAGGTAAAGAGTTATTTGTCTGTATAAGTAGTTATAATACATATTTCATTGATAAATTGTAATCTTCTTAAGTTTACTATAGAAATCTGTGATATCAAGGAGGTGTTCCCTTATTTGAGACTTTGCCTCCTTTATTTAAAGTGTCCCCTAAGACAGCCTTTTTGAGGCAACCTAGCTGTCTGGGCCTAGGACAGGGAGAAAGTAAAACCACTAAACAGTAAAATATTAAGTTCATGAGAACAGTTAGAAAGAAAACGTTTTCAATTATTATTTACTGTTATGTATAATATTGTATTAAATTGTTCACAATGGGAACAAGAAGCTATAAACTTATCTATGGAACGACAATAATCGTGTTGATATATTTTATATTTAATAAATCAACCTAGAATATCAGAGAATCACCCAAAATCAAGCCACAAGAGTCAGAAAGAAGTTATTTTGCCTTTAATTCCATCACTCAGAATGACAAAGTGGTGACCAATGTGTTTAATCCCATCACTCAGGAGACAGAAATCTTTCTGTTTTATTGTGAGTTCAAGGCCTAACAACCAAACAGTAGTAGTTCACACCTTTAATCCCAACTCTAGGATTATGATACAGTGTTGAACCTGGAAGTGAAATATTTTGTTGAGAAGATATTTAAGGCAGGAGAAGCATAGATTCAGGCATTCTGCAGAAGCAAACTGGCAGGAAGTTCTTGAAGATAGATAGCATCTACTCTGTTCAGCCTGAGAAGTTGGCTGGGTGAAGATTGACTATGGTCTGTTTGCTGTCTCTGATATTCCAGCTTTCCCCCAATATCTGGCTCTTAGTTTTTATTATACACTAACTAGAAATTGTACAATACAATATAGTATAAATCCTTTCTCAATTAGGAACTCCAGTTGACTATTTCAACATGGCTTCCTCAATTTATTTCTTCTGGGTGTTGTAAACTCTAAATTGAGGATGTTACTTGTGCTCCATAATCAGGCTACTTCCGTTGTATGTGGCAAGTGTATGCTTTGATTTTATTTTGAGATATATCTGCTGTTCAAGATGTTATTTGTTCTTTTTTTTCACTTTTGCTTGCTGTCTGTTTGATAGATCCAATCATATAAACCAAAAGTATGTCAAGCATAGATTATTCCTGAAACTTCAAAACAGTGATTGGTCATAATTATGTGCTATACAATATGGAGAGAAGAGAAGCATCAAGAGGTAAAGACAATAATAGCATGTATGCGCTATTAGGCTAGAAACTAATGAGATCAAAGAGTCATTAGAAAGGGAAATAGGGAGCTCAATTAAAATTAGTTAAATTAAAGTCAGAGAGAGGCAATTTTTAAAAATTGGAAGGTATTAGATCAAGAATACAGTGTCTGACACCAATGCTATCAATAAATGTCACATTTATTGATAATGTGAATGTATATAGAACTATTATAAATGTTCTTAATAAAAGAGAATTGGAAAAAAGGGTCAACATGTTCAATTGAATTGTTTGCTGGAATGATAGCTTATTGAGTACAGTAATTGTTACTCAAATAGTAATAGAGTAAATGTTCATAAACCAATAAACAAGTCTTCTAAGGATAAAAAAATATTATTTCAGGATAGTATTAAATTTCTCTTATATAGAAGAGACAATGCATTATAGTCTAACCAGTTGGTACTCAATATTGAATACATTAAAAACAATAGATTTCTGGTAATGGTAAAAGGTAGGAACTCTCAAATTTAAAGACACAAAGCTGGTTCAAAGAGAAAGCACTACCAGATAGAATGTAGTAGAAGAGATGACCACCAAAAGTAATTTCTTTTCTATAAAGTCAATATGTTTGTGAGACAACTGAAAGAAAATACAAGTGTTTTTTTTTCTTAACTTATGTCACAAGGTCAATGATATTGAACAGAATGACTATTAATAAAAGTCAGTCAAATTAGAAAATATGATGAATTATACATGAAAGTATTAAAATTCTTTGATTAGATCATGCTTCAGAGTATCTGACTCTTTATAAAAACTTCCATATATGAATAAAATGTATAGTTTGAGTGTCTAGATACAGAATATAAAATTGCAAGGAGTATGAGTGGCCATATGAGCTTTCAGAAACAAAATATTTTCTTCTCTTAAATTTGGAGACAAGAATAGAAGCAGGCATCCTTGAGGCACCAAGAGCATCAGAACTTCCACTGAATACATTATGATAGACAGTTTTTTTCTTTAGAATAATATTTCTGGGGCTTCTTCTTGACATCTGAAAATGGAGGTATAGATATCAGTTAAAGATGCTGCCTACTCTTGAAATCCAGATCCAAACATCTTAGGAAATGAAGTTATAATTCAATGGTCTGAAACTCTGAAAGGAAATAAAGATAAAGTAATAGAAGCCTGGAGAAATTCAGTTTAGGCTACCAATAATGAATTATTCCACTGGATAAGCAAAATAGAACACATTAAATAAAACAGATGAAGCTTTACATGAACATCTCTAATTTTGCAGGACTTTGGAAGAAAATATAAAGAAAGGCATACAATCAAGGACAATCACATTGATAGCTCTAAGAATATCATTTACTATATTTTAGAAATTGCTGTAGGAAGCTAGATAAATAGAGTCTATGTTGGTCAGTATAAGAATCACAAAACATCATCCAAATGTTAGTATATCATAATAAAGGTAATAGAAACTCTACATTCATAAGACTGTTAAACATGAATCAAGATGGCTGGAATTTGGCTGAAAATAGAGTGGTGGTAAGGGCTATGAAATAATAAACTCATGGCTTAAGATACATTGGGTTACTACTTTTATTTCATATTAATTAGTTAGCAGAGCTAACTTATTGAGGAAACTAAAACATTGAATACATTTCAACATTAATTTAGACAACAAATATATTCATATTATCAGACATTATCTTTGTGGAATACTATATTGGAAGACTGAAAACTAATTAAGCAAAAAATAACTGGGAATTTGACACATAAATTTTGCAATTGAAATACAAAAACAAACTTTTAAGAATCAATGCTAATTTAAAAACAATAATATTTGTATTCTTTAGTAATATTCCAAAGAGTTGTATTGTTGGATCATGAGTTAGATTGATTCCTAGTTTTATAAGAAAACATCATACTGATTTCTCAAGTGGCCGTGCATGTTTACACTCCTGACAGCAATAGAGGAGTATTCTCATATAAGAGGAATCTCAGAGTTGATTTGATTTGTAGTTTCCTGATGACTAAGGATGTTGAGCAGTGACTTAAATGTCTTTCAGCCATTTGAGAATCTTCTGCTCAGAATTTTCTGTTCATATCCATACCATATTAAACAGTTTGTTTATTTCATATTTTGATGTCTATTTTTAAAAAGTTTTTATATATTTAATTAATCAGCCTTCTCTCTGTTGTAGGCTTGGTAAAAATCTTTCCCATTCTGTAAGCTGCTTTTTGTCTTATTGATCATGTCTTTGCCTTATAGAAGCCCCTCAGTTTTAGGAATTCCCATTTAATAATTCTTGTTCACAGTGCCTTGATACTTGTGTCACATGCACATTCACACTACAAGGACATTCATTCAACTATGTTCATAGAAACATTATTCTTTTTTAAGTGATTTACATTTTTTATTTGAAAAGTTTTTTCCATATCTACCACTACTTCCCCTCCTTCACTCCTCACAGTCCTTCAAAATCCTCCCTCAGACTTCCCCCTTTTATCATATTTCCCCATAAATTCCCCAAGGAGAGTAAGGAGGCCCAGTTTGGGTTAGTTCAGTCTGGGATATCCAGATTAAGTAGGTCCAAGTCCCTCATACAAGTATTAAGAATGAGTTAGGTTTTCCTCTGTCTGAAATGATTTTCCAGATGTCAATTCATGCACCTAGAATATACTCTGATCCTAATACAAAAGGCTCCAAAAACTTCTCCCAACATTTGACAGTTGTCTACCTTTGGAAGGTTTAGGTCCTTTCCATGAAGGTTCCTTATCAATTATTTCAGAGTCAGTGAGTTCCCAATAGCTATGGTCACCCACCTCTATAATTTTCCTCCATATTATCCTGATTCCTTTGTTCCTTTGCTTGTATATTCTCTCTCTCTCTCTCTCTCTCTCTCTCTCTCTCTCTCTCTCTCTCTCTCTCTCTCTCTCTCTCTCTCACACACACACACACACACACACACACACACACACCCTTCAGCTGTACAAGGAGTTCAAGAGTTCAATGTAGTGCTTGGCTATGGATCTCTGCTTCTGCCTTTATCCATTACTGGGTGAAGGTTCTATAATGATGATTAAGGTGGTCATTCATCTAATTATAGGTAAAGTCCTGTTTAGATACCTTCTCTACTATTGCTTTGAGTCCTAGCCAGGGACATCTTATGGGTTGTTGAAGGTTTCCTTAGCACCAGGTTTCTTTCAAGTCTCATAGTGATTCCTTCTATCAAGTTACACTTTTCTTTGTTTTTCCTCTCTATTTCCTCTCTATTCAATCATATCCTTCTCTCCCAATCTATTTTCAACTCCCCTTGCTTGTTCCCCATTAATTTCCCAATTTACTCAGTATATCATTTCTATTTTCCCTTAATAGGGTGATCTCTGGATGTCTCTCAAGGTTTTTTCTCTTACGTAGCTGTTCAGGTATTGTTTTTTGCAGCTTGAATAGTCTTTATATCTAAAATTTACTTATGAGTGAGTACATATCATGTGCATCTTTCTGGACCTCAATTACTGTACTCAGAATGATCCTCTCCAAATCCATCTATTTGCCTGAAAACTTTAGTAGGTCTTTTTTTTTTAACTGCTCAGTAGTACTCCGTTGTGTAAGTGTACCACAATATTTAATCCATTCTTTAGTTGAGGGGCATCTAAGTTGTTTCTAGGTTATGACTAATACAAATAAAGCTGCGATGAACAGGTTTAACAAATGTCTTTGTTGTAGGAACATGCATTCTTTGTGTATATGCCCCATAGTAGTATTATTGGATCATTGGAGAAATTTATTCCCAGTTTTCTAAGAAGCTGCCATACTAATATCCAAAGTAGCTGTACAAGTTTATCTTGCCACCAACAATGGAGGAGTGTTCTCCTTGATGCATGTCCCATTAAGCATAGATTGTCATCTGTGTTTTTGATTTTAGCCATTCTGACAGGTGTAAGATGGTATCTCAGAGTTGTTCTGATTTGCATTTTTCTGATGGATAAGGATATTGAGTAATTCTTTAAGTGTCTTTCAGACATTTGAAATTCTCCTGTTGAGAATACACTTTTTAGCTCTGAGCCATATTTTTTCATTTGATTATTTGAGTTTTGGTTTCTAGCTTATTGTGTTCTTTATATATTTTATATATACATTTTTTATTTGAAAAGTTTTTTTTTCTGTATCTACCACTGCTTCCCCTCCCTTCACTCATCTCAGTCCTTCCCAGTCTTCCCTCAGCCTCCTCCCACCCTATTCCCATATAAATTCCCCCAAGGAAAGGATATTTTATATCGTCAGATGTAGGGTTGGTGAAGATCTTTACCCATTTCTTAAGCTGTTGTTTGTCTTATTGATTGTGTCCATTGCCTTAAGGAAGGTTCTCAATTTCAGGCGTTCCCAGTTATTAATTTTTGTTCTAATTGTGTCTGTACTACTCATGTTATATTTAGGAAATAGTCACTTATGCCAATGACTTAATGGGAATTTTCCACTTTCTCTCATATCATGTTCAGTGTAACTGGGTTTATGTTTAGGTCTTTGATCTTCTAGAGTTTGTGTTTTGTGCAGGTGATAGATGTAAATTTATTTGCATTCTTCTACATACTACTATCCAGTTATGCCAGCACCATTTGTTTAAGATGCTATCTTTTTTCCAGTGTACATTTTTGACCACTTTCTCAAAAATCAGGTGTTCATAGGTGTTTGGATTAAGGTCTGGGATTTCAATTTAATTCAATTGATCCACAGGTCTGTTTTTATGTCAGTACCAGACTATTTTAATACTATATCTCTATAGTATAGCTTGAAGTCAGGGATGGTGATGCCTCCTGAAGTTCTATTATTGAACAGGATCTTTTTTGCAATCCTGAGTTTTTTGTTAGTTCATATGAAGTTGAGTATTATTTTTTTAAGGTCTGCAAAATATTATGTTGGGATTTTGATGGAGATTGCATTGAATCTGTATATTGCTTTTGGTAAGATTGCCATTTTTACTATGTTAAGGCTACCTATTCAGGATCATGGGAGATCTTTCCATTTATGGATATTTTCTTCAATTTCTTTCTTCAATGACTTAAAATTTTTGTCAAACAGGTCTGTCACTTGTTTGGTGTTACCCCAAGATATGTAATGCTATTTGTAGCTATTATAAATGGTGATGTTTCCCTTATTTCTTTTTCAGCCCTTTTATCATTAGTGTATATGAAGGCTATTGTTTTTTTAAGTTAATTTTGTACCCTGCTATATTGCTGAATCTGTTTATTAACTGCAGGAGTTCCCTGGTAAGATGTTGAAGGTCACTTATGTATACAATCATATCATCTACAAATAGAGATAGTTTGACTTCCATCTTTCCAGTTTGTATCCTCTTAATCTCCTTTTGTTTTCTTATTGCTTTAGCTTAAACTTTGAGAACTTTATTGAATAGATATGGTGAGAGAGGACAGCCTTGTCTTATTTCTGATTTTAGTGAGATTGCTGTGAGTTTATCTTTATTTAGTTTGATGTTAAATAGCTGTGTGTTACTTTTATTATAGTCAAGTATTTACCCTGTATTACTGATCCTTCCAGGACTTATATCATGAAGGAGTGTTGGATTTTGCCAAAGGCTTTTTCAGCATGTAAGGAGATAATTATGTCTGTTTTTTTGTTGTTGTTGTTGTTTATTTTTTTTGCTTTTATATTGTTTATATGATGGATGACATTGACAGAATTTTTGTATGTTAAACTGTCCCTGCATTCTGGGATGAAGCCTACTTGATCATGGAGGATGATTTTTCTGATATGTTTTCTAGTTTGGCTAGCCACTATTTTATTGGCTTTTTCACATCGATGTTCATGAAGGAGATTGGTATGTAATTCTATTTCTTGGTTTTATCTTTTAATGGCTTGGTTATTATGGTAGCTGTCACCATATAAAAATAGTTTGTTAATATTCCTTCAGATTCTATTTCCTGTGTTCCACTCCTTCTATGTGCATTTGTATCTAATTGTTCTAAAGGTTTCATCAGTGCAATTAAGACTTTTGAGTAAGATTTCTCTAGATTTTTCATGTAGGTATCTAATGCTATATGTTTTCCTCTTGGCACTGCTTCCATTTCATCTTAGAAGTTTGGTTATATTGTGTATTAATTTTCCTTGAATTCTAGGAAGTCTTTAAATCCTTTCTGTACTTCTTTCTTGACCCAGATGTGGTTGAAATGAGAAATATTAAATTTCCTACAATTTTCAAGCTTTCCATATTTTTTTTTGTTGTTAAACTCTACAATTAGTCTATGCTGGTTTGATGTCATACAAGGACTTATTCCAATTTTTTGTATCTAATAATATTTGCTTTATGACCAAGTATTGTGGCGATATAGTAAAACATTCAGAGATATCAGAGAGTTTTACCCACAGTCACTCTAGGAAGATACAGAGTGGTGATTCACACCTTTAATCCCAGCACAGGGAATATCCCAAAAGTGGTGAACTATGCCCTTAATCCAAATTGAGTTTGAGGTCATCTTAGTTTACAGAATGAGTTCCAGGTTCCCAGGCAGACAGTGGTGGACCCACAAATTAACTGAGCAAAGAGAGTATTTAAGGCAGACATAGAAAGAAGGTCAGAAGAAGCCAGGAGGATCCAGGCGGAGGAAGCTCGAAGACTGCTGGGTAAGATCTGACTGTGGTATTTATTCTCTCTAGTATCTCTGACTTTCCCAGAGATCTGGCCCTGAGTTTCCTTTATTTGTAGAACATTTGGCATCCAACTTTACGGCATAAATTCCTCCCCTCACTACCCAAGAAATAGTGCTTACAGGTCAGAGCAACACATGGACAGAGGGGTAATTGCCAGCTGGCTAGGCTTTCAGGTATAAATTAAGCTCCAGTTTAAGGCAGATAGGCCATGTGTATTTCCATTTCATTCTCATCTTGGTAAGTTTTCAGACAGTGGCCTCTTTCCCTTGGGTTTTTGTTGTTGTTGTTGTTTTTCTTTTTGGACTCCTCCTTAGGCTGCTATCACACTACATAACTGCCCCACTTCATGATAAATTGAATCATCAACAGACAACAATTAGTGAGTAAATCAAATTTTTTGAAAGAGGGAATTTGTTTAAAGCAATGGAGGGCGATTAATCATACTGTGATATTTCGCTAGACAATTTGGTATTAAAATCAGTGAAGGAAATCATAAATAAAGTAAATGGAACTATCATAATGTTTATCATACTGCTTACTATGAACATTTTTATTTGATTTCTATGTTATCACATAAAAGTTGATTAATATAAAGCCAAAGGAAAAGATCTTTAGAAAGCCTGTCAAGAGAGAACACACATATGGTCAAATTCAAACAGAGAAATATGAAGAACCAATTTAAGCATGGTCATCTAAAATTAGGCAGAAACAGGAAACATTAATATACCCAGTAACCCTTAACAAATGAAGAATGATAGAGATGATACAGAAGCTAGATGGGCTCAAGAATAAATGTTAGAATTACAAAGATTAAAAGAAGCAATTGCAACATATGGGATGCATTCACCATTTGTAAAACAAATGTTGAACTCCTAGTCATGCTGTAACCGGGTCACCCCTAAAGATTGGTTAGATATGATTACAGCTGTGCTAGAGGCAGAGCTCCTTATACAATGGAAATCATGATAGAGGGAGGAGGCTAAAATAATAGAACAAAGAAGCAGGGTCAGAAGCATAGAAGTCTCCCAGGACCAACTCCTTGGGGAGGGATATTATGTTGATATTGACAGGCAGTCTTTGTACAATGAACCTACTCCTGATTTATGGCACATGGCAGCTTTAAATGCCTGGGACAGGATTAGAGAAATAGTAAAGAAATTGAATCATTCACTAAAGTAATTCAAAGCCTCCAAAGCCCAAAGGAAACTTCTACAGACTTTTTCCACAGATTAACTTCAGTGGGAAACAAAATGGTATCGGACTCAGAAGCCAGGAAGATAATAATTGAATCACAAGCTTTTGAGAATACTAATACACAATGTAGAAAAATACTTCAACCTTTAAAAGTAAGGTCAGCACCTTTGGAGGATTGGATTCATGAAACGACTAATCTAGAGTCTTATGACAGTGATGATAACTGGGTTGGAGAGCTTATTTCTAGAGGTACAAGAAAAAGTCAAAATGTTAAATGTTACAGTTGTGGACAAAGTCACATAGAAAGACATTGTAAACAAGGCATTCCCAGAAACAATGCTTTTCATATGGATAATCCTAAGAAAACTTGCTTCCCTTTTGGAGTATGCAAAAGGTGTGGAAAAGGAAGACATTTTCTGGAGTATGCAAAAGGTGTGGAAAAGGAAGACATTTTCTGGAGTATGCAAAAGGTGTGGAAAAGGAAGACATTTTCTGGAGTATGCAAAAGGTGTGGAAAAGGAAGACATTGGATGAATGAGTGCAGATCAACAAGGGAGGGACAAGGTAACTTTCTGTCCATGGGAAACACCCCAAGTGGGATTTCAAAAGCCCCCATACCAGGTAACATTCTGCCCTCAGGAAATGCCCCAATGGGACTTTCAAAAGCCCCGATATCAAATCTAATCCAGTCTTACCCTGCCATTGTGGAGGAAACACCCTCCCAGAACACATAAAAAAATGAAAACCTATTCTAAAAAGACATACTAAGCAGAGTGATAGAAAATATACAGAAAAAAATTATAAAGTAAATAGTTTGACAATCTTCTATCAATGAAAAAGGGCCAAAATTAAAAGTACAAATAAATGATGTTATTATTGAAGGCTTGATAGACACAGACCCGGATGTATCAAGAATTTCATCAAAGTCATGGCATCAAAATTGACCCCTTCAGGATATAAATGTTCAGTTTCTGGGTATTGGGCCAATATCCAAGGTAAAACAGAGTGCAAGATGGCTTGATTGTGTAAGACCTGAAGTACAGAAAGCCATATGTAGCTGACATTATTAAAAATTTGTGGGGACAAGATTTACTACAACAGTGGAACACACAGATTAATATTCCTCCAAAAACAGAAATAAGTGATAAACTAGCACATGGTTCGGGAAAAAAAATTAGAAGGTATTATGAAAAACACTCACAGACCATTCAGGTTATAGAGAAACCAGGCAAAGCAGTCATTGATCTTCCAAAACACTCACAGTACTACCCCATAAATGTATAACAGAGAAGCCTATATGGGTTCATCAATGGCCTCTAACAAAAGAGAAATTTCAGGCCTTAGAGCAGCTGGTACAGGAGCAGTTAAATGCTCAGCATATAGAAGAAGTAACCAGCCATTGGAGTTCTTCTGCACTTGTTATTTAAAAATATCTGGAAAGTGGACAATGGTAACAGACCTAAGGGCAATAAAAAAGGTGATCCAGCCAATGGACTCTCTACAGTATAGGATTCCTTTGCTTTCTCTGTTACGGAAAGAATGACCTATTATAGTTATTGATTTAAAAGACTTTTTCTTTACAATACCTTTACAAGACTAAAACTAAGAATGATTCACATTTACAGTACCCACTTATAACAATTTTTGGCCTGTAAAGAGGTATAAGTAGAGGATACTTCCTCAAGGAATACAGAATAGAATACTGAATAGACCCACTCTGTGCCAGTATTTTGTACAAAGGCCAGTAGAACAAATATGAAACAAAGTCCCACCATCTGTAATTCATTATAACATGGACAATATCTTGTTGGGAGATTCAAATATCGATACCTTAGAAAAAAATTTTAAAGGAGTGAAAAGAATTTTGCCTGCTTGGTGATTACAGGCTGTCCCAGAAAAAAATACAAAGAGGGGATTCCATTATTATTTAGGTTATAAAATAGACCAACAAATAATTAGACCCCAGAAGGTAGAAATCAGGAGAGATAGATTGAAGACATTTAATGATTTTCAAAGACTACCAGGAGACACTGCCAACTTAAGACCCACTATTGGAATTAAAAATGATGAACTAGATAATTTATTCAAAGCCTTAAATTCTGACAAGCACTTAAATAGTCTGAGAGAATTGTCACCTGAAGCTGAGAAAGAATTGGCTTTGGTGCAAAAGAAATTACAAGATGTACATGTGGATCATTTAGATCCAGACCTTAATTGCATTCTAGTTATCTTGCCCTTTAAGGAATTTTAATGCAAAGGGAAAATGTTATATTGGAATGGATATTTATTCCACATAAACCAAGTAAGAAGTTAAAGACATATGTGGAAAAGATTTCTGAACTTATTTTTAAATGAAAATTAAGACTTCGTCAATTGACAGGAATGGACCCAGCAGAAATTGTTGTACCTTTAACTAATGAAGAAATTGACAAATTATGGGTATAAAGTGAACCTTGGCATGGATACTGCAGTAATTTTGGGGGAGATATTAACAACAAATATTCTCAAAGCAAAAGAACTGAAATTCTAAAGAAAACTATTTGGATTCTTCCACATATTATATGAGATAAACCATTTTATGTAGACCCTACATTTTATACCAGTGCAATCAAATCTGGAAAGGCAGGTCACAAGTCAGAACACATAAGTAAAGTTGCTCAAAGCCCTTTTTATTCTGTTCAAAACTCAGAATTATATGATATTGTGATGTTATTAATGGAATTTACCAAACCTCTTAACATAGTCACTGACTCTCAGTATGCAGAAAGAGTTGTTCTACACATTGAAATAGCTGATTTTATTAACAATGAATCAGAATTAACTTCATTATTTATTCAGTTATAAGAAATAATTAGGACTAGAAATCATCCCTTCTATATAACACACATTCGATCCCATACGTGTCTGCCAGGTCATTTAGCACAAGGTAATGATGAAATGGATAAATTATTAATAGTAAATGTACTAGAGGCCTCAGAACTTCTAAAAAGCATCACGTCAATAGCAAAGGATTAAGAAAAGATTTCTCTATATCTTGGCAACAAGCCAAAGATATTGTAAAAAGATGTCCCACCTGTTTTTTCTATAACCAAATTCCATTTCCAGCAGGTAGTAATCCTAAAGGTATACGTAGAAATGAAATCTGGTAGATGAATGTATTTCATTTTACAGAATTTGGGAAATTAAGATATGTCCATCATACAATAGATACGTTTTCAGGATTTCAATGGGAAATGGCTTTGGGTGAATAAAAGGCTGATTCTGTAATCACACATTTGCTATAAGTTATGGCCATTATGGAAATACCTGTACAAATTAAGACAGACAATGTTCCGGCATATGTCTCTAGTAAAATGAAACCATTTTTTCTTATTATAATATAAAGCATATTACAGGAATAACATACAATCCTACATTGCAAGCAGTCATAGAGAGATCAAATAAAATTCTAAAGGATATGAATATTATTATATGAATATTATAAATAACAGAAAGGAATAACAAAGACCCCCAGAGATAGACTGCATAATGCTTTATTAATTTTAAATTTTCTCAATGCTAATGAGAAAGGAACAAGAGCTACTGAAAGGCATTGGACTATAGAAAAAAAACAGCTGAACTTAAATCAGCCTGTTTACTTCAAAGATGTACTAACCTCTGAATAGAAGCCAGGGTATGTGCTATATTGGGGGAGGGATTTTGCTTTTTTTTCACAGGTGAAGAAAAGTTACATATACCATCAAAATTAATAAAGACTTAATCTGAACCAGAGAAACTTAATGAAAATTGGAATTGAAAGCTCATCCACTCATATTATAATTCTTTAAGTTGTAAGAAAATCAAAGGGTTTGGGTAGTTTTTTTTGTTGTTGTTGTTTTGTTTTTGTCTTTACAGAAAACTGGAAATGCAGAAAGACCTTGAACATGTAGACATCTAAAGCAAAAGGGGGGCTATCCAGAAAATTTACAAGCAAAAGAATATTGTAGTACGAGGTTTCTGGCCTGGACTTTTGGGCCTAGCCTCAAGGTTGATGCCTGCAGACCCACACACCTGCAGACCCGCAGACCCGCAGACCCATAGACCCACAGTCCCACAGTGACACACAGAGGCTTACTATAATTTTAGGCTGATCGGCCTAAGGCCCAAGTATATCACTTGCTAGCTCTCCACCCTTCATCTAACCCATGTCTCTTGTTCAGCCATGGGGATCCGTACCTTTTCTCAGAGCAGCATGGTTGTCCTCTGCTTCTTCTGGCTTTTCTCTGGCATTCTCTCTCTGGCATTCTGCTGCTGCTTCATGTTCTCAGAGCTTTTAGTCTGGTAGCCCTGCCCATACTTCCTGACTGTGCTTGGCCAATCAGCGCTTTTTATTAAACCAGTGGGTGGGACAATTATTTACCATGAAACAATATAATCCCCTACAGAATATCATAACTGTTGGAACCAGTATACTTCATAGGGTAAAATCTCATTGCTTTACCTTTAATTGTAAGTTGAAGTCCTTTTTTAATTATAATTTAAAGCTGGCTTCAGAGTTGACTGTGGCTCTCTCCTTCTCTAAACTCAAGCATACTTGTTAGAGGAAAATACAAAATCTCTGTATCATATCAAAAGTGCCACCTGATATAGGACAGAAGAATAACAAAAATAAGGGACTATTCTATTGTTACTAATCCTTTCATGAATAAATTGTTATATAGTTTCCTGTACATTGTGTTGGGTTTTAGTCTCTTATTAGTTTACATTGTGTTGGGTTTTAGTCTCTTATTAGTTTTCTGCAGTGATTCAAGACAAGGCCTAATTGTGAACTTGAAATATCCAAAAGGAAGATGGGGTCCCACAATGCTGGTTTCACATGAACTCTGACAAAGCCACTAGGCTGACACACACCAACCAAAGATCAGACTTGGACTACAAACTGCTCAGAACAATTTTGAGGCAGCTCACTGAGATGAACTAGCTTCACAGACTACTATAGCCAGGACTTGAGACAGGCTGTGAGCTTTCCTGTTATGCAGAGAATGGACAACAAATGATGCAGCTACTTATTTCAGGACTTGACATTCACAAAACTTTTCAGAATTCCTGAAATATGCTGTCTCCCTTAGACAGGAGGAAGTAAATTTAAGAACATGGTACCCACATTCCCATGTGGTGGGGTGGGTTGTTTTGTTCGTTCAATGGGTTATGGATGCTTGTCATTGTTTAGGTTAATTGGTTAAAATTTGTTAATGGTTATGGATAGAAAAAAGTTAAATAAGAATGATTAAATTCAAGATTTGTGTTAAAAAATAGAAAGAAAGGGGGGATACAGATATATAGGATATAAGAATAAATTATTGAATCTTCTTTTAAAAGGATTTACTAGCTTTAAGTATTTTACATTAGATTGGATTTTTGTATATTGTATAAAAATTGTATATATTGAGATTAATTGTGTTACTATACAAATATCTCTATGCTTGTTCAAGGTAGTATACTTATTCAGTTCATCTAACAATATAATACAAGGTGCTAGTCCATGGAAGTTTTTATTGCCAACCAATTAGAATGTAAAGTAATTCAAGTTAGTAGTTAGACATTACATTCAAACATAGTCATATTAGATATGCTTTCAAGATCAAACAAATATATTTTAGATGAACATGTTTCTTCAAACACTTCAGAGATCCATAGAATATGGCATTTAAAATTTTTTAAGAACTTAGACTTTTTTAGACAGTGAGACAAGTCTGATCCTGACAGCACCAATCTACTTCAAGAGAAAAAATGGGCATCAAAGAAACTCCATATGTAGTCTACTTTCTTTGTGGCAATGGTTAGCCATTCGACAAGGAACTCTTCTTATATTGACTGCTTAATAGTATGCTGTTTGAACTGGACATGCAGGTTCTCTAGGAAAGTGAACTCTGAACTTTGACTGAAAAAGCTGAGTTGGTCATTCAAGTTCCTGCTTTGCTGAGAAAACTGTCAGACATTCTTCAAGACTCAAGGAGAATTGACTGGTGAACTATACCAGAATGGGTAGAGCAGGTTTCCTTCTTCACTGAAATGAAAGGAGACTCTGGGTCTATTCGCTAAGTATGGATGCCCCAACTTTTCAAGGGAACTTTGGGTGACTGTCCAGGCAGACACGTGTCATCACTGTCATTTCGAGATTTTGGAAGTTGCTTGCACTTCCTGTTTACTTGGGTAAATATTATTTCCTTCTAGGTTCTCTGGGGTGGTTGAAGATGAGATAGTTATAGTTATAGTTTTCTAGTGATAGTTTTAGAAATAAAACTTTGAAGTTAATGTTTGTAAATTTAAGAGACATAAAAATAATAGTTTTTAGTTAGTAATATAAGTTAGAAAGAAAGCGAATTAGGTATACTCCTTTGGATTCATCAAAATAGGATAATTAATGAAACATTTTCTTTGAATTGTCAATTGTTAATGGACTGGATATTACTCATTTAGTATTTGTATATATTGTATATACTTATTGTACTTATTGTATATGTTTTTTCTTATGTTAGCTATCACCTTCTTTTTTAAAATTTGGACACAAAAGGGGATATGTGGGAATTTAATAAAAGCTCCAGAAATTTTAGAGATATAAGAGCGATCTAACCACAGTCAGTCTAGGAGGATCAGAGTGGTGATTCACAACTTTAATTGCAGCACAGGAAGTATCCTGGGAGTGGTGATCTATGTCCTTAATCCAAACTGAATTTGAAGTCATCTTGGTTTACAGAAGGAGTTTCTGGCTCCCAGGCTTGCAGTGATGGGGCCACACCTTAACTGAGTGAAGAGAGTATTTAAGGCAGGCGTAGAAAGACTGGAAGGCAGAAGAAGCCAGTAGGAGGCAGGCTGAAGAAGCTGGAAGACAGCTGGGTAAGATCTGACTGTGGTGCTTACTCTCCATAATATCTCTGACTTTCCCAGAGATCCGGCCCCGAGTTTCCTTTATTTTTGCAACAAAGAATGTGGTCAATTTTAGAGAAAGTTCCTGGGATTCTGATTAAATGGGATATTTCTTTGTGTTTAGATAAAAAGTTCTATATATATATATCTGGTAAGTCTTTCTTCTTTCTTAGGTCCAATTGGTGGAAAAGTCTTTTCCCAATTTTTTATCCTGTGCCAGTGTCCATCTGATTTTGTTTTTTGTTGTTGTTTTTGTTTGTTTATTTAAATCATTGTTTTAGGGCATATCTCTTTTTATATATGAGTCCATTTATATTGAGATATATAAATGACCAGTGATTGTTATTTCCTGTTATTTGGGGGGGGGGTAGTGTGTGTGTAGGATTTTATTATATGGAATTACTTACCACTTGTAGTTTCATGAGTATAATGAGTATATCTAGTTCCCTTAGGTTGAAGTTTTCCATCTAGTGAATTCTGTAGGACCAAAGTTTTTAATAGGTATTGTTTAAAATAGTTTTATATTGAAATATCTTGTTTTCTCCATTTATGGTTATTGATAGTATTTCTTGGTATAGTAGACTAGGCTGGCAGCCATATTCTTTTAGTGTCTGTATTACATCTGATAAGAACATCTGACTTTCATTGTTTCTATTGTGTAATCTGGTATTATTCTGATGGGTCTGCTTTATGCTAACTTGGCCTTTTTCTTTTGTAGCTGTTCATATTCTTATTTTTGTAGCTTTAGTGGCTTCATTATTATATGGCAAGAATACTTTGGGGGGGTGGCTATAGTGTATTTGGTGTTCTGTAAACTTCTTTCATCTTTACAGACATTACCTTCTTTAGGTTAGAAAACTTTTCTTCTATGATTTTGTTAAATATATTTTCTGTGCCTTTGAGCTGGTATTCTTCTTTGATTTCATTCGTTCTCAGGTTTGTTCTTTTCATGATGTCCCAGATTTCCTGGACATTTTGTGCTATGACTTTCTTGGTTTTAGTGTTTTCTTTGACTGACATATCACTATTGAATCTTCCATACCAGAGAGTCTAGCCTCTATCTCTTACATTCTCTTGGTTATGCTTGCATCTGTATTTCTAGTTTGTTTCTTCTAATTTTTTATTGCCATCATTGCCTCAGTTTGTGCCTTCCTTATAGCTTCTATTTCAATTTTTAAGTCTCGAAATGTTTTCATCACCTGCTTGGATTTTCTTGGTATTTTTGGATTTCTTTATTTTTTTTCATGGATTTGTTAGTCTCTTGCAATTTTTGTTTGTCTTTTGTTTTCTTTCTTTAAGAAAATTTTTATATCCTCTTTTAAGGCTTCTATTGTTTTCATAAAGTTGTTTTAAAATCAATTTCATCTGCTTCTTCTACATCACCATGGTCAGGTCTCTTTGTGTCTGTGTCTCAGGAAGCCTATATTGGTCCAATCTGTGTTCCTGCTCCACTTGGAGGTCATTTATTCTGTGTGTCTATGACCCCTCTTAACCTAGTAGGTTCTGATACACTGTGGGTCTCAGGTAGCTGCTCTTGATCCAATAGGAACTGAGGAACTCTCTTAGTCTATTCATCTGATAGGTGAATAGGATCTCAATCTGATGTGTGCAAAGTATATGTGGGTTTCTGGATGCTGCTGAAGTTGCCAGGTTATGGTGTGGCTTTGAGGATGGGGCAAGTTTTGTAGCTGTGAGTTTCCAATGAACTGTTTTACTGGGCTTCTGGCCTATAGCGGTTTTCTGTGATGGCCTGGATTTAGGGCAGAGGTGTGTGGGGTTGTGGTTTGAAGAGCTGTGTCCCATGGCTAAAGTCCCTGGGGGATCTCTGCCTGGACTGGGTGGAGATTCATTCATCTCTTAGTGTGATGTGTGACCATAGAAGCGTTATTCTTTATAGCCAGGATCTGGAACAACTTCAATGCCCCTCAATCAAATAATGGATAAGAAAAATTGTGGTACACTTACACAATGAAGTAAACTTGGCAGTAAAAAAAAGTGACATTTTAGTGTTTGCAGACAAATAAATAAAATCATCCTGAGTGAGGTAAACAAACCCTAGAGAAACAAGCATGGTATATATTCACTAATAAGTGAATGTTAGACACAAAGTGAAGAATAAACAGGTTGCAATCCACAACAAAAGAGAAGGCAAGTAAAAAGGAGGACCCTTAAAAAGACAGCCAGGGTCTTCCTAGGAAGAGAAAATTGATAAAATCTCCTGAGTAAATTGTAAATATGTGGGTTAATGGGTGGTAAGAAGAGATAATAAAAAGATTCAATGATAGTATAGGGGAGGGACAGATAATAACAACAATGAAATAGATATCTTGACAGAGGAAGCCATTTTGGAATTAGGAAAATAGCAGATGATAGGGAAACTTCAGGAATCTACAAAAATTATCCCAGCTAAGTCTCCAAGCAATAGTGAAATGGGTGCCTGGTCTGACCTTTCACTGTAATCAAACTGATGACACTAGTTGTTATAGAATCTTCATACTGCAACAGAAGAAAGCAGATGCAGAGCTCTATAGCTAAGCACAGAGTTAAGTCCCCAGTCCAGTCAAAATGAGGGAATAGGGGTTATACAAGTAAAGTGGTCAAGATTGTGGTGGAGAAACTCACAGAGACAACTGACCTTAGCTACTTGGAGCTTACTGACTCTGGAATGACAGCTGAGGAGCCTGCATGGAATCAAACTAGGCCCTCTCAATGTAAGTGACAGATTGTGGCTTGGACGGTTTATGGGGCCTCTAACAGTGGGGCCAAAATTTATCCTTAGTATGTAAACTTGCTTTTTGTAATCCATTCCCTACAGAAGAATACCTTCCTTAGCTTTGTTAAATGGAGGGGCTGTGTCCTGCCTCAACTTCATATGACAGACTGTTGACTGTAGTAGTGGGGTTTCTCAGTCCCGGGTGGCCAGAGGTCCGAGACCCACAGACATGCCATGACCCCTCAGCTGCCCAGCCACCCAGGTCCCCAAAAATTACTCAGACGCTTATATTAACTTTATGCTGTTTGGCCTATGGCTCAGGCACATTGCTAGCTAGCTCTTATATCTTAAATCTACCCATTTCTATTAATCTGTTGGCCACGTGGCCCATGGCTCACCTGTGCTCCTTACATGTTTCTTCTTGGGCAGCTGGCTCTATCTGCCTCTGACTCCACCCTGCTTCTCCTACCTAAACACTGATTTCTCCTCCTACTTCTTCTACGGTGCCTGTCATGGCCCAAAACAGCTCCTTTATTTAAAGATTGAGATTCACAGCATACATAAACACATTCCCACATCACTTCCCCCTTTCTGTCTAATCAAAAAGGAAGGTTTAAATTTTAACATAGCAAAATTACATATAACAAAACAGCTATCAAGCAAGAATTACAGTTACAATATCTAGTCTATTTGTATTTAGCAAAATTAAAGAAAATACTCTATCATCTACCTTATCTTTATGAATTTTTAGTTTCATATCCAATATACCTTTTGAATGACTACGAAAAACTGTACCTATAACTATCAAATCTTCAACTGTGTCAAAGACCACAGAGGATATATTTACTCAAGTAAACCAGAAGTGCAAGTGACTTCTAAAATCTATAAAGGACAGAGATGACACCTATCTGCCTGGACAGTCACCCAAAGTTCCTTTATAAAGTTGGGGCATCTATCTTCAGCCTATAGGCCCAGAGTCTCTTTTCATTTCAGTGAAGCAGGAAATCTGCTCTACCCATTCTGGCACAGTTCATCAGTTGCTTCTACTCGAGTCCTGAGTCTGAAGAATGTCTGACAGTTTCTCTGTAAAGCAGGAACCTGAATCTCAGCTTGTTCTGCCAAAGTTCAGAGGTCATCTTCCTATGGAACCTGCATGTCCAGTTTAAACAGCATACTGTCAAGCAGTCAATATAAGAACAGGTTCTTCTCCAGTGGCTAACCATTACCACAAATAGAGTAGACTCTATATGGAGTTTCTTCGATGCCCATTTTTCTCTTGAAGAAGATTTATGCTGCCAGGAACAAATCTGTCTCACTGTCCAGAAAAGTCTAAGTTTTTAAAATATTTTAAATGCCATATTCTGTAGGTCTTAAAAGTATTTGAAGATTACCTACCTAATTGAAATATATTTTGGTATATCCAAAAATCTAACATGCATTTCCTAATTATACATTACAATTCTAAATCAGTTACATAAACATCTTATCTTAAACAAGAGTAGAAAAATACATACAGCATAAGAAAATTGACCTTAAATTTGTATCCATAAACCAAAATCTAAACCAATGTAAAACATTTCAAGATTAACAGCTAATTTTCTGATATAAGTAAAACAGCTATCAAGCAAGAATTACAGCTACAATATTTAGTCTACTTGCATTTAACAAAATTAAAAAAAATATTCTATCATCTAACTTATTTTGTGAGTCTAAAGCTTCATATCTAACATACTTTTTATAATAACAGAAAAACTATATTTCTAACTATTGAATCTTCAACTACATCAAAGATCACAGAAGGATATAATTATTATCCAAGTAAATAGGAAGTGCAAACAACTTCCAAAATTTAGAAATGACACCTATCTGCCTGGAAAGTCACCCAAAGTTTCTTTATAACTTTGGGGCATCCATTTTCAGCATGTAGGCCTAGAGTCTCTGGCATACCTTTCAATGAAGTAGGAAATCTGAAGGACTGATATATCTATTCTGGGATATTTCATCAGTCACTTCTTATGTCCTGAAGAATGCTTGGGAGTTTTCTCCATGAAGTATGAACTTGAAGAACCATCTTGGCTTTTTCCGCAAAGTTTCAGAGGTCACATTCCTATTGAACCTGCATGTTTAGTTTATACAGCATACTGTCAAGCACTCAATACAAGAAGTTTCATGTCCAATGGTTAACCTAACCATGATCACAAACAGTAAATTCCATACATTGTTTCTTCAATGCCTATCATTCTCTTGAAGTAGATTGGTGCTGCCAAGAACAGATATGTCTCACTGTACAGAAAAGTTTTAAATATTTTAAATGCCATATTTTGTAGGCCTTTGAAGTATTTGAAGACTATCATCTAACTGAAATATAGCTTTATATGCCTAAAAAATCTAACTAACATGACTACAAATTTGGTTATCACAGATGACTATCTGCATTTTAAATTACACATTACAATTTTAAATGAGTTACATAAACATACCTTATACAAGAGTAGAAAAATACAAAAATTATTAAAATTGACCTTAAATTTGTATCAATAAATCAAAATCCATAACAATGTAAAAATATTTTGAGATAAAAACCTGATTTTTTGATTAAATTCAATAATCTATCTTTTAAAAATCATTCATATACCCTATCTCCTCTATTTTCTTAGAAAGATATTGACTATAACCATTAACCATTTATAATAAAAATTAACATTTATAAACATATTGGGAATTTGGGCATAGCATTTCATTACTACTTCCTGCTGATAAGGGGCACTGGCAATTTAAAACGATCCTGAGGCTGGAACATCTTAGTCAGTAGCCTTAAAGTTGATGTAACCATCCCTTCCATCAAAGAATTTTCTGGAAGTCTTGGTTGATGAAACCATATTAGTCTGGAAGCAAATGACAGGTTCTTATCTTCTGTGAAAACAAAAGCAGAACCTCTTTTCCAAATCAATAAATCCTTAGACACAAAATTGAAAGTCAAGATACCTTTAAATACCTATGTTTGTTTAATGTAGCAGCCTTTGTAATCCATTGTCTTTCTACAGTTAGCTTATTAACAGTTAAAAATTAGTAGAAAACACAATAATAACCATAATTTAGACTGTGTATATTTTCATCTTTATAGCTTTTTATAATATTGTACTCTATTTCTCTTTTTTATGGACTTTCTCTGCCATCTTTTTCTCTACAATACTACATATTCTTTTTCACACACATTGTAGCCCATTTAAAGGTGGTCTCCATCTGAATATGCTTTATTGCTTATCCTTAAATTATTTTCCAACCATAAAAGCTTTTAAAATTCTAGCACTGCTTTGACTGCTGACTCTGCTCTATTCAGAGGCTTTTCAACATTGCAGAGGTGCCAGAACCATACTTACCTTCCCAATTCTGGGAAGCAATATTAAACATTGTGGAACTTTTTACCATCACAAATCTGGGGAATCTTAGGGTCCACACTATCAAGTAGGGTACCACTGCTGCCCAATGCTTACTCCAAATAAGCATTTGGCAGCAGGGCCTCTTAAAGAGTCACACAATTTTTTCCAATTAAGTTTGTTCAGGAAGCTGCTCTTAAAGGAGCTGTATCTGTTCACAGCCTACAAACAGAGCCAAACCAAGAAAATGCTGCTACTGAGAAGCCATCTTTGACTCTGTTCCTCTTTTGTTAAATATAAACTAAAACTTTAAATCAATCACATGCAGTTTGTTGCTTACTCTGACTCTTCTTGAGCCTTCAGGAAACAGCCTGGGTTGCAGCTTATGCTGCCTATAGCAAGTCTGCTGCCATTTTGTTCATGTCCAAATACCACACTGTTGTAATGGTGTGGTTTCTTGGGTCCCAGGTGGCCAGAGGTCTGAGACCCACAGACCTGCCACCTGAGACTGCTTAGCCGCCCAGCCACCCAGGTCCCCAGAAATGACTCAGATGCTTATATTAAGTCCATGATGTTTGGCCTATGGCTCAGGCACTTTGATAGCTAGCTCTTACATCTTAAATCAACCCATTTCTATTAATCTGTCTGTCACATGGCCCGTGGCTCACCTGTACTCTTACATGTTGCTCCTTGGGCGGCTTCAGCTCGATCTGCCTCTGACTCCGCCATGCTTCTCCTACCTATGCTCTGATTTCTCCTCCTACTTCTTCTATGGTGCCTGTCATGGCCCAAAACAGCTCCTTTATTTAAAGATTGAGAGTCACAGCATACATAAACGCATTCCCACATCACCACACCATCTCTGCATCATTACCCACTTCAGAGATACAATTCAAAAGCTGCTGCTTTGGCTCTATATTTGTGCTCTAGAACCCTTTTTAAGTTTCTTAGGCTTTATGTGAGTATTCTAGCCCACCCAAGGATTTCGTCTGTAGAATGAGGTTTCTGGCCCAAATTTCTCCATAGTTTAGATCTGCCTGCAGCCACCTTTCCCCAAAAATATGACTCAGATGCTTATATTAAATTCATGTTGTTTGGCCTCTGGCTCAGGCATATTGGTATCTAACTCTTTAATCTTAATTCAACCCATTTCCATTAATCTGTCCTGCCACATAGCTGGAGGTTCACCTGTATTACCTTACATGTTAAATCTTATGGAGCTGGATCTTGTCTCCCTTAACTCAACCCTCCATGTCCTACCTATGCTCCAATTCCTCTGACTACTTCTACAAAGCCTATCATGGACCAAAACAGTCCTTTATTCACAGCATACACAAAGACATTCCCACATCAGGTATCAAGGTCTAAAAATTAAAAAATTTTTGAAATTATTTATAGAATAATTTTATGATCTCCTATAAAGTATAATAATTTGTTTTATAATAATAGGAAGTTCCAAATATACCATAAACAAATAACAATTTTTCTTTTCTAAGGAGATTAGGAATTGATATTATAGCAATAAGTATCTTAGTAACACATAATATCAAGAGAAAAAGAGAAAGATAAAGGGATGAATGAATGACAATACTATCTATATAACATAATAGGTCATCAATAACTACTACTAAACATAATGAAATAAAAATGGAGATTTATATATACGACATGAGGTTAAGAAGGGAAGTAATGCAATAAAAATATGAACATTTGATTACACAAGGCTGCTGTTAAAGAAAAGATATCAAAGTTCTTTACCTAGTGCTGGAATCTGAAAACTACAGTAATCACTTAGCAGCCCAGATATACCCATTTCTTAAGTAGTGGCATAAAAGTATAAGAGAAAACCAACACATTTATATTTAGATATGAGGCCTACTTCATAGGCAGAATTTCATGACCTGTACTATAAAAGTAGTCAAAAGCCCATACTGTAGAAAAATATAGGCCCTAAGATGGAAGACACTGTTGTTTTGTTTTGTTAAACCATTATGCCATTGAACTGCCTTCTAAGTATTTTTATTTATACACATATATTTGGGTTATCATCAACTTTGTACAGAGAAGCTTATTTCCAGTGGTTATCAATTAATATAGAGACTTAAAATTTGTCAAAATTCTGAGTATAAATAAATATAAGTACAAATATGGATGCTTCATCCACACCAGTATCCCTTGACCCCATCCACAGCTCACATCATATTATGGATGAGGAGACAAAAAAGATGTATTAGTTGGCAGATGGGAACAACTGTTGTAAAATGCTGACTTCTGAATGTGACATTTCATGTGCCATATCAGAACATCTGTGTTTTCTTCAAAATACTAAGCCAGTCAAAAATCCAATACATGTAGGGAAAGGGCACATAAAATATCAACTATAATGAAGAAATTATTGTTTCTTGATAACTGCTAGAGTTAGAAAAGTTTTTAATCCCTTGAGTTAAAGGTTTACCATGCTATTGATGATCCTATAGCCAAGCAATACTATTTAGACTCAGGAATCATTAATCAGAATTTTAATGAAGACATGAATTTGGGAGCAAGATTAGGTGAGGAACATTAGAGGGAATGGAAGGCAGGGAGTGGTGTCTGAATATAGGCAAAATACTGTTGTAATAGGGTTTCCTGGTCCCAGGTGGTCAGAGGTCCAGACCCACAGACCTGCAGCCCCAGACTCCTTAGCCACCTGTTGCTGCTCAGGCTCTCAAAAATGATTCAGATGCTTATTTTAAGTTCATGTAGTTTGGCCTATGGCTTAGGCACCTTGCCAGCTAGCTCTTTTATCTTAATTCAACCCATTTCCATTAATCTTTCTGTTACATGGCCCATAGCTTATCCATGTTCCTTATATGTTGCTCCTTTGGGCTTCTGGCTTGGTCTTTCTGACTCCGCCTGGCTTTTCCTACCTATTCTGATTCTCCACCTACTTTTTCTATGGTACGTGTCATGGGCCAAAACAGTTCCTTTATTCAGAGATTGACATTCCCAGCATACAGAAAGACATTCCAACATTAAAATACTTTGTCTAAAGGCATGTAATATGAAATTTTACCAACACTTGCTAATGGAAGGGATGGATGACAAATATGGCCTTTATTTTCTCAAGATTTTAGATCAAGTAAAGACAAGGAGAAATCATGTATAATTATGGCAATGTGCAATAAACAACTGACTCAATAGAGGATCTATAAATTAATAAATTTGGGGTGGGAAAATTTAGTTTCTATTATAAATGCATCTGTCATACTTTAGTCATTGTAGTCGCCTATGGGTCCACAATTGTGAGAGCATAGAGCAAAATGAGGTACACCACAGATAGGTACATGCTCACAGGTGATAGTAAGAAGTAGAAAAACAAGAGTTTTCTGGAGTATTGATTTCAAGCAGACCCTCATATCTACAAAACCAATAGAAAGACCAGGGAACTATTTTAATTTCTGTCATCATTGTTCCTGTCTGCCACTATGAGCTCTCAAATTTATAAAACTTTTTGAGTAGTTCTGGTGAAGAGTAATTCATTGTAATGTTTTATATACTAAAAGCTCTTGGTATTTGCATAGAGAATGGATTTTAGAGGCACAGATCCAATTTAGGAAATGGTTTAATTAGCTCATGAAGAAAATATTTCTGTGAGGGAGGAAATCTTTTTTCCACTCATTGAATCTCTCTTGTTTTCTAGCAGTTATTACACAGGAAATATTTCCATGATATACTAAACTGATTAAAATTATTTATGTCTCTTGTCTTAGACTGTAATCAGAGATATTGTGATTTGACTTGAAAAAAATAGAGGTCCTTACTGCTGTTGAAAAGGTTGCATATTTTTGCATATTTTGATAAACTTTGCAAATCCATCCTGGTATTAAGAGTAAGGCACTTCTGGAACATTTTAAAGTAAACATTGTACAACTCTGTGTGTGTATGTGTGTGTGTGTTTCTCATAGGAAACAGTATATCTGGTAGAATATGATTTATGCCTAGGTTTTTGACTGGAATGATGCCTAAATGCCACAGAAATTTGTCTTATATTACATAATTTTTAAAGATTAACTATGTTCTATGTAGACAGGAAGAATTTTTTCCCTATAAGTAGATTTTAAAAATGGGAATAAAGGACCAGAACTGCTCAGATTTCTGGCTACTTTTGTATTGTATTACTTTAAAAACTGCATGAGAATAAATTTCTGAGATAGAACCAATTCTTTAAAAATATTTAAAAGTTCTATATATTTAAAAATATTACATGTGAGTTTATATTTTACCAAGAGGAATTGTAGATAATTTAAAAGTTACAGACCAGACAAAACCAAAACAACAAATTTGACATTAATAAGTGCATGAGCAATCTCTGGCAAGATTTCCATGATTCAATGTATGCTTCAATGTAATGCTACAACTTAACAGCTAAGAACATAGATTCTATGGATCATGTTGGGTTCTAACTCCATTTCTGGCAAACATAGTTTATATGGTCTTACCATGCTGATTCTATGATTTATCTTTCCAGTGACTCAGTTTCCTAGTTTTTAAAATAATGATACTCACAATATCAATCACACATTGCTACTTACTGTAATAAATAAAATAATTTTTTAGAGGACTGCAAAGATGGCTCAACAATTACTATTTGCTTATCTCTCAGGATATAGTTTCAGTTTCAGTAACCTATATATTAGCTCACAACCTTATGTAACTACAGTTCTACAGTACATGACAGACATGTCAGGATGACATGTTAAAATTCTGAAGTCGTTTGGAGATCTACCATGGCCATGACTAAATTTTGACAAATAAGAGTCTTTATTAAATACTGGTGCTTGATACTCATGGTGCTGTGTTTATATCTGAGAGCACTCTCTAGATATACCTAGGTATATTTTTCTGGGATGTATAAAGTCACAAAGTTACAAAGTTATGTCTTTGAGGGTTCAAATTAACTCTATGTTGCAGTCTCTAACTTTTACAAAAGACACCCTGTAAATGCCTCAGTTATGTCTAGCAAGCAAACAGTTTTTACAGAAGCAAATCTGATGACTAGTTCTAAGAACCTATGTTCGTGCAGAAACAATAGAGGCAGTTATTTTGCTAATCTAGTCAATTTCTTAAGAAGAGCTCAACTATTCCAGGAAGTCTGGCTTGTGAAAGATTGCTGACTGTTTAGAATTAGCAAACTAGCATATTACAAACAATAGCAAATTTCTTATGTATTCTTTAAGGTAAAGCAATCATTAAATTTTGAATGTATAATTTATTATCATAATTAATATACCTTGAAAAAATTTAAATGTTTAGTATAGAGCCTTAAGTATAGTAAACTCTAATTTTGTACTATACTAATCACATGTTCTTATTCATGAAAAGCGAGTCAGAAAAGATTATGACCAATCAAAGGCAGCCTCCAATATGAACAATTTACCCTAAGTACTTGCATTTACTTCTGATGGCATTAGTTTCTAGATGGAGAAAAAGATGAAAGAGGAGATGAGGAGAAGAAAAAGAAAAAGGGGGAAAGGATGGGAGCAGAAGGATGGAAGGAAGGAAGGAAGGAAGGAAGGAAGGAAGGAAGAAAAAAAGAAAAAAGAAAAGAATGCTATTTCCACAGAGAAGTTAGAAAAATGCCTCACTCCATCCTGATTTTTGCATCAGTATTAGAAGAAATGGATATGGAATTGGCTAGGAGTCAAATGCTATGGAAATTATATGATAAACTGGATAGGGCTGGTTTACATTTGAAACCTACATCTAACACTTTCAGTTGGGGCACCTAAGTAAATGATACTCATTTTTATTATTCAAAATGACTTATAAGGATATAAACCTTACCAGGTTTTTGTGTGATTTATTGATGCTGCAGGTAGTGGCAGATTATATGCAGTAATGTTCAAGAGCACCTTTTCTTCCTACATCTTTATTATGAGTCTTTTATTTCTGTAATCTATATCAAGTAATATGATTTTGAGGTTTTGGATCTTAGGATGGGTAATTATTGCAAAAAGTAATTGAGAAATATTTGTGACTCTACTTTTTTCTTATTACCACAGAATATTTTGTATTAGAATAAAAATACTAAAAACCCAGACTTTCCAAGTGGTGATAAATCCTCAGTGCTGTGACACTGCTTCTCCCACCCCCACCCTTTGCCTGTGTGACTCTCCTTTATAACAAGAGAGAACCATTTTATATAAGGAAAAATTGCTCCAGGCAAATAATGTAAATAATTGTGTAATTAGAGTGAAAAGCAAATTGAAAAGTCAATTTTTGTAATTAGCCTCTGATATTATGGCTCAATGATTTTCATGCAATAAAAAACTTTCTGACAAGACTTATCTAGTTAATCAATATTAAACATTAAGCTTCTTTAGTTTCACATAAGTTAAAATAGAACAAATACACTTTTGTTGCTTACTTGCATGGATTTTAAATGATACATTTTAAAATATTGATGAGTATGCCTTATCTTTTACTACATGTATTGAACTTTGTGACTTGTTAAATATGTGACTGTTAAGTGTCATCGCTATTGAAGCCTGTAACTTATTATTTAAAGCTATATGATATACAAACTGTGAACTACTCCTATTCTAGCTTCAAGGTAGTTATTGTTATTGTATTTAGAAGTGTAAAATCTAAGTTCATCCTGGTCATTCAAAAACTGGAACACTGGGAAGTCCATATAAAAGTTCAGACCTTGCAACTTACTGAATTCATTTTTGCAAAGAAAAAGGGAAATACTTGTGCAGCATTTTCATCTGTAAAAGATAAATTAACTCTTCTCTTTCTTTCTGCCTAAAGAGTGCTCAAGAACAATTTCAAGGAAACAAAAGTGGGTTGTAGTTTCTTAGTACAGACTTTCATACTTCAACCCAGTTTCTTTTCTTTTGTATCACTTACTTCTGCAATCAATACTTCCTTGGCATAGCTATTAGGTATGCCTGCTATACTTTTACAAAACTTACAATTTACGTTCTCAACTACTGTCATACCAAATTAGGAGCTCTCTAGAGAAAACAAATCTTTCTTTTATTGCTGACTACCTTTTTCATGATACTGTTTATTATGCCTGGAAGTCCTTCATTTTTTGTTTACATATATACTTTTCTTCATATTAACTTTTCAATCCCAACTTTACTGTATCTTTTTATTCATAGAATTGCAACCATTGTTTTATCATAAAAGATAGTCACACGATACATTAAATCTTTTAGTTACAAGCAAATCATCTCAGGACTTTCTGAAATTCTTACATAGAATGACATTCCTTCACAAGTATGCACACTGCTGTGAAGAAAACAGGTAAATCTAGGCAACTTCTCTCTTTCTAAAATCCTTGTAATGAATTAAGTGATATCAGTTCACATGAATGTTTCAACATAAAAATAACATTAATAAAACATTTTGTTTAATTGAGAAATTATAGTTTTGAGTGAATTCATAAAATAATTATCCAGTCTAAGAAATGATAAAGAGAGTAATAGCATCCAAAAATTTGGAAAGAGTAAATAAAATAACCTAAAAATATAAAATTTCTAGTCAGATATTAAGATGAAAAATACAAATTCGCATATCTACTTGGAAATTATTAAGCTATAAAACAATAAGGACAACAACAACAGAAAACAAAACAAAACAAACAAACAAAAAACAGGCACCTCATTTTGCCCATGACAGCTGCAACAGACCCTGGGGAGCTATTAAGAAACCACTTTGAGATTTTGTGGTCGTCACAAACTTGAATCCATTAGGAAACTACAGGTATACTTATTTCAGTTATATGGCCCAAGATTTACTAAGAATAAGAAATGATAGCCCTAAAAATATTATCTCCATTAGGTCCATCCCCTCAGGCTCAGAGGATTGTGCAGAAAGGGAAGCAGAAAGCATCTAAGAGCCTGAGAGGATGAAGGGCAAACAAGGCCCTCTGAATCAATTGAGCAAAGCTCATATGAACTCACAGAGACTGAAGGAGAAAGCAAAAGACCTACACACATATCCACAAGGTCTTCTGTATATATACTGTGGTTTCTAGTTTAGAGTTTTTGTAAGATTCCTGAGTATGTGAACAAGTAGTTCTTTTATTGTGTACCTTCTCTTGAGATTTTTTTCTTTGGTTGCATTGTCTAATTCTGATGCATTAGCTTGTGTTTTATTTTATTATTATCCATAAAAGCCTGTTTGTTTTCTAATGAGAGATGGAAAGGAGGGATATGAGGGTGAGTGGGAAGGAATTAGATGAAGTAGAGGGAAGGGAAAATATAGTCAGAATATGTTATTTTGGAAAAATATACAAGAAAGAAAAAATAAGAAGTAAATGCACAATGGTGGTATTCTTGACTTTCTAAAATGCATTCATGTCCTGAGCACTTATAACTCCTATAACAGATATAAGCAGCTAAGATTTCATTCTAGTATGAGACCTAGCCTTAAAAGTAATTTTATATACAAAATTCAGTTAACTATAATACTGATTTTTGCCTGTTACCTAGTGTTTTAAAGTTACATTTTCTTAAAATAACCAAATAAAAAAATTCTATATGCCCACAGAGAAAAATCAAACTTACATTCCATGTTCAGCACCTCAGGGATCTCATGCATCTCCTCCTTATGCTGCTTTTATTTTTTATCTTATTCTTGTGGCAGGATGAAATGAGTGTAATTATTTTACATTTCCATTTTTATTTAAACTGAAATTTAATTTAGCATCATATATTGTTTGTCAACAAGAAACCTAATATCCTTCCCTTGATTTACCCTAATGTTTCTCTCAATGTAGAGATTTGTAGATTATGGAAAATTTACAGGCAACATGCCAGAAATTACAGAACATCAAAAAAGTTTATTTAAAATCTGATCTTATATGAACATTCTATGCTCATAGATGAAACCTCTTTACCATGGACATTCTTGAATTGGCTCCCTACCATGCCTGTCTTCTTATTTCTATCCATATTTCTTTTCTCAATTACCTGAATTTTTAACCTATTATTGTGAAATTTCTCTAGAATATCCATAGCTCTTTTCATTTTGTTGCACTGGATATCATAGATCTTTTAATTTATCTTCCTTTAGTCCTTAATCTAAGTGTACACAGTTTCTTGGAACCAAGAGCATGTTTCATTGCTCTCATGTTCAACTGATCAAGCTATTTCCCCCAAATTATAGTTTTATCTTTGGTAGACACTAGCTAACTAGCAAAAATATATGTTTTCTATTCTATTATATAATGTAAAGAAATGTAGAAAAATGTTGCAGAAAGCAGTACAGGATAAGCAATTACATTGACTTGGTTGTCAGTACAAAACTGTCATGACAATTTAAGTTAATCACTCAAAGATGAATAGGAATTTTCAAAATACAGAATAAAAACTGACATCACAAGTAGTTTTATTCTGTATTCACTTCATCTCATTGGAATAGATACAAGTTGCCCCATAGTCATTACTCCTCTTAGTCCATTCTGTTCTTGCTGTTTATGAAAAAATATATTTAAATATATCATTCATTGAACAAAGAAGGCCAGAATTTTAAAATAATTAAAAGTTGAATATACAATTTAAAATTTGTGGCAGGTCTTCCATTGCATATGAAATCAGAAATGTGGGGATATTTTCAAATATAATAAAAACATCCTGAGATATCAGAAGACAGATCTACCACCTCCTGTCTTGTTTTTGTTTTTATTTGTTTTTTCCAGACAGAGGTTTTTTTTTTTTTCTTTTTTTCTTTTTTTTTTTCTGTGTAATAGTCATTGCTGTCCTGGAAATTGCTTTGAAGATCAGGCTGGCTTTGAACTCACAGAGATTCTCTTGCCTCTGCTTCCCAAGTTCTGGTACTAACAGTGTGCACCATGGCTTCTTCTGCCTGTTCTGTCTTTCTATGCTCGCCTTAAATACTTTCTTTGCTCAGTTCAGGCATGGCATCACGACTGCCTAGCTGGGAGTCTGGACCTCCTCCTTTAAACTAAGAAGACCTCAAACTCAGATTTGCTGGGATTAAGGGCATAGGCCACCATTCCCAGACATTCCCTGCAGCTGAGATTAAAGGTGTGAGTTTCCACTGTCTGATCCTCCTAGACTGACTATGGGTATATCCCTCTGATATCTCTGACTATTTTTATTATATTTGAAAATATCCCCACACAGAAGCTCATGAAAAATTTTCTCTGGGGACAAGACCATATACTAATTACCTAGTCGTGGAGAGGTTAACAAAAACTTTTTTTAATGAAGATGTATTCTTTAGGCAAATAAACTCATAGTTGTAGCAACAGTTTACAGCCATAGTTAATTTTGTATTGCTGATTTCAACAATGTGGAGTTAACATGTTTAACCAAAATCAATGGCTCTGTAAATCCTAAGAAAATTTGGGGATTTTATTTTCTTGATTTTTGTGGTATTAGTGATTGAGTCCAGTGTTACATTATTCTTACTAGGAAAGTGCTTTATCTCTGAGTTACATCTTCAGCATGAAAATTGTGCCATTAATAGATTCTTAATGGTTTATTATACATTAGTCTGCTAGCTGTAAAGAACAAAAAAATTCTAGCAAAAACTTATGATCCTGTAAAAAAAGTACAAAGCCAAATATTTCAAAACTCCTCATAGAAAAAAAATCATATAAAAATTTCTTATTACAGATATACATATTTTGCCTGCATATATGCAGAGTCCTTGGAGGCCAGAATAGAGCATCAGATTCCCTGAGTCTAGAGTTGCCCACAGATCTAAGGTGCATTGTGGGTGCAAGAGAAGGAACCTGGGTCTTCTGGCAGAACAGTGGTACTCTTTATCACTAGGCCTTCTCTCCAACCCTGCCTGGATTTGTGTGTGTGTGTGTGTGTGTGTGTGTGTGTGTGTGTGTGTGTGTGTGTGTGTGTGTGTGTGTGTATGAGGGAGGTTATTTTGTTTAGTTTTGGTTTGCTATATCTTGATGGAAATATGAACCAAGAAAAAGTCTGTTTATCTGACATGTTGGAAATTCGAGTTTCTCCAGCACCAAGAGCTGTGGGGACATTAATATACCTGGAGTTTAATAGCTTAGTTCTAAGAACAAGAGGCCTGTTGTGCTAAGTTCAAAAGACATGACACTTACAGCTCTAGATATTCAAGTCTGGCCACTTTGAGTATCAAGGTTCACACACTTAGAAACTGATGGCTCATGGCTCAGAGCAGTAGTAGCCCCTCAAACTCCAGCAGTGACTATTGTTCTAGTTTTCAGAAGGTGTTCTGTTTCCAGTGATAGGGACTCACAGTCTTGCAGATTCACCTCCTCACAGGCCTCTGCCTTCTTAGTTTTGTTTTTCTGAACCTCTCATTGTTTTTTTCTTTTATTCTTTTGCCTCTACTGCCTTTCCTTCCTACATCTGCTACTGCTGCTGCTTCTGGAGCTCTTTAGCCATCATCTTTCTCCTTTACTCCTGATGCTTATACCCCTGCTGATGTTGATGGTATAATTAACTTTTGCTTGTTACCACCACCGCTGTCACCACTGCAGTGCTATCACTCATTCACAATGAAAAATAAATTAAACACATAAAACTAACATTTTCAACAGCACTTAATGGTGCCTAACTATCTGTCAATTCTCAGTAGTGCTTAAGGAAAATCAAGTCCCTCTGAGTCATAATTGCAGGGATCTGAAAGTAAATGCCTATATACTTAGAGGTTTCGTCTGTCTGGAGCATACTCTCTTCATTGCAACTTATTTTAGTAGGATCATAGCAACATCTAACTACGGAATCATAAAAGAGTCATAAGAAGCATTCTTCTTTAGTAGGAAAGAAAGAGATGGCAGTTGTAATAAACCTTTATGTGCAAGAAAAAAAAATTCTCTTAGTCAGGAGTGTGATACATACTTTTAATACCAAACTCCAGAAGCAGAATTAAAATGATCAAGAATTTAAGTCTATCTTTCATTATATGCTAAGTTCAAGTTGATTCTGGGCTATATGAAACTCAAATCTCAATCACAGGGCTACAAACCATTCTATTTACAGTTATTTTTAATTTAACATTCTCTCCAAGTAATTTGGAATCTAATAATTTAATTTTATCTCTTTAGTAACACTATAAATAAATAACAACACTAGTCTGTCTTTATCATTAGTTTTTAAAATTTGTACATGACATACTTATGTCAAGCTGTGAATTTCTCCAACAAAAAATTAAAATATATTAAAACTGAAGTAAAACAAATTCAATCTAAGAAGACTGCTCTGACTTGAAGAATACAAAAATTGTATTTCAGTCTCACAAGTTCCAGGAAAATGTAGAAAAACTTTAGTCTTTACACATCTTTGATGTAATAACTCATTCCATATGATTAGTACACAGAGCTCAGAGAGCTTGAGTTACTGTAATCATGACTCAGTGGTCTTCCTATTCAAGTCACAGTTATGCCAGGCCTTCTTGTTTTAGAACTAACAGTCTACTTGAGAGGAGAAGATATAGGAACAGATGGTTGCATTTAAGAGGGTAGGAATCAAAGAACACATAAGAATAAAATGTCAAGTATGGTTTATTTCATTATATGTATAGAAGAAAGTTCTCTGGGTCCACATTAGATTCTGAATCTTTTCTGATTATGATCCATTTACCCTTTCTATGGCAATTATAAAGGTCCACTAAAATATTAGGCACCTACTAGCAGATAATAAAGAAATTGAAGCTCGTGTTTTTCCATTTGGAAGGAGAACATAGCATGAATAAGGCAAAAACCAAGAAAATAGAATGTCACATTTATAAAGTGCAAAGAGGATGTACTGGATCATGCCAAGGGTAGGAGTACTGCAATACTATTCACAATGTACATGTTGTAGAATCCACATAGGCATACGTGACAGAAAGGAACAGAGAAAATGTAAAACTTGGCAAAATGAAATTTCTTTCAAGTAAACTAATAAAGTGTACAATATGTTCAATAAAATACAATATGTATCTTTTCAGCAATAAAGAATGAAGTTATTTCTTTTTCAAGAAGATGGGATGGACACAAGTTTGTACAATCACATTAAGTGAATTAAGCCAGCCTCATAAAGACAAGTATATATATATATATATATATATATTAGATTCTAGATTTTGGTAGATAAATAAAGTAGATAAAACACTCAGGTAGAATGTATGGGGAACAAACACAAAAAATAGAGAATTATAAGAAAAGAAGAGTAAATATGCTTTATGTAAAATGTATGCTAATATGTAAATCTTTTTATGAAACTCAGTGAATACCCACAAGGAAAAAATTGAGATTTTAATAAGAAGGATGTTCCAGGTGTTTCTTATACAAATTCAGCTTGAAAAGCCTTCTGTTTACTTAGGTTAAATGTTCATTAACCATAAAGCATGCCATAACAGAGCTAAGTCTATCACTATGGGTGAATTTCTGTAATTTTTTCTTATAATGATGAATTTCTAGTATGTCATGATGAGAGGGAAAAGTTGTAAAAAGCAAAAATAAACAGACATTTCACTTGTTTATGAAATTTACAATTTAGCAAATTTTAATAAATATCAGTATATAGAGTATAAGTACAAAGTATTTTTCTTTGTTACAGAGACTGTTAATGATAGTATAGATTTTAACAGTTGTACTGAACGAATGCATGTTATGTTATAACATTCTTGTGATTCTATGTAAAGAATACGTAAAGGGCTATGCCTTAAAAATTCTGTGGTTGGGCTTCAAGTCAAAAAAGGATGGAATTATGGTGGCTAATTAGTGTTATTAATAAACTTTACAGAATCTAGGATCACCCAAGAGATATGCCTCTAAGTATGCCATAAGGAATTGTCTTAATTAAAGTAACAGATGTGGGCAGACATCACAATTGTGAATGCTATTATTCCTAGGGAAAGATTGTGGACTGTATTAATCTAAAAAGGAACCTATGCAGTAGCTTTTTTTTTTTGTCTTTCTGTGATTTTTGTCTGTTATTGGAATGTGACAGGTGATCATCTGATTCAAGTTCTTGTGGCTATGACTTTTCTACCATAGAATAGGACCTGGAATTGTGAACCAAAGTGATTCTTCTCTTCCTTAAGTGACAACAAGGAAAGAAATTAAGATAATTACATCAGTATATTAGTTACTTGACAACAACTTGGCCAAGGCAACACATATGGGCAAACAATTAATTGGTAGTTTACAGTTTTTAGAGATTATGACCATCATTGAAGGGAGTTTAATAGCAAGCACAGCATTGTAGTAGTAGTTGAGAACTCAGACACAATAATGAGGTAAGGAAACCTAATGGTGTGGGCTTTTGAAAGCTCAGAGCCTGGCACCTACACTACTAACTTCTCTCCTTCTGTGAAGCCACATCTCCTAATACTTCCCAAACAGTTTCATAAAACAGGGAACCAAGTATTGAAGTATATGAACCTATGGAAGCTATTCTAATTCAAGCCACCACTTGTAGTATGTCGGAAAATACGTGTTTCTATATAATATTCTGTTGCTAATCTTTATTATGTTAAATCAAATTTATATTGATGATTAGTAATACTCCATCTAGATTTTCGTCAAATACTTTCTGTGTAATTTTTTTCTTGTTATGAATATGGAAGAAAGTTTCTTATTTTCTAATCTTGGGAACATTTTCCCTTGTGGTATTTTACTCTATAAAGGTTTTGTAAGAGTCACCTGTGAAACCATCTGGATCTGATGAGGTTTGGTGAAATTTCCTGTTTGGCATTTTTATTGCTTCTATGATATATTTTGCATTTAAAGTTGTTAACCTTTAAAATACATGTTTTAAATGTTTATGTGCATATTTGTTTGTGTAGCATTTAGAAAAGCAGTCATGTGCATCTTTTGTTTTATTTAGCATTATGAGTGGTCTCCAGTTAGTAGTTATTATTGTATATGTTTGTGCTTTTAATTATTATAAAATATAAGAGTATTTGCTAGTATAGCTGAAGATTAGAGTGCCTGTCTTGCATATGTTTATCTTTGGGATAAATTCTCAGTGCTAAGGAAAAATATGTTTAATGATTTATTGTTTTATCGACTCCTATTTTCAGGTGAAAAAACTTTAGATTTAATTATTCTTTCTATATTCTAGAAAATTTATGTTGTCTATTCCTTTTTTATAGTTTCCTTTCTTTATTTTGTACTTTTATCACACCACTCCTGGATACTATATTTCTTTTCCATTCTAATTTATCATTACATTGTAATTTTAAAAACTTTTTGTGACATTTCTTTAAGGTTCATTAATTCTTTCCATGGTCTGATTCAGTCTGTATGAAACCTGAGAGAAACAATCTACATTTCTCTTAAGTTCTTTTTTTAAAAAATTCTAAACTTTTGGTTTTACTTCTATGTAAATCTTTTTTTTATATACTTAGTTACACATTATAAATTTTGTTTTTCATTAGACTACTCAGCACATTAAAGTTTTTTTTAGATCTCTGAAATGTAAGTTCCTATGAATTTGACTTATTTCAATTTAGTTGTAATGCTTTCATTGTCTCTGAAACAATATTTTTGTATGAATTATAAGTATGGATATTTGTTTTTGTTTTTGAAGGGGAGTATAATAAGCTTTGACCTGTTTTATTTGCTTATGGTATTTTAATTAGTAGTTTTAGAATTTTTTGAATAGATGTGTTTTGATTAAATCAACTCCATACTGCCTAGCCTCCAAATTTTCCATAGTTTCTCTCACTACCTTTCTCTCTCAATTTATTCATCCCTCCTCTCCTTTATTTATATATTCCTTGAATCAATTTCCTGCTATCTGTATGTGAATGGGTATAAGCCAATCTCAGGTATTCCTTTCCAGATGAAAATTGGATCTCCATCCTCCAGAAATAACCAGTTTTGTTTTGTTTTTATTTTTCATCAACTAATGCTGAGACTTGATGAGTACCTGTTCCATCCATACTTATATGTTTTTGAGCCTCATATTATGTGGGTTGTGTGTATGTGTTCATATTGTTATGAGTTCTTGTATGCAACTTTCTTCGCATGTCTGGAAAACACTATCAGGAGTCCACTGTGATATTTAATCCTTTCAAGTTCCCATCTCCTCTTCCATGATGATCCTTGAAACTTGCAAAAAAGGGCTTCTATATAGATGTCCCATTAGGAGATAAGCATTCCATGTACTCTTATTCTCTTCATTCTTTCCTAGTTTCTCATCTCTGTAATAATCAACATCTAGGGCCAAATGATTTTTCTCTAATAAGGATTGATAGACTCACTAATCTATGGGTATAAAGGAAAGAGTGATTTGATACTTTTGCCTTTGTTCTTAGTTATTCACCATAACTTGCTGGTAAGGAAATAATTTGTACTTAAAGTTTACTGCACAAGAATATGGTCAACCAAGAACTTACAGTAAGATAGACCCTTAGTGGAGTCATAATAGTTACTGTTTTGTCTGAGTTTTGCTTTCCATTTCATATTTGTGTTTCCCTGAATTATTTAAATATTAACTATCTAAGAAAAGCAGTTTTGTGGGTTATATTTATTGTAGTTATACAGGGCATTCTCAAACTGGGCAGAAATATGTGAAAGAGAAGAGGCTTTCTAGGACAGTATGATCATGTCTAAATCTTTTAGTGTAGTTGATTTATGGTTTCAGTAAATCTTTCCCAGTGAAACAAAACAAACTCATGTTTGGGGCATGAGTTTGGCAAACCCTTTTACCCATTATAACAGGAATATTCTAGAGTGAAGGAATTTTTCTCTTAACAGATTATTAATTAGTCTCTGGAAAATTCCCAGACGGCCAGAGTTTATTCTGGTAAAACTAAATTACCTTCTCTGTAAAGTGAGGACTTTAATAGTAATTAGTTTATTACAGTGACCTTTGTGTATCAGTAGAAGTTAGACAGGTACCCTCATAGGCAGACAGAAAGGTAAAGGGACTTGGTAATAACATCAGTGAACTTCCTAGAGAGCTAGCTTCCTTCTTTACAAGATGACTGGCTTATTCCCTCATCCACCTGACCTGATATCAAAGACTGGAAGCTTCAATCAAAAGTCTGGTAGGTTTTTTCATTCTACTGGTAAATCCATTCTCACCTGGTGATAGAGTCAGATGAAATAAAAACCATATCAAGACATGATTATATAACAGTTATGAACCAATCAGCCATCCTATCTTTGTTCAGAATGTTGACTATCCCTGGAAAGAGAAAAACCCTTCAAAGATTTTAGAAGCACCAGTTCTCAAGGAAATATTAGATATTATTTTAACCACATGAGGTCCATTCTGCTTTGCAGAGGGTCTTTTTCTATGTGTGCTGGCTGTGTGTTTGTGCATGTTTTCTCAGCCTACATAAAAGTCTTTGTTTTCTGTTTAAAAAATTTTTTACTCATCTTAAAGTACAATGTTTGTATCATCTGAGTGTTAAGACCTTCTTAGATTCAAATGTATACACCTACATACAATATCTATCTGCCAGGTGATGTCTTCATTTACAAGAGTTTGGAGGTGATTTTATATATATATATATGTATATATATATATAATATAGCTACATACATATAATTGTTCTATAGAGATGAAAAAAGACCTTATAAATCAATTTGTATGAGAGCTTATAAATCATACTAGTGTTGTGGTAAGGTAAGCAACAACCAAGGTCTCTAAAGACACCCCCAATTTCTTTAAAAAGACCCTATAAACATTGTAATTAAAACTTTATGAAGTTTAATGATTATGTCCAAAGATCACTTCCAAAGAATGTCTGGTCCAATGTAATTATCTACTTTATTTTGCCTTCATCATAATATGTACAGTTGTAGGTTTAAAGGACATAGTCAAAGGTATACCTGCTTTTAAAAAAAAAAAAACAAACAAAAAAAACCAAAAAACAAAAACATCTGCTCTTAAGGAAAAACATGAAAATAAAATAGGCTGCTCAGTAGGACTAAAATCACAGTGCTGTTTACTTCCTCTTTCTGCCCTAAACCTCTCAATAGAAGCTGGCATGAGACATATTATTTCTAATAATATATTATAGAAAAGCAGGCTGGAATTTGAAAACTTTAAGAAAGTTATTGTCACCTAAGTAGCTGTCTCCAAATGTTAAAAATAAATCCCAAGGACTTTAAAATTGTCTACTCATACCCATCTGTAGGATTAAGATATTTTTTAAAGTTTTAATGCTGCATTTGAACTAGGTAAGGTGTAAATCTAGTAGATGTCCAGGACAAGCTGTTATTATGGTCATTTCAAAAACTATTCTGTACTATATGGCAGCCACCATGAAAGTTAGAATCAAAATATTGTATTATTTAGTGAGTGTTAAGTTACATATTTTTTTTGCTGTACTACTCCTTCAGGATTTAGCATCAATGCCACTGACTTTTACCAGTACTTAGGGTCAAAAATGTGAATATGTATACATTGCCTATATTGCTATTTGAGAATGTTTTTCATTTTTAGAATAATAATGGTGTCTTTCTTTCCTACTACTGAAAGGAATTATTGAGAAGAAACATTGCTTTTTAAGAATGTCTGATATATTTTATGTGCATACATGCACACACACACACACACACACACACACAAATATGCATGCTTATACACACACAGGCAAAGCTTTATTTTAAGTTTTGTTCAATTTTAGTGAAAGTTAGAATTTAAAAGCATGCTGCAATATAAATTACTGCCCCACATTCTACCCTTATAGGAAGTACAGGACAGTGAGTTGTCAATCTGCCTCCTTTTATGAGCCAGAGTACAAATCTAGGAGTTGAGTTTGAGCCTTCACAGTTTACATGGATTTTCTTATTTAGGTTTATAGATAAGTCAGAGTAATATTATCAATGATAGACTATTCTAGGCAGAAATTCTCTTAAATACACCAATACAAACTTAATATTTATTAAAATATATGTCAAAACTCATGATACAGGTCACAGCTTAGGTAGATGCCTGATAAACTGGACTATCCACAAGGTGGACTATGGATGTCAATGGATGCCGAACCGGTCTCTCCAGCAGTCAGGAACCAGGAACCAGTGCCTTCCAAGATCCCAGCAGCCCCTTCTGAATAGGGTTGGCCACTCCCCCTTCTGGAGCCCAGGACCCTGGCTAGGCATCTACAGACCTTATCAGCTGACACCTGAATCCCACCAATCTCCCCCTTTTGTCTAACTAAAAAGGTTCTACACTAAGACTATATACAATAGGAATTATTAAGTGGTAGTATCTAAGAGAGGATAAGGCACAAACTACAGATAAAACCTAACACATATAAACTACATCATATATTTCTAGAATATTAGTATATGGTATGGTGTATAAATCACTTCAAAAATGTTGATCTGGGAAACTGAAAATCCAAAATCTGAATTGTAGTAGTGGGTTCGCGGGTCCCGTGCAGCCAGAGGTCCCAGACCCACAGACCTGCCCGGGACTGCTTATCTGCGCACCGCCGCTCGGGTCCCCAGAAACGACTCAGACGCTTATATAAACTTCATGCTGTTTGGCCTATGGCTCAGGCACATTGCTAGCTAGCTCTTACATCTTAAATCAACCCATTTCTATTAATTCGTGGCCCATGTGGGCCCGGCCGGTAGCTCACCCGTGTTCTTTACATGTTGTTCTCTCCGCGGCTGGCTCGATCTGCCCCGACTCCGCCCTGTTTCTCTTACCTAAACTCTGACTCTCCTCCCACTTTCTCTATGGTGTCTGCCATGGCTCAAAACAGCTCCTTTATTTAAAGATACAGCACACACAAATGCATTCCCACATCACTGAATGTTCCTCACTAAGGGATAATAGGGTAGTAACCTTAAGTACCTTCTTCAACCCCTTCAAGACCTGAGAAGGAAAATGTATCACCTCAAAGTCAGAAGCACATGAGAGTAGTAGCTTCCAAAATTTGGAAGAGGACAGCAACACAGCTACCTGTAAAATCACCTATGGTTTTGTTGGCCATTGGAGCGTCCATCATATTGGCTACAGGCCTATGGTATCTGACAGATCTTTTCACAAACAGGGTATTTTTGGAGGGACTGTCTTATCCTGTCCAGGCAGATTTTGTCAGTCTCCATCCATGATCTTGTTCATCCAGCTTGGACATCATGTGTGTACTGTCAGCAATCAAGGTAAGGGCAGTTCTTTACCCAACCGGCCATTCTCTGCCAAAAGGACAAACTACAAAGGAGTGTCCTTGATGCTCAACACCATCTCTGGAAAGCAATAGTGACACCAGGAGTCATCGCATCTCTCATGGCCGAATTCCAAATAATAACAAATGTTAAATGGCATATTCTCTGGGTCTATGAAATGGTTGAAGACTCCTGCCTATGTATGATATTTTAACCTGTATCTGAGGTGACTGTGACATGGCAATTTAAGTAATGTTGAGTGCAGTTTTTATCATCCTAAGGATTAAAACCTGTACTATAAAATTAGATTACCTATAAAGGGGTGTATAATCTCTGAACAACTACTTTTAGTATGACTATCAAACATTAGCCAGAGGTATATATATTAAATGTAAAGTGGTAACAGTATTTTAAATATTATATACAATTATCTCATCCAAAAAGAGTTATGTAAAACATCTTGTACATATATCATAACTAGTGCAATCATACATTATCTTTAGTATAGATAAATGGAGGTAATAATTTTACAGTATACATGACAATAATGTGCAAAAATTTTAAACAGAGGTAGAAGCATATTTAAAATATAAGTTACAGATTCAATTTTATATAACAGTTAAGAGATTCAGTTTTATATTGATGTACAAGTTGCATTGGTTATATAAAGCAATTTCAGATTTAACTTTGTACCAATGTATACATTGTCTCAATAAAACATACAAAATAATTTCATATTAGTATTAATACACAAATATTTATGCCATTGCAAATTGTCTTTAGCTTAGCCCATATATTCAGCTAAAAATTGTTTATAGGTAGGTAGAATAATCTACCTTTATCTATCCTATATATTCCCCTTTCTCTTCTTTAAAGAGATCCTTGAAGCTATATTATTGTTCTGTCCTCAACCCAATTTCAACTTATAACTATTCTATCAGAATAATAATTACCCATAACCCTCAGAGCACAAAACTTATTGGGAAAGGGAGCGTGGTCTTTCATAAGGTTGCTTCCTGCTGACTTAAGGGCAATGGCATCTCTTTGGGATCCTGTAAAAGCTAAAACAATGGTTATATACCAATGGACTGACTATTCACATGCATGACCATTCTCAGAGTACTGCCTAAATCCATCTGGAATTATTATTAGAAATGTGACCTGAAGGATAATCATAGAAAGCTATCTGTTTTTGAATAATCTATTTTCTAAAAGCAATCATTGATTGGTGTACACCAGGTTCTTTATTTCTCTATTTCTGCCTCTGTCTGTATATTTCTCTTTCTCTCTTACTCTCCCTTATTCCTGTTTCACAAGTAGGAGTCGTTGCGTTGGGGGCCCCGTCTCAGTTTCACATTCTTTGTAGATAGTTGATAGGAAGAAATGTTATTTACAATGGAAAACAAGCATTGTTGATGCCCAAAGAAGATATTTATATCCTTTATGACTTCAGAAGGTTGTATGCAGACAAGATGTTTGGGAGGTTCAGATACAGAGAGAAACAAGGTTCAAAATGAAGTCACAATAATATTGGTCCCTAAACATTCCAATTGTCTTTTGTCCCACACCAGGTAGATTTTCTAATATGAGACAGAATCTCTCACATTTTCTTTACCAATAAGCTTGGGTTTAGAGAGGGAGAAATCCATTTGCTCCCACTCCAAATCCATCCATCTTAATAGTCAAATCAGGACCACAATTTTTTTTGAGGTGTAGATGCTAGATGCAAAGGAGTAAGAATTTAGAGATTACCCGGTAGTGCATATTTGTATCAGATAGTCTCATAGTCTGTTGTTTACATTCCTTCATCATTGATCTCTCTTCCATTGCAGGTGATTAATCATCAAATGTCCAGGCAATGTCTTAAAAACAGTGTTATCCATTTTCCTGTAAAGACAAAATTGAGACCCTGCCCCGGGCATGTAAAATCTGTTTTCCTTACCATGTATCCATTTTTCATATCAGGGATGAGCAATTTCATCTCCTCCTCATGAAGAGACTCCTTTTCGAGGCAGACATTTATTAATTTTGTCAGTACCCATATCTTTTCTTTTCCTGTTGAAACAAAAGAAAAAGCCCTATGAGTGGGAGGTTTCTGGCCTGTACTTTTGGACCTAACTTCAAGGTTTAGGCCCTCAGACCAACAGACCCTTGGACCCGCAGACCCGCAGACTCTCAGAGATGCACAGATGTTTACAGTTGTTTTAGGCTGATTAGCCTAAGTCCCAGGCATATAACTTGTTAGCTCTCTACCCTTAATCTAACCCATGATTCTTCCAGTTCAGCCATGCTGCTAGATACCTTTGTTTAGAGCAGCATAGTTATCCTCTGCTTCTTCCAGCATCCCCCTGGCATTCTGCCCTGTGCTTCCTGTTCTCAGAGTTTTCTTAGTCTGGTAGCCCTGCCCATACTTCCTGCCTGCCTTTGGCCAATCAATGCTTTTTATTTAACCAGTGGGTGGGAAAATTATTTACAATGAAGCAACACAATCTCCCACACTCCTACCCCACTGAAGCACATATCACTGCTTCCATTGTGAAGTCAACACATCCTTGAAGTAGATGGGTTGATTTATCTCAGATTTCTCTAGTACCTAATGTCTCTCAGCAGCCAATGTTCCCTTTTCATTAGCTTTAAGAAAAATCAAAGTCAATAAGGCACTATGCAACCCCTCCCTGGGTTTTCTCATTTCTCTCTTCTGTTTATAAAACATCTCTTTCAAAGTGCAGTGAGATCTCTCTACAACTGCCTGTCCTGTAGGATTGTGTCATATTCCCGTAATATGCTTGATATTATAATATTCAAAAATCAGCTTCATTTTTTGGGAAATGTAAGCTGGAGCATTGTCAGTCTTAATTTGAGCAGGAATTCCCATTATGGCCATGACTTCCAAAAGGTGAGTAAGTATAGCATCAACCTTTTCAGAACTCAGGGCAGTTGCCCATTGCATTCCAGAGTAAGTTATCAAGTATGATGTACATATTTCATCTTTCTGAATTCTGGGAAGTGAAATACATTCATTTGTTAGATTTCATTTCTCTGTATACCCTTAGGATTACTTCCTATAGGTAAAGACGGTCGGTTATAGAAAGAGTAAGTGTTACAATTTCTTAATATTTCTTTTGCTTGATGCCAAGTGATGGAAAAATTCTTCCTTAGTCCTTTGTTATTAACATGATGTTTCTCATGAAATTCTGTGGCCTCTAGCAGGTTTCCTATCAGCAACCAATCAATTTTATTATTACCCTGCACTAGAGGGCCTGGGAGACCCATGTGTGCCCTGATATGTATTATTTACATAGGATGTATCCTATCTCTGATGATGTCCTGTAGTTGTATGAACAGTAAGGTCAAGTTTGTATCATCAGGAATTAAGGCAGCAGTTTCCATATGTAAAACAACTCTTTCTGCATATTGAAAGTTAGTAATTACGTTGAGAGTCTCTATGAAATCCAACAACACCATAATAATTGCATATAGTTCTGACTTCTAAACAGAGTTATAAGGGCTCTGAGCTACCTTAATGAAGTTTACAGATTTGGAGCAAGTCTTTCCTAAGTTGTTCACATTAGTATAAAATGTAGGGGCTCCAGAACTGGGTTTATTCTGTACCACATGAGGAAAGATTCAATTAGTTTCCCTTATGAATTGAATTTACTTGCTTTGAGGATATTTATTATTAATCTCTCCTAAAAAGTCACTACAAGCCTTTTTCCAAGGTTCACTGTCTGCCCATAATCGATCAATTTCTTCATTAGTCAAAGGTACAACAATTTTTGCAGGGTCCTATCCAGTCAATTGGTGAAGTCTAAATTTACCTTTAAAAATCAGATCAGAATTTATTCGGTACATGTTTTCAGCTTCTTGCTTGTTCTATGCAGCAGAAATATCCATTCTAATATAATATTTTCTCTTTGCATTAAGATTCCAGTTGGAGATTGTCTAGAGGGTAAAATAACAAGTATGCTATGTAGGTCTGGATCCAAACAATCCACATGTGCTTCTTGAATGTTCTTTTCCACCAAGTCGAATTCTTTCTTGGCTTCATCGGAGAATTCTCTTGGACTATTTAAATCCTTTTCACCCTCTAAAGTCTTGAACAGATTAACTAGTTTAAATTTTTTTATACCAATACTGGACTGTAGATGAGCAATATCCCCTAGTAGCTTTTGAAAATCATTAAGAGTCCTCAATTTATCTCTATTCAATTTCACCTTTTGTGGTCTAATTTTCTGTAAACCTATTTTATATTCTAAATAATTGATAGAATCACGTCTCTGTACTTTTTCTGGAGCAATTTGTAGTCCCCAACCAGGCAATATTTTCTTTAGTTCTTCAAACAATGTTTCTAATGTTTTTGGGTTTGGGTCTGCCAACAAAATATCATCCATATAATGGTAAATGATAGATTGTGGGAGGTTCCTGTGCTGTATTTCTAGTGGTTGTTGTACAAAATATTGGCATAAGGTGGGACTATTCAACATTCCTTTGGGAGGGACCCTCCATTGGTACCTCTTAACTGGACATGAATTATTAAGAGTAGGCACTGTGAAAGCAAATTTCTCTTTGTCCCGTTCCTATAAAGGTATGGTAAAAAAAAAAATCCTTCAAATCAATAACTTTAATAGGGCATCCATAAGGTAACAGAGAAGGCAGAAGAATATGAGATTGTAAAGAGCCCATATGTTGAATCACTTTATTAATTACTCTTAGATCTGTCACCATCCTCCATTTTCCAGATTTCTTGTTGACAACAAAAACAGGAGTTTTCCATGGACTGGTTGATTCTTCGAAATGCTGAGCCTGTACCTGCTCTTTCACCAACTGTTCCAAAGCCTGAAGTTTTTCTCTTGTCAAAGGCCATTGTTGAACCCAAATAGGTTTTTCTGTTAACCATTTCAAAGGCAATGCTGTGAGTATCCTTTTAGATTCTGTGGTTATTGGGCAATTCTTTTGTACAACCTAAAGGGCTGGTGAATTTTCTTCATAGTACCTTAAAGCATCAATTTTGGAAACATAATTGAGTCTCAGGTTGATATCAGAACCCGAAGGGATTTTAATCTGGGTATTCCATTGCATTAGAAGGTCACGACCCCACAGGTTCACCACTATGTCAGCATATATGGCTTCAACCATCCTTTCTGACCTTCTGGTCCTATGCATTCAAGCCATCTCACATCCTGTTTCACCTGAGATATTGTTCCAATACCCCGAAATTGAATATCCACTGCTTGTAAAGGCCATCTTGGATGCCATGATTGTGGGGTTATGATCGAAACATCAGCCCCTGTGTTGAGTAAGCCCTGGATATAAATATTATCTACCCATATTTTCAATTTTGGTCTTTGTTCATTTATTGAAGTCTGCCAAAATATTCATTTTGTGATCCCTCTTGGAACTTCCAATTTCTCTTTTGAATTTATTCTATTATCCAATGCTGTATGAACTTCTAGATCAGGCATTGGATGCCCTATTCATCCTGAGAGGAGTGGTCTTCCACTGTGGCTGGATATGATCTACCTTCCTCGATTTTGGAGTCTGATTTATGGGGGCTACCCGGGGAAGCCCCAAAAGGTGTTTCCCAATGGTAAAGGGTTGCCTTCTTTGTCCTTGGTAGATCTACATTTGTTGGTCCAATGTCATCCTGTGCCACACCTTCTGCATAACCCAGAAGGCAATGGCCTTCTATTCTAATCAAACTTAAAACAGGTATTATTTCTAAGAGTACCTTGTGTACAATTCTGTCTTATATGACTTGGTTTACCACAGTTGAAACAAGTGATGCCTTGGTTCCTCACCCTAACATTAGCAATGGTTTGGCCTACCCAATTCTCCTCATCACAATGGAGAGATTTAGCATTAATTGCATACTTAATCCATTCTTCTATTGGTGCAGATCTGATCTTTAAAGGCAAAAGCATTCTTTTACATTCCAGATTAGCATGATCAAAGGCCAGAGAAACTATTAACTGCTTCCTAACTTCTGGATCTGATACTGCTCTATGTACAGCCATGGTAAGCCTCTGTTGAAAGTCATGATAAGACTCTTTTAAGCCTTGTTTAACCTTAGTATAAGGCTCATTTTTTTTGACTGGGGTCCAAAATCTTTTCCCAAGCATTCAGTGCGGGAGTATGGCATAGAAATAAAGTTTGCTTGTCATAAGTAGTTTGAGCCATCACATCAGCAAACATGCCTTCACCAAGGATTTGGTCCTGAGAAGCAAAGAAACCCCTAATTTTTCCTTGTTCTTCTAAGGTCCTAGCCTCCTCCCTAAACCGGATTCTCCACTGCAAATTCTGAGTTTGGTCAAAGACAGCAGCCATTAGCTGCATCCAGTCAATTGGTTAGATCCGGTTATTTGCTGACCATGAATTTAGAAGCTGCTTTACATAAGTAGAGTGTATACCACGTAATGATATTGCCTCCTTAAAATCCTTGCTGTCTCTCATATGTACTGGCTCATAACTATACTTTTCAAATGCCTAGGATCCCCCAAATGCTTTCTTTGTCTGATCAATAGCCAGGAACAATAGTAGTGGGGAAGGGGGTAGCCCTGTCATGTTTACCAACTTAGGTAGAGTATCTCCAGCACCATAATATTCTATCAGAAGTTGACCTGAGCTGTTCTGAGCATAAGATGCAATATGGTCCTAACATTCCTGAATCTTGGATACTACTGGCTCCCATTCCTGGATTTTGGACACTACTGGTTACCATTCCTGGAATTTGGATACTACTGGCTTCTATTCATGGAGTTTAGATACTATTGATTTTTTTAGAGTTCGATTTTCCTGATGAAGCAGTCCTTCCAAAGACCTCACCAAACCAGCAATTTTTTGATCCACATCATTAACATAATTAATGATTTTCTTGTTCTTTTCATTAATGTAGTTAACAAGTTTCTTGTTTTCATCATTTATATAGAGCCTATATTTTTCTTGTACAGTGTTATCCATAACCAAACAGGCAGCCTTATCTGAAATCTTGTTGTAATCAATTTCGAGAGAATTAATCTTATCTGCCATTTTAGTGTTTGAAATTTCCACATCACACATCCTGGACATCAATCATTGATTTACATATTTAATCTCTTTCATCATTCTCATATTTTGAAACATGAAATAGAGAAACAAGCTGAAAAATAGTAGGATTGAGGTATTGAAACCTTCAAGATATTCATTTGATAATTGCTCAATCATCATGAAAAATATGACCTGAAGTCATTAATGGAGTAATTATCAGCAATTACCTCAATTCAGGTGCAATGACGATGTTTGGGCAGCAGGTGTCGCAGTAGTCTTCAATGCTCCATTCATCAGCAATATGGTGGATTCATGGACTCTCAGCTGCACCAGGCTACCTACAGACCCTATGCGGTCTTAAGGGGCCTTAGCAGGCAGAATACAACCCTTAGAAAAAGCAAAATATCACAAATTAAGACAGCATGGCAATCAGAAGGTTTTTGTTGGCGCCTGTGGTTTTTTGCATGTAAGCAGAGGAATTTATACTCACCTGGTACTGGCTCAGTTGCCTGGTCCTGGCTCAGTCCCAGCTTAGTCGCAGACAGTGACAGCACTTGCAAGGAGGCTGGGTGAGACCTCGCTCGCAGTTGTGCACCAGTAGCATGGGGAAAGATCTCACTAGCGCTTGTGCCATGCGCTGAGGTCACTCAGTTGTGGCTCAAAGTACAGAAGTTGTGGTGGCTAAGAGGAAGCTAATATGAGCCTCCACACAGTGCTGAGAAAAAGCGGCACAGAGGGGCAATTCTCAGCTCAGCTGGTACAGGCAGAGGACTACCCATTGCTCTGCCAGCCAGCTGGAGAGTGAGCAGTGGATCCCAGTATGAAAGAAGGACAGGCCAGTGAGGGAGGGAGCTTTAAGTCTACACACCTGAGTGCAGGTTCCCAAAGCGGAACGCTCTGCATTTCCTCTGCTTTCTAACAGTGTTCAAAACACAAATGGACCACCTTCTGAATAGGGTTTGCCATTCCCCCTTCTGGAGCCCCGGACCCTGGATAGGCATCTTTGGACCTTATCAGCTGAGTGAGAATGCCTTCATGTATACAGTGAATATCAATATTTAAATAAAGGAGCTGTTTTGACAAATGACAGGCACCATAAAAAAAGTAGGAGGATAAATCAGAGCATACGTAGGAGAATTAGGGCAGAGTCAGACAGACTGAGCCAGCCATTCAAAGATAAACACGTAAGGAACACAAGTGAACCACAGGCCACATGGCAGACATGTTAATAGAAATAGGTTGAGTTAAGATGTAAGAGAAAGCTAGCAATGTGCCTGACCATAGGCCAAACAGCATGAACTTAATATAAGCATCTGAGTTATTTCTGGGTGCCTGAGCAGCAGTGGCAGGTGGCTAAGGGTTCTGATGCAGCAAGTCTGTGGGTCTGGGCCACTGGCCACCAGGGACCAAGAAACCCAACTACTACAGATGGCGACCACCGTAGGTCTAATATTCACTTAAAGCCTGAGAAAGATTAGAAAAAGTTCTAGATCACAGAAATTGAGCCAAAGGAGCTTCCAAATTGTGCATCTGAAGTAGGTTGTTGTACAGAGAAGGCGTGGTGTCCCGGTCACATTCAAAATGGTGCCAGTGGACTGTTGGCAGGCAGAGTAAGCTGCAATCAGGCCAGTTCATGAAATCCCACTGAAGACTCAGTAGCATGTGATTGATTAAGGTTTCTGTTTATTTTGAACAAAAAGGAGACAAAAATGGTTTCTTAATAGCAGCTCTCTTGGGTCTGCTCTGTTTGCTGGCCACAAACAGATGCAGTACAGATACAGTCCCTTTAAGAGAACTTACTGATTCAGCTTTATCTGCAAAAACTATGCAGCTCTTTGAGAGAGTGTATTTTAAAAGCACTTCTGATTGAAAGATGATTAAAAATTCACAATAAAACAGATTCAGATACAAAGAAAAACCTGTAAATGGGTTACAATGTATGTAAAAGGTACATAGGCTTCAGAGAGAAAAGAAAGAAGGTAGAGAATGTCTTTAAAAAGAGAAATAGAGTAATTTAAATACAATAAGCCACATAAAGATGGAAAATAGAGACAAAAACTGGATTTTGGTTGTTATTGTGTTTTCTTTTAATTTTTGCCTGTTAATGAGCTAACTGCAGAAAGACAATGGATTGCAAATGCAAAGGCTACTAAGTTAAGCAAGAATATATATTTTAAAGGTATTTTGATTTTGAAATTTGTGTCTAAGGATTTATTGCTTTGGACAAGTTCTGCTTTTGTTTCCACAGAAAATGAGAACCTGTGGATTGCTTCCAGGAAAATATGGTTTCATCAACCAAGACCACCTGAAAAATCTTCTGATGGGAAGAGATGGCCATATCAGCTTCAAGTCTGCAGATTATGATCCAGTCTCAACAACCCATGAGATTTTCAATGCCCCTTAATCAGCAGGAATTAGCAATTGAAAAGTACTCCCAAATTCCCTAAATATTGTTTCTAAATGTTTGTTTTCATTATAAATGGTTAATGGTCATAGTTAATCTCTTTCTAAGAAGAAAAAAGAGATATGGTATATGAATGATTTTTTAAAAGGTTAGATTATTGAATTTACTTAGATCAGGAAATCAGCTGTTAATCTCAAAATGCTTTACATTGGTGTAGATTTTGGTTATTGATACAAATTTAAGGTCAGTTTTGTTATGCTGTATTTATTTTTCTATTCTTGTTTAAGGTATAATGATCATGTAACTGATTTAAAATTGTAATGTATAATTAAGAAATGAAAGTTAATAGTCACCTTTGATAATCAAACTTAAAGGTTAGGTTAGTTAGGATTTTTAGGTATACAAAGATATATTTCAGTAAGGTAGGTAATCTTCAAACACTTCTAAGACCTACAGAATATGGCATTTAAAATGTTTTAAGAACTTAGACTTTTCTGGACAGTGAGACAGATCTGTTCTTGGAAGCACCAATTTACTTCAAGAGAAAAATGAGCATCGAAGAAATTCCATATGGGGATTAGTTTCTTTGTGGCATCGGTTAGCCACTGGACATGAACCTGTTCTTATATTGACTGCTTGACAGCATGCTATTTAAACTGGACATACAGGTTCCATAGGAAAGGGACCTCTGAAATTTGGCAGAACAAGCCAAGATGGTCATTGAGGTTTCTTCTTTACAGAGAAAAATGTCAGAAATTCTTCAGGGCTCGAGGAGAAGCGACTGATGAATGGGCAGAGGAGATTTCCTGCTTCACTGAAATGAAAAGAGACTCTGTGTCTGTAGGCTGAAGATGTATGTCCCAACTTTATAAAGGAACTATGGGTGACTGTCTAGGCAGATAATTGTCATCTCTGTCATTTCTAGATTTTGGAAGTTGCTTGCACTTCCTGTTTACTTGGGTAAATATATTCTTCTGTGGTCTTTGTTGTAGTTGAAGATTAGATAGTTATAGGTAAAGTTTTTCTTAGTCATTTGAAAGGTATATTGTCTATAAAACTTTAGATTCACAAGGATAAGGTAGATGATAAAGTATTTTCTTTAATTTTGCTAAATACAAATAGACTAGATATTGCAACTGTAATTCTTGTTTGATAGCTATTTTGTTATATGTAATTTTGCTGTGTTAAATTTGAAACCTTCCTTTTTGATTAGACAGGAGGGGAGGTGATGTGGGAATGCCTTTCTGTATGCTGTGAATATCAATCTTTAAATAAAGGAGCTACTTTGGCCCATGACAGGCACCATATAAAAAGTAGGAGGAGAAATCAGAGTATAGGTAGGAGAAGTAGTGCAGAGTCAGACAGACCTAGTCAGCCACCCAAGAAGAAACATGTAAGGAACACAGGTGAGCCACGGGCCACATGAAAGACAGATTAATAGAAATGGGTTGATTTAAGATGTAAGAGCTAGATAGCAATGTTTCTGAGCCATAGGCCAAACAGGATGAACTCAATATAAGTATCTGAGTCATTTCCGGGGGCCTGAGTAGCAACGGCAGGTGGCTAAGTGGTCTGGCACAGAATGTCTGTGGGTCTGGGCCTCTGGCCACCTGGGACCAAGAAACCCAACTACTACAGACTATTTTCTCTTATTTCATTTATTTAAATATGTACTTGCTTTTATTTTTTGCATATACATTATACATATTTCTATGTTCCATAAAAACAACTGCTTTAAGGTATATTATAACCTATTCCTTTTTAATATTTTATCTTGGTTCTTCTAGTAATTTTCTCTTTGTTTCCTCAGCTCTTTTTTCTTTTATAGCATATGATACAGAGACAGACAGACAAATAGATAATAGATAGATAGAAACTGTTTTTGATCTATATAAGCAGAAATATGAATGAGATAAAACTCAGCATAAATATTCTGATATTGTATTATTTTTATTGATATGGTGATTTATGGCTGAATTTATTTTTCTAGAAATGACTCGATTTCTTTATTAATTACCTTGTTTACCCACAACTTGTTTAATTCTGTAACTGGAGTTGCAAGTATCACTATAGTATGTTTGTTTAGGTCTTTTCTGATTTCGTTTATTGTTGTATGGCTGTCTACACCATTGACATGATGAAATAAAGGCCAAAAATATATATTATTGCTCAAATTCTAGTTGGTCTTAAAATAAAAACCTAGAGCCAGATATTGAGGAAAAACTTTACTATCAGAGAAACAAGTCACAGCCACATTTTAACTAGCCAACTCCTCAAGCTGAAAAGAAAAGATCTTGTCTCCATGAATCCTCAGACTTAGTGCCTCTATAACCTCAGCTGAAAGGGAAGAAAGCACAATTCTTTGTTTTGTTTTGTTTTGATTTGTTTTTCTGCCTTATACTTCTTTCTCAGTCTTCCTACTACTGGGCTTAAATGCTTGGATGCTTCCGAAGTACTGGGAGCAGACGCATGGCATCACAAGTGCTTGGATTGAGCATGTATGCCACTACTTTCTGGCTCTATTTCTCTCCTTAAATGGATAAATTTCTTATAGCCTAGTGCGGTCTTGAACTCACAGAGACCAGGTGTATCCCTGCTACCCTAGTGCTAGGTTTACATGCATGTGCCGCCACTCTCTGACATCTATGGCTAATTCTGTGGCTGACTCTTTCCTCTGATCTTTAGAAAAAGTTTATATCAATAGAAGTAGATGCAGACATCCATGACTGAGCACTGGCCTGAGTTCCTGGTCCAGCTGAGAGCAGAGAAGGAGTCTGTATGAGCAAGGGAATAGGGCTTATGAGGAAAATTCCCTCATTGATGTCTGGCTGGAGCTCTGGGGAACTCACTGTATCAAGAATGGCCACAAGAGATCCATCAGGAAAAGGAGCTAGACCCTCCAAGTATAAGCAACTGTTAATTCACATGGATAGTATGTGGAGCTTCAAGAAGTTGGATCAGACTGTTCCTGTGCTTGGGCTGGCACCTTGGAGTCCATTCCCTGCAGAGGAACACCTAATCCAGTCTTGATATTGGGGTGAGGGAATCGGACTTGCTGGGAATAGATGCATCATGCTGACCTTGGAACTTCTTGACTTTTGGCAGAGGGAATGGGTGATGAGGCTGAAGGCTTTCTGAGGGGGATTAGAAGGAGGTTAGATGGGGTACATTGTGATACATGGATAAAAAAGACTTTTTATAAATAAAAATATTTTGAAAAGAAAGACTTTATTTCTTTAGAGCCTATACAATATATCACCATAGTATATGATGAACAAAGATTCCCAGAAAGTCAAAAATCATTCAAAATGAGAGGAACTGCTTTTTTAAGAAAAAAAACATATATAAGAAGTACAAAGGCAATATACACAAATATAACAGATAAAATATGAGACTTCATTCATAATCCATTCTAATAGGAGGTTATTTCAGGCAGCACTTCTGGTTTCTGTGTATTCCATTAGGAAAAACAATTAGAAATGCAAATAAGCCTGTAGAGGTTTTCCTGTGTTATAAGCATTTCATAATATAATTATTACTCATATATAAGGCAAAAGAAAAAGAGAATGAAACAGCAGGTAAAAGAAGATAAGTGAGAGCAGCAATGTGACCGAAGCCTAAACAAAATACATTTTGTAGGAAATTTCACTAGAGACCTTGTTGGGAATAGTTTATCTCTGTTGTATCTTTACAGTAGTAATTATAAAATAAGTTTTATACAAATTCTCTGTAAACCATTTTGAAACATAGAATAATAGGCCTTAGTCCCAAAAGTTCTGATGTAAAATATTTACATCATAAACATAAACATATACATAAAATAAACTTGTACATAGTTGGATATTTACATCTGTAACTAATATCTATATTGTAAAAATGAGAAGGAAATTCTCAAAATTGATTTAAATTGAATAGTTTTGCTTTACGTAAACATAGTAAATATTTTGTTGGTGTGTGAGTGTGTGTATGTTTGTGTGTCTGTGTGTATATGAGTTTATGCACACTCTTGTACAAGTGATGACTTGAAGAGAACTTCAAAAGTCCTAGTTTATCACTCTCTGCCTTATTTTCTTAAGGCAGGATCTCTCATTCAATGTGGAGCTTGGATAGTGGCCACAAAATCCTGTTAAGACTCCTGCTTTTATACCTTCTTGATGTATGAGTTACTGGAAATGGTACACAAGCAGCTGGTTTTGATGTGCACACTGGAATTTCAAACTTAAGTACTCATTATATTCATTTAGCAAGTGTGGTTACTCACTAATCTATTCCCTTGTTATCACATTGCTATATCTCCATAGCTTATTCATAATTTTTCCAATGAAACAAGGTATATAATTTATGTGTAAAAGTCCATTTTAGTTTAAGTTTTGTTTATGCCTTATAAAGAATTAACCACATTTTAAAAATCTCTAAAGAATTATAAAGACTGTTAAATGTATCCATGTATTGCACATAAATAAATGGAAAACTCCTATGGGCATAATTATCATAAAAATGTCACTAAAGTCAATTGTTTTGCTGTCCTATAACTTAATTATCAGTAAGGAATATTTCCAAATGTTTTTACCTGTAAAATATTTCCTATTTAGAAATTATTGTATTAGGTTTCTGTTCTCTTCAAAAGAATATTTAAAAAGAGTGTAATAGGAGTCATTAATGTAGCAAGTACAGATGCACCTGTAGCATAGATGAGGGAGAAGAAGTCTGGGTGAGAAGCTGACTTATTTTGAAATGTTCTCTGTCTTAATATGTAGAAGTAAGTTTGAAAAAATAATGTAAGAACATTATCATTCAAAGAAAATAACAAAAAGTGCAAAAATGTGACCAAGGAAACCTTGGTTTCTGGCCAAAACAAAAGAAGAAGGATAACAAACTGAAGAATAGCAATTTACATCAAGGCCATTTCAGGAAGTGTGACTCATGCAATGGGAAACTATAGTCTCACACATATTAAGCAACTTCAATGGACTACAGAACATAGTAAAAATTATAGAATGGTATAGGTTTTTATTTAGGATATGGTAAACACCTTATTACATTTTTTATCACTGTGTTAATCATGTGAGATTGTAGTCATGGGATGGAAAATATCCTTAGTATACACTATTAAAGAAAGACATAGTCTTATATGTTGCTTTTAGACAATAGATGGGTAAATAATATGGACATTTGCAGGAGAAAATTGATATTGGACTCTCAGTAATCTTCCAAGTTATACAAAGCAGCATTAGAGTTGGTCTAATATACAATGAGATGTGAAAGTATTACTAAAAATATGGTCCTTGTATCTCTGCTAACTCAGGCCAGGTTTTAAGATGGAAAGTAAGATTTGCCTATGATACATTATAAAATTTATTAATTGTTTTAGGAACTACTGAAAAAATCTATACCACTGTATCAGCATTTTCATTAAATGTCCCTGTGTATAACTGCTATTACCAAAAAAAGCAATGATTGGAATATTTAAAGTTTAACAAGAACTATAAATTATTATTTACTTTAAGTAATTTATAGAAATAGTTCCTTATTGAGTTAAGCAACCTATTTTTTTCTCATTAATTTAGTTTCTATTTCTTTACAGACTATTGCTGGGTCCTAACAGTTTCCTTCAGAGAAGGGGTAAGATGTTACAAAGTCAATGACCCAGATTCTGGTAGTCAGTTGAATAGGGCTAAGTCACTTATTCAGCAACAGATAGATCCTTATATATCCTCCTTCCAGCACTCAGGCTGTTCACAATCTGATGATATTGCATGGCTGTCCCTCCTTGAATGCAAATAATCAGGAGATCTGTTGCTAGGTAGATTCCATGTAATCAGGAATATTAGACAATAGCTGTTGGTAGGCCCTCAGGCAGACTTCAGGTTGGCTCCTAATAAAGTACATCATGTGCATGCCTTTGCAACTGGTTTGAGCTATTTGCTTTGCCCTATGGGCCTGTCCTACTACATATCTACCCTTTGTATTTTATTGTGTTGGTGCTTGGTAGGAGTCAGAGTTCTCTGCACTGACCTTGTTGACCCTACCTTAGGAGGGCTCAGCAATTGGACTGTGCCTGCTTTAAGTTGGTTTTTCTAATAAGCTCTGAACCATCATTGACTACTAGCCCTTGAAGAACACCCATTCCTAGAGAGTCACCCAAATGGAAAGGATTAGGCAGTAATCTTTTGAATTTCAGTGAACCAGGCATGCATAACCTCCAGTGAAGAGCTATTAGCGGGATATCTAAGAGACACTGAAACCTGAAGAGTCACTTCAGCCATTGCCTACTGCTATTGGATATGCCGCAGAAGATACTTAAAGAAGAGAATTACAAGCACCACCCTAACAATCAAAACACAAGTGAGAAACTAGGAGGGGTCAAAAAGACTTTTTTTACATTATGCCAAAACTTTTCAAAAAATACAGAGTCAAAAGATATAACCTCTGTTCTTTTCTGATTCAATTGAGAAATTCCATGTGTTAGCTATAATGAATAATATAGAAACTGAGTTGACTATGGGCTCTTAATATATTTAGCTAGTTCCCAAAGTCCTAAACTAATATTCCTCACGTCTAAAGGATTTCAAACAAAATAAGGAAAAGAGAAGGTCCACAATTCTTCAGCTTTAAGAGGCTAATGAGATTAAGAAAAGTTAATATATATTAATATTAATATATTATTATATTATTATATGTTATTATATTAATATATTATATATTATATACATAATATAATATATTATTATATTAATATTATTATGATATAATATTAATATATTATGCCTAGTGCATCTATAGAAGGAGCCCAGATTGCCATAAAATACCCTGGGTTTCCAGAGAACCATTGCAAATAAGGGCCTTTGGAGTTTGTGATGTTGTAGAATGGGGGTCCCTGGAATGGCCAATACCTTTTAGAGGAAATCTTTAGCTTCTTGGATAAGCCTAACCTTAGTGGAAGGAAAGGTAGTGTCCTCCAACAATAAAAAGAGGTGTTTGATCTCTTGGTCAGAGATAAATAAGATAGATTTAAGTCAATTAGCAGTGACTAAATATGAGTCTCTTACTTCCGAGAGAGGGTAAATCTATCTAGCAATGTAGAAGCTCAAAAAGGCAAAAAAGTGGGTGATACTCAGACTTTGTCTTGTGCAATAATCAGATGTAATGATACAGGATCATCTAACACCTCTCTTACATACTCTTCAAGTGGGTTGCATCTGGATGTGCAATCAGGAGATTGTTCATATAATGGACAAAGAAGACATCCTTTGTAACATTAAAGCCTGTTAGAGATACTGTTGGCATATTGTGGTAATGTTCTTCATTTCTTATGGCAAAATAGTCTATTGATATCTTTTAGCTGGTTTATGCATATTAGGTTCCTATACCATAAAGGCAAAATGATCTCAATCCTATGTTCAAGAGAAATTTGAATAAAGCAATCCTTAATATCTAAGGTTAATATATAGTAAGAGAAAGAAATAGCACTAGAGTAGAGGAGCCCTGGCTATGTATACCTAATTTTATCCTTTTAATCATTAAATATATTAAGATCATGCAGGAAAAAACAGTGTCCTAACTTCTTGGAGATAACAAATATGGGGGGTATTATATTTACTTGTGCATGGTTCTATGTGTTCTGTCTTTAGTAATCAATTATTTTAGAGTAGTATCTTAGGTTCAATTATAGGCCACTTTTCTACCCATATTGATCTTCTTAATCTGAGAGCCATTTCAATTGAATGGAGTTATCAGGGCTTATCAAAGTGGATCTGATGGGGACAGTGGGCCTTAGAATTTGGGGTACATATCTCATGCAGAGTTGCATACCCACAAGGTGTGGCTTTTCATGGACCTCTACATGGTCACAAAAGGCCCTATCACCTGTAGTCAGGACAATAACCATTTGTTCCAAAATATTTATGCCCCACAAGTTCCTTGGTGTAGTAAGAGGCTTCTGGTCTGGACTTTCTAGGCCTAACCTCAAAGGTCTAGACCCGCAGACCCGCAGTCCCACAGTCCCACAGAGACACACAGATGCCTTCATTAGTTTTTGGCTGATCAGCCTCAGGCCCAGGCATATCACTTGCTAGCTCTGTACCTTTCACCTAACCCATGTCTCTTGTTCTGTTCAGCCATGTGGCTCGGTACCTTTTCTTAGGGCAGCATCGTTGTCCTCTGCTTCTTAAAGGCCTCTCTCTGGTGCTCTGTCTGGCATTCTGCTCTCAGAGATTTTTCCTAGTCTGGTAGCCCCGCCTATACTTCCTGCCTGCCTTTGGCCAATCAGCTCTTTTTATTAAACCAGTGGGTGGGACAATTATTTAAAATGAAACAACACAACCTCCCACACCTTGGTACAGTACAAATGATAGGGTAAATCGCTCCCTGATTGCCATCAAGTTTCTTCCAATGGACTGGATGTGTGATCATCTTAGAATTTTGTTGTATCCCCACACCACTGATTGGGGGGAGGGGCTTTGCTTAAACTTCCAATGAGGGAAGCAAAGTACTTGAGTCTCAAGTCTTGGTTAAAATGATGGCACCTACATACATATCTACCAAGCCTTTGAAAGGCTGTGCATCATGATAGACTATTAGCATTTGTAAAATAAATGGGCATTTTCCAGTAGATTTTTGGATTACCAGAGCCACCTCTTACTGGTGGGGTTGAGGAGTGCCCATTTAAAGGGGATTATGCTTCATCAGGAAGTGATCTGCAATACTTGTCCAATGGAATTCTCTATTGTATCTAGGGCATTGGGTCCTACAACAGACACAATTAAGATATTGCTTGGGTTTAAATAAGTTTTATAATTAGGTATATTTGTTTTTTTTTCTAATTTTGAAACATGAAGTCTTTAGATGAAATGAACCTTCCAAATAAAATGCTGATTTGGGTACAGTTTTCAATTATTAATTAATTAATTGATTGATTAAGTAATTAATTAAAATATATTAACCAAGGCTATAAATCATATTGAAAGTGAATGTATAGATCACAGAGAAGTCCTTTTGCAAGTATTTATAATCTGGGGATAAATAAAGGTCTTGGAAACAATAGTCTTTTATTTTATATCTTGAGGTTATGATAAAGTTTTCAGGGAGAGTAATAAGGCATATGTTTGAAATAACTCACAGTACTTCAAAAAGTCTGATTATACATATTACCAGTAATGTGCAGAATGATGCTAGTCATACTTTATAACTGACAGTGGTACAAACTAACAAATCTTACATATCCAAGATTCTTGTCCCCATTTCTTATTTTCCTTGAAATTGTTTAGAAATATCCTGTTACAATATAGTATTTTCTTTGGTCCCAGGTGGCCAGAGGTGCAGACCCACAGACCCTGCAGCCCAAGACCTCTTAGCTGCCTGCTGCTGTTCAGGCCCCCACAAATGACTCAGATGCTTATATTTTCATGCTGCTTGGCCTATGGCTCAGGCACATTGGTAGCTTGCTCTTACATCTTAAATCAACCCATTTCTATTAATCTTTCTTGCCACGTGGCCTGTGGCTCACCTGTGTTCCTTACATGTTGCTCCTTTGGGCTTCTAGCTCCTTTTCTCCTTATATGTTGATCCTTTGGGCTTCTGGCTCCTTCTGTCTGACTCCGCCCTGCTTCACCTACATACTCTGATGCCTCCTCCTACTTTTATTATGGTTCCTGTCATGGGCCAAAACAGCTCCTTTATTTAAAGATCACTATTCACAGCATACAGAAAGACATTCCCACATCAATATTCCACTTCCTCAATATCACCATCTATTGTAATATTTATGCTTCTATGATCTAGGAAAGGATTGTTATTCCTTGTTCTGTATAAACATTCCTATATAAACTATTCCACCTGATGTAAAATAATACTGTAATCCAGGTGATTCAGTGGCAGCATTCATTTAGCTATGTCATATCTGAAAGTTGAGAAGTATAAGATCAGGTGTTTCTATATTTAAAATCTGAATAAGAACCAGGATCCTACTTTATAGACAGTTACATCTCTATGATAAACTAATATGGAGTATTTTGTTTCAGTATGTGAATTATGGAGATATGACCTCAAATATCCAAAATACAAAGATCATATGATTATATCCAATTGCCTTACTACTTTTACTCCTACCATACTCTCTTCCATATATGAAAATATAACAGTGAGTAATATTTGTCTGTATAATAGTATTAAATTTAAAAGAGCTATACAAATAGTCTCAGATTCTTAAGTATTTTAAAGCAGATTTTATTGAAAAGAATTATATATTAAAAACAGGTTTTACAGTGGTACTGGAATTGAGAAAAGTTAATATTAGGAGATAAGAAAATATTAAAGATGGTATGAAAAATAAATGGAAATATATTCTAGCAAGTTTCCTGTGAGCAGATAAATAATAAAATCTAAAGGAAATATGTGATCATAATATTAGAGGTAATTATTAGTCACAATCATATTAAACAGTCATCTATAAAAAATAAGAAAGCATTGATAATGAAGATGATGTTGGTTCAAGAGTAGAGTCAGAGAGCTGGAGAAATGCCTTAGAAGTTAAAAGTTTTTGCTTATCTTGCGTGGTATATGAATTTGATTCCCAGCACCTCTATTTGCCAGCTCACAGCTACCTCTAACTCCATCTCTAGAGTTCTCAACATCTTCTAGTCTTTTTATGCTCATGTACACATACAGAATATACTCAAAATACATACACACAGGACCTTAGGCTGTTTTCTAACAAACCCCTCTTTCTACCTCCCCATCTGAACTAACATCATGGTTATAGTTGCAAAATTCATACCCAGCTTCTTATATGGCTGCTGGAGATCTAAACTCAGATCATTAAACATGGTTAATTCCAATTTACTATGTAACTAATGTTGGTTTCAATTTACTATCCTCTTGCTTCTATCCTTGTCTTCTAAGTGCTGGTATCATAACAAGGTGAATCATGTAATGCTAAATTACATCTCCTATAATAATAATTTTGATACATTAGTATGCCTGATTATTGGTATTTAACATCAATATTTTTTTTTTAAAAAAAAAAAAACTGTTGTAAAAGAGGTTTCTGGCCCAGCCTGGCCCCACAGGAAAGACTCACCCACAGCTTCTTTAGCACCCCCCCCCAAAAATGACTCAGACACTTATATTTATTACATGCTGTTGAACCTATGGCTAGGGCTTATTGCTAGTTAGCTCACATCTTAATGCAACCCATTTCCATTAATCTGTCTTGTCACGTGACTCACATTTAACTGAATTTCATTACACATTGTTCCTTGGGCAGCTAGTTTGTATCTCCTTCTGACTCCACCCTTCTTTTCATTTATCTATGCTCAGATTTCCTGTATGCTTCTAAAATGCCCTGCCATTGGCCACATCAGTTTCTTTGTTAACCAAAGATATTCACAGTATTTAGAAAGCCATCCCACATCAATGTGTAATACTTTAAATAAGTATATTTATTTTCAAATAATTTTATTATCTTTCAAGTATAATGCTCTTAGGATTTCTGTAGTATTTATTCTGTATTGAAATGCTGTATATCCTAATCATAAAAGATTCTATTACTTTTAAACAGTCACTGTATGTTTTAAACATTTGAAATATAAAAGTGGGAGCATATGTTATGCATGCATGCTCTTTAACATGAACTTGATTTACTTCTGACTAAAAAAAAATATTTTCTTTAGCCCAGAAACATTTTCTTGAATATCTTTCACACTTGGGTGTACTAGAAATTATTTGGTTTGTTGTTTGTTTTGTGACTTTATCTGCTTGAGAATAATATAATAATAATTTTTATTCATTTTCTCTTCTTGTTATAGTTTTTGTTTATAAAAGTATTTTTATTTTTGACACATGATTACTCTGTCTTATTGCTTTCTGTAGTTCATTTTTTTTAAAATAGGACATTGTATGCTACTTGTATTACTTTTCTAATTATTTATTAATTTATATTATATATTACATTATACTATATACAATTTATGTATAAAATTACTGATTACATAAAAACTATATTTTATTATTTTAATTATATAATTAATTTCTAATGTATTATGTTTATATAATTATATAAGTGATTATATTATTTATTTATAATATATTATTAATTATTATACTCATAATTATATTTTCAAAATATTTTATGTGTTTTTATCTTGTAAATTCATTTATTTAATTGTGATCCATATATGTCATTTACTATTATTATTCTTTCTCAAATCTGGTGATTATTTCTATATTTTTTTGAGAAATCTATGCATGCATATAATGTGTTTTGATCAAAGCCATCTCCTGTTACAATGAGGTTTCTTGGTTTTGGTTGGCCAGAGGTGCTGACTCACAGACTTGCAGCCCCAGACCCCTAGTCGCCTGCCACTGTTCCAGTCCCCAGAATTGATTCAGATGCTTATATTAGCTTCATGCTGTTTGGCCTATGGATCAGGCACATTGCTAGCTTGCTTTTACATCTTAACTCAACCCATTCTTATTCATCTGTCTGCCACTTGGCCCTAGGCTCACCTGTGTTTCTTACATCTTGCTCCTCTGGGCTTCTGATCCCATCTGCCCCTGACTCCACCCTTATTTTCCTACCTATTTGGATTCCTCTGCCTACTTTTTCTATGGTGCCTGTCAAGGGCCAAAACAGGTCTTTTATTTAAAGATTGAGATTCACAGCATACAGAAAGGCATTTCCACATCAATCCCCATCCCTTCTCCTCCAATTCCTCCCCTACTTTCCTACTACTTTTCCTTCTCAACTTCATGTGCTGAATTTTTCTTAAACTCACTGAGTCCACTTAGTACAGTCTGTATGTGTGTGAGTTTAGAACCATTTATTGGAGCATAGGTAGCTTTTCAAGGGTCACATTCACGAGGAAAATAAATCCTTCCTCTCACAGTATCCACCAGTTGTCATTAACTCCTCTGTTAGAAGTGGAACTTCATTAGCTACTCCTTCATCCATGCTGAAATTTTAATTGCCTTGATATTTTACAGGTCTTGAATATGTACTCACAGATGCTGTGAGTACATGACTGCTGAGACAGGAACTTAGAGGATAAAGCATAAAACAGAAACCAAAGTAGAAATCAGAGGGGAATAGAATGTTTCTATACTGGCTTGATTCTCACACCCTTCTTCCCCCACCCTGAGTAATTTTATACCTTTTTCTTTATTTATTTATTTATGACTTTTTTATTTCAAAGGGATTTTTTTTACATACCAAACACTATTCCCCTTCTCTCCTCCTTCCAAATTACTCCCTAGCTTCTCCCTACCCCTACCACCCATCTGATCTTTTTGTATGCCGTGAATACCATTGGTTATGCCATAATGGGCAGAGCAGTCCTTCAAATTTCTTGCTTCACAGACAGGTATGCCTGAGACTCTAGGCCTGTAGGTTGAAGATGGATACACTAATGTTACAGAAGAACTTTGGGTGATTGTCCAGGTTTCCAGATGTCTCTGACATTTCCAGAATTTGGAAGTTGCTTATAATGCACTTCCTATTTACTCAGATAGTTGTAGGGATATGTTTAGAATTTAAGAAAAACAGTCTGAGATATCAGAGGGATCTACCCACATTCACTCTAGGAGTATCAGACAGTGGTAACTCACACTTTTAATCTCAGCTGCAGGGAATGCCTGGGAGTGGTGACCTATGCCCTTAATCCAATCTGAGTTTGAGGTCATTTTAGTCTGCAGAAGGAGTTCCAGACACCCAGACAGGCAGTGGTGGTGCCTCGCCTTCAATTTTAACCTGGAAGTGAAACAACTGAGTGAAGAAGGTATTTAAGGCAGACATAGAAAGACAGAGCAGGCAGAAGAAAGACGAACAAGGTTGAGGAAGCTGGAAGACAGCTGGGTGAAATTGGCTCTGGTGTTTACTCTTTGATATCTCAGACTGGTTTTTTATTAAATTTGAAACTTATCCCCACAGATAGTATTATATGCTTCTATGATCTTTGATTGGAAGATTAGATAACTAAAATTGTCTTTTTCTTTAGTTATAATAAATGGTAAACTAGATGTGAAACTTTGGACTCACAAGTATAAGGTAGATGATGGAATATTTTATTTAATTTTGCTAACTACAAATAGAATATATATTGTAACTATAATTTTTGCTTGATAGGTGTTTTGTTATATCTAATTTTGCTATGTAGTAATTTAAATCTTTCTTTTTCATTAGACAAATAGGGAAAGTGATGTGGGATGTCTTTTGTATATTGTGAATATGTTTTATTACTGGTTAATAAAGGAACTGTTTTGACCTATGGCAAGACATGTTAGAAGCAGGTAGGGAAATCCAAGCATAAAGAAGAAGGGTAGAGTCAAGAGGGATGCAATCCAGACACCCAAGATATAAGTATAATGGAGTATAGGTAAGCCACAGGCCATGTGTCAAAACAGATTAATAGAAATGGGCTAAGATATGAAAGCTATCTAGCAATAAGACGTAGTCATAGGCCAAATAGTATGTAATTAATATAAACATCTGTGTATTTGTGTTGAGATGCCAGTCTCTGGGTCTGAATCTTTGACTAGACCTAGCTGCAGGCAGGTGAAATTCAATTGGATTGCAGGGCTAGGATTGGGCATAAACCTCTGTTATATGCTATAGTTATATGTTATATGATTAATAAAACCAGTCTGGAATATCAAAGAATATGTCCACCCACAGTCAATGCAGGATGGTCAGAGAGTGGTAATGCATGCCTTTAATACTAGCACAAGGAAAGACCAGGAGTAGTGACCTATACCTTTAATCTCATAATTCCAGAGAGAGAGTGAGATCTTTCTATGTTTCCGTGAGTTCAAGGCTAACTATCAAATAGGAGTAGCTCACACCTTTAATGTTAACCTGGATGGGAAACAACTGAGCAAAGCCAGTATTTAAGGCAAGTATAGAAAGACAGATTCATTCTGTAGAAGTGACAAGGAGCAAAGCCGAGGAAGGTGGAGATAGCTGGGTGAGATTTGAACGTGGTCTGTTTCCTCTCTCTGATATTCCATCTTTTCCCCAATATCTGGTTCTGAATTTCATTTAATAAAATCAGAACTTGTGCAACAATATGCATCCACTCCCAGAGTAAGACTCCCAGGGGAAGTCAACTCAGTCTGGCATATCTAGGTGATAGAGAAACAAACCCCTCCCTCAAGTATCAAAGCTGAGTAAGTTGGCCCTCTGTAGGGAATAGGTTCAAAAGCCAATTCATTCATTATGGATAAGTCCTTTGTATAACTGCCAGATGCTCCACTAACTGCCCCTGAAATACCACTGCCATACACACTACAAAGGCCTAGTGTGGTTACATCCAGGTTTCCAAGCAGTCAATTTAGAGCCAGTGAGCTGCCAATAGCTTGAGGATGCTGTCTTTTTGAGTTTCCTAATCATGGTTTTGACCCCTTTGTTCATACAATCCCTTCTCCGTCTTATTGCATGAATTCTAGTTTGTTAAAGGAAACTCAGAGCCAGATATCAGGGAATGGCTGAAATATCAAATAGAGGAAATACCACAGCCAAATCTTACAAAGCTATCTACCACCTTCCTCACATCATTCCTCATGGTGTCTACTGCATTAATCAGTCTTTCTACGCCTGCCTTAAATACCTTCTTGGCCCAGTTGTTTCACATCCATGTTAAGGTTAAAGGCATGGACTACTACTATTTGATAGTTACCCTTGAACTCACAGAAACACAGAAAGATCTACTCTGCCTCTGGAGTTATTAGATTAAAGGCCTGGTACAACCACTGCCTGCCTGGGAGCCTAGAACTCCCTCTGTAAACCAAACTGGCCTCAAACTCAGATCTGCTGGGATTAAAGGCATAGGTCACCACTCCTAGTTGGGTGTAGGTCACCACTCCTCGTCTTTCCTTTTGCTGGGATAAAAAAGTATAAATTATCACTCTCTGATCTTCCTGAATTGACTGTGGGTAGATCACTTCTCAGATATTTCAGACTGGTTTTTATTAAATATGTATATATCACCATACCCTCTCTTCAACTGAAGTGGGATACTAACCCGCTCACACTTATACAACACAGACCATAAATTTATAATTTTTTAAATGTTTTGTTGACAAGCCAATCTGATGAATGTTCAAATTAAAAGAGAGGAATGTGAAGAACCAATTTCACCAAGATCATCTAAAATTAGACAAAAACAGGCAACATCAATATACCCAGTAACCTTTTAAACCATGAAGGATGATAGAGATGATAAGAAAGCTAGCTGGGCTCAAGAACAAATGTTAAAATTACAGAGAGTAAAGGAAGCAATTGTAACATATGGAATGCATTCACCATTTGTAAAAACAAATGTTGAATTCCTGGTCATGCTGTAACCAGGTGGCCCCTAAAGATTGGATAGATATGGTTATAGCTGTGCTAGAGGCAGAGCTGCTTATACAATGGAAATCATGGTGGAGAGAGGGGCTAAAAAAATACAACAAAGAAGTAGGGCCTGAGGCCCAGAAGTAACCCAAGACCAACTTCTTGGGGAGGGAGATTATGCTGATATTGACAGGCAGCCATTATACAATGAACATACAATGGATTTATGTCACATGGCAGCTTTAAATGTATGGGATTGGATTGAATAAATAGGAAAGAAAATTGAATCATTCACTAAAGTAATTCAAAGCCCCAAAGAAACTTTTACAGATATTCTGCACAGATTAATTGTAGCAGTAAACAGAATGTTACCAGACTCAGAAGCCAGGTAAATAATAACTGAATCACTGGCTTTTGAAAATACTAATGCACAATGTAGAAAAATACTTAGACCTTTAAAAGTAAGGTCAACACCTTTGGAGGATTGGATTCACGAGACAATTAATCTAGAGTCTTATGACAGTGATGATAATTGGTTAGGAGTGCTTTTTTCAAGAGATATAAGAAAAAATCAAAATGTTAAATGTTACAATTGTGGAAGGCAAGGTCACATACAAAGAGATTGTAAACAAGGTATTCCCAGAAACAGTGCTTTTGATAAGAATAATCCCAAGCGAATGCCCCTTCCCTCTGGAGTATGCAGAAGGTGTGGAAAAGGAAGATATTGAACTAATAAATGCAGGTCAACAATGGACAAACAAGGTAACTGTCTGCCCTTGGGAAACACCCCAAGAGGGCTTTCAAAATATGCCATATCAAAATCAATCCCATCTTACCCTGCCATTGTGGAGGAAACAGCTTCCCAGAAAAATTAAAAGGATTAAAACCTATTTTAAAAAGACATACTACACAAAATGATAGACAATCTACAGAAAAAGCAACAAAATCAGGAAAAATTATAAAGTGAATATTTTGAGAAGCTTCTATCAATGAAAAAAGGCCAAAACAAAAGTGCAAATAAATGATGTTGATATTGAAGGCAAGGATGTATCAATAATTTCACCAGAGTCATAACATCCAAGTTGGCCCCTTCAGGAGGTGAATGTTCAGTTTCTGAGTATTGGGTTGATATCCCAGGTAAACAGAGTGCAAATGGCTTGAATGTATAGGACCAGAAGGACAGAGAGAAATATTAAAACCATATGTGTTTGACTTTGATATAAATTTATGGGGATGAGATTTACTACAATAGTGGAACACACAGATTAGTATTCCTCTAAACACTGAAATAAGACAAAAAATAGCACACGGTTCTGGAAAAAACATTGGACGGTATTATGAGAAACAGTCACAGACCATTCAGATAAAAGAGATACAAGGCAAAAAGGCTGCTGATCTTTCAAAAACACTCACAGCACTACCTCTAAAATGGCTAACAGTGAAGCCTATATGGGTTCTTCAATGGCCTCTAACAAAAAAGAAATTGCAGGCCTTAGAGCAGCTGATACAGGAGCAGTTACATGCTCAACATATAGAAGAAATAACCAGCCATTGAAATTCTCCTGTATTTATTATTAAGAAGAAATCTGGAAAGTGAAGAATGGCAACAGACCTAAGGGTGATAAATAAGGTGATCCAGCTAATGAACTCTCTACAATCTGGTATTCCTTTGCCTTCTTTTTATCCAAAAAAATGGCCTATTATAGTTGTTGATTTAAAAGACCGTTTTATTTTACAATACCTTTACAAGACTAAGAGAAAAAAAAATAGCCTTTACAATGTTCAGTTATAATAATTCTCAGCCTGTAAAGATATTCCAGTGGAGGGTCCTGTAGCATAGGGGTTTCTTTGGTCTCTGGCAACCAGAGGTCCAAGACCCACAGACCTTCCGCTCCAGACCACTTAGCCGCCCAGCCGCTGCTGCTCCGCTCAGGACCCCAGAAATGACCCAGAGGCTTATATTAACTTCATGCTGTTTGGCTTATGGCTCAGGCACATTGCTAGCTAGTTCTTACATCTTAAATCAACCCATTTCTATTATCTGTCAGCCAAGTGGCCCATGGCTCACCTGTGTTCCTTACATGTTGCTCCTTTGAGCTTCAGCTCAGTCTGCCCCTGAATCCGCCCTTCCTTTCCTACCTATTCTGATTCTTCCTCCTACTTCTTCTTCTATGGTGCCTTTCATAGCCCAAATCAGCTCCTTTATTTAAAGATTGAGATTCACAGCACACAGAAAGGCATTCCTACATCAGGGTCCTCCCTCAAGTAATGCTGAATAGCCATACTCTGGGCTAGTATTTTGTACAAAATCCAATAGAACAAATATGTAACAAATTCCCACAATCTATAATTTATTGTTATGTGGACAGCATCTTGTTGCCTGAATCAAATATCGATACCTTAGAAAAAATTTTGAAGAACTGAAATGAATGTGTCTGCTTGAGGATTACAGATTTCCCCAGGAAAAAAAAAATACAAAGAGGGCATTCCGTTAATTATTTAGGCTATAAAATAGGCCAACAAAAAATTAGACACCAAAAGGTAGAAATCAGAAGAGACAGATGGAAGACACTTAATGATTTTCAAAGAGTACTAGGAGACATTGCCAAGTTAAGACACACTATTGGAATTAAAAATGATGAACTAGATAATTTCTTCAAAACCTTAAATGATGACAAGGACTTAAATAGTCTTAAATTGTCATCTTAAGCTGAGAAAGAACTGGCTTTGGTGGAAAAGAAATTATAGGAGGCACATGTGGAGCATGTAGATTCATTTCTTAATTGCATTCTAGTTATCTTGTCCTCTAAGGATTCTCCTACAGGAATTTTAGTGCAAAGGGAAAATGTTATATTGGAATGGATATTTCTTCCACATAAATCAAATAAGAAATTAAATACATATGTGGGAAAGATTTCTGAACTTATTTTTAAAGGAAAATTAAGATTTCATCAATTGACAAGAATGGACCCAGCAGAAATTGTTGTACCTTCAACTAATGAAGAGATTGAACAATTATGGGTAGAAAGTGAACCTTGGCAGAGATCCTGCAGTAATTTTTGGGGAGATAATAACAACAAATATCCTCAAAACAAAAGAATTGAATTTCTAAAGAAAACTAATTGGATTCTCCCTCATATTGTATGGGATGAACCAATTTCCAGATCCATACATTTTACACTGATGCAAACAAATCAGGAAAGGCAGTTTACAAATCAGAACATAGAATAAAGTAGCTCAAATCCCTTATAATTCTGTTCAAAATCAGAATTATATTCTATCATGATGTTATTAATGGATTTTATTCAACCTCTTAAAATAGCCACTGACTCTCAATATGCAGAAAGAGTTGTTCTACACATTGAAGTGGTTGATTTTATTAAGGATAAATCACAATTAGCTTCATTATTTATTCGATTACAAGAAATAATCAGGACTAGAAATCATCCCTTCTATATAACACAAATTTGATCCCATACAGGTCTGACAGGTCCTTTAGCACAAGGTAATGATGAAATTGATAAATTATTAATAGAAAATGTACTAGAGGCCTCATAATTTCATAAAAAACATTATGTCACTAGCAAAGGATTAAAAAAAGATTTCTCTATCACATGGCAATAAGTCAAAAAATTATAAAAAGGTGTCCTACCTTTTCTTTCTATAACCAAGCAAGAAGTAATCCTAAAGGCATACTTAGAAATTAAATCTGGCAGATTGATATATTTCATTTTACAGAATTTTGGAAATTAAGATATTTCTATCATACAATAAATATGTTTTCAGGATTTCAATGGGATACTGCTTTGAGTTCAGACATTTGCTAGAAGTTATGGCCATCATGGAAATACCTATACAAATTAAGACTGACAATGCTCTAGCATATTTCTCTAGAAAATGAAACATATTTTGCTAATTACAATATAAAGAATCTTACAGGAATATACACATAATCCTACAGGGCAAGCAGTCATAGAGAAATCAAATTGAACTCTAAAGGTTATGCTCAATAAACAAAATGGAATAACAAAGACCGCCAGAGATAGACTACATAATGCTTTATTAACTTTGAATTTTCTCAATGCTAATGAGAAAGGAACAACAGCTGCTGAAAGGCATTGTACTATAGGAAAAACAGCTGAACTAAATCAGCCTGTTTACTTCAAGATGTACTAACCTCTGAATGGAAGCTAGGGTATGTACTATGTTGGGGAATGGGTTTTGCTTTTGTTTCCATGGGTAAAGAGAAGTTATGGATACCATCAAAATTAATAAAGATTCAATTTGAACCAGAGAAATTTCATGTATCTAAAAATTGATAGCTCATCCACCCATATTAGAATTCTTTAAGTTGTAAGAAAATACAAAGAGTGGGGGGCAGGTTTTGGTTTTTGTCTTTACAGAAACCTGGAAACATCCATCTTCAAGAAGTTAAAAGACCTTGGACATCTAGATATCTAAAGTAAAAGAGAGCCTATCCAGGAATATTTGCAAGCAAAAGAATTTAGTACTATTTGTACATTAGTATATTTCATAAAGTCTCATTGCTTAACCTCTACAATTTTTTTCTGTAAGTTGAAATCCCATTTTGATTATAATTTAAAGCTGGCTTTAGAGTTGGAATGTAGCTCTCTCTTTATTTAAACTTAAGCATACTTGTTAAAGGAAAATACAGGATCTCTGTGTCATATCAGAAGAGTCAACTGATATGGGACTTAAGAATAATAAAAAATTAATGGACTGTAACAGTGAGGTTTCTTGCTCCCAGGTGGCCAGAGGTCCAGACCCACAGACCTGCAGCCCCAGACCCCTGAGCTGCCCGCCACTGCTCAGGCCCCCCAAAATGACTCAGATGCTAATATTAACTTCATGCTGTTTGGCCTATGGCTTAGGCACATTACTAGCTTGCTCTTACATCTTAAATCAACCCATTTCTATTAATCTTTCCTGCCATGTGGCCTATGTCTCACCTGTATTCCTTACATGCTTCTTCTTGAACAGCTTGCACAGTCTGTATGACTCCGCCCTGCTTCTCCTACCTATGCTTTGATGCCTCCTCCTACTTTTATTATGGTGCCTGTCATGGGCCAAAACAGCTTGTTTTTTAAAAGATTGATATTTACATCATACAGAAAGACATTCCCACATCAAGGGACTGTTCTATTCTTACCAATCCTATGCTGAATAAATCATTATGTATCTAGTTTCCTGTACATTGTGTTGGGTTTTAGTCTCTTATCAGTTTTTTGCAGTGATCCAGGATAAGGTCTAGTTGCAAATTTGAAGTATCCAAAAGGAAGATGGAGCCCCACAATGATGATTTCACATGAACTCTGAAAAAGCCACTAGGCTGACAAACACTAATCAAAGATCAGATTTGGAGATTTGGACTACAAACTGCTCAGGACAATTTTGACGCAGCGTGCTGAAATGAACCAGCTTCACAGACTACTATAGCCAGGAGTTGAGACAAGCCATGTGCTTTCCTGTTATGCAGAGACTGGACAACAAATGACACAACTACTTATTTCAGAACTTGACATTTAACAAAACTTGTCTTTTCAGGATCCAAAAAAGATGCAGTTGCCCCCAGTCAGCAGGAAGTAAATTTAAGAACATGGCACCCATATTATCAAGTGGTGGAATGGGTTGTTTTTGGTTGTTCAATGGGTTATGGATGGTTATCATTGTTTAGGTTAATTGGTTAAAAATTGTAAATAGTTATGGTTAGAAAAAAGTTAAACAAGAATGATTAGATTCTGTTACAATGAGGTTTCTTGTTCCCAGGTGGCCAGAGGTCCTGACCCACAGACCTGCAGCCCCAGACCCCTTAGCCACCCGCTGCTGCTCAGGATCCCAAAATGACTCAGATGCTTATATTAATTTTATACTGTTTGGCCTATGGCTCAGGCACATTGTTAGCTTTCTATTTTACCTTACCTTAACCCATTTCCACTAAAATGTCTGCCACATGGCCCGTGGCTCGCCTGTGTTCCTTACATGCTTGCTTCTTCTTTGGTAGCTGGGTCAATCTCTCCCTGACTCTGCCCTTCCTTTCCTACCTATTCTGATTCCTCCACCTACTTTTTTTATGGGGCCTATCAAGGGCCAAACAGCTCCTTTATTTAAAGATGGATATTCACAGCATACAGAAAGGCATTCCCACATCAAGATTCAAGATTTTTGTTTAAAAAAATAGAAGGAAAAAGGGGTTACAGATATATAGGTTATAAGGATAGTTTATTGAATCTTCTTTTAAAAGGATTTACTAGCTTTAAATATTTTACATTTGGTTGGATTTTTGTATATTGTATATAAATTGTGTATATTGAGATTAATTGTGTTACTGTATAAATATCTCTATGCATGTTCAAGGTAGTATACTTATTCAGTTCATATAACATTGTAATATAGGTTGCTAGTCAATGAAATTTTTATTACCAATTAATTAGAATGTAAAGCAATGAAAATTAGTAGTTAGACATTACATTCAGACAGTCATTTTAGATATGTTTTCAAGATCAAACAAATATGTTTTAGATGAACATATCTGCTTCAAACACTTCAGAGATCCATAGAATATGGCATTCAAAATATTTTAAGAACTTAGACTTTTTTGGACAGTGAGACAGGTCTGCTCCTGGCATCACCAATCTACTTCAAGAGAAAAATGGGTGTTGAAGAAACTCCATATGGAGTTCACTTTCTTTGTGACAATGGTTAGCCATTGGATAAGAAACTGTCCTTGTATTGACTGCTTGACAGTATGCTGTTCAAACTGGACATGCAGTTTGCCTCAGAAAGTGACCTCTGAACTTTGACAGAACAAGCTGAGATGGTCCTTCATCTTCCTGCTTTTAAGAGAAAACTGTCACATATGGTTCGTGGATGGTGTGAGGCCAGTAGTGGCCCCTGGTGCACCAGGCCAGGGTCATCACTGAGCCAGGTTGCTTGGGAATGCAGCCCAATGCGGGTGGTAAACTCAATCTAAGGCTAAATACTGGCATGAGACCAATAGCCAACAAGTACCGTAAGGAAAAGTTGAAAAAAACTTTGAAGAGAGAGTTAAATCTTCAGGACACAAGAAGTGACTGAACTATACTAAAATGGGCAGAGCAGATTTCCAGCTTCACTGAGATGAAAGAGACTCGGGGCCTGTAGGCTGAAGACAGATGCCCCAACTTTTTAAAGAACTTTGGGTGACTGTTTAGGCAGATAGGTGTCATCTCTGTCATTTTTAGGTTTTGGGAGCCCCTTGTATTTCCTAGTTATTTGTTGTAAATGTTATTTCCTTCTTGGGTCTCTGAGGTAATTGAAGATGAGATAGTTATAGTAATAGTTTTCTAATGACAGTTTTAGAAAAGAAACATTGAAGCTAAAGTTTATAATTTAATAGACATCAAAATAATATCTTTTAGTTAGAAAGGAAGTGAATTATGTATAATCCTTTGGACTCATCCAAATAGGATAATTAATGAAATATTTTCTTTGAATTTTCGATTGTTAATGGACTGGATATTACTGATTTATTGCTTGTATATATTTTATATAATTATCGTACCTATTGTATATGGATTTTCTTATGTTAGATATCACCTTCTTTTTTTTTTTTTAATTTGACACAAAAGGGGATATGTGGGGATTTCATAAAATCTCCAAAATTTTCAGAGATATCAGAGGGAATCTACCCAAAGTCTATGTGGGGATTTAATAAAAGCTCCAGAAGTTTCAAAGATCTAAGAGGGATCTAACCACAGTCAGTCTAGGAGGATCAGAAGGTGGTGATTCACACCTTTAATTGCAGCACAGGGAGCATCCTGGGTGTGGTGACCTATGTCCTTAATTCAAACTGAGTTCAAGGTCATCTTAGTTTACAGAAGGAATTCCAGGCTCCCAGGCAGGCAGTAGTGGGGCCACGCCCTAACTTACCAAGAGAGTATTTAACACTGGCATAGAAAGACAGAAGAAGAGGAAGCCAAGAGAAGCCAGGATGAGGAAGCTGGAAGACAGCTGGGTAAAATTTGACTGTGGTGTTTACTTTCTCTAAAATCTCCAACTTTCTCAGAGATCTATCCCTGAGTTTCATTTATTCATGCAACACTAAAATGCTTGGGTAATGTCATCTCTCTGTTTTTGCCATATACAGCATAAATCTTATCTTCTAATCTTGACTGTGCTTCACTCCAAATCTGCCCCTATCCTTGTGGGTTAGATCAGCAAAGTTTCTTGAATCTCTAATATCTTATATCAACTGTATCTGGGGTAGCACTTATAGTATGGTAATAAGCTTCAGTTTTTCATCAACATCCTTTATCCTGAGGTTTCCACAAAGACTGAGATTACAGTTTTACTAAGACTTCTCTTAATCTAGCAAAGTGGTAAGCCTCTGCTCTTTCCCATGACCTTTTCAGACCTTCAAAAACCAGTACCATGATCCATATAGAACTTCCCATTAACACATCAGTTGGTAGGATACCACCATCTTCAAATCCCACCCAAGCCCCAATCTGTCCTATCACCTGGTGACTACATTGACTACTTGATACCAACAGTTTTCTAGCAAATATTGGATCAAGAGGTGTGTGACACTTTATGCAGCTCAGCCTGAAAGCCTTATTTCCATCATCTAGGCCTTGGGGTACAATTTTTGGAACACTACTCCCACTTATTTTCCCCCTAATTCCAGAAGACTAGAACTCACCATTAAAACCACAGCTTGTTGGAAACCACTACCTACAAATTCTGCAAAAACCCACAATCCATCCCTTTATCTGGTGATTTCAATAGTTACCTGAGACCTACACTTTGTTTGCTAGTAGCCATTGGATCAAAAGTGGATACCTGAGACCCACAGTTCATCAGCACCTATTGCATCAAGAGAAACCTCAGGAACTCCCTGAAACCCACAATTCACCAGTACTTATTGGATCATGAACAGTGTTTTGAGACCCAGAGAAAGTCAGTTACTATTGGATCAAGACTTTCCATTGTGTCAAGAATTCCTATAGGATTAAGAGCTCTTACTGAGTCAAGAGATCATACTGGGCCAGAATTGGATCCTATTGTGAAGATATTTAAGATATTTAAGGCAGAAAGAGCAGAGATTTAGCCATTCTATAGAAGCAACCAGCCAGTCTGAGGACTTTTGAAGACAGAATTTAGTCTGTTTTCCTAAGAAGTTGGCTGTGTGAGAAATGACTGTGGTCTGTTTTCTCTGATATTCCATCTTTTCCTCAATATGTGGCTTTGAATTTTCATCAGCTAGAATTTATGCAAAATTTGGACTCAATTTGGAGGCACATATTCACACACAAAAATGCTGCTTACTGGTCATAGCTACATGTGGTCAGAGTAACTACCAAATGGCTAGCTTTTTTGCTATGAGTTAGCCTTCAGGCTTATGTAGAGCCTGCCACACACACTTCTTCTCCAAACTTATCTAGGTAAGTTTTTTCTGAGGGTGGTCTTCCTTTCCTGGTGGGTTGTGATTTTTTTCTCCTGTGGAACCCCCTCCTTGGGCTGTTAATACACTAGGTAGCTATTCCACTTTATAACCATCTGAATTGTCATAGACAACAAGTTTGGTGAGTAATTTTGGTTTTCTTAAATAAGGAGAATTTGTTTACAACAGAAAGAGATCTTTTTTCCCATTGTAAAAATAGTGGAGTAGCATAATGAAATGTTGTTTGTATTTCTTTGATATTACTCTAGACTATTTAAAACTGGAACTAATAATAAAGAAGATAAAAAATTCATGTAAGATTATCATTATAATGTTTATTATGAATATTATTCATTTGATTGTTTCTGTTTTACCGTTTAAAGAGTCAGTTATTGTGAATACCAAGAAGAAAGTATTACAAAAAGCTTGTTAAGAGAGAACACAGAGATACTCAAACTCAGCCAGAGGAATTTAAAGAACAAATCTCAATACTGTTTTATAATATTACCCCCTCCAAAAAACAGCCTAAGGCTTTCAAACAGCCAATATTAGTCCATCCAATACCCTTACAAAATTGCAAAATAATAAAAATTGTACAGATATTAGTTAGGCTCCAATATAAATATTAGACTTAAGTAGAGTCAATAAAGCAATTTTCACCGATAGTATGCAATTACCATTTTAAAAGTAAGTGTTAAATTTCTGGTTAACATAAACCAGATTATCTCTAAAGACTGGTCAGATATGTGTGGTGAAATGTTTCATATTTAATAAAATCCAGTCTGATATATCATAGAATAGATCTACCCACAGTCAATACAGGAAGATCAGAGAGTGGTAATTTACACCTTTAATCCCAGCACAAGGAAAGACCAGGAGTGGTGACCTACACCCAACTAGGAGTGGTGATCTATGACTTTAATCCCAGAAGATCTGAGTTAGAGGCCAGCTTGGTTTTATAAAGGAAGTTCCAGGCTCCCAGGCAGACAGTAGTTGTACCAGGTCTTTAATCCAATAACTCCAGAGGCAGAGTAGGTCCTTCTGTGTTTCTGTGAGTTCAAGGCTAAATACCAAATAGTAGTAACCCATGCCTTTAACCTTAACCTGGATGTGAAACAACTGGGCCAAGAAAGTATTTAAGGCAGGCAAAGAAAGACAGATTCATGCAACAGAAACCACAAGGAGCAAGGCTGAGGAACCTGAAAGATAGCTAGGTTATATTTGACTATGGTGTTTCCTCTCTTTGATATTTCAGCCATTTCCTGATATCTGGCTCTGAGTTTCCTTTAATACAACCAGAATTTGTGCAATACTTGGCATCCAACTTTGGGTCACGAATTCCCCTTACCCCCTAGAAAAGGCCGCCTGCCAGCCAGAGCAACATGTGGCTGGAGAGGTAATTACTGGCTAGGCTGGCTGTTCTGAGTTAGCCTCCAGTCTTAGGCAGAGGAGCCACGTGCGTTTCCATTTCACTTTTATATGGGTAAATTTTTCAGACAGTGGCCTCTTTTTCCTAGTGGGTTGTGTTTTTTTTTTTTTTCTCTCTCTTTGGACCCTTCCTCGGGCTGCTACGTCACTATATACCTGCCACACTTCATAATCATTTGAATCATCACTGACAACTATATTTGGGAGTAAATCAGATTTTTTAAAAAAGGTGAAGTTGTTAAAGTCAATGGAGGGTATATTATCTTTCTATAATTTTCCTATAGGTGATTTAATATTGGAACAAGGAAAAAGATAAATAAAATAGATGGGTAAATCATAATGTTTATTATATTATGAATATTTGTTGTTTGATTTCTGTTTTATCATTTAAAAGATAATTATTGTAAATTCTAATAAAAGAAAACATCTTATAAAAGCCTGCTAAGAGACAACACAAAGACATTAAAACCCAAACATAAAAATATAAAGAAACAATTTTAGGAAAGTCATATAAGTTTACATAAAACAGCCAACATTATATATCCAATAACCTTTAAAAAATACAAAATGATAAAGACAATACAGACGCTAGTAGGGCTCCAGTACAAATGCTAGCAATAAGGAGAGTAAAAGAAGCAATTGTGACATAAGGAATGCACTTACCATTTTTAAAACAAATGCTAAATAGCTAGTCATCATGTAACTGGATCACCCATAAAGATTGGTTAGATATGGTTGATGTGAGAATGTACAGGAAACTAAACATATAATGATTTATTCAGCATAGGATTGGTAAGAATAGAACAGTCCCTTGATGTGGGAATGTCTTTCTGTATGCTGTGAATATCAATCTTTAAATAAAGGAGCTGTTTTGGCCTATGACAGGCACCATAGAAAAAGTAGAAGAAATCAGATCATAGGTAGGAGAAGCAGGGTGGAGTCTGGGAGACTGAGCCTCAAACCCAGATGAGCAACATGTAAGAAACACAGGTGAGCCATGGGCCACGTGGCAGACAGATTAATAGAAATGGGTTGAGTTAAGATGTAAGAGCAAGCTAGCAATGTGCCTGAGCCATAGGCCACACAGCATAAAGTTAATATAAGCATCTGAGTCATTTCTGGGGGCCTGAGCAGCTGCAGGCAGCTAAGGGGTCTGGATCAGACTGCAGGTCTGTGTGTCTGGACCTCTGGCCACCCTGGGCCAAGAAACCTCAACTACTACATATGGTTCCATATACAATGAACATAGCCTGGCTTTATGCTGCATGGCAGCATTAAATGTCTGGGATCAGATTGAAAAAATAGGAAATGAAGCTGAATCTTTCAAAAAAGAAACTCTAAGCCCAAAAAGAAACTATTACAGACTTTTTGCACAGATCAACTGCAGCAGTAATAAATAGAATTGTACTGGATTCAGAACCTAGGCAAATAAGAATTGAATTGCTGACTTTTGAGCATACTAATACATAATGTAGAGGAATACTTAGACCATTAAAAGCAAGGTCATCATCCTTTGAGGATTGGAGTCATGAGACAATTAATCTAGAGTCTTATTATGGTGATGAAAACTGGGTAGGAGAGCTTATTTTTAGAGGTATAAGAAAATGTCAAAATGTTAAATGTTACAATTGTGGAAGGCATGGTCACATAAAAAGAGACTGTAAACACAGCATTCCAAGAAACACTGCTTTTGTTAGGAATAATCCCAAGAGAATGTCCCTTGCTTCTGGAGTATGCAGAAATTGTGGAAAAGTGAGACACTGGATGAATTAACAAGGGCAAGACAAGGTAACCTTCTGCCTACAAAAAATGACCCATGGAGGCTTTCCAAAGCCCCTATAACCAATCCAGTTCAATTTTACCCTGCCATTGTGGAGGAAACACCTTCTGAGAACAATTAAAGAAATTAAAACCTATTTTAAAAAGACATTCTACATAAATAATAGAAAATATATAGAAAAAGAAAAAAACTCGAGAAAAATTATGAAGCAAATATTTTGGCAAGCTTTTATTAATGAACAAGGGGCAAAATTAAAAGTAAAAATAAATTATGCTATTATTGAAGGTTTATTGAACATAGGGACAGATGTATTAATAATTTCACTAGAGTCATGACATCCAAATTGGCCCCTTCCAGTGGTAAATGTTCAGTTTCTCGGAATTGGGTCAGTATCTCAGGTAAAACAAAGTGCAAGGTAGCTTGAGTGTATAGGACCAGAAGAATAGAAAGATATTTTAAAGCCGTATGTGGCTAACATTGGTATAAATTTATGGGGATGAGATTTAATACAATGGAATACACTGATTAATATTCCTCCAAACATAAAAATAAACCATAAACTAGCACCTGTTTTGTGAAAAAAATCATTAGAAGGTATCAAGAGAAACATTCACTGACTGTTCAGTTTATACAGAAACAAGGCTCAACTGCTGCTGATCTTTTAAAGACACCCACAGCACTTCTTCTAAAATGGCTAACAAAGACTCCTATATGGATTCATAAATGGCCTTTAACAAAAGAGAAATTGAATGCCTTAGAGCAGCAGTTAAAGGAGTTGTTAAATGTTCAGCTTATAGAAGAATCAGCCTGTCCTTGGAATTCTCCTGTATTTGTTATTAAAAACAAATCTGGAAAATGGAGAATAGTAACAGACCTAAGGGCAATTTAAAAGGTAATCCAGCCAATGTGCTCTCTACAGTTTGGGATTAGTTTGCCTTCTCTGTTACCTAAAAAAAAAAATGGCCTATAACAGTCATTGATTCAGAAGACTGTTTCTTTATAATACATTTACAAGAATAAGACAAACTCCCTTGAGGAATGATGAATAGCCCCACGCTTTGCCAGTATTTTGTACAAAAGCCAGTAGAACAAATATGTAACAAATTCCCACAATCTATATTTTATCATTGCATGGATAACATTTTGTTGGCTGACTTAAATATTGATACCTTAGAAAAAGTGTTTGAAAAAGTGAAAAATTTTTGCCTGCTTGGAGGTTACAAGTTACAACTGAAAAAATACAATGAGGAGATTTCATTAATTATTTAGGTTACAAAATAGGCAACAAAAAATTAGACCCCAAAACGTACAAATCATGAGTGATAGATTGAAGACACTTAATGATTTTCAAAGAGTACTAGGAGATATTGCCAATTTATGACCCATTATTGTAATAAATAATAATGAACTGGATAATTTATTCAAAACCTTAAATGGTGACAACGACTTAAATAGTCTAAGAGAATTGTCACCTGAAGCTGAGAAATAATTGGCTTTGGTGAAAATAAAATTACAGGATGCACATGTGGATCATGTGGATCCAGACCTTAATTGCAATCCAGTTATCTTGCCCTCTAAGCATTCTCCTACAGGAATTTTAATACAATGGGAAAATGTTATATTGAAATGGATATTTCTACCATCCAAACCAAGTAAGAAATTAAAGACATATGTGGTAAAGATTTCTGAGTTGTTTTTAAAGGACAATTAAGAATTCATCAGTTGACGGGAATTGAACCAATGAAAGTGAACACTGGCAAAATTTCTGCAGTAATTTGGGGGGAGATATTAAGAACATTATCCTCAAAGCAAAATAATAGAATTTCTAAAGAATACTAAGTGGATTCTTCCTCACATTGTATGAGATAAATCAATTTATGGAGCCCCTCCATTTTATATCAAAGCAAACAAATGAAGAAAGTTAGGTTTCAAATCAGAATATATAAGTAAAGTAGCTCAAAGCCCTTATAATTCTGTCCAAAAGTCAGAATTATATGGTATTGTGATGGTATTAATGGATTTTACTGAACATCTTAAATTAGACAATGACTCTCAGTAGGCAAGTAAGAATTATTTTACACATTGAAACTTCTGATTTTATTGATGAGTCAGAATTATCTTCATTATTTATTCTCTTACAAGAAATAATCATGACTTGAAATCATCCCTTCTATATAACACACATTTGATCCCATATGGGTCAGCCAGGTCCCTTAGCACAAATTAATGATGAAATTGATAAATTATTAACAGGAAATGTGTTAGATGCCTCAGAGTTTCATAAAAAGCATCACATCAATAGCAAAGTGTTTTAAAAAATGATTTCTTTATCACATAGCAACAAGCCAAAGAAATCATAAAAAGATAACCAATTTCTATGCATAGAAATGAAATCTGACAGATAGATATATTACATTTTATAGAATTTAGAAAATTTATATATATGCATCATTAAATAGATACATTTTTAGGATTTAAATTGGCAACTTCTTTGAGTTCAGATAAGGCTGACTCTATAATCACACATTTGCTAGAAGTTATGGTCATCATGGGAATACCTGTACAAATTTAGGCTGACAGTGCTCTGGCATATGTCTCTAGCAAAATGAAACAACTTTTTTCTTATTAAGACATAAAGCATATTACAGGAATAGCACACAAGGTAGGTATACTACATATTACAGGAATACTACAGGGCAAGCAGTTATAGAGAGATCAAATCAAACTCTAAAGAATATGTTAAATAAACAGAAAGGCATAGCAAAGTCTTCTAGAGATAGACTACATAATGCTTTATTAATTTTGAATTTTTGCAATGCTAATGAGAAACAAAAAACAGCTGCTGTAAGGCATTGAACTATAGAACAAACAGCTGAGCTAAATCAGCTTGTTTACTTCTAAGATGTACTGACCTCTGAATGAAAGCCAGAATGTGTGCTCTGTTGTGGAAGGGGTTTTGCTCTTGTTTCCACAGGTGTTAAAAAGTAATTGATACCATCAAAATTAATAAAGACTTGATTTAAACCAGAGAAACTTCATGAAAATAAGCATTGATGGTTCATCTCCCCATATTACAAGTCTTCAAATTATAAGAAAAATAAAGGGTTGAAGCATGTTTTTATTTTTGTCTTTACAGAACACTGGAAATACCTATCTTCAAGAAGTTAAAAGACCTTGGATATCTAGATGTCTAAGGCAGAGGGGAAGCTATTTAGAAAAGATTTACCAGCAAAGACTATTGGACCTATTGGCACCAGTACACTCTGCAGGGTAAAATCTCATTGCTTTAACCTCTATGTATCTTTACTTGTAAGTTGAAGTCTCAGTTTAATTATAATTTAAAGTTGGCTTTAGAATTGGAGTGTAGTTCTTTCCTTCTCTAAACTCAAAGATATTTTTTAAAGGAAAATGGAAAATTTCTGTATCATATCAGAAGAGCCACCTGATATGAGACAGAAGAATAACTAAAAATAAGGGACTATTTTATTGTTACTAATTCTACACTGAATAAATAATTATATATTTAGATTTCTGTACGCTGTGTTGGGTTTTAGTCTCTAATCTGTTTTTTGCAGTAATCCATGACAATCCCTATTTGTGAACTTGAAGTATTCAAAAAGAAAATGGGTCCCCACAATAAATATTTTACATGGAGTATGACAAATCCACTATGATGACAAACACCAATCAAAGTTCATATATGGACTACAAACTTCTCAGGACAATATCAAGGAAGCTCCCTGACATGTACAAGCTTCACAGACTACTATAGCCAAGACTTGAGACAAGCTGTGTACTTTCCTACTATGCAGAGATTGAGCAGCAAATGATACAACTACTTATTTCAGGACTTGGCAATTAATAAAACTTCTTTATAAACCCCCCCTAAAGATATCATCACCCTCAGACAGCAGGAAGTAAATTTAAGAACACAGCACTCACATTCCCAAGAGATGAGATGGTTGGTTTTTGGCCTTTCAATGGGGTAGGGATGATTGTCATTGTTTATGGTTATTGTTTAAAATTATTATTGATTATTGTTATTAAAAAGCTAAATAAGAGAGATTAGATTCAAGGTTCTTATTTTAAAAATATAAAAGAAAGAGAAAGAAAAGGGGATATAGATATAATAGGATATAAGGGTAGATTATTGAATCTTCTTTTAAAAAGAAATTCCTAGCTTTAAATATTTTATAATGGATTGGATTTTTGTATATTGTATACAAATTGTGTATATTGAGATTAACTTTGTAATTGTACATATATTTCTATGCTTGTTTGAGGTATTATATAGTTCATCTAAAAATTGCTAGTCCATGAAAGTTTGTATTACCAATTAATTAGGATATAAAGATATACAAGTTAGCAGTTAGACATACATTGCACTCAAACTTATAGTCATACAACAATATTAGATATGTTTTCAAGATCAAACAGAAATATTTTAAATGAACAGGTCTTCTTCAGACACTTCAGATTCATAGAATATGGCATTTAAATTATTTTAATAACATAGTTTCTTATTATAACAACAGGACAACTGCTCTAGGCAGTAACAATCTACTTCAGAGAAGATTATGGACATCAGAGAAACTCCATACATAGTTGATCTTTTTTTGTGAAGAAAGTTAGCCACTGGGCTAGAAAGATCTCTTGCCTTGACTGCTGACAGTATGATGTTCAAAATAGACAAGGAGACACACACACAGGTGAATTGCTGAATCTTTTCAACAAGGTAGGTCTTTGAGAATGTCCTGCTTAACAGAGAAGTCTGTCAGATATGTAAGGTCTGTAGGTTGAAGATGGATCCTTCAGTGATACAGAATAACATTGGATGAATATCTAGGCAGTCAGCTGTTTTATTTTTTACATTCTTGGAAGTTGCTTTCTTGTCCATGCTGTTTAATTAGTTAATATTATTTCCTTCTTTGATCTCTGATGTAGTTAAAGATGAGATAGTTATGGTTTTCTAGTGAAAGTTTTAGAAAAGAAACTTCAAAGTTAAAGTATATAAGTATGAGAGACATCAAAGTATAGTTTTTAGTTAGTATTACAAGTTAGATAGAAAGCAAATTAGGTATAATCTTTTGAACTCACAAAAACAGGGTAATTAATGGAATATTTCCTTTGAATTGTTAATTGTTAATGGACTGGACATTACTCATGTAATAACTGTTTTTATATATTGTATATAATTATTACATATGGTTTTTCTTTTGTTAGCTGTAACCTTTATTATTTTTGACACAAAAGGGGATATGTGGTGATACATTTCTTATTTAATAAAAACTAGTCTGAAATATCAGAGAGATTAACCCACAGTCAATTCAGGAAGATCAGAGAGTGTTAAATCATACCTTTAATCCCAATACAGGGAAAGACCTGGAGTGGTGACCTATGTCTTTAATTCCAGAAGATCTGAGTTTGAGGCCATCTTGGTTTACAGAGGGAGCTCCAGGCTCCCAGGCAGGCAGTAGTGGTACCATATCTTTAATCCCATAACTCCAGAGACAAAGGAGGTCTTTCTGTGTTTCTGTGAGTTCAAGGCTAACTGCCAAATAGTAGTAGCCCATGACTTTAATCTTAACCTGGATATGAAACAACTGGGTATATAAGGTATTTAAGGCATGTGTAGAAAGACTGATTAATGCAGTAGAAACCATGAGGAGTGATAATGAGATTTGACTATGGTGTTTCCTCACTTTGATATTTCAGCCTTTTCCTGATATCTGGCTCTAAGTTTCCTTTAACACAACCAGAATTCATGCAACAGATATAGTTACTGCTGCTTTGGAAGCTGGATTTCTTTTACAGTGGAAGACATAGTAGAAGCATGAGGCTAAAACATTAGAAAAAAGAAGTAGAGATAAGAGGCATAGAAATCTACCAAGACAAAGTTCTTGGGGAGGAATATTATGCTGATGTAGAAAAGCAATCATTATTCAATGAGTACATCCTGGATTTATGCTGAATGACAGCCTTGAATACATGAGACAGAATTGAACGAATAGGAAAGAAAACTGTATCCTTTACAAAAGTGATTCTAGAGCCAAAAGAAACCTTTAGAGACTTTGTTTTTTTTGTTTGTTTGTTTTTGTTTTTGTTTTTGTATTTTTGTTTTTTTTTTGCAGGGATTAACTAAGGTGGTAGTCAGAATTACATAAAGTGGTACTAGATTCAAAAGTTAGGTAAATAATAATTGACTCTGGATTTTCAAAATTCTAACCCCAAATGTAAAAAGATAATTTGGCCACAGCAATAAAAACAACATGATACTAGCATAAAAACAGACTTGTAGATCAATGGAAACAAATCAAAGACCCGAATGTTAATCTATAGACATATAAAATCCTAATCCTAAAAATATACAATAGAAAAAAGATATCATCTTCAACAAATAGAGCTGATATAACTGGGTAACTGGTTGGTAGTATGTAGACAAATGCAAATAGATTTGTATCACCCTATACAAAACTGAATTCTAAGTTGATCAAAGGCCCAACATAAACCCTGCTACAATACACTGAACATAATATTTTAAAAATTGGAAAATGGCCTTGAATGCACTGACAGAGAAGACAAGTTCCTAAATATAACACCAGTGACACAAACACTCAGTGCTACAATAAATTAATGTGACCTCCTAAAACTGAGAAAATTCTGTAAGCAGAGTATATAGTCAATGAGACTAAATGAACCTAGAGAATGCTAAAATATCTTCACCAACCATATATCAGACAAAAAAATCTTTAAAATATATAGAGAACTCAAGAAACTAGAGGTTAAAAAAATTAAAATGGGGTACAGAACTAAATAGGAAATTCTCAACAAAACTTCAGATGGCTGAGGGCTAATAGATACTTAAAGTATTGCTCAACATCCTAACTCATCAGACAAATAAAAATTAAAACAACTCTGAGATACCATCTTACCTGTCAGAATGTCTAAGATAAAAACACAGAATATGTCCCATGCTGAAGGGGCTTGTCCGAAAGGGGAAACACTCTTTCACTTCTTGTGAGAATGTAAATCACTTCTTGTGAGAATGTAAACTTATACAACCACTTTGGAAATTAGTATGATGATTCCTTAGAAAACTGGAAATCAATCTCACCAATGATCCAGCAATACTACTATTGAGCATATAGCTAAAAGATGCACACTCTTACCCCCAAAGGCATTAGTACAACTTATGTTTATAGGAACATTTTTCATAATGTCCAGAACCTGGAAATTACCTAAGTGCCCCTCAACTAAAGAATGAACAACAACAACAAAACCTAGTACACTTAAACAATGGAGTACTACACACTTTCTTTTATCAATTTTGTTTAAACAACATACACTTTTTAGGTTATGCTAATAACCATAAACAGTGAATAGATCAACAAGGAATAGAAATAAATGTATGTATTTGTAGAGCGAATATTTTCGTAATACAGTTTAGGACAGATTACAATACTGTATGTATTCTGATGTAGAAATTAGAAAAAAAAATTAATCTGAGGAAACTTTGTATACTATTGTCATATTAAGGTAGATGGTAAGCTTCCCTTAGGCAGTAAATGCAGGGTCCATGGTAGGTCATGAGCTAGTCACATAGCACAACATGATCCCTCCTCTGAATGGACAAATAATGGTCAAATAACTTCTAAAGTAGTTTGAAAGTACATGCATTCAGTCTGTAGATTTGCTACTATCTTCTCTCGCTTTATAGTAAAAAATGATGCTTCCAAATAAAGAGTGCCATATAGTTCATCAATGCCCATTGAGAAGGAACAATAAAGTGATGTTTCTTCCTTGAAGTTCATTCTATACTCAGAAGTTCTTGCTCAAATTATTGTAATATATTTCTCTTTATTTTTCTTACTCATTATTCCAGTTTTCTTAAGTAATCTTCATGGATGTTAAACAATAGACAAATAGACTCAGAAGAAAGTGGGTTGAGGTGGCATTTGATTATGTGAGTCCCTAACATCTCAATTTAAGTCACTAAGAACTGTTAAAGTTTCAGTTGCATTTATAGAACATCTATGATCCTAATTTAAAAAAAAAAACTATTAATGACTTCTGATTTTTTCTAAAACTCATTGGGCAAATTTGGGTTAAGTCACAAGAAAAATAGTTTAAATAAATGTTTCTCCCAATTTCCTAACTATAACATGTATGATGATTGATACTCTAAGTCAAAGCTATAGTGAAGATAAGAGGGAATAAATACTTTTTTCAAAAGTATTTTTAGACATAGAATACTATTTAGTATATTTCCATCAATGGAATATTTTACCTAACCATGCTAGGAAACTTTAATAATGATGGATGAATCATAGACCATATAGAAAAGAAAGTAATTTATGATTTATCTGAGTTGAAAAAGAATATCATGAGGAATGATAAGGAGTGGAATAAAAATAAGAATTTTCCAGGAAAAGGAAATTATATACAGAGTTTTTATGCACACGAATGTTTCAAAGAGTTAACTCTAGAAATTGTATAGATTTATATAACAGATATCATAAATAACTGTGAAAAATTATAAAATTGAGGATTAAGAAAGGATTTAAGAAGTATATTAACATATCATAAAATTTTCATAAAATTATAAGATAATTTAATATATTAATAAATTAAAAAATACTTGACATTATAAAATCAGAGTTTTAGAAACATTCAATCATATATGCACATTATGACTTATAAATTAGAATATAGGCTGCGTATTGCAGCTATATGGTCAACAGTAAGTTAAGAATATGTAAGAAATACTATAGGGGATGAGATAAGAATATTAAGAGTTAATGATGAAGGGGTGGAAAGAGTAGCTTGGCATATGAGATAATAGAAAGGCATTGTCAAGAATGCATTAACACACATTATATTTAAATTGCATTAATTCTACTGAATTACAGGAGAATTACAAAAATAAAGTAGAAAAAGAGAATTACTTGTTAAATAAGCATTAAAGCAATATATTAGCAATATTGAAAAGGGTAGCTCCAAACTATTTCTATTGGAAATAGTTTTAAAGTCATATTGAGAAATATTAACAAAGGAATAAAAATTCATATGAGATTTTTAATCCAGTGATTAAGCTTTTATAATATTAAATATAGATACAGGTAGATATGCTTTCCTTTTCTGCCCATGGGTTTTGGGAGAAACAGAATGCCACCTACCTCAAGTCAAATTAAAGGGTATTTCAAAATGTGTTTGACATATATTCCCTGAGGTCCCTTTGATAATCTGAAAATGTTGAGTATTAAAAAGTCATGTCTTTGTGCCTACATAAGGAAAAAAATGCAAATCTTGCAATTAAACTTCCTGCTCTTATGGAGTTTATTAATGAAAATTAAACCAAGAAATTATTATTTTTCTGTGAATCAAATGGAAAGCCTTTTGGAAATGATTAGTCCAATTAAATATAAAATGGTCAAATTCTGCAGCCCCAAGTTTACCCACATCTAGTTGTCATTATGGTAAACAAATGTAACTTATTTCTTGCTTTCTTCCTTCCCTCTCAACTTTTTGTCCAGAGATCAAAGGAAAGATATTGATACACGTCACTCATGAATTTATCAAATAGCTCTTCAATGCAGTTCTTTGCCATGTTCCAGGAAAGAATAAATTAAAAAATATTAACAACCCATGATGTGGGAATATCTTTCTATATGCTGTGACTTTCAATCTTTAAATAAAAGAGCTGTTTTGGCCCATGACTGTGGGGATTCAATAAAAATTTCAGAAGTTTTGGAGATATCAGAGGGAATCTACCCAGAGTCTATGTGGGGGGTTAGTAAAAGCTCCAGAATTCCCAGAGCTCTAACCACAGTTAGTCTAGGAAAATCAGAGAATGGTGATTCAAACCTTTAATCCCAGCACAGGGAGTATCCTGGGAATGGTGATTTACACCCTTAATCCCAACTGAGTCAAGGTCACTTCAGATTATTGAAGGAATTCCAGGCTCCCAAGCAGGTGTGGTGGGGACACGCCTTAATTACCAAAAGGGTACTTAAGACAGGATAGAAACACAGAGAAAAGCCATTCCAAGGGAAGTGAGGCCGAGGAAGCTGGAAGACAGCTAGATAAGATCTGACTGTGGTGTTTATTCCCTCCCAAAGTAGACCTTTCCTCCCTTAAGTTATTTCTGTCAGGTATTTTCCCACAATGATGAAAAATTAATCAAAACTGACATTAAAAGAAACTTATTTGGGTATTTGGTGTGTTCTTACCTTAATAAAGTTATTTCTCCCACTCTCTCTTAGTTGTCTGTAGGGTTTTCCCCCCTTAGGACTAATATGCCCTAAGCTTTTCTCTGTCCACACAAGCATGCCTATTTGTTTAATCTTTATTCAACTCATGTTTAGGCAGCATCTTGATGAGATTTCAGAGGTGTAGGTTCTCTGTAATTACTAGGAGACAGAATCTCACAAGAAACTCCTTGATTAGATTTTTTCTCCTCTTCTTCCATAAAAAAACCATGAACCTTTAATAATACCAAATGATTAGCACTTGAAAATACATATGAGTAACATATGAATTGAGTATGTTGTTTTCTAATATATGTGTGTATATATGAGATATATCTATATATGTGTATATAGATAGATACCTATGTATACATGTAAAAAGTAAAATAAACAGAGCCTATGAATTTACAAGACAACAAAGGGCTCTGTGGTATATTTTGTTACATTGGAGGAATTGGAGAAAGGAAAGAAAAATTACATAATTATAATTCCTCAAATTTTTTTAAAAGAATGTATGAATGTGAGTTTGAAGGTGAATGTTACAAAAACAAATGAAATTTATGCATTTTAGTGGGGTTTTTTTTTTTGTAAATAGATCTTTTGCCTTAATGTATATCTTTGTGCTATATGTGTACAATGTGACTGAAGAGACCAGAAAATGTCATTAGATCTGATGGTAATGAAGTTGGATAGAATTTTCAGCTGACATGTGAGTGAAGAGAATTTAATATGGATAGTCTGGGAGAACAGCTTGTACTCTAAAACTTCAGCCCCTTAGTTTTTGTTTGCTTTATGTTTAATTTATACCTGCTGTTGGATGATCTTCTCGTATGCTGTGAATTTGTGTTGCTACTAGTGGTTAATAAAGAGGCGGTCATGGCCTATGGCGTGGCAAAACAGAGTGAGGCCTGAATCCCAACAGAGATATAGGAAAAGAATGGTAGATTTTGGGAGTTTCTGTGAGCTGCCACCAGGAATGCAAAATATGATAGAACATGTAATATCATGAAGCCACATGGAAAAACATAAATTAATAGAAATAGATTAAGGTAAGTTGTAGGAGTTAGTTCATAATAAGCCTGAGCCATTAAAAACAGTTTGTAATTAATATAAACCTCTGACTAGTTATTTTATAAGTGGCTACAATACCATGCATTGAGAGAGTTTCATCTGGACCCCAGGGCTAAACAGGATGGTGAAATTTCAAGTTACACACAACCAATCTTAAACTTCATTACTAGATTTCTACTATATATTTCTGTACATGGGGAAAATAAAACTATAGGTGGGATTAGGAATATCTGGTATTCGCAAAACAATAAAAGTCAGGAAATATGGAACTGAGAAATATTTGTAAATGTGTATGCATACATCTACTGAGTTCAGCTTCACATATCTTATATTTTAAACATCTGTGAGTCATTCAGCTGCCTAGTTCAAGTGCAGACTTACTTACAGATAATGTTTTGAAGCTGAAGAATGTAATGCATTCACACAATAAAATTTCCATTACCATGTATAAAGGGTAACCGAAGCCTTTGAACCTCTATGTCATAGGCCCCTTTAGGGAGAATCAAATGACCCTTTCAAAGGGGTTACCAAAGATCGTCAGACAACACAGATATTTACATTATTATTCATAACAGTAGTAAAATTATGGCTATAAAATAGAATGAATATGATTTTATGTCTGAAGTCACCACAACATGAGAAACTGTGTTAAAATTTCACAGTATTAGGAAGGTTGAGAACCACTGTCTTAAAAGTTTATGCATTTCTACAGCTCAGGTACAAGAAATATTAATAATGAAGAGAAAGTAGAGAAAAACGTTTAGAAGCATTGACACAATCATAAAGATATAATTGGTTCATGAGACTAAGAGCATATAGCCAGACAGGTTTATATTATGAATTATGTATTGACAATTGACTATATAAACAGAGTAATACTTATTAAGGAGTTTATATGAAATGTTCATTGATATAAGATTCAACACAGGTTGAAGACACGAATGTTTTAATTCACAAGTTAGGGGGAAAGGTGACAAAAAAATTTAAAATGAGTAACACTCTCAAATATCTTGGAGAAGACAATTGAGCTAAGGAGCAGTAAGCAGCCATAAAGCTGAGATATATGGCGGTTGACATCATTGATTTTTTTTTAATAGAATAGTTAAGGGTAGAGGCAGAAGAAATAGTGACATGTGAAATAACACTGATTGTGTTCATTGAAAATTTTTATACAGAATATTATGATTACAGTTTTTCTTCCTTTAGCTCCTCCCAGTTCTTCCCTATCTCCCCACCCAACAATACTTTCTTTACCTCTCTCCTTAGAAAACAAATAGGTAAAATATAACATAAACAGAATTTAAAAAAGAAAGAGCACAAGAAATGCATACAAATAAAACCATATAAAAACAAGATATCAGAAACCATGATATTCAAAGCAAAACATTGATAAGATAAAAAACAGAAAAAGAAAGCAAAAGCCTAAAGAAAGGAAGAAGGCTTAGGTGGTGAGAAAAAAGGACTGAGGGATAAAATTCAGGGAGATACAGCAGCAGTTGGGGAACATAAGAAGTGAGTAGAGTAGAAACCTAGTGCTACGAAAACTTCCTGTAATCAATGAAGCTGACTGTAATGGGGATTCCTAGTAATGGACTCTGAACTGGCCAACTTTTGTACTCAGATCTAAGGCTTTAAGTGGTGAGATTGGCTTACATTTTGCTGAGTTGTTGATAAAAGAGGTCTGATGAAGATCATTAAATAACTCAAGCTGTTGTTAAAATAGAAGGTGGCTCTCTGAAAGCTGACAGAAGGCCCCATTTGAGAAGAAAACATCTACACCTCTCCTTGGACATAAAGTTGATGTAGGCTGTTAGGTTTCAAATGTGGAACAGATGGTTGAAACAAATTTTAACATTTGAAAACAACTCTGGCAACCATGTTTTCCCTACATCCCTCAGTCTATGCCTATTAAAAGGTCCTCCTGGCTTGCACATACTGTCTCCTACCCTAAATACCTTCAGCCCAGAGGCTGTTCTGGGCTGACTTTGCCCCAGATGATCTATTCTATATAATTCAGCCTCTTTGTTTACTTCTTCTTGTTTACCCTCTTTTTGAGTCTCCTGGTTCCTTTGTCCATCTCTCTCCTCTTTCTTCTCCTCCCTTGTCTCCTCAAATGGCTCAGGGTCATGTCCTCTACTACCTTTCTACAGACACACATATGTTTTGTGTGTGTATGTGTGTGTGTTAGTGTGTATGCATATGCATGTACATATATACATATATATATATAATATTATGCATCATATATCCATAGAAAGATACATAGATAGATATACACATACTAACATATATGGTGAAGAATAGCAGCATGAAATCAAATGTCTAGAAAAATGCCATTGAGTTAATTTTCTGTTTGCCATCTACTGCTGGGCATGGAGCCCACTATTAAGTGTGATTATATACCCACTGAGATTAAATTGGAGAAAATTAATTTTTCCTCTGCAGGCAGTTGTCATTTGGAAATAGCTTCTTGGTTAGCTATGGTGACTCCTGTCTACTTCCTCATCTCAGTACTGTGCCTCATCTGTGAAGGTCTTATGCATGCTACCACAGTCTCTGTAAGTTATATATGCATCATTTATATTTTGTCTGGAAGTAACCATTTCCTTTGTGTCATTCATCCCCTGTGGCTCTTACAGTCTTTATGTCTTCTCTTCTGAATTTCACCCTGAACCCTGAGGGGAGGGATTTGATGGAGACATCTTATTTAGGGAAGAATGTTTCAAAGCCTCATACCCTACACATTGTACATTTGTGGATCTCTCAATAAGTTGCCATATACTTCAGAAGGAAGCTTCACTGATTATGGCTGAGGGAGACATTAATCTACTGGTATAGCAGAATTCTGTTAACAGTCACTTCATTGCTATATGGTTCTGATTTTTAATACACGCTGATATATGAACCACTTCTGAAAGAAAATAACCACAAGACAAATAATTTTATCTTATAATTTACATACTTAGAAACATTATTTATACAAACTGTTTATAAAAATCACAAATTAAGCATATTAATATAAAATCAAATAAATTAGTGTGGTGTTCAGGAATTGAATTACATAATATCCCTTAAAAAGCCTTTGGATCCTTGAAATATCTCACTTTTCCCACCATTTTCTGTTGTTGCACACTTTTGTGTATATAGCACATGATGCTGTCATTTGATTTTCACAGAACCTGGATTCAAAATCTGTATCATAAACCTGTATCTTTCATTTGTATTAGATAATAAAAGAAGTAACAATTGGGACCAATCTGATAAAAACAACATATATACAAACTTTATAATGTATCTTTATAGCAAAATCATATTTCAAGTTTTGATATTATGATATGTAATATATTGAGGTAGCTCTGTAGATGACTCAAAATAATCTGGTATTGCTTGTTTTCTGAAAAAAAATGCAGTAATATTTATCTACATTAGTGGAGATGCTTACTGAGGTTAGAGGTATCAGCTTTCTGGGGTTACAGGTAATTTTGAGTCACATGTGCTCCTTGGAGCCAAACCCAATCCTCTGCTAGAACAGCATGTGCTTTTAACTACTGCTCTGCCTCTCTGGCCCAATAGCTTTTCTTTTCTGGTAATGCCTATTTTTTTAATTTTTATATTCATTTTACATGTAACTACAGATCTCACTCTTATCCCCCAACCCATTCTTTATCCTCTCCTACAAAAGGGTAAGGCCTCCCAAGGTGAGTCAGGAAAGCCTGGTACATTCAGTTGAGGCAAGATCAAGCCCCACCCTGCTACATCAAAGTTGAGTAAGGCATCTGACCAGAGGTAATTGTCTCCAAAAAAGCCAGTTTATGCACCAGGGATAAATTTTGTCTTTATATCTCATTTTTATAAGAGTGGCATTAAACACACTGAGAATACATTGTATTTGTAAGTTGTAATTTGTGAAATGAATAAATGTAATAGTACTAAATTGTTAATGTTTATACTCAGCTCCCTCTCTCTACTTACTGCAGATATTGAACTTGAGATTTATTTATTCATTTTCATAAAATTATGTATCATTCTTTTTTCTCATGTGAGCACAGGGATTAAATCAAACACATATTTTGAAACTAGTAAATTTTATAACATCTCCAATCATATTTGGTCCTGAATCAACTGATTAAAGCATGTCATCCAGTAGAAAATTGGAACCTAAAATGATAACATTTCACTACAGCTAGATCTTAATGAAGCCAAGGCCTTGGACTGTACTTATCCCAGTGGACACTGACTCAGGTAGCCTCCTGACAGGAAATGCCCCAGTTGTTTGCTGACACACACATCTGAGGCAAGAGTATTCCAGCAGGGCTTCAGAACTGTACTGTCCTTATCATCAACCTGAAAGTAGTCACCCACAGAGTAAGCTTTTCCCAGCTGGAGGCTGCTTTCACAGAAAAGTGCTGTAGCTTGTTAACACTTTCACCAATTTCTAGAAGCCTGCAATTAATTTAGAATTTTGGGATAGGTGCAGTTTTAAGAATTAAATTCATAATACACCCAAGCAAACATTTCTAGAGATTCACTGAGCGAGTTGGGCCACTACTTGGGAAAATTATGAACTCCATATGGCATTGGACTTCAAACAACTGTTTCTCTAATATACTTCACATTTTAAGTTTTCTAGATTGATGCTTTTATTGATATGGACTCCACAGCCAACACTTCCCCTACTTTCTCAATCTTCATGTGTTTATCTTGAGTGACTTTTGTCAATTCTTAGTTTTCTATATTTTTTACACTTATACTTTAACTTTTCCCAGATATTACTAGAAAATCTGACATTCAACATTTTTTCCTCAGGTCACCTTATCTAGAAATCCCCCAAGTGATCATGTTGAATATGAATAAAAATACTCTTTGTACCTAATGCAATCTATTTTTTATTAAAATCTGCAACCATTTTTATCTTGCATCCCTATTGGAATTTTTAAAAATGCATTTAATCTCTGTATCTAACTTTGTGAGGCAACAACCCTTTACTTCACACCATGAAGAGTAAGTGATACAGTAGATATGACTGATATAACTCTTAGCATAGCAATTGTCACATGCTGAATCAAGGCTTTTGTTATGTTGCTATTGCATACATTTTAGATTTAGAAGAAGAGAGGAAATCCACTTATGAAAAGTGAATTTTAGATAAAAATCAAAGAATACCCAAGCTGCAAACTGCAACTCAAGAACAGTTTAGGATTAGAAGGAATTTAAGAGAGACATCCAGAGATTCCCCTAAAAATAGAAAATAGAAAAGATCACTTTAGCAAATTGGAGTCATAACAGGTTGCAACCAAAAAGAGTTGGCAACAAATCTTGAAAGAAGGGGGATGGTTGAGTGAGAGGAGTAAAGAGGGAGATGGATATCTTGACAGAGGAAGCCAATGTGGGTTTGGAAAGATACTGGGTGTTAGGGAAATGTCCAGGAACTCACAGAATGTCCCTGTCCAAGTCTCCAAACAGTGGTAGATGGGGTGCCTAAATGGAACTTCTCCTATAATCAAATGAATAAACACCCTAGGTATCAATTCAGAACCTACATCCAACATAGAATGGAACTGGAGGCAGAGATCCATGAATGAGCACTGGGAAGACCTCCTGGCCCAGCTGTTAACAGAGAAGGAGAGTCTGTATTGAGCAGAGGGATAGGGATTGTGAGGAAGGTTCCCATGGTGATGGCTGGCTGGAGTTTTGGTGAGCTCACTGAATTGGGAATTGACACTGGAGATCCATCAGGAGGGGGAGCTGGGCCCTATTGGGATAGGACTGGCATAATGAGCAGTGTGTGGAGCCACCAGGGTTGGGATCAAATGGTGTTCCTGTTCATTGGAGCCCATTCCCTATAGAGGATTACCCAGTCTAGCATTGACTTTGGGATGAGGAAATCAGATTTGCCTGGAGTGGATATGCCATTCTGAGCTGACCAACCTTGGGACTTCTTACCCTTTTTGGGGAGGGGATGGGTGGATGGGCAGGGGCGAGGCTGAGGGATCTTTGGGAGGAATTGGGAAGGGGGAGGGGAGAGAGAGCAGGGGGAAATACATTTATGGAGATGACTTTTTTAATAAAAATAAAATTTAAAAAATGATTTATATAGAAACTTAATTGATACATTGTTCCTACTTTACCCATCTTGAATGGACACATAATTTATCAGGGAGTGTCTGAAACATAGTAGATATTAGGTGAACATTTAATAAGTGAATCAATGGTGATGATATGCATGAGTGCAAAGTGATTCTATGGCACATAATAATGTTTCATCTGCCATCTAATATTGCTAGTAGCTGTTTTTCTTTTTAAAGTAAAATTTCACATTACTTACTATCAAATTTTTGTATACATTTATATAGGCAGGTGTATATACATCCACATATATGGGAGTCAGAGAACAACTTTCAGAAACTGCTTCTCTTCTTCTATTATGTGAGGTTTGGAAACCTAACTCAGGTTGTTAGTCTTGGTGGCAAGTAACTATCTGCTGAGACTTGTTGCCAATTCCACAAATGTCTGATTCTTATTGTATATTAATGCTCTCAAATTCTTTACTATTTTTTAGTTTCTTACACTGTTGGATAATTGTCAAATATTTTAATCTTAAGCTTTTATATCTAACATTGAAATGAAATGTAACAAATGTTCTTTTATTGTACAGTGACATTGCTATATTTAAGATAAAATAGGGTTACCTAAGTGGTTGCTATATAAAAGAATAGTTACCTGCCAGTATACCATCACTCTTTACATTGATGAGTGAGTACTGGTTCTTATTCAGCCTGCCTGAATATCTGGCAAGTCATTTCAGTTTGGTTGCCTTTCTCCTTCCTGAAATCTCTTGATTTTTGACCTATCCCTCCTCCAATACTAGTTTTCATTCTATGCTGTAGGATTTCAAAGAACATTTAAAAGGTCACACTATGTTTGCTGAAAGACTGGTGCTCCTTAGTGAAACAGTGACTCAGATGCTGGAGGCTGGACATGTTCATATTATTCCTCACAGAAGTGGGATAATTCTTTTACGGCAAGACATAATCCTTCTAACTAGCATTTTTATTTTCAGTCTCTCGTCTCCTTAGTTCAATATTCATAATGGTTCTAGCATTTCCTAAATAAAGCAAAGATGATAATTCAAATAATGCTGCTTGAATCTTTTCAGTGACTTTTATTTCCTTTGTTTAGCAGCTCTTATACCTTTGATGGAATAGCCATGTAATTTCATTTTTCCCACCTCTTAGAATATTCCTATTGGCTCATTCTGCTTCCAAAGTATAATCCTTACTTTCTCATTGTGTTTCACATTATATGTTATATTTATGTACAGATATTATAGTTTCCAAGTCCCTAGAGGAGAAGAGGGAAATAAGTGTATCAAATAAATTGAGGAAAATAAACACTGCATTTAATCTGATAATATAAAAATTTCAAATTGTATTTGGACACATAAAGCATCCTTTTATAAATGAATTAAAGCCAAATTCTATTATTTTGTATAAATATTTTGTCTGTATAGTCTGCTAACAAAGCTTCTAGCAAACTTTTTGTATATAATCCAACTTAAGCATTAATAAGAGGTTTTCTCCTGCCTGTTTGTATTTAAAACACTTGGATCATTCATAAGAATCTGTATATTTTCTAAATTAATAATACCCTGGCAGCTAAGGGCAGTTCTAGACCTGAATCCCATTTTGAGTGATAGACTGGGGAAGATTTAGTTAGGTTACTGCTGTGCCAGAAAATACCAAATAGCAAATCCATCTTTAAGTAGCATGCACTGATTGCATAGTTTAAGACTCTGAAACAAAGGAGAATTTAGAGGAAGAGGACTGAATTGGAATGAAAGAAAATACAGCATCTCAGGAATCTTAGCACATAATTTGGAGAGAGAATATTTTTAACATCACATTTTTTTGATGAGACCAGAGTAGATTTTTAAATTGGATTCATGGATTTTAAGCACTGGTGGTGAAGTGTACTCACTCTTGTAGTTCATATATTCAATAGTAGCAAAGCATGCATAAACTGTTGAAATTTTCCCTTATATATTTATGCTTATATTGCTAGACTCTATCAGAAATTCCTTATGTTTTATTTGTTTTTTAAAAGGCACACTAGAATTTTTTTTTTTCTTAGTAAGAAAACACAGTTGTTAACTGGCGTATTTAAAGAATCTTGAGTCATAGTTTTAGAAAAAACATAATATGAATCCCTACAGCATTTGAATAGATTAACTTAGTTGTATTTAAGGAACTTGATATAGAATTTACTTCATGAGTTCAACTCAAAATGACTCTGAAAGTGATATTACCTCCATTATTACTTCCATTTGCCAATGAGGTCATTGAGAAAGAGAACATAAATGATTCTTTTAAAGCCCAACACTTCACTAGAAGCAATAAACAATACCCAGTTTTCCTATATTATTCTATTCTATATTTTATTATAGATTTTGTCTTTATGTAATATATTTAGTTCTATAGATTAGTATAAAGATTAAGGAAAGGTGTTGTTCTATTATTAGTACTTGCAAACATATAAATCCATGATTGTAGATAGAAAAAAATGGGCTGATAGAGAAATAGAGGAAATTATGCAGCTAATTATATCTGACAATTCTTATATTATGTTGGCCTACATGTATGCCACATGAATATTAACTAGATATTTTGAAAATAATGCAGGATGTTTCATAGGGCTGCCCCAACGTAAGTCTTTTAAAAATTATGTATCTAGAATGGACAATATGGTTCCATTCATATAAGCACTTGTTATCCCGAGAGATAACTGAGTTTGATTTATGGTTGGCACATAGTAGAAGTATACAACCAATACTAACTAATATACTAAAGTGTATTCTGACCATCATACTTGTTTAGTGTCATGAACATGAACATGCAGAAAAACACACACAGATACTCACAAAATAAATAAATGCATATTATAAATTACTGTACAAAATAACATCTCTATTAGTATTAAAGTCTGCCAATTTTTCAGAAATGCAAACTGTCATGTGAAATGCTTCATCTGGATGCCCCTGGATATTTTGGAGCTTGACTATCCTATACTTTCTTGCAAGTGGTTTTCAAGTTTGTTAGGAGAATGCAACCAGGAGCATACCTACTTGAACACGATTAACTGAAATGCAATATTCTGGTAATATGTAGGTTTGAATTCTTAACTAAATGTGAAACTTTGAGAGGGATTAACATGTACTAAAGTATAAAAGGGCTCTTGTTTATAAAGTTGTCATATTTAGCTTTATTTGTCCACTTTGACATACCTGAAAAGAGAGAACTTCAACTGAATCATCACTTTCATTATATTGTCCTATGGGTGTGTCTGTGAAAGATTTTTCTTAAATTGATGACTGACTTAGGAAGACACAGCATATTTTTGGTGGTTCCATCTTTGAGCTGGTGGTACTTGGTTGTATAAGAAAGTAGTATTCTTCCATGGTCTATGATTCAGTTCTTCCCTTTAGATTGCTGAATAGCATTCTATCCTGACACCTCTCAATGATAGAATGTGTCATGTAAATGTAAGCAAAATAGCCAGCCATCAATTTTGTTTTGGTTGGTTTTTTATTAAAGAAACAGGAAACAAACTAAGATATTAAACTTATTAGCTTAATAAAAATTTGAGGTAACTGATAAGACAGCCATGTTAACCTAAAATCTTTAAAAACTATTCTGAGATGAATACAGATTTGATTTAACCATTTTTTCCTCAAACATTTTCCATATATATTTTATATTCAGTCTATTCATAAGCCTCCTCAATGTATCAACTTATATTTACCACTTCAAATTTACTTATCAGCCTACTTATTACCCCTCTGTCTTAATTTGGATTTATATTTCTGTGAAGAGACACCATGACCACAGCAAATCTTATAAAGAAAAAAACTAATTGGGGTGGCTAATATTTTCAGAGGTATAGTTTATTATTATCTTGGTGTGGCATGATAGTGTGCAGGCAAATATGATATTGCATATGAGAGTCCTACATCTTGATAGGGAGGCAACAGAAATTGTTTTTTTTTTTTAACTAGGCATTGCATAAGCATATATGAGGCCTCAAATCCAGCCTCCAGACTGACCTCCAACGTTTACTCCAACAAGACCACAGCTCCTAAAACGTGCCACTTTGGGGGAGGGCATTTCATTTCAAACCACCACATCCAGCATCTCTAAATATTAAAATAGAATCAGACACTAGGAAGTTTTTAACTCTGAAGTCCTTGTATTTCCAAGGTGCTCGTTTTTTCAAAGATAAAATGGCAGTTGCATGTATATGTAGATATATAGATATGTACATGCACTATGGCAAAGTAATAAAAAAAGTTGTTTTGGACATCAAGTTGGCTAAGCCAAAATTGCTAACTAAAAATAAGATATGTTACTGTGTGACTAATTGTGACAAAAACAATCATCTTTTAACTGATATTTACAATTTCAAAATTTCTGTGAATAGAAATTTTGGACAACTTAAAAAATGGTCCTGGAATTCATTTTCTCATGAGGTAAGACTGATTGTGCCTGATCCTACCACATCTCCCCCATTTGACAAATTAACAAAGTTCTAAAACCAATATAAACTAGTTACAAGAGATGAGTACAGATTTGATTATAAGGTAATGTCCAAGAAAGGGAAAAGGCAAATAACATAAATGAGGTCAAACTACAATTAACAAAAAATAAACATAAAGTATATTTTAAATGCCCAGAATATTGTTAAGTGGCAATATACAAAGATTACTGCAAAGCTGTTTATCATTGATAATATAAATCTTGTACCTAAAGGCTTATAGCTAAGCTATGAAAAAGTCATAACTGTAATTATCTAGTCTTCAAATCCATCAAAGACCTAGGACAGAAAATATATTACCTGGATAAGATGGAAATGAGTGAGTTAACTCTCAAAATTTAGTAGGAGAAGACAGAAAGAGTTAGCTGAATTGACAGTCACCTACCGCTTTTCTGCAAAGTTGGAGCATCCACTTTTTTGGCTACAGGCCTAGGAAATTTAAAAGATCTCTTCAGAAACAGGGCATTTTGAGAAACCATCTTATCCTGTCTTGGCAGGTTTCAGCAGTCTCTATCTTTCTTCCTGACCATCCAGATTAGACATTGTGCTTACTGTCAGCAGTCGAGGCAAGAGCAATTATCTACTAAGGAAGACAAACTCCCCTTGGAGTGTCTTTGATGCCCAACACCATCTTGGGAAAGAAATAGTGCCAGAAGTGATTATATCTCTATTAGCTGAGTTCTAAAAATCAAAACATTAAATGCTATATTCTCCACGTCTATAAAGTATTTGAAGACTCTTGTCCATCTGACATGTTCTACTATATATCTGAGAAACCTAAATAATGGAGAACTTAAATTTTTAAGAGAAAAAAATTATATGCAAAGAAGTTTTTTAAAGGTCAAGAAAGAATAGATACAGAGAAATAAGATAAGAAATAAAATTATAATAACAATATTCCATATTTATTTTGGCTCTCTTGTATCCCACATCAGCTTGCTTTTCTGGTATGAGATAGAATCTTTTAAATTTTATTTTATCTATGTGCTTGGGTTTAGAGAAGGGTTTAGAGAAGGGTTAGAGAAGAAGACACTTATTCCAATTCCAAAGCCAGCTTAATTTGTAATTAAATATTAAGGGATATAGATGTTAAGCAGTGAGAATTGAGAACTTGACATGTATTACATATTGTTACCAATAAGACTTATGGTACTTTGCTTTCAGAATTGACCTTTCTCAGCCATAGACATTTAACTGTCTGGGGTTTATTTAAAGTCTATCTTTCTGTACAGGCAAAAATGAAACCCTGCACCAGCCTTGTTAAGTGAGTTTTCCTTACCATGTGTGAAATTGTCACATCGGTGGATTAACCATTACTTCTCTTCAAGAGATGTCTCCTTTTCAAATCAGATCTTTATTAATTTCATTTGTTGCAAATGTTTTTCTTCTCCTGTGGAAACAAAAGCAAACCTCTTTCCTTAATGAAAAAAATCTCCCAGGTACCATTCTGAGGTCAGCATATCCTTGAAGGAGACAGGGTGGTTTATCTCAGATTATTATTATTATTATTATTATTATTATTATTACTATTATCATTATCATTATCATTATTTATTATCCAATGTTTCTCCACTGCTGTAGTGTAAATTTTCTGGCCTGGCCTTTCTAGCCCCTGAGGTTCAGACCTGCTTGCAGCCCCACTGTCCTTTAGCCCCAAATAATCACACAAAGGCTTATATTAATTTCATGCTGATTGACCTATAGCTTAGGCATATAGCTTGCTAACTCTTAACTCTTAAATTAACCCATTATTCTTATCTTGTTTAGCCATAGAGCTGAGTGCTGTTTTTCAGAGCAGTATTATGACTTTTTTCTTCTGCATCTGCTGGCATTTCTCTCTGCTTTTCCTGTTCCCAGAGTTTTCTTAGTCTGGTAGCCTCACCCACACCTCCTGTCTGCCTTCTAACCAATCAGAATTTTATTAAATCAGCAGGATGGAAAAATATTTACAACATACCAGAATATATTCCTTCAGCAAGCAACTGATGTACTTTTCTTATCATCATTAAGATAATTCAAGGTTAGGAAGACATTATGCAATCTATACCTGGGTTTTTCACTCTTCCTTTCTATTTATGAAGCATCTATTTTAAGATAAAATGAGTTCTTTCCACAACTGCCCTGTAGGATTATATGGAATACCTATAATGTGTGTTGTGTTATAATATTAAAAAATCTGCTTCATCCTTTGGGAAACACATGCTAGAGCATTGCCAGTCTTAATTTGCACACATATTCCCATAATTATTATGACTTCTAAAAGGTATGTACTTATAGAATAAGCCTTTTCAGAACTCAGGGCAGTTGCTCATTGAAGTACAAAGTAAAATATTTTATCTTTCTGAATTTTGCAAAATGAAACATCTATCTGCCAAATATAATTTCTTTGTGTAACTTTAGGATTACTTCCAGCAGATAACTGTGGTTGGTTTATAGAAAGAGAAAATATGACATATATTTACAATTTCCTTGGCCTTGTGCTAAGTAATGGGAAATCTCTTTTTAATCTTTTGTTACTAATGTGATATTTTTTATGAAATTCTGAGGCCTCCAGCACCTTGTGCTAGAGAACCTGGCATGCCTATGTGAGATCTGATATATATTGAATGTATGTATAATGAATTACATTTCTAATAATATCTTATTGTTCTATAAATCATAAGGTTAATTCTGTATTATCAGAAATTAAATCAGCAGATTCAATATGTAAAACAACTCTCTCCATACTGAAAGTCAGTTACTATGTTAAGAGGTTCTCTAAAGTCCATTAACACCATAATAACAATGTATTCTAATATTATTTTTCTGTACAGAATTATAATTTGAGCCACTTTATTTAAATTTTCTGATATATAACCTGCTTTTCCTGATTTGTTTAGATCAGTATAAAACATAGGGACTCCAGAAATTGGGTTATCCCTTACAACATGATGAAGAATCCAATTATGTTCTTTATGAATAGAATTCTCTTGTTTTAGAAATATCTGTTATTAATCTCTCCCAAACAGTTAAAGAAGGCTCTTGGCCAAGGTTTACTGTCTACATGTAATTGATAAATATCTTCATGAAAAGTATGGCAATGCCTGTCAACTGTCAAAGTCTTAATTTTCCTTTAAAAATCAGATTAGAAATCTCTATGTTTTGAGCTTTTTCTCAACCTATGTGGTAGAAATATTCATTATAATATAATTGTTTCCATTTGTCTTATAACTCCTGTGGGAGAATGCTTAGAGGGTAAAATAACCAAAAGGCAATTAAGGTCTGGATCCACACTATTCATGTTTGCATCTTCTAATTTCTTTTTCACTAAAGCCAATTCACTTTCAGCTTCCTCAGAAAATTCTATTTGAATATTTAAGTTGCTATCATCATCTAAGGTTTTAAATAAATTAACTAGTTCATGATTTTTATACCAATAATGTGTCATATATTAGAAATATCTCCTAACATTCTTTGTAAAGCTTCAAGAGTTCACAGCTTATTTCTCCTGAATGTAGTTTTTTGGGGGTTAATATTTTGTAGATCTGTTTAATATCTTAAATAATTAATAGAATCTTCTCTTTGTATTTTTAGGAGCAATTTATATTTCCCAATCAGACAAATTTTTTTCTCGTCTTCAAACATTCTTTCTGGTGTATCAATATTTGAATGTGTCATGTAACAGTAAATGATAGATATGTTTGCATATCACTTTTAATGGCTGTTGTACAAGATATTGACATAATGTGGGACTATTTAACATTTCTTGGGGAAGAACTCTCCATTAATATCGCTTTACAGGCTGAGAATTATTATAAGTTTTCATGACAAATGCAAAATTTTCCTTGTCCTGTATAGTAAAGAAACAATCTTTTAAGTCAAAAGTTTTAATAGGCCATCCATTAGGTAACAGGGAAGACAAAATAATTCTAGATTGTAAAGGGCCCATTGGCTGAATCACCATTTTATTATTCTTAGATTTATCACCATTCTCTGTTTTCCATATTTCTTTTTAACTACAAATACAAGAGAGTTCCAAAGGCTAGTTGTTTCTTTAATATCCTGAAATTTAACAGCTCCTGTACCAGTTGTTCTAAAGCCTGCAATTTCTCTTTTCTTAGAGGCCACTGTTGAACCCATATAGACTTATCTGTCAACTTGTGAAAAGTAGCACTCTAGAAATATTTACAGGGTCACCAGCTGTCATACTTTGTTTTTGTATAACCTTAATGGCAGGTGAATATATTTTTTAAAATACCTTAAAATGTTATTTTCAGAAACATAACAGGATCATTGGTTCATATCTGAACCTGGAAGGGTTTTGATTTATTTGTTGTATAAGATAACAACCCCATATATTCACTACTATATTAGCCATATATGGCTTCAACCTTTCTTCCTGTCCTTCTGATCTTATGCATCTTATACTTTGTTTCACCTGAGATATGGTTCCAATCCCTAGAATTTTAACATCTATCTATTTAGAGGCCACTTTAGATGCCATGATTGTAGGGTTATGATTGAAACATCCTTGCCCATGTCCAATAAGCTTTGGATAAAGATATTATCTATTTGCATTTTTAATTTTGGCCTCTGTTCATTTATGGAAGTCTGGAATATTTTTTTGAAGTTTTTCATGAAAATTTTGATTCCTCCCATAAAGTTGTTATATTCTCCAATGTAGTATGGTTTTTCATGATAGACTCTAGATTTTCTAATTGCCCTAGGGAAGCTGTTCCTCCACTATGACTAGATATGACTAAACCATCTTTTATCTTGAGATCTATGTTTTGGAAGTCTCCCTTGAGATGCCCTAAAAGGCATTTCATGATAATAAATGGTCACCTTATTTTTCCCTAGTAAATCTACACTCATTTGCCCAGTTTCACCCTTTGCCACATCTTCTCCATATTCCAGAAGGCAGGGACCTTCTGTTTGGATCCTTTATAGGAGGATAGTTCTAAGAATGCCCTTCATAAAATTCCTTCTGATATGGCCTAGTTTACCACAATTACAGCATTTGATACCTTAATTTTTTTTACCCTAACATGAAAAATGGTTTTATCTACCCAGTTCTCTTCACCATAATTGAGAGAATTAACATGGATTGTGTACTGGATCCATTCTTTTATGGATTCTAACTTCATCTTTAGTGGCATAAGCATCTGTTTTCATTACAAATTACCATGGTCAAAAGCCAAAAAGAGAATTAGTTGCTTTCTAACTTATAGACCTGATACTGCTCTATATATTGCCTTGGTTAATCTCTGCAGAAAGTAGGTATAGGTTCTTTAAAACCTTACCTGACTTAGAATATAGTTAAATTTTCTATCCTGTGTCTAGAATCATTTTCTAAGCATTCAAATTGGAAGTATCACATAGCAGTAACATGCTTATCAAAAGAATTCTAAGTCTTTAGATCATCAAATCATCTCTCATCAAGAATTTGATCTTGAGAGATGTTAAAACCTCTTTTCTTGTTCAATAGACTTTCCCTCTTCCCTCATCCAATTTCTTCACTGTAAATGTTGGCTGTAGTCTAATATGGCTGCTATTAGCTACATTCAATCATTAGTTATAATTCTATATTTTATAGACTGTGAATTTAATATTTGTTTTACACATATGGAATGAATTAAATGAAACAAAATAGATCCCTTGATGTCCTTTATATCTCTCATATGTAGAGGTTCTCAATTATATTCTACAAGTCCTGGAAATTCATAATATGTATGCTCTTTCTGAACTGTAGCTGGATATATCATAGAAGATGATAAAATACCCTTCACATCACAATTTTAAGCAAATCATTATCATCTATATAAAATGTCAGTTACGGTTGTCGTGAAATATTCTGAGTTGAACATGCCTCAATATTCTCAATTATAGTAACATGATCTTCCCATTGTTGAAATTTAGAAACTACTGATTTCTGTTGGGTCTGAATCTCTTGAATAGCCAATCTTTCTAATGATTCCATGGAAATAATAAGCTTCATATTCTCTTCATTAACATAGAGTTCTACAGATCTATACTTCTCCTGTACAGACCTAGTATTTGTGTCCAGGGAGGAAGATGTATCTGAAATTTTGTCTTAAGCAATTTCCATAAAATTAACTGTGTATGCCATTTTATCATTGGCAGACTCTATATTATTTATTCTAGAAATAAATTTATTTTTCTTAGACTTCAAATCTTCCATCATTCCATTTCATGTTTCATATTTAGTATAGGTATCAGACCATTTTTGAGATATAAAATGTAGAATCAAGGAGAGAAGTAACGGGACTGTAAGTGTGAAACTCTCTAAAATATATGTATGCAAGAAGTTCTTGAGTATATCAGCAAAAACTTCTAAATATTTGGGAAGTTGTGATGACTGCCATTTAAAAATCATTTCTAATAAGATTAGATGTTATATATTAAGTATGATTATTACCTTGGACTAGATATAAGGTCAATGTTTGGCCAGGAGATGTTGCTGACTCAGACTTTTTTGGTTTGGCTTGCTATGAATATAATCTAACAAAAGGCAAATTCTTACAAAATTAAAATACCTTACTAACAATGCACATAGAGCAACACACTAAGGTAAGCTACTTACCCTTGCTGTATGGGCAAGATTTGTGGCTTAGGTCAGGATCATCAAGTGTTGCTGCTAAGTACAGCAGAAATGTGCATGCCAAGAAACAATCTAGAGAGTAAAAAGTAACCTGATCCACAGGGCTGAAAATGTCTCCATTAAAAAGCAGCTGGGGATTAGATTTTAATCTGCCATGAAGCCAATAGGCTTTAAGACTAAAGTTGCACAAGACCATGTGGTAGTCCTTGGCCTTTGAAAAGAGTAGTTGCAAGGCCTCTGATAGCCATAGCAGAAACTGGAAGGAGCTGTGGTTGGCTGCCCTTCTGGAGGGCTTGCAATACATGTTGGTACCAGGTAATTCGCTAGCAACTGATTATATAAAATGATTAATATCTATTAAGGAGTTTACATGAAGCATTCACTGATAAAAGAGTGAACCATCAAGTAAATCCTGGAAAGTTGAACTGGTCCACATGATTGTGGCAGTGGTAGCAGTTATCCCTCCAATAGTGGAGGGGAAGGATAGAGTACATGGCTGGGAAAGAAATACATGGTCCTCAGGACCTAAATCCACACCTCTAGGTCAAGGTAAATGGTGCCTGATCTCATCACAGAGATGTTTAAATTAAGTTTTTAATTGTAGAAAGGGGATGGTGATTTTTGGAAGCTAATCATCACAAGATATTACCTACTTTCAAAAGTTTAGAGACATTAGTTCTCATAGAAAATCTCTTAAATGTCTTATACTAGAAAAACATTAGTGAACAAGAGAAAAAATTTTTAACAACATTAAAATCTTGTCTATCAGTTTGGTTTGCTTGCCATTTAATGACCTATGAAACGTTTGTCATAGATCAGATAACTGTTCTATTTATCAAATATCCTCTGAAGCCATTTTTTAATTTTAATCTTTTTAAGATAAATTAATTAAAAGTAATTTTAAAATAATTTTATTTCATAGAACAAATGAGATAAAATAATTACACAAATAATAGGTAGGTAATGATGAATGTAGATGTATAGATTAGTAGATATATAGCCATATAATAAGGTCTATATGCAGCATGTTTCATAATGATTCGTATATATAAAACAATAAAATGGCAGTGCTTACACTCTGATATCTTGTAGGATATATTCTATTGTTACTTTTTGTTGGTTTGAATAAGAATGTTATTCAGAGGCTTATATATTTGAATACTTGGTTTCCAATTACTAAAACTATTGCAGAAGGACTAGGAAGTCTGGCCTTGTTTGACAAGGTGTATTACTAGGAGTGAGCTTTGAGGTTTCAAAGACCCATGTCATTCCTCTCTTCCACCTCTCTCTTTCTTCTTTGTGCAATCAAAATGTAAGTTCTCAGCCACTGATCCAGTGCCATGTCTGCCTGTCTGCTGCCATGCCCCCTGCCATTATAGTCATGAACTTACTCTTTCAAAATTTTAGCCCCCCAAAAAAACTTTCTTCTATAAGTTGCCTTGGTCATGAAGCCTCTAAATAGCAATAGAATAGTAATTAAAATACACAATGTAGTTTTGTGAATTTGTAATTCATTCTGGGATTCAGTTTATTATTGCTTAGTTAATGATAAGGAGCATATGGTCATTTTAGACAATATCTAAATTATAATACATCAGAGCATGGAATAGCTATTGCTACTCCTGTTAGGACCTTCACTACTGTAAGCACAGCAATATCAATTGTAACCAAACTCCAGCTATAAGTTCCAAGTTTATGATTAGACCTCCTCACATTTTCTCTCATTTTACCATCAAACCTTGTACAGTTTGGCCAATAATTTCATCATTATTACCACAATATTTGTCTACAGCTCTTGCTGAAAGTGCCAGCTTATGCTTTTGTAGCTCATCTGTAATACACTCAACTCTCTTGAAGCCTGAAATGGCAAAGGGCAAACAAGTAATAGTAAAAGTAATTTAAAGTTGAAAATTTACATTGTTTTTGCAAATGTGCATCTACCATAAGTATACACCTATGTGTTCACAGAAGAGAAAAATCAATAATGGATTAAATACTCTGAGTAAGATACAACAATTATTTTCAAATTCCTTGAAGATTATCTTTGGAAAATTGGAATTAAATATTTACACAATTACTTCTGAAAGGAAAGAAAGAAATTGCGTAGATCCTAGTATCCTTGGGTACTCTGACAATCTAGGACAACTGTTCTGATTTAGTTTCTAATGCTTATTCTATTTTTGACCTGTCTCTCCTAAATGGCCTGAAGATATTTTACTGTTGGTCATAAGAATTTATTCTGTTCAATGCAATCAACACTTACCAAGAGTCTTTGTACATTTTAGCTTCAGTTTATCTGGAAATGAAAATAAAATATTTTAGACTTCAGGGGAATTATTTGAGATGTAATTGTTATTTTCCAGCTTGTCTGCACTGTTATTTATTTTTATGTAACTATATAAACACAGGTGTGTATTTGCTGATATTTTGCGTATTTGTATAAAATAAAAAAGAATCATTTTCAAAAGCTAAGTTTTGCAAGCTCTTGAGACCAGGAACTGAATCTTATTTGTTTTTCTTTTCCTTATAATTGAGAAATGTGGCTTGCACAGGAAGTTTTGCAGAAAATTATTTTATACTGAATTGTTCTTTATATTCAGGTTTTCTCTTTCACATCTAAACTCATTGAAGGTTTTAATGCACTGTCATCATTTGAAACACTGAAATGTAATCATGAGCTTATTTAATATTTTATATTCATTAGACAACAAAGAAAATATTGCTCAGTTATTGTTAGTGCTTATGTGAATGTTCATTTCTGTGCCCTTTTATTATAAACAACACAATAATATCTTTATACATTGTCTCTACTTCAAACCCTGAGCATATTAGGAATATTTAATATAGAAAAGATGTGTTCAAGGTCTAACTACTCTTATGGTACTTCTATTGAGAATATTTCTGAACATCATTGAATATTTATCATTTTTGAATCTGTGAATTGCTTTTTACATGGTGTTCTTTATTTCTGTATTCTTGTATGGACTATTTCAAAACATCTATATATGAGTAAACCTTGTTGAAAATTCATCACATTGTCTTTTTCAAAGAACAGTTGTTCTTGAAGAAAACCATATAAAAAGACAGTTGTTATCATATTACCTTTTGTAATGTACTAGTGTTTTTACAAAAATAAATGAGCATTTATTGATATTACAATTTTGCACATGAATTTGTCTTCTGAGGTTGCCATAACAAGATACACTAAATGCGTGGTTTTAAAACAAATTGTATTCTTTTCAGATTTATGTGATGTTTCAGTCCCAAATTAAGTATCAGAAAGTTTTTTCTTTTTTTCATGTAGCCTCTCTTCTTCCCTTGGATATCTTGATATGTCCATACTTGTCTGTGTTTCTGTGTCTCAATCTGCAACTTATAAAAGTATTAAACATATTGGAGTAGAGTCCACTCCAGTGACTTCATTTAGTATATAATTTTAAAAAAAATTGTCATGTTTTTGTTTTCTGTTTGCTATTTGTTATGACTCTGCAACCCCCATGTTAACTCTTTTGTCGCTTTAACTTTTAATTCAAATATTCATGTGTAAATTTTTTTGAAGAATCCAGCTGTCGCATATTGTTTAGCCTGAGGCATCTCTTTGCAATTCTGGTGAATGTATAACCCTGCAAGTCTTGCATTCCAACCTTATATGCGTAATTTCACAAAACCAACCCTATATGCACAATTCCAAGTTTTATTGTTAGTTTTGATGTACCTTGGTCCTGTTGGACCACCATCATGAAGGCATCTCAGTCCCTGGACAGCTAAACCTGAAAATCACTTCCCTCTGAAGCTATTTTAAAGTATGATTTCCAAGAGGATCCCTTTTCAGCTATGACATTTTGTAGGTAATTTCAAATAAATGGCATTGTTTCAAAGGAATTTATATATTCTTACCTTAGAGCCCTCAGTGGGTATATCCTTGATACCACACTACCTCTCCTATAGTTCTAGCTCAAAATTTAAGATGAATACTGAATGTTATCTATATTTCTTCTACAATGACATCTGCTTTGTCCAGATTTCCTTAACTATAACTTTAAATACATTCAAACGTATTTCTTTGCTAAATCAGATTTTTTTTCACATATTCATGTTCTGCATCTTGCTATTACTTTCTATTAAAACCTATCTATAAGCAGCCACAACAATTATTGTATAGTCTATATTTTATGCTATCTTGAATTCCTCTTTTCTAATTAAATTATCCCATGAAGTTTTAATTCAGTTTTAGTCAGATAAAGACACATGCAGTAAAATTCTTTATCAGGTTGTAACACGGTTTTTAAGCCTGATAAGGTCCTTATTCTCATCTGAAATTCATGAGCACATCCTTTTGTATCTAAAGCTCTATCACACAAAATTCACCAGCAATATATCATATTAAGGATTAATATTTATTGAGGGGTATATGAACACTCACAATACAACATGAACCTTAAGACAAATCTTGGAGATAGCAACTGTTCCACTATGGGCGATCCACTCTCCAAGAACACAGGAACAAAATTGGCCCATCTCAGTGTTCCAGCAGCTTCTTAATGGGGTCAGGCCATGCCCCATTAAGGCTCCTGGAACTCAAGAGGTATGCCTCCCAGCCTTGTCAGCTAATATCTGAATCCCACTACACAGTTCTATTACTCTGTGTTTGTGTGTGTGAGTGTGAATTATTATCTAAATTATCCAGCAAGTCTGTTTGTAGCATTCTAGGGCTCCTTTAATCAGCATTTTGAAATTCTACTACATTCTTCTCACAAACCAGAGCCACAAACCACTTGGTAAAATTGATTGTACCAATGACTTCATGTTTCTCAAACTACTATTCTCTATTAGTTATTTTCTGTTTCTGTACCTTTTCTTAGATCCTGGAAGACACAATTTAAGAGAGAGTAAGTTTATTGAAATAAGTTCAGAATTTTTAGTCCATTGAAGTGTAAGAGGAATAAGGAAGAAAGCTTCTACTTCATGGGATTATGTTCATATGTCATGGACCAAAGAGGTATCATGTATGAGTAAAATCTACAAAAGCTTACTTCTAGTTACACACTTCTTCCAGACATACCTGACCTCTTAATGATTCTTCATCCTTCAATACAGCACCAAAGCTGGTCTAGAGCATTAATCTGAGAACTTATAAGGAATGTTTGCATTTTAAACTATAACAACTAATAAATAAAGAACAAGTCTTTACTGAACTAATCAAATGATTATATGAGTCTATAGTTCATATTCTTTATATTCTATAGGTTTGTGGAGTTGATTGACACTCAAATTCCAATGTTGAGAGTAGAATGCTTTTTTTGCCTTGTTGTATTTATATATTCTGTGTCTCCTGATTCTTGTTCTACAATAAAACTTGAATTTGCTTTTAAAATCAGGAAAAAAAAATTTTAAAAATAAAAAATTATATTCCTAGTTGTTAATTTACTGAGAGTAAAGTTATGTTAACTCATTGAAATTTAATTGGTAATGAGCTATGCAGAATCTTTGGAACTCCAGACCCTGCATCTGTCTCTTTTTAGTGTCTCAATTATAACCACAATAATTTAATGGCATTTTGTTTAAGAAGCATTTCTGACATGCTAATGAATGGCATCTTGCACATTTTTATAAAATTCCATTTCCTAGGTGGTTGTTTTCAATGACATATTTTGTATTTTATCATTTGACCTTATAGACAAACTTAAAGGATGGCCAAAATAATACTCTAAAATGCTTAATATAAATTGGAAATATCTTTAAATTTAGTCACTTAGAATTTTCCAAATTCTTCAAAATCAAGTCAAGCCATGAGATATCTTGTAGCATGAGGTTTCTGGCCCTGACTTTCAGGCCTACCCTCAAGGTTTAAGCCTGCATACCCGCAGACCTGCAGACCCACAGTGACACACAGATGCCATCTTTAATTCTGTTCCCTTTATCTCCTTATGAACAGAAACCTTAAATAAGTCATTTACAACATTTTACTTATATTGAGGGTCCTGTGAGACTTCAGGAATCAGCCATTTTACACCTTGAGCAGCATTCCAAAAGCCTGCCATCGTATCTCAAGCCCACATGCTTCACCAGGGTGTCTCTGTACCACGGCTCACATGGGAGACACAATTCAGAGGCTGCTTTGGGTTCTAGACCATTTTTAAGCTTTCTATGAATTTATGTGGGTATATTTGACCCACGTCGGGCTGCCATTTGTAGTATGAGGTTTCTGGCCCTGACTTTCAGGCCTAGCCTCAAGGTTTAGACCCACAGACCCACAGACCCACAGATCCACAGACCCACAGATCCACAGATCCACAGATCCACAGATCCACAGATCCGCAGACCCACAGACCCACAGACCCACAGTCCCACAGAGACACACAGATGCTTTCAATAGTTTTTGGCTGAATTGGCCAAAGGCTCAGGCATATCACTTGCTAGCTCTCAATCCTTCATCTAACCCATGATTCTTTCTGTTCAGCCATGGGGCTTGGTACCTTTTCTTAGAGCAGCATGGTTATCCTCTGCTTCCTCTAGCTTCTCTCTGGCATTCTGCCTGTGCTTTCTGTTCTCAGAGTTTTTCTTAGTCTGGTAGTCCTGCCCACACTTCCTGCCTGCATCAGCTCTTTTTATTAAACCAGTGGGTGGGACAATTATTTACCATGAAACAACACAATACCCCTACAATATATAATAGTTTACTATATTATATTATTTTGCTTCCTTTCAATTTATGCTTATCTGGTTGGTTGATTTATCTTTACAACTGTCTACAACTAAATATTTTGTTCTTGTATTTAGTGTATGGTTTTATGTGTAAGATTTTAGATTGCATTGTAACATTAGCTTTTTATTGACTGTATCTAATTTCTTTCACATGTAGTAACACTGCAGTGTGTCTTATTATCAAGATTGAATAACAAGATATTGACTTATTTCTAGATACCTTTCACATTAAAGATATAAGATGTAAATAAATAAATGTATAAAAGCATATTTTTCTTTTCATTAACTTGAATCATAAAAACTGTCAGATATCTAAATAGATTTAGAGTGCACAAAAAATTATCTTTTAATTTTAACTATGTTTTTTTTCCTAGAAAATACTAAAAAAACATTGTAAAGACTTATTTTTCATATGTTGATGTGTCTGTGCCTAGATGTATGCATATGCTCAACATGCATGCATTGCCCATTACAACATTTTAAACACAGAAATGTACCTAAATTATCACTACAGTTAATTTAAAAATAATTTTTAAAGCCCTTGTAAATTAAAAATGTGTGTAGTCCAAAAGGAAAGCAAAGAGAACAAGAAACAAATCATAGCCTGAGTAAATTAAGTTAAATTCCTTAATCCCTCACGTTTCAGAGCTAAGTGGTAGAATTTCTACGCTTGTTCCTACAAGCTGACAGTGAGGTTGGCCTGGGAGAGCTCTCTATTCTCAGGGCTCAAGGAAAACATACAAATCCTTAGGTATCCCACATGCTAAGCTAGAGGGCTTTGGAACAGTTGGAATTGTATACATAAATCTCTCTTCACTACGAACCCACCACACCATCCTTAATTCCAGAGTTTTAAGATGTCATTATTTAGCAATTTGTATTTCATCTTTTAGGTAATTGCTCAAAACCCACTATTAGAACTTGATTGCTAATCATATCCCTCCTGACTCTAACCCCCCAACCCCAAAATATTGGGCCCACCTAGCACATGGCAAATATAGTGGGAATATGAGCCACTCTTTATAGTCATTGGAGGGTTATTTCCTGAGAAACTACAAGATGCCCAGTACTGGGCTAGAGGGACTCTAGAACACAGAGACGATCATGTCAGTAAGGACTCTGCAGTCTTGTTGAGTCTATGTTTACCCTTCAAACTAGCTCCAAGGACCTAATTTAGGCTAAGTTATCAAGGCTTGCCTCTTAGTTTAGCAATGAACTAACTTACAGCAGAGTAGAATTCATGCATACTTTGACCTCCCTTAACAAAATACAAAGCAGATTTTCTGGATTATGACACATGAGCTATAATATTTATTCTTATAACTACTCTCAGATACATGATGTGGGATGTCTTTCTGTATACTGTGTATACTATTGGTTAATAAAGTGATCATATTGCCCAATGGCAAGGCATCTTAGGAGCAAGCAGGAAATCAGAGCATAAGTAAAGGGGAATGAGGGCAATGTCAGACAGAAATGCCAGGCAGATGAAGAGGAAAAAAAACAGAATTGCTGCTCTGAGAAAAGGTACTAAGCAACTTGGCTAATCATGGGTTAGTTTAAGAGTTCAGAGTTAGCAAGTAATATGCCTGAGCCATAGGCCAAACATCATTTAATTAATATAAGCTTCTGTGTGTGTCTTTGGGACTTTGAGACTTTGGTCTGTACCTCAGGGCTAGGCAGGGCCAAGCATCTGTGGGTAAGACCAGACATGGAGGATAGTCTGGGTCACAAACTAGATACTATAGATGTTTTTTTATACATACATATCACACATACCCACATCATATATAATATAAATGCATACATATGATACCAAACATCACTTAATTTCAAAGTCAGGGCATATATTTTTCAAATAAGGTTATATGTATATATTTTTTTTCAGAATTTGTGATATTATTTCTCTGTAACTAGTTCAGTAAAAATGTGTCATTTTCTATACTTTCAATTGGTAATTTACAATATAAATGCATTTGCAAATGATAGTTTCTACATTATTATTTAAGTAAAACTGTAGGATTCACTGTTCTCAGTTTATTAACTCTAAGAAGAATGAATTTTACATTATTTCTTTATAAGGAATGGAAAATAAGAAGTAGCTTATGCAGAAGTTCTAGGAGTGTGTTTAAGGCAGTTTGCATTGGCTGAGGCCAGGCTGGTCTCCAGGTCCTTTAGATCATCTGATAAATAAATACTTTTATTTCTTACAATTTCTATTTTCCTAACTAACTCAAGCACATGCTCTTAAGGTAATTTATTTTTGAGAAATAGAGTTAAATTTATAAAGTAATATTCAATTGCTCTAAAATACTCAGAAGAAGAATATATTTCTATTCTATGTTCACATTATTGGAATTATCAACTATTAGTCTAAGAATTCTTTCTAAAGAAATAACCCAAATTCATATAAGAAGCTTTATTGATAAATATACAAAATCACTAAGTAATCAATACATATAATAAATTTAAAGCTATTATTAATATATAATTATATCTGTAATGAAATATTAATGTCATTTATGGTTATTTATATATCGAAAACATTGTAGAAAAATTTTAACTGACGACATTGTAGCAAGTTTGAATTTAAAAATTTACTTTTTATTAATAAATAAACAATTAGACATGTGACTCCTCAGAATATCTGAAAGTTACAAAGAATATAATGAGGTTGAAAATAATTTATTCAAGCATCTTTCAAAAACAATACAATTTGGAGCCAATGAGTATTTTAATGTAGTAAATGAGGTAAACTTGAAGCTATGAAAGGCCGAGGGTTTTGTCCTGGTATGAAACTTTTATAACAAAACTTTTATTTTTTTAGATTAGATCCAATTGAAAAAGGAGCTTTTCTTTGAATTAAGGGTGTATACATATTTGAGACCTATTCCATAATAGACCTTGTATTTTCAAGAGATTCTAGTATAAAGGTATGAAAAATTATTCAGAATACCTAGGAATATATGTATCCCCAAAAGATATGTTTTTAATTTTTATTGTGAGAAAATAGTATTTTATTTTGATTTTAATTTTTTCTTATTTTTCTTATTTTATTAAAGTATTATTAAACTACAGGGAAAATATTCAAAAATAATATAAATTAAGATATTATTTGCTAAAACATGTTTAACACTAAAATCCATTAAAGTACAATGAGGACAGAAGAAAGGCACTAAGAATACAAAATGACACTTTAGTGGTGACATTGAAAAGGTGGAGAGTTTTGTGGTAAAGACAATTCTGCAGTGCATTTGTGAGCAGCAAAGATAAAAGGACCTTATACAAAGATAAATGAATAGGTGTCTGAATATCATTGAGAATAAAATTACCTTTCTTGAAATACTGAAGGATAGTTTGTATCTAGAAATAACTAGAATAACAAATCATCATTTATCTACCAATCAATTATACACTTATTTTATTCTTCTACCAAGCATTGTATAAAAAAATGCAAGAATCATAATGACTTTATTTCTCATATTTTATAAGAACAATGATGTGTTTTTAGGCATTATTGTCATACACATTTTGTGAGTTAAAACTGAGAGAAACTGTCAATAATATACCCATGATCACATTGTAAGTGGTAAATATGGGGTTTGTAGTAAGATAAACTAAGCATTTTAGTGGGGCATTATCATGGTACTATACTGCCTCTCCTCTTAAAATATACTATAAGGATAGTAAATATAAGAGTCTGGTAATTAGAATATCATACACAAGAGAAAGGGATTGCTACCAAAATATCAAGAAAAACAGAATTCCAATAAGATGTCTGTAAAAAAAAATAAACAAAAGTTTCAAAGCATTTGTGACTGATAGGAAAGTTGAATTATCACAATGGGATGTACATGAGGCAAATGCCAAATCATAGGTAACAAGGGGCTATTTAGGAGTCTCAGAGGAATAGTTCTTACTAAGAATGTGAGAGGTACCAGGAGTCTAAATCATTAGCAGTACAATGTAAAGAATCTTCTGCCATAAAAATTCATGTATAGAATTCTTTAAGACTAAGAATATTAAGTGTATTTACAGCATCTTATAGTCAGAAGTTTCTCTGTCCTACCCAGCCAGTTCTGAGGTCTGAACCTGCAGTCCTGCAGATGCTTAACACTAACTCATCACACAAAGTCATTTTAATTACATCACATTTGGTCTATGACTCACGATTATTACTGTCTAACTCTTATACTTTAGGATAACCTATATTCCTATTTATATTTAGTCATATCACTTGGTAATGTTTTGCTCAGTGCAGCATTTTTATCCTGCTTCCTTTGTTTCTTGCTGTTTCTCTGCTCTGTTCTTCTGCTTCTTAGCATTCCCCTAGTATGGTTGTTTCACTTCTACTTCCAATCTAGCTACTTGACCAATCAGTGTTTTATTAAACCATTAGGAGTGACAAATATTTACAGTATGGAAGAACATACTCCCATAGCTACATCTTATGAGAAAGACATTAATACTATTTGTATAATAAGATGTCTACCTATCTAAATAACTATCTATACAAGACCTCCACTGAAAGTGGCTACAGAAAAATGAATACTACTTATTTTTTTCAAAAGGAAGTATGCATTTATTCTTTTCACCTTTCTTATATGTCAGCAACAATTAGCACAAGTAAAATCCCAGAAAGAGATTGTAACAAGGTCTACATATTGCTCATAATTATTTCATTACAGAACTAAAACATTAAAAACTCAAAATATTCATAATGTACCATAAATTAAAAACTCCTTGTCCAAAAGAGTACATCAAGACTGAACAAATACATACTTCAGAAGGCTCTGAGGGCAAAAAATGTAAAAAAGGATTCAACATAATTATACACATCTCCTATGCTAAGTTAAGGTAATTTAGATTTTCTGGTACTAGATATAAAATAAAAGAATACCTTTCATTGATTGGTTATTATTATTCTAAACATTTCTGTATATGTGTATTCTGACATTTGGGATGACAGTCTTTTCTCAATATCAGGATTTTAAAATCTGACCCTGGTTGATTAGAAAGAAACAAGAGTAATTACAGCCTTAGCCTTTCTCTGAAGAATTAATTGTGAATGGAACAACTACTTGCAGTGCAGGGTATGTTTATAAGCAGCTTTTATTAGATGGACAATGAGCTGCTTTCAAAAAGCTCTTCTTCCAATTTCCCAGTACAGCAAAGTGACAGCATCTGTTGAAAATGTTATGAAAATTTCCAATGAAGTTTTTGTTTGTTTGTTTGTTTGTTTTTTGTTGTTTTGGTTTTTGTTTGTTGTTTTTGTTTTTTTTCGGAAGTGTCTTAAATTAGAGGATAGGGTATCTTAGAGCCTATTCCACATAAGAGTTTCATTGGCCAATCATTTCTTAAATCCTTTTTAATATTAAAATTCAAGCTGACACTTAAAAAGATACAGTCGGATCTGTATCTGTAGCAGATTATCAGGGTCTTAAATATTTTTTTAATGTTTCCTCTTCCACAATGTTCTTTGAGCCTTATGTTTAGATCAGGCTCCCACCAATTCATTCATCTCTGCATTATGACCAGTTGTGCTTTTCTGTGATAGTCTCTGTTGTAAAGAAAAGTTTCTTTGATGAAGGGTAGATATAAATATAAGTATATAGAATGTAGTTAGAATTAATTTGGTTTTAGAAAAGTGAAAGTATGTTTTCATAAACAAGACCTGAACAAGACACTATCAATACATGTGCTAATATGAAAGGGGTAAATTTAATGGGGCTCCTTCCCCTAAATAAAGAACTACAGGCAACTAAAGCCTGCAAAAAGAGAAAGAATTACCTTTTGCTATGAATGAGACCCATTATTGATTATCTAATAAAAATCAGTCAGCCCTGAAATAATAAAGATATAAATCACACTAAATAGAATCAGTAGGTTGTATTTATGTATTTACACACGTGGTATTCACATGTGTACATTGTAGTTAGAAGTGTCTCTGTCCTGCCTGGTCAGTCCCACAGCCATTTATGAAATAATTACTCAGAGGCTTAATGTAGGTGGAGTTTACTTAGAAGGCACCAGTACCAAATAGATATTTATTAAAATATAAATCAACACTCACGGTACAGGTAACAGATTACATTAGCACCTGAACAGGGATTGGAGTCTGGAATGGTAGATGAGTGATGGACAGACGATGGAATCCTATCCTCTCCCCAACATCCAGGAACCAGGAAGAGAGCATCTCATGTTCCAGAAGCCCCTTTTCAATGGGCTTTTCCCGCCCCCTTCGGGGGCCAGGTACCCTGTATAAGTGTCTTTTGACCTTATCAGCTGACACCTGAATCCCACAACATCTCCCCCTTTTGTCTAACTAATAAGGTTCTAAACTAAGACTATGTACAGTAGGAATTACTATGAGGTAGTATCTAGGAGAGGACAAAGTACAATTTCTAATCAAAGCCTAACCTATATAAGGTACATCAAATAGTGCTAGAATATTGGCAGATAGTAGGGTGTATAGATTATTTCTAAGGGTTAATCTGGGAAAGTGAAAATTTAACACCTGAGTTTTCTTATCTAAGGGATAATAGGGTGATAACCTTAAATACCCATTCTTCAACCTCTTCAAGACCTGAGAAGGAAGGTGAATCACCTGAAAGTCAGAAGTACATGGAAGTAGTGATTTCCAAAATTTGGGAGAGGACAGCAACACAGCTACCTGGACAATTACCTCTGGATTTGTGCACCATTAGAGCATCTATCATATTGGCTACAGGCCTATGGTATCTGACAGATCTTTTCACAAGCAGGGCAATTTTGGAGGGACTGTCTTATCCTGTCCAGGCAGGTTTCATCAGTCTCCATCTATCAACTTGTTCGTCCAGCTTGACACCATGTGTGTACTGTCAACAATCAAGGTAAGGACAGTTCCTTACTCAACCGGCCATTCTCTGCCAAAAGGACAAACTCCAATGGAGTATCTTCGATGCTCAGCACCATCTCATGAAGGGAGCAGTGACACCAGGAGTCGTCGTGTCTCTCGTGGCCGAATTTCAAATGTTAAATGCCATATTCTCTGAGTCTATGAAATGGTTGAAGATTTTTGTCTATCTATGATATTCTAATCTGTATCTGATATGACTGGGATATGATACCTTAAGTAATGTTGACTGCAGTTTTTATCATCTTAAGGAATAAATCCTGTACTAAAAATTAGAATACCTATATAAGGGGTGTACAATCCCTGAACAATGACCCTTAGTAGAACTATCGAACATTAGCCAGGGTATATTACCAGGTAAAGTGGCCACAGCATTTTAGACATGTAAATACATATATATCATCTAAACAGAGGTATGTAAAACATCTTGTGCAAATATCATAACTAGTGCAATCATACATTATATCTAGTATAGTTAAATGGAGGTAGTAATTGTATCGCATACATGACAATAATGTGCAAATATTTTAAACAAAGGTAGAAGCATATATAAAATATAGCAATTTCAGATTCAGTTTAACATAATAGTTACAGATTCAGATTTATATCGAAGTACAAGTTGCTTTGGTTATATAAGGCAATCTCAGGTTAAACTTTGTACCAATGTACAAATTATCACAATTAAACATATAAAATGATTTCACATTTGTATCAATATACAAATATCTATGACAGTGCAAATTGTCTTTAGCTTAGCCCATACATTCAGCTAGAATAGAGTATAGGTAGGTAGAACAGTCTACCTTTATCTATCCTATCTATCCCCCCTCTCTTCTTCAAAAAAGATCTTTTATGCTATACTCTAGTTTTGTCCTTTACCCAGTTTTAACTTATAACTATTCTATTAGAATAATAGTTACCCACAACCTTCAGAGCATAAAACTTATTGGGAAAGGGGGCGTAGTCTTTCATAAGGTTGCTTCTTGCTGACTTAAGGGCGATGGCATCTCTTTGGGATCCTGTAAAAGCTAAAACAATGGTTAGTTCTTAATGGACTGACCACATACATCTATAACCATTCGACCAATGGAAACATAACTGATTTAATGAGCCATTCACAGTTTCACTGTATCGGCCGTGCGTACTTAGAGATTCATGGCTTAATCTTTGAGACAACCATATGCTATAGACTACATATTGTAATTGTAATTCTTGCTTGATAGTTATTTTGTTATATATAATTTTGTATATTAAAATTAAAACCTTCCTTTTTGATTAAACACAAAGGGGGAAGTGATGTGGGAATGCATTTATGTATGCTGTGAATCTCAATCTTTAAATAAAGGAGCTGTTTTGGGCCATGGCAGGCACCATAGAAGAAGTAGGAGGAGAAATCAAAGCATAGGTAGGAGAAACAGGGCAGAGTCAGTCAGATGGAGCCAGAAGCCAAAAGGAGCAACATGTAAGAGCACAGGTGAGCCATGGGCCACATGGCAGACAGATTAATAGAAATGGGTTGATTTAAGATGTAAGAGATAGCTAGCAATGTGCCTGAGCCATAAGCCAAACAACATAAAGTTAATATAAGCATCTGAGTAATTTTGGGGGACCTGGGCAGCTGGGCAGCTGAGGGGTCTGACATGGCATGTCTGTGGGTCTCGGACTTCTGGCCGCCCGGGAACGAGAAACCCCACTACAACAGCTTAATAGTATTGTAAATGCTGGGCCAGTAGTTCAGGCTTATTATTAGTTGCTCTTGCACTTAAATTAACCCACTTTTTGTTTATGTTTATATGTGTGTTTTTGTACCTTTTCTCATTTTAGCATTCTCATTTTGTTTCTGCTATATCTGGATGGAGATAGATAATCTGCCTTTTCTTTTCCCGTAATTCTCCTAGTCTGGTTATCCTGCCTCTTTTTTATGCCTAACTACTATATAATTAGCATTTTATCAAACTAATATGAATGATAAATCTTTACAGTATACCAGAGCACTATTTATAGCATTAAGTATATATAACAGTCATAATCAGTAAAAAAAAAAAAAAAAAAAAAAAAAAAAAGTCTTAAATTTAAGATAGGTAGGGATATGGATATGTCATCCATTCAAGGTAGAAAATGGACTTCATTTTAATTAAAAATAAATAAAATAAAAATAAAAAATCTGAGTTGGAATTTTATTATATACTACATCTTGCTGTAGGTTAATGCTCTTGTACACTGTAAAGATTTGTTACCCACATTGGTTTAATAAAATGCTGATAGGCCAGTATCCAGGCAGAAAATATTGGTAGGCTACCAGACTAGGAGTATTCTGGGAATAGGAAAGGCAGAGATAGAGTCACCAGCTAGACCCAGGAAAGCCAGATGAGAATTCTAGATTTAGGAGAGGTACCAAGCCATGTGGATAAACAGAGATAAGAATTATGGATTAATTTAAGTATATGATCTAAAATACTGGCTGAACATTTATAAGCAATATTAAATCTCAAGTCAATTATTTGTGAATTTACTGCTGGATATTTGAGAGTTTCTGGCAGGACAGAAACTTCCAACAACAATACCCAAACCTGTCTTTGTCTGAAAGTAATAATTTATGTAGACTACTATCAAGAAAAATTGGATATATTGGGAGAATGCATTACTTATGTTAATGCTTTAGGACATGCTGTTTCCTATGCTTAAAATCTTCTATACCCAGGGTTAGAGAACAGAAAGGTAAAACATTTCTATATGAGTCTAAAATTTAATATTAGATAATTATTTACGACATTTTTTGATCTGTGCTCTAAAATCCACATGAATAGCTTTTCTTCCCACAATAAACCTTCTATTAGAAAAATGAACGTTAATGGCTATTTTAAATTCTGTACATTTTAGCATGATTTAAAAATGTCAAAATTGTTATGAGTCTAATACCTTATGCATATATGAAATTATTTTACTGTTTGTTTTTGCATCGCTGTGTAAATAAATAAAATTAAGATTACTTGACCTGACCTTTCTTCTCATTTTATGTTAACTTTGATTTTATCATGTACTAGTTCCTAGAAGTCCCTACATACCAAGCAAAATAGCCTATTTAAGTGTTCTTAGATAACTCAAGCAGTTGGAAGCTATTATTTACTCATTTTTGTTTGCTTTTATGGTCTGAATTATATATATCCTTATAACTCATGTGGTGACACTCTATCTCCTATTTGATTCCATTTTGACTTAAATAATTAGTTAAGATAAAGCAAAATCATTGTAAATATAATTCTTTCTGACCGTTATCTTTATAGGAAAAAAGTGTAATTGAGTCACTGACATAAGTAGATGAAAAAGATTTAAATATATAAGAAGAAAAATGCCTTAAATAAGCCAAGGAGAGATATTTCAGAATCAATTCACCTTGCTGACACCATGATCTTTGAATCAACCTTGTAAAAAAGAGAAAATGCTTTTTATGTTTGTTTAAACATCCAGTGTGTAAAACTTTGTTATAGCAATTGTAGCAAGCTAATCTACTTATTAAGTTTCTTCCATATATTAATGCTACTTCAGTTATTGGGAATATTACATGTGTCACTACTTAGCATCATGATGGGCTTTGACATTTGACAGCAGTTGCCATGCCATTCATCAAAAAAGAAACCCAACTTTTAATGTATTGTAGCACCACTTAATTAAACTACTATAATTTAAAGTCTTTAAAAAATTGTGTTATAATATTGTTTTATTTGATGCTTACTATAATCATATTATTTTCAGAAGAATTTTTCTCTCAATGAATTTTAAAGAATCCCAGTTCTATTACTCATTCATTCACTCTTTGTTTTTTTTGTTCACTTTGAATATCATGTTCCTTCTGTTTTAGCACATGGTCAGTGATAAAACTCAGAAATGAAATGAAAACTAGTCATTTATGAAGTGAAGATATTAATTAAATTTCATTCATTTCTTTACTTAATAATATAAAACTCTTAATTTTATACAAGATACATTCTTTAATGTAGTATGTGCCCTCACTTGCTGTTGTACCTTTACCTACTACTTATATTCAAAGTTATAATAAAAATTGAGAAATCTTAAAAATTCATGGCACATAAAATGGCAGTTTATCATTTTATCTCTATAAGAATGATTCTGATTTGTAAGATGATATTTTTCTTTCTTTCCATTTTTAGCATGTTAGTTTCAATTTATACTTCAAAAATCTTTTCTTAAACTCATTTCTCCTGGAGTGACGTTCTTTGAGTCCCTTGATATGCTTCATTTTTCACTTTGTGTTTTTGTGTTTCTTTTTTTCTTTTCATCACCACTTTTAGTTCAGGTAATTAGTAACTTATTCTGTTTAACCTTTATCCATGTTCCTGATTGTCTTTTACCAGGAATGTTTATATGTTTATATACCTATCCTGTATCTATCACACACACACACACACACACACACACACACACACACACACACACACACACACACACACACTTACTCAAAATCACACATATTTGGAAGGGCAAACTTGATATAAGTGCCTTCCAAAATTTCTCTGAGTATTATGAATACAGTCACACATAAAGAGAATAGGAATGGAAGAACTTTCTAGAGGCCACATCTAAAAGTTTATGTATCATTTCCACTTATACTTTTAGAAATAAATTTGCAATATTGCCAAATCCAATTGTTAGGCTTCTGAGAAAATTAAAAACAGCTGGACTTGAAAAAAGCTAAAATAAAATTTGATGAACAACTTGAATGGTCTACACTGAATGATCTCTCTTTAATCCCCATCCAACATTAAGATACAGTAATATTATGATTTTCATACCACTTACAAAAAGCTGAGGCATAAAAAGAAAAGTATACTGAAGGTTACATGGATGCACAAATACAAGCACGCACATGCAGAGAAACACAGCAAATGGAAAGTAAACTCCATGACATGAGACAATATTTTATTTCTCTATCAATTTCAGCAATCTCTCTAACACTAAGCCCTAATAAATAACCACTGAACAAGTGCCTGAGTAAATAAATGAATATTTACAAGCATATTTATGATAAAAGTTTATATACTTGACTCTGTTGTTTTATTCACTTTTGTACTTAGTAAATACTACCAAATATTTTCCTCACACCAAGAAAAATAATACATGAACATGAATGCATGAGGGTAAAGACACAAAAATATGTCTACATAAAATTAACCAGTCTTGTAATCTGAGACCCTTAACAGGATTTAGTATTAGTAAATGTATTTTAGCTACTAGTAAATTCTACTTTAGCAATGCTACTTAATTATTGATTTGGCAATGTGTTCTGGGTAATGGTTCTGTGTAGATATCACAATCAAATTTATTTGTTTGCTTTTCTGTTTCAAGATTTGTTTAACAGCCATTAATGTAAAGACACATCAATGGACAACACAATGACATACCACTGGATAAGATGCAGAAAATAAGAGATTGCTGAGTACTCAGCCCTGATGTGGGAATGACTTTCTGTATGCTGTGAATATCGATCTTTAAATAAAGGAGCTGTTTTGACATATGAGAGGCCCCATAGAAAAAGTAGGAGGGGAAAAATCACAGCATAGGTAGGAGAAGCAGGGTGGAGTCAATCAGACTGAGCCAGAAACCCAAAGGAGCAACATGTAAGGAACACAGGTAAGCCACAGGCCACGTGGCAGACAGATTAGTGAAAATGGGTTGAGTTAAGATGTAAGAGCTAGCTAGCAATGTGCCTGAGCCATAGGCCAAACAGCATGAACTTAATATAAGTGTCTGAATCATTTCTGAGGGCCTGATCAGCTGTGGGCGGCTAAGGGATCTAGGGTGACAGGTCTATGGGTCTGGACCTCTGGCTGCCTAGGACCAAAAGACCTCATTGCAACACTGCCCTAAATACATATCTGTATTACATCCCTTCCTTAAAAGGCTCAAAGATAACTGACCAAAAAATTGTAAGAGAAAAAGGATAATGAATGACTTCAAAAACAAAACTGTTTTCTATGTAAAGCAGTATAATTTCACATATGAACTCAAAGTAGCTGAGACAACATGCATAAGATCTACACAAAATCAATTCAGGAAATAACCCAGCATAGAAAAAGAAAGTAGGTGTGAAGTCTTACTGACAGCTGCAGGAACTATTGGTAATTGATAGCTGTTTGAAGAGAGTTATTCAATTTTCTTTAAAGGTGACTCCTTGTAGGTCAAACACACTCTAGTAGCTGACCACATATCCAAGAAACTATAGTAACAAATTGGTCTTCAAGGGGTAAATATTTTAAAAGACACAAAATTGGGTGAGTATAAGAGGTTGAATAGGTTTATGAGGCATTTTGGGAATAGATAAACATGACCAAATACAATGAGTGAATTCTCAAAAAATTTAAAGGATATGATTTCTTCTTCATTTTATGCTTGTATACTTTTATAGGTAGAACATATGCATAGAGAAAATAAAAAAATGATTTTGGAAAAAATACAATTAATAAGTTGTACTTGGGGTACAAGCCCTTAGGGCCTGGCATTTTAGCTAACCTAAGATCTGCATAACAAATACACTTTTGGGTAGCAGACCATTGGTGTCACCTTTGACTAGCTTAAGATCTGGTATACTATGCTTAAGCCCCTTCCTCCTTTCTACCTGGAAATGTTTTATGTTTTTATTCTGATGTATTTCTTTACTTTAACTGATAGCAGACACTGAATACATTGTTTGGATGATAACTTATAGTCTCCAGATACTTGTAAACCTTAATGATTCACTCACAAAAGACAAGTGATTAATTGTGAATGATGTCTATTTCCAAATTATATTGTATATTTACTCCATGAATTCTAAAGTTTATATAAAACAATAAAATTTTAAAAAACAATGCTAAATTGGAAGATTCAGATATGATATCCAATAGATAAAACATGTTTTGAACTTTTACAAAAGTTTATCAAATAGTTTATAAATACCCCTCTATTTACAGATTATAAACTGATTGATATTGCTCCATATAATGTAATGACTTCAATCCAAAACTGTGGTCAAAATTTTCAGAAGTAATTTTGTAAAGATAAAATTTTCCAATTTTCCTTGCCTAACCTAAGATTTGACCTCTTGTGCTGTCATGTTAACTTTCTGTTAGCTAAGAAGGTACATGTTCACCACCCCCTCCTGATAAACAAAGAATGTGCTTCCTGAATTCCTGAGATAAGCTGCTTGGCCTGCTTGGTCTGCTTGGCCGCCTGACTCCCTGTGCTTGCATTCATGATGTAGCAACCTGGGTGGGGCCACCCAGGAAAGTGCTACCATGAGAACTGTTAACCCATGTGCTGTTTACTGAAGCAGGAACTTTCTGAAGCTTGCACGATGTGCCCATTGTGAACATTGCTCCAGGAAATGAGTATTCTCAGGTGGTCCCCAGATTGTCCAAGACTCGCTATTGTTTCACAGGAAATATGCCTGCCTGCCTGTCGCATTCCTAAACTAGGCTGACCTTTGGCCCTGCCCTGTTATAAGTTTCCTATCTCAGGAGCCCACCTCCCCTACCCAGAGTGCCCTATAAAGCCTCTGCCCTAAAAATATTTGGGGCTCTTGGATTCCACAGTGCCTTGAGCCTACACGTGTGTGTATCAGTATTTCTATCATTAAACCCTCTTTTTCTTTAAAGTTAACAGTGGTCATTAGCCATGGTCCTGGGGTGTCTAGGGAGCTAAAGTTAGGGGAGCCCACCCATTACAATTTCATTATAAATGTTGATATTTAAAATTAGTTTTATGATAGTCAAAACCACAGCATGTGCAAAATGCATTATATTGTATTTATGGATTTATAGTAAAAAAAATAGAATGCCAACTAGCCAATATATAACTTAATTCGTTTCAAAAACAGTTAAATTAAAGAATGCAGGTTGAAAAGCATTATTTTTGTTCCCCATTGAATAATGAACTCAGAGTTATTTAAATGGAAAAGCTGGGTGGTATTTACAAGGTGGTGTCAAGGGCAATGTCAAGTTGACATCAGTGAAGAAAAATCTACTAAAACCAGCCTTGTTCAAAATTTTAAAAAAAAAAAAGCCAGACAAACAAAACAAAACAAAACCCAAAACACCCACTTAGCTTTTAGTTTTTGCCAGAAGTGTAAAGATACCACAGTACTGAATAAGGATTTATCTAGATTCTAGAGTTTTCTCTCTAATATTGTTTTTAAAATATAGTTTTTATTTGCTACTTTGACTCTTCTAAGCTGCACAGTCTGCCATATTGACTCTTTATATCAAAAAAGGAATTCTTATTCTACCCAGTGTGCTGTATTTTTTTCATCATGATAAAAATCTCAGAACACATAGCTGTAATTTTAGAATAGTACTGTTAAATATTTCATTTGGCATCTAGTCAAATAATTATGAAACCAAAATTATTAAACTATTTTAGTCAATTATCTTTATTAGCAGCAAGTTTTTATTAAAATATTGAATACTGACCAAAATAGAATTTGGTCAGGATCATTACTTGGAAGCTTTGATCAAGGCACCTGATTGAAGTGAGATTTTATTTGAATTTACTGTTTCAGTGGGATACAAATATATCATATTACAGGTGAGAAATGAGCAGAGAAAGCAGAATGACCACATCTTCAACCACAAACACAAAGCATAGAGGGAGAACAGAAAGAGTGGTGAAGCTATGAAATGTCAGTCTGCCCCCTAATGAGGTACATATTCCAGCAAGTTCCCACTACCTTCCTAAACCCTGTCATCAACTGGAAATCAAATATTCCCAAACCTGAGTCTATTGAATACATTATTCATTATTTAAACCATGGATATTTCTCTAACTCCATGTCCAATGCCTTGAACTGAAATTTTAAAAGGCTTATATGCCTTCACCCCTTCAACTCCGCAGCATCTTACTGAATGCAACTCATAAGCAGATGTCTTGTAGTTATTGTATCCATCAACATAATCACTTAAAACTGCAACAACTTGGGCTTCCCTTTCACAGCCCCACACAATAGTAGCCTCGCAGTACATTCATGTAGAGACTCTTTTTACTATATACTACCTGGCCTCAGTAACTCCCTGAATTCATAAAGATACTACCCATAATCCATTTATGCTTACCTTCTGTGTTTCTCTAAAGCCAGAACCTTTTGTGGAAGACACTGTCAAGATTGGCTGCAGGCTTGGGGTGGGCCCTCTTTTCCAAATTAGCATTATTCAGTTGATTTTTAGGAGCAGAAACTTCCTTAGGTTTTCACAAGTTGGGAGCTTAGCTAGATGGGGTCATGCTGTAAGGACACCCTTCACTTTATTCAAGTACAAAGGAAGCTTCTCCTTAATGGAAATAATCTGCTTAACTATTGCATCTTTTTTTTCTCTGTGATTTTTTTTTTCTCTGTGAAAACCTTTCCAATATCCTAAACATCCTAGTGGTGTTTTTCTCTTCAAATTGCAGAAGATAACAAGAAAGTAGAATCTTACAAAACTGGCTTTGCCAAAAAGATAATTAAAAAAATAAAAAAATTAAAAAAGGATTTTTGTTTGTTTGCTTGTGGGTATTTTTTGTAGATTTTGGAATGATTGATACTGTTCCATAAACATGTAACAATCAAATAGCAACAAAGCATCTGATAGTAGTTAAAGCTTTCAGAAGCATAATTTGTTATTACAGGAATCATTATCAGAATATCTAAGATGAGATGACATGCAAAAGTGAACTCTATGTCACCTAATAATATTGTTGTTTCTGCTTATCTACATTTAGAACATTAAATTATAACATTTTTAATGAACTCATAGAATTCTAAATTTTTAATGCTTTTAAAACAAGCATGACATATTGAAAATGGCATGTTGATAACAGAAATCTTAAAGGTCACTTATGTAAAAAAATAATTCATTAAACCATTCTTCTGATTTTTTTAAAACAATCAGAGAAGTAATAGCATTTGAAAATGATTACATACTCTAAAATTAAAAATACTGACATGAATGTCTTTAAAATTATATTTAGCTGTGAAAAATTATTGCCAAAATGGCAAAACCAGATATTTTGTTCAATAAATTACCAATGCCACATGGCAACTATTGTTCTTGTCTATGTTATGACAGTCTCTGTGAATTCATGTGTACCAGTCCTGTCATATCTGAAAGACAGTTACCTTGTAGTCATCCAGCACCTCTGACACTTAACAATTTTCTTTTACCTCCTCTTCTACATAGAACCCTGAGCTTTGAAAGGAGGGGTTTGATAAAGACCTCTCATTCAAAACTAAGTGTTCTGAAGTCTCTAAACATTGCCCAATTGTGAATCTCTGTAATTAACATCTACTGCAAGAAGAAGCTTCTCTAATGAAGGTTGAATGATATTTTGATCTATAGGTGGTGTATTTATGAGTGTCTATACTGCTATGTTTCTTTAGCAGAATAACAGTAACATAATAAAAGTAGGTGCTTTTCCCTAGGCCTATGATCTATATAGTCAAGTAACTGGTCACTTGAACAATCTCAGATATTGATCCTACCACATGGAGTGAGCCTTAAATTTAGAAAGAGGGGAAGGAGAGAGAAGGATTTATTATTTCTTAAGCATTTATGTAACTATTGCACTATTTTGAAGACAGATCTCTGTTTAGGTAGCAATGTCTGTACCTAGTCAATATTGATAAGTAATTTCCCCTTCTGACAGCCTGAAAAGTACCTATTAACACCATGATTGTGAGTCAGTAAGGGTGACATTTTTATTTGAGCATCAGTTTAATTTCTCCATGTTTGTTGACGTATGTTGACCTCAGTGATATCATCTTATTATCATGTTATAGAGAGTAACCTATAACTATAATAGCCTTGGTGATAGATTGTGATGGCTTGGGGTCCTACAGGAACTGGTTGGCCAAAGACTCAACTAGATGTAACCTATTTCTGACCTTAGAGGGTTTTGCTGGTGGCATACAATAAGTAGTTTGAGCATAGTCTCTCACATTATGCTGTGACTCAGTTTAGATCCCTTATATATGTATAAATATTTTAGGATGTATCTACAACAGTAGGTTTCTGTATGACTTTTAAAAGACATTTAGTGTTAATTATCCCTCCTCATATTTTATTTACTTTGCCCTCCACAGCCCTCCCCATTTAATCCTTTTATTCTATTATCTTCTTTATCACTTTATAACACTCTACTTTTATTCCCCATTCCTTGAAAGATCTTCTATTCATGGTCCCTTACTAGATATATTTCATCTTTAGTTAGTTGGATAAAACAACTAATAATTGTCTATTTTGACCTGTGTTTCCTAGATTGTGATGTTTGTTTCTTGCTCTACACATTTACCTGAATATTTCATGATTTCAGTTTTGAATGATGTGTGCTTAACTATCCATGCATCAGATTATTGATATCTAGACTGCTTTAATTTTATGGATATTATACATAGAACAGCAAATAATTAATAAAGATAATTAAATATCTTTATGGTAAGATGTAGAGTCCTTTCTTTCAATGTATGTCAAGACTATATTGTGGTAGAACAATTTTTATCTTCTTGAGAAATAGATTTCCATATAGGCTGGTTTTGTTCCCACCAGCAAAATAAATAAAAATAATAATAATAATAAAAATCTCTTTTTCCTACATTCTTGCCATCATGCATGTGGTGGTTTGAATACAAAAGGCCTTCAATGACTCATGTGTTTGAATGTTTAGCACTTATAGACTGGCACTATTTGGATGTGTGGCCTTGCTGGAATGGATATGGTCTTATTGGAAGAAATGTGTCCTTGTGGAGGTGGGCTTTGAGGTATCATATGCTCAAGTTATACCCAGTATGGTAACTCTTCTTCTGCTGATCAAGATATAGTTACCTCTCCAGCAACTTGTCTGCCTATGTGCTACCATACTTTCTACCATGGCTAAAATGGAGTAAAGCTCTGAACTGTAATCTAGCCCTGATTAAAATTTTTCCCTTATAAGAGTTGTGATCATGATATCTCATCACAACAATAGAAAATTTAACTAAGACAATATACAATGCTTTGTTTTATTAATCTAGTCTTGGCTATATTATTTTGGGTAAGAAAAACATCTCAATGTAAATTTTTTAAAATTTTTTGATGGCTATTTATTTCATCAATTTTGAAAGTATTTCACAGCTACTTGTGTTTCATCTTTTGGGAATTCTCTGTTTAGATAATTTCGTTCATTTGTAACTGCTTTATTTGTTCTCTTGAAGTTTTGTATATTGTGTATTCCATATATCAATATTCTATTATATTAATAATTATTAAAAATATTTTTTCTGTAAGATGTCCTTTGCTGTACAAAAGAATTTAGCTTCATCAAGTCTCATTTATTAAATGTTCTTAGTACCTATGTTATTATTATTTTTTTCACAAAGTCCACTCAAACATATTCTCCTGCACTCACCACTTTTTTTTCTGTAGATTTATGGTATTCTATGTTGAGTTCCTTAATCCATTTGAAACAGAGTTTTGTGTAGGATGACAGAAATGGTTCTATTTGCAAATATCTATCTTTACAAATAACATTTGTTGAAGATGCTGTCTTTCTCTGTAGTACTAAGTTTCTGACCTGTTTGTTTTGGCCTAACCCTAATGTTTAGACCTGTTAGCTCCAAATAATCATACAAAAGCTCAAATTAATTACATGTTGTTTAGCCTATAACTCAGTCTTACTGCTAGCTAACTTTCAAATCTTAACTCAACCCATTTCTATTCATCTCTGTCTTACCACATAGCCCTTGGATTACCTGAGTTCCTTTATATATTATTTGTTGGGTGGCTGGATCACATCTCTCTCTGACTCTGCCCTTCACTTTATCTATGCTCAAATTTCCTACATGCCTCTAAGATGCCTTGCTATAGGCCAAAGCAGTTCCTTTATTATCAATGGTAATTTACAACATTCAGAAAGATATATCACATCACTTCACCTTTTTTTTCTAATTAAAAAAAATGGTTTCAATTTCAACACAGCAAAATTAGATATAACAAAACAGCTATCAAATAAGAATTACAGTTATAATTTCTAGCCTATTTTAGCAAAATTAGGGAAAATATTTGATCAACTACCTTATTCTTATGAGTCCAAAGTCTTACATCTAATTTACTTCTTATTATAACTAAGAAAATCTACAATTATAACTAATTTTTAACTACATGAAAAACCACAGAAGGATATAATATTACCTAAATAAACAGGAAGTACAAGCAACTTTCAAAATCTAGAGAGGACAGAAATGGATGACTGTCTGCCTGGACAGTTACCCAAATTTCTTTTCTAATGTTGAGGCATCCGTCTTCAGCCTACAGACCTAGATTCTCTGGCATATTAGATCTTTTATAAAGTACTCATAAATTTGTTTTGTTAGTGTTTTATTGATTTTCATCACTGTGTTCATCATGAATTTTAGTTTTGTGGTTGCAGGGTAACTGGTTTTATTTTTTAAAAGGTTTCAATGCCTTCTATCATATGTGTTCATAGTGATATAAATAGTTCATATAAGCTATACAAATTTTTAAATTGTTTTTCTTCTGTTTTCTCTGTCTGCTTTTTGATTAGTAAATTAATCTATTTTCACTAAAATTACTATTTTTAGTATTTATCATTTAGCAGTTTCTGCTTGCTTTATTTTTTTCATTTCCAACTTTCTTAATATTTATTTTTGTAAATTGGTGATATTCCATTTTATTGATATTTGATTCTATTCAGTTTATTTATTTCTTTAATATATAGATATTACTATTCATATATATTTTGCTTCATCTGTAATGTAATATATTCCTAAATTTCGGCTTTTAGGAGAAATACTGTTACTTCTTTAACTTCAAAGGATTTCTGCTTCATTTAATATTCTTGGTTATCAGGCTTTTCCTTAGGATATTGAATATATATATATACTCATTTTTTAGTTTTGCATTAAGTCTCTACCAATAAATCTGCACAAAGTTCAATGAATCTTTTTTTATACATGACAAGGTTTTTACTGTTTCACAATTCTTTGTCTTATATTTTTTAATTTTTAAGTTTTGTAAAGGTATGTTTAGTAATACATTTTAGAATTTTTTAAGTATCTTGAATCTGGATCTTCAAATATCTTTAAAAATTTGAAAGTATTGATATTATTTAATAAAATAAGATTTCAATGACTTTTCTTTTTGTCATTGCTCTTTGAAAATTCCCATAATGCAATTATTTCTTCATTTAATAGTATTCCACAAGTCTAATATAATTTCTTTTAATTGGTTTTTTTTTTTTTTTTTTTTTTTTTTTTTTTTTTTTTTTTTTTTTTTTTTGGTTTGGCTACATCAATAAGTATTTAAGATGTAGGTCTTCTATTTTAGAAAGCATTTATTTGTCTTTTTCTCATGTTTCACAGATTTTTCCCCCTGAAGATATTTTACAAAAAAAAAAACACTACAGTTACTAGATTGTTAAGTTGAAAATATTCATTTCAAAATTCACACAAGGAATACATAAATAGATTTTTGGCCACTGTCCTGAAGCTTTACAATTTTGAGTGCAGTATCTTTCAACCAGTAAGATTCATAAAGACCAATTGTTTCTGGATAGGATAAACATTTAACTGTTTACCCCTAGGCCAAGATTATGTTTAATGTTGGTGGTTTTATTAGTTGGAGTTTTAAGAGTAAGCAAGTCCAAAGTGAATACCTTCTCTGGAGTTGAAGATTCCACTTCAGACCAGAAAGATTGGTAACTGGTTTTAAAGCTTGCAAAACTTATAGATACCTCTTGAAGTTGAAACTGTCATTCTTCTATTGTTGTCAAGGTTATTGGGCTTTTCCCACTTAGCTTTTGCCAGATACCATGATATTGAATAAAGTATTATCTAAGCTCTAGAATTTTCCCTCTAATGTTGTTTTAAAATATAGTTCTTATTTTCTACTTTGACTCTTCTAAGATGCACAGTCTGTCATATTGGCTCTTCATATCAAGATTAAGAATTCTTATTCTACCCAGTATAGTATATTTTTTCACAGTATAGTATATTTTTTCATTATTATAAAAAAACTCAGAACACATAGCTGTAATTTTAGAATAGTACTGTTAAATATTTCATTTTCTATCTAGTCAAATAACTATAAAACCAAAATTCTTAAATTATTTTAGTCAATTATCTTTTTTGGCAAAGCAAGTTTTTATAAAAATATTAAGTATTGACCAAAATAGAATTTGGTCAGGAGCCTTACCTGGAAACTTTCCCAATGTGTGTTATATGTTGTATGGAATAAAACCCATAGGCCATACATTCACATGAGGATTAATTGCTATTTTCCAAAAGCTATGACTCTGAGAATCCTTGGAAATTACTTTGTCCTTGGGCATGTTGAACCACAGGTTAACCAAAGCTCTAACTGAGGATTCAGTAGAGGTAAGAAGTCTTTCCACTGGCTTATTTCTCTAACCTTTCACCATTTACTCCAATATCTGTCTCCACATTTTAATTATTATGACTATTATTCAAGATAGATTTTATTCTTAAATATAAGTGACGATGCATACCTTCAATTTCAGCACTCAAAAATCTAAAGCAGGTAGCAAGACCTCTAGACGTTCAATCTCAGCTTCATCTACATGATGAGTTCCAGGTAATGGCAACAAAATAAAAGCCTTTATTCAAGTTGTTTTAATTTTTTTGTCATACTATATATCATGTTTGATATTCTCTCTCTCCTCTCCTCTCTCTCTCCTCCATTATCCTCTTTCTTTGGTGTGTGCATTTGTGTGTGTATATGTCTGTCTGTGTGTCTGTGTAAATATATCACTTATCCACATCCTAGCCTATGTGTTGTCTATAGATAAAAATGTACAGAAAAAAATGATTAAAAAGTGGTAAACATAGGAATATTGAGGATAACTAGAGAAAAGTTTCTAAGAAACTACAACAAATCTGAATTATGTAGATAAGAAGGAAGGAGGATCAATAAAATCAAATGTGTCTTTTTCATGGCACCAAAAGTAGCAATGCAAGATTTCAAAGAAGAGAGACAAACAAAACAAAACAATAAAAGAGTAACAAAAACAATAAAATATCCAGTGCAACCAAGATATCACACAGATCATAAATGAAGCACAGAAACAATAGATATGGTATGAAGATTCCTAAAAGTATAGTGGTGACATACATATATTGACAGTAACCAATAGCTCTTCAATTGCAGTTTAAAGGGAAATTATGAGTAGCTACCAGTGCAAAAATAGAATTAAAAACATAAAGTACAATATGTTAAAACTAGAAGCTATTTATTCTACAACAGCAAGACCTGAACATCACAATATAGAAGAAGCAAAGATAAACAACTTTAAAAATAACTTTACTAAAATGACAGAAGCACTTAAAGAAGAAATGAAGAACTGAAGAACTCTCTTAAGAAAATAGAAGAAAAAAACATACTAAATTGAAAGAAATCAATAAATCTCTTTAAAAAAGGCCAAAAAAAAGAGAAAGAAATACTTCAGGACTTAAAACCTGAAATAGATACAATTAAAAAAGACAATCTGAGTGAATGCTGAAAATAAAAAGTCTCAGAAAATGGACAGGAACTACAGATTCAAGTATCTAGTAGGAGAGTTTTTTTGGTCACGGGCAGCCAGGGGCCTGGAACCACAGATCTGTCAAGCCATACTCCTTAGCCGCCAAGCTGCCCATTGTTCAGGCCCCAGAAATGACTCAGATGCTTATATTAACTTTATGCTGTTTGGCCTATGGCTGAGACACATTGCTAGATAGCTCTTACATCTTAAATCAACCCATTTTTATTAATCTGTCTGTCATGTGGCCCGTGGCTCACCTGTGTTATTTACATGTTGTTCCTTTGGGCTTTAGCTTGGTCTGCCGCTGACTCTGCCCTTTCTTTCCTACATATTTTGATTCTTATTCTTACTTTTTTTTATGGTGTCTGTCATGGCCCATAACAGCTCCTTTATTTAAAGAGTGAGATTCACAGCATACAGAAAGGCATTCCCACATAACAAGTATAATTAAAAGAATGAAAGAGATAACAGAGAGAATTGTGTTGTAGAAAACACAATAGAGAAAAAAAATTGTCAGTCAAAAAAACAACAACAACAACAACAACAACAACAAAAAACCCCACATAAAACATAAAATGCCCAGAAAATCTGGGAAACATGAAAAGACAAAACCTAAGAATATGAATAGAAGAAAGAAAATAATACCAGCTTGAAGGAACAGAAAATAGTTCAACAAAATCATAAAAGAAAACCTTTACAACCTAACAAAAGAAATGCCTATGAAGATTTGAGAAGCTTACTGAACACCAAATAGACTAGACACCCCCCAAAAAAGTCTGCTTGCCACGTAATAATCAAAACACTAAATATACAGAATGAAGAAAGAATATTCAAAGCTTCAAAGGAAAAATGCCAAGTAACTTAGAAAGGTAAACCCATCAGAATAACTACTGACTTCTCAAAAGAGTTCTCAAATATCATTACATATTCATCTTAGGAAAAAAAAATCTATGAAGATAAAATCTCAATCCTGAACATTAACCTGAACATTTAATGTTCAGGATAAGTGAAAGAAGCATTATTAAATATTAAATCACACATTAAACCACATACACTAATAGTGGGAAATCCCAATCCCCTCTCTCAACAATGGACAGTTCTACTAGATAGAAACTTAACAGAGAAATAAGGGATATAACAGATGTTATGACTCAAACTGACATAATAAATATATACAGAAACTTCCAACCAAACTCACATACACATATACACTCACACACACACATACACACACACACACACAAACATACACACACCCACACAAAATACCTTCTTCTTAGCAACCCATAGAACCTTCTCTAAAACTGACCATATGCTCATTCTTATTTGTACCAAATATGAATAGATATAAAAAATGGGAATAACCCCTTGTATACTATCAGACCACCGTGGTCTAAATTAGAGTTCAAAAAAACACCACAAAATACAGAAAGCCTACAAACTCATGAAAACTGAACAACTCTCATCTGAACCATGTCTGGGTCAAGGAAAAAAAAACAAACAAAAAATTTAGACTTCCTAAAATTTAAGAAAAATGCACCCACAACATCCTTAAACTTATGCAACACAATGAAAGCAATGTTAAGAGGAAGTTCACAGCAATAGGTGCCTACATGAAGGATCTGGAGAAATTTCACAGAAACAATTTAACAGCACACATGAAATTTTTACAACAAAAAGAAGTAAACTCATCCAGAAAGAGTAGAAGGCAAGAAAGTATCAAATTCAGGGCCAAAATCAATAAAATTCAAACAAAGAAAACAATACAAAGAATCAATAGAACAAAGAGTTGGTTCTCTGAGAAAATCAACATGATAAATAGCCACTTATCCAAACTAACCAAAAGGCACAGAAAGAATATTCAAATTAACAAAATCAAAAATAAAAAGGGGCTCATAACAACAGACACAGAGGAAATCCAGATAATTATTAGGTTATACTTTAAAAATCTTTACTCTAAAATATTGGAAAACCTAAAAGAAATGGACAATTTTCTGGATAGGTACCACATATCAAAATTAAATCAAGAACAGATAGACAATTTAAATAGAACTATAACCCCTGAGGAAATAGAAGCAGTCATTAAAAGTCTCACAAACAAAAAAATCCTAGGGCCTGATAATGTCAGTTCTGATTTCTATCAAAGAAAAACTAAAACTGATACTTCTCAAATTGTTCCACATAATAGAAACAGATGGAACATTGCCAATTGGTTTTTATGAGGGTACAGTCACCCTGATCCCCAAACCACACAAAGATACAACAAAGAGTAATAAATTCAGATCAATCTCCCACATGAACATAGATGCAAAACTTCTCAATAAAATACTGGCAAACCAAATCTAAGAACACATCAAAAAATCATCCTCCAAGAGCTAGTTGACTTCATCCCAGATTTGCATGGATGGATTTTAGGTATGAAAATCTGCTATATAGCCATATAAACAAACTGAAAGAAAAAAAATGGCCATTTTATTAGGTGCTGAAAAAGTCTTTGACAACATTCAACAACCCTTTATGAGAAAGGTTTGGAGAGATCATGGATGAAAGGAACAAACCTGAACATAATAAAGGTAATGTACGACAATGAGACAGCCAACATCAGACTAACTCAGAGAGAAACTCAGAGATCCCACTTTAAATCAGGAAAAAGACACGGCTGTTTACTCTCCCAGTATGTATTCAATAAGAAGTTCTAGCAAGAGCAATAAGATAACAAAAGAAGATCAAGGGGATATAAATTGGAAAGAATGAAGTCAAATTTTTGTTATTTGCAGGTGATATGATAGTATACATAAGTAACCTCTAAAATTCTATCAGGTAACTCCTACAGCTGATAGATACCTTCAGCGACTCCTTAAAAGTGAATTTTAGACATAAAGTAAAAGATAACCAGGCTATAACATACAACTCTTGAGCAATGAGGTAACAAGGATAACCCTAAGAGAGATATCCATGGACACCCCTAGAATATCTCCTGAGTATATTGGGATCATATGTGAAAGAGGGTAAAAGGGGTGGGCAGAAAACATGAGGGAATAAGATGGGAGTTGGGGGAGGGACAGAGGGAGAACAAGGAAATAGATACCTTGATAGGGGGTAGCCATTATGGTGTTAGAGAGAAACATGGTTCTAGGGAAATACCCAAGAAGCCACAAGGATTTCTCTGTCCTGCGCCAACTTCTCTCCCGCAAGAAAAGGCACGACACACGTAGGATCCTTCTGCAGCAAAGCTTTAATGCGTCTTGAGGGAGAGCATCAGCTTACAGAAAATGGAGACCCCGAGGTAGGGAAAGCCCAGCCCTTATATAGGCCAAAGACCTCTGCCTTGGACGTGTCACCTCTCTATAGGCTGCAGCTCATCACCCCACATGACGTCACGGGAGAGGCGGAGAGACCAGTCTCGGAAAATTACCAAAGGCATGCGCCCTTGCCTTGATTACTGACTCAGGCCCTTGCCTTGATTACTGACTCAGGCGGGTTGGCCAGCACTGGATATTGGCGCCATCTTGAGGGGCTGGGGCCAGCGGCTCCCAACATTTCTCCTGCTAAGACTCCAAGCTATAGTGCAGAGAATGTTTAAGTTGACCTTCCCCTATAATCAAATTGATGACTACCCTAATTGTCATTATAGAACCTTCATACTGACAGTAGCAGATGCAGAGATCCACAGCTAAGCACTTGGTCAAGCTCCCAGTCTAGGAGAAGAGAGGGAAGAAATACTATATGAGCAAAGGGGTCAGCATCATGATTAGGAACTTATAAAGACAGTTGAAGCAAGCCTTCTGTGGGGATAATTTTAAATATAATAAAAACAATCAGAGATATCAGAGGACACAGATCTACCTCTTATTGTCTTCTTTTTTTTTTTTCCAGACAGAGCTTTCTCTGTAACAGTCCTGACTCTCCTGGAACTTGCTTTGAAGACCAGGCTGTCTTTGAACTCACAGAGATTCTCTTGCCTTTGCCTCCCAAGTGCTGGGACTAACAGTGTGGGCCATGGTTTCTTCTGCCTGTCCTGGCTTTTTATGCCTGCCTTAAATACTTTCTTTGTTCAGTTAAGGCATGTCACCACCACTCCCTGGCTGGGAGTCTGGAACTCCTGTAAACTAAGATGACCTCAAACTCAGATTTGATTGAATTAAGGGTGTAGGTTACCACTCCTGGATATTTCCTGTGCTGGGATTAAAGGTGTGAGTTACCACTGTCTGATCCTCCTAGACTGACAATGGGTAGATCCCTCTGATATCTCCGACTGTTTTTATTATACTTGAAAATATCCCCACAGTCTTCACTATTCATCATGGAAATATCTTTGCAACTGATGGAGACCATTACAGAAAAGCACAATCAATCAAATTGCAGAGTTGTGGAGCCCAATCCCAATGATACATCTACACCCCTGCCGCTAAGGCTTAGGGAGCAGAAAATTGCAAATGTCAGAGAAACAGGGCATTTGCTATGAGATTGTACCTTTTCAGGATTTCAAGCTAAACCCATAAAGTCTGTGGACTGTCTTAGAGTTTCTACTTCTGGGAAGAAATACCATGACTATGGCAATTCTTATAAAGAAAACATTTAACTGAGGTGGCTTGGTTTTAGTTTCGAAAATGTCTTGCTTACAGGTCAAATTCAGTCCATTATCATTATGACACATGGCAGTATGCAGATCGATATAATGCTAGAGAAGCAGCTGAAACTCCTACATCTTGCTAGCAACAAGAAATTATCTGTAACACTGAGTGTATCTTGAGCATAGGAGACCACAAAGCCTATGCCCAATGTGATACACTTCTGACAGTAAGCCCATACTTACTTGAACAAAACCACATCTCCTATTAGTGCTACTCCTTTTGGGGGACATTTTATTTCAAACCACCACATAGACCAAGATCCGTGGAGTGGGAGAGTCCAGAAGCCTCCACCTTATACAAAGAATGACAGGCAACTAAGCAATGATGAGAGTAGGAGAAATAGTCTTCAGGAAAAAGCTTACCAATTATCTAATATTAAATGGTTATCTAATATTAAATGGTAATTCCTAAAAATATACATATATTTAACATTATAAATATTGAGCATGTTTTATTTATGTATTCAGAAATATAGGTATATATAGATATAATATATCTATATATACATATATATTATATAAAATATATATATGTAACAACAATTAGGGTATAAGGGCCATAAAACTGAATGAGAGCAAAAAGTAGTATATAGGAAAGTTTGAAGGAAAAAAGTAAGAAAAATATGATATAACAATATTATAATCTCAAAAAGTTAAAGCAATAATTTAACATTTGTCTTAGTTAGGGTGAAAAAGCTTTCAGATAAGCAGATTTTTGAGATTTCAAATTTCCAGAACGATGATTGTTTTCTACAGGAGCAGGATGACTGGACTTCAGAATCTCAGCAAACACATAAAGCAAGAGAGCATTGTGGTCTGCCTACAATCCCAATGCAAGGGAAGAAAATATATTCGGGGCCTCCACAAGGCAAGCTACAGTAGTTGAATTGATGAGCTCTGGGCTCAGTAGGAGACCTTGTCTCAGAAACTAAGAAGAACAATTGAAGAAGATTAAACAATTTAACCTCTGTCTTCATATGCACAGGTGTGTGCCTGTACTATGGTATGCATATGTACAAACAAATATGAGCATGTATACACATATGCACACCACACACACATATAAATATGTATACTTAATATGTATATATACATATGTATATATGTATGTATAGTAACAATAACAAAAAGAAAAAAGCTCAAGTTTCAGAAGAATATACCAAAGCCAAATTATCATTTATAATATTTTGCCATTATCGCTATATTTGAATAACTGTTTCACAGTGTTCGAATATATGATTTATAAGGATGAGAGTGAGTAGTCAGTGTGGTAAGAATTACCATGTACTTAGTCTATTATTTAAAAAAAATTAAGAGGTCTTAAATACAACTGTGGAGAATTCTAATTAACTTTATAGTAAGAGGTTGTTTTCAATAAACAAATCCAAGAAGACTACTTTTTACAAAGATTATCAATGGGGTAAAAAGAAAAGTAATCTTGAAATCATTAAGTAAAATTGAATAACAGAATTTTATGCTGACACAGAAAATTCAGAAAGGACTGGGCTAGTTGTCCTGTCTTCTGAGGGTTCCAAATTTCATATGCAAGAATCTGAGATACTGAAAAACATTTTAGTGAAGGCAGTGAAATCTGAGGGTAGCACGTCAAGCAGCACAAGATAATTGTGAAAACAAATTTTCACTTCATAAAAAAACCTTTTCAAGATACACAGGAAAACGTCTTGAAATAAATTTTCAAAAAGGAAGGAAGAAAAAATAATTACCACATGAAAAATAATCTTTTGACATTATAAATTATATTTAAATGTATAGGGAAATGTATGATTTATTTCCTTTAAAAATGGGGCAGGCTAACAACTATAACATATTCACAGGACCTAGTCTGGGGTTTTTTGGAACTCTTAACAGTGGGAGCAGGTAGGTTTCTGTCCCTTTTGCCTGCTCTTGGTAATTATTTACTCTGTGATAAGAAATCTAAAGAATGAGATTTGGATATTTGCTTTTTTGATGTCTAGCTCTAGATCATCAGAGACAATATTACACGGAAAAATAAAATGTATTATCATTTTAGCTTCTATTATACTCCATATCTGCAAGCTTTTATAAATTCTTTATTTCCTGGATAAGCCTTAATTTTATCATCTGAAAGTAGGTATAATCATGCCACCCTTTCCTAGCCATTTTACAAAATTTAATTAGTGTCATTCAAACATTTGATCTACAGTATAAGTGGTATAAATATTTTTATATGCATACACATATGAAGAATCATAATTTTAAATTATTTTGTAGTTTCTTCTTCACATTTCCATATTTCCTTCCTTATTCATTTCTTTTTCTTGGTAACCATAATCCTATGCAATTTCATTATAATTATTACTTCATATTTATGTACCCTATGTGGTTTAATTTTCTTCTTACATAGTCTTAAATCTTATTTGCTCTACTCAATTACTGTAATAGAGATACTAAGTGAAATAAACACATCTAGCACACACTTAAATTTATTTTATAAAATACAAAATATTTTATTTTTTGTGGCAGAGTCAACTATGTTACACTCCTAGGGGCTTACAGAGACTGAAAAAGCAAGCATGGGATCTTCAAAGGGCTGCTCTAGGTTTTCTGCAGATATGCTATAACTGTTACGTTGGTGTTTTAATGACATTCCTAACTGTGGGAACAGATTTGTGTCTCTGGAAGTAAGGTTGTCTTTGAATCATTTGCCTACTCTTGGGACTTTTTCCTCCTATTGGATTGCCTTGTTCAGCTTTGATATGAGAGCCTTGATCTTGTATTATTGCATTGTTTTGGCATGGTTGCTTTTGTCTTTTTTAGACTTGCTTTTTTATAAAAAGAAAAGGAAGATGAAGTGGATGGGGGTGGGGAGAAGAATGATGGGGGTAGTTGGGAAGAGTGGAGGTAGCAGAAACAGTGGTCAGGAGTACTTTATGAGAGAAAATTCTATGTAAGAAATAAGAATAAAATAAGAAAAACAAAAAAAATTAAAATATATGGTGTAATTGTACGTTAAGTTCAAAGTACCCAAAACAAAAGATTGTACTAATTCTATTAATAAATACAATAATATATAGTCACTAATGAAAGTTCTTTTACAAATATAAGAATACATTGTCTAAGCAAAATTACAAGCAGTCAGCATATTATCAAGATTGATAGAGTAAAAACAACTCTATAATTTCAGAAACAATAGTTGATGAGAGTCAGTATTACTCTTGACAAAATTCTAGGAAAATGAAGAATGAAATGAAACTTCCATAATACATCCGTATTTACATGGAACATTGCTAAAGCTTTCACCATATTTTAACTAAAGAAAAACATCAATTATCTCATCAGTTCTATTAAATATTTTGATGAAGATTTTAAAAAATTAATTTGTCAAAAGCACTGGAAAATAAATGAAACTGGCATTTTTCACAAATGACATAATTACACAAATGGAAAATCCAGAGATCATTTTTTCAGTCCAATATTAAAGTTAATAGGATAATTTGAATATAATGCTACTTAGAAGGTTTATGTGAACAAGAACACAAGGCTATTTACATCTGATCATGTCAATTACAAAATATTTTAAAATTATGTTATTTAAGATATTATTTTAGAATATAAAATCTATTAATTAATTTAATAAAAATAAATAAAAGTCATACAGTACAGTCTCACAATCATTGTTGAGATAAGTGTGCAATGCCACTTACATTAACAGATGCTGTGAATTTCTCTAATCTCCAATAAAATTTCAATTAGTCCATGCAAAACCATGCATTGTGTAATCCTACAACTTGTATGAAAATACAGTGAGATAAAATTACTCAGTAATATCACTGTGTAATAAAAAAACAAAATTTATACCATACTACACAGGAAACATTGAAATTCTATGATAATTTGCCCAATATGATGTTTTACAGAGATAAAAGATGAACCAATGAATAGCTCCAAAATTACTTATATATTAAGTCAATTTATGGTAAACCCATATTATAAAAACATCCAAAAATGTATCTTATCTTCAGTGAAGTATATGTGACCAATTAGAAATTTGCATGAATATATACTCATTGGTAGGTAAAATTGAAATCCTCATTATTACACCTCTGTGAAATTGAAAATATTTAAATATTTTATAAAATTTAATGAGGGTCAGTATTATTCTTGATAAAATTCTAGGAAAACCATGAATGTAAGAAACTTCCATAAATTTCCATATGTAAGTGATAGTGATACATTTTCCATATATAAGTGACAGTGATAAATATATGTACTCAGAAGATTCTGACCTGGCCTAGCCCCAAGGTCTGGACCTGCAGTATTATAGCCATTTAATACTAAACAGTTACCCAAAGCCTTATATTAACTACAAGCTGTTTTGCCTATGACTCAGGCTTATAATTCTTAGGCTTTAAGTTGGTCCATTATTTCTATCTATGCTTAAAGATGTGGTTTCTTACCTTTTCTCATTGCAGTAATCTCATCTTGCTTCCTCTGGATCTCTTGACATCTTCTGCTCTGCTCTTCCACTTCCCAGACAGAGTACTCCAAGTCTGACTATAATGTCTCTAATTCCTGTGTAGGTACCTGACAAATCAGTATTTTATTAGAACAACAGAAGTGACTCACATTTACAATGTACAAGAAAATAGTCTCACAGCAAATATACATTATTAAAGTTAAGAATTTGGATTTGGGCTTCTAGAGAGAGGTGTCAGGAGTTAAGAGCAGTAGCTACTCTTACAGAGGATATAGGTTCAATTTTCTTCACCCTCAGGGTGGCTTGCAATCATCTGTAACTGTAGGCCAAAGGGATCCAATACCTTCTCTTGTCTTTCAGGTACTTCATGCACATGGTGGACATACATAAATACATATAGGAAAATACAAATACTAATAAAATAGATTTAAAATATAAAAAGAGAAAAATGGAACTGGGAACAAATAACTGTAATGCATAAATTCTATTTTAAAATAAAAACCCAGGGTCAGATGCTGGGAAAAGCTGAAAGATCAGAACAGCAGAGAAACAATCCACAGCCATTTCTGACCTAGCCACTGCTTATAAATTCTCAGACTGCCTGCCTAGGAATCCTCAGCCAAAATTGAAAGAGCAAATCTTATTTCTTACCAACTTATCACTTTCTGTTTTAACTTTTCCAGTCCTGGAATTAAAGATATGTGGTAACACTGCCAGGCCTTGTTTGGCCTTGAATTCACAGAGATCCAAATGGATCATCCTCTGGCTTGGCTGTTCTCTGATTTTTAGGCAAACTTTATTAAATATACAATATACCACTACAGATCTGTGATAGGATGTTAATCTTGCATGCATGAGTCACAAAACTCAATTTCCAGAACTAACTAAAATAAAATAGCAGTTTAAAAATTGAACATTTGTAAACTTCATGCATAAAAGAATAAAGAATTAGGCCTCAACATGGTAGAAAGCACTACATGTATATATGAGTATGTCTCTCTCTGTGTGTGTATGTCGAGAGTGAGAGACAGAGAGACAGAGAAGGAGGGAGGTAAAGAAAAAGGATAAATTTTCTATGTAATAGAAATTTTTATTTTGAAAGAAACAGTGAGACAACTTTGGCAACATTGCATGTGTTTCATCTAAAAAGTCATTTATTAGTGATGCGTTCCCCAGTGACCATGTGGAAGTCAGGAGACAATATTCAGGATATAGTTGTATCCTTTCAGTCAAGTCCTTAGACTTGCCCTATAGCAAGGACATTTTACCAGTTATACTCCTAAGTCATATTTTTAGGTGTAGAATAACACTTTTGTGGACATGGATTCAGAAGGACAATATGCACCTTCTAGAACAGTGATTCTCAATTTTCTTGTGACTCTTTAAGAAAGTTTTTGTGTGGATCCTTCCAACCATAAAATTATTTCATTGCCAGTTGATAACTGTAACTTTCTATTGTTATGAATTTTAATGTAAATATTTCATATGCAGAATATTTAAAATGTGATCCCTGTGAAATGGTCATTTGAATCTCATAGGGGTCATGACTCACATGTTCAGAACCACTGATCGAGAGACACCAAGGGTAATGATTGCCTTATATCTCATTAGAAAATGTGAAAATTAAGTTCATCATATATAAAAGAAAATAGAACTGTAAACTTACTGAAATATTCATTTATACAATTTCTTATTTCTTTTTCGTTACATAAAATATACATAAGAGAAACTAACAATTTATCAGCTAATCATTGTCAACAAACCAAGAGCATTTAGAATATCCACAATGTTGGGCAATAATTATCCACCTTTTCTACTTGGATAACACTTTTGTCACTCCGAAAGTAAATTTCATAACCATACCCATTTAAATAAAATAATATCAAGTATATTTTGAACATATGCATACATACACATATATAGGATCAAAATTAAATTTAGTTTTAGAAACTATTGGCATGGTGTTTCTTTGACTATTTCCAGTAACACTGGTGTTTTTTGTGAACTGTTTCTTACATAAATTTGCCATTTAGTTTCATTTGAAAATGGACAGCAATCATAACGAGCTAAATGCAAATAGAATGTTTAATCAGTTTATTTCTAATAATAAAAGCATTGTGGAAAGCTCAACTGTTTTAGTTTTTAACCTGAGGTGTTTTTATGCTCAGAATGCACATTGCTATCCCTACATCTCCATGCAAATACTATATAACCCTTTTCTAAGTCCCTGACCAGCAGATTATGTTTCCCTGTGAAGCAAGGGGATTTTATTGAAGAAAGAAATCTCTATTAGCTTTAGTTAGTGAAGCATCTCTTTTTGTTAACTGGCAGTCTTTGGATCTTGCAGCTCTGAATATTTCACCACAAGGGATCTGGTACTAAACTAGTTTATTAATTGGTATAATGCCTCTAGGGTTTGTAAGACTAGGAATATGGTATGGTGGTATCTATGTACCAAGAAATTTCCTTAAAAGTGATGATTCTCCTTTGGAAACCAATATTAGAGTGGAAAGTGAGAAATGTAGTCACATTTTATTTACTCTAACACTCTGTTTGCTGATCTCATCAGCTTGTGGAATAGGATCATCACTCCACTAGATTTTGTTCCTTTAATGGAGATTAACAGAAGCTCTGCAGATTGTTAATTCTTCATTACCCTCCTCACTTCTTCTTCTTGCTAATTTCTTTTTCCATTTTATTTCTTCCAGCCTGTCTCTATCTTACTGGCTCAAGATTCTAAACAAATGTACATTTATTGTGGGATATATTTGGTGTGCAGAATCAAGGTTTAAAGTTTAACAGAAATGTAGTTAAATTTAATTATCTTCTCCTGAGAATAGGGCACACAATGTGGGGGAACTTGAGAATACATTTATACTTGTTGTGATTTCAATTTACCTTTTCTCTTGTAACTTAGCTATATAATGCCCCATAAAAATAAAGGATCTCAGAAAGTACATATTAAGTGAGATTTAGTTTGTTCCCAAACTTGTCAAATCAAAGGGAAACCATTTTCTAGAATTTCTGAATCCTAACTAATTTGAATGCAATAAATCCAACCATCTCATTTTATATTTTGGAGAAAACTGAGATGTCAAATATAATGGGGAGTTGGTAAAAGTTTCACAGAAACTAAACAAAGATACTCTGCTATGGATAATTGTAACAGCCTAAAGATCTGATTTGATAACTTTGGGGAGCATAAAAGGCATACATTATAAATAATTCAGGCATGATTTTAAACATTCATAGAGTACTTGTATTTATTTCAGTGAATAAAACATAGATAATTTATTGTTTCTATTTACAGATGGAAAAATAGAAGGAAACAGCAGATATGTGAATTTTCCAATGTGCTGCAGATGGAAGTAGCTAATTAAGATTTTCAAACTATTAAGTTAGGCATTACATTTCCACAGACCAGCCTACTGAGGGAAGCTCTGTAGATTCTGGAGTAACTATGACAGAACACTGTGTTCACTGCCAAAGCAATCTGCAGAGAAAAAAATAACAAGGCTAATATTGAAAGGGAAGCAGAGGACAATTGAATGATCTTAAGGTAAACTATATAAAAGTCAGGAAAAAAACGGAAGAATAGGGAGAAAGAAAGCAAAGAAGAGGAATCAATAGAAAATCTAAAAGGAATAAACTACCTGATTATTTAATGTGGAAGTACCTTTCTGTATGCTGTGAATATCAAACTTTAAATAAAGGAGCTGTTTTGGCCCATGACAGGCACCATAGAAAAATAAGGAGAAATCAGAGCATAGGTAGGAGAAGTAGGGCAGAGTCAGACAGACCAAGCCTGAAGCCCAAAGGAGCAACATGTAAGGAACACAGGTGAGCCATGGGCCACGTGGCAGACAGATTAACAGAAATGGGTTGATTTAAGATGTAAGGGCTAGCTAGCAATGTTTCTGAGCCATAGGCCAAACAGCATGAAGTTAATATAAGCGTCTGAGTCATTTCTGGGGTCCTGAGGAGCAGCAGCAGATGGCTAAGGGGTCTGGCGCAGGGTCTGGGCCTCTGGCTGCTTGGGACCAAGAAACCCCACTACTACAATTATTGTCTATGTAGTCTAGATTTGGTGAGATTTACCAGTGTCCTTATAATAAATTGTCTTAATTTCTTGATCATTTTGAGAAAAAATTTTGTTACCAATTCCATGTAACCGAAGGTCAATCTCTACAAAGACCATAATCTGCTATTTTTAAAACTAAATATTTTTAGTTTCTATAAACAAGTAGTTGGAGTTAAATACTATGACAAATAAAAATATTTTCTTTGTTGTTTCCAAAAATTGTGCCATATATACATATAGTGACCTCTGCTAACATCTCCATGGTGGATGCATGATAGTATTCAACGTGATAAAAGAAGATATTGCATTACAAAAAAAGAAAGCCCAAAATTAAAGAGAAGGATGATGTAAAGAAGCTAGTTTAGGTATTTGTGTATGTGTGTCTGTTTTTATGCTGAAAATTAAACCAAAGCCTGAAAAAGTGGTATCATTCTCCTTTATTTCCAGGCCATTTGTTCCTTTCTAATAATTCTCATAAAAATCAATCATACTTTTGGCCCTCAAGTTCCATAGCTTTTTTACAATGAAAACTTTAATATGTCCTAAGTTTTCCTACAATAGAAACTCTTTACAGAGTCACTCAGAAATCTAATTCCAAAGTCTGAAGGGAGAACATTTTATAAGAAAGCCTATAACTTAAAAATTGGAGTAGGTATGGCCATGTTGAAGTAAATATGTCACTATGTATGTGGAATTTGATGTTTTTCCATGTTCAAGATATTCCCAGTGTCAAGACAATTTCTCATTGCCTGTAAGATGTACTACTCTTAGCTATTCTAATACCATGTCTTCCTGCCCTTCACAATGTTCCACAATTATGATAATGGACTGAACTGTAAGCAAACCATCCTAACTAAATATTTTCCTTCATAAGTGTTGCTGTGGTTACGACATCTCTTTACAGAAATGGAAATCCAAATTTGTAGGGAGTCTTTTTTTCTATCAGCCATTTCTGAAAAAAACACAAAATGAAAGTGTATAATATTAATCATGAAAGCTTGGCCATTGCTCAGGCTTGTCCCACTATTCCTTATAATTTAAATTAACCTGTTTCTATTTATCTAAATTCTGCCTCATTGTTTGTTTACCTCTGCTCTGTACCTTATGTCCAACTTCTTCAAAGTTTTGTTGGTGTCTCAGAATTACTCACCCTGCTTTCTCCACATCTGGCTTGTAACTCTGCTTTTCTTCTTCCCAGATTCTCTCTCTAACCTGGAAGTCCCACCTAAACTACCTGAATTGCTATTGACCTTTTAGCAATTTTTATTATACCATTCTGAACAATATATTTTTACACAGTGTAAAATATTCAACAACATTTCTCCATTTTGTCTAATTAATAAAGAAAGGTTTTAACTCTAATACAATAAGAACAATTATCAGTAAGAATTATATTCACAATGGTCAGTCAATTGGTACTTGGCATATTCAAAGAAAATATATTATCTACTCTATCTTCATGAGTCCCAAAGTTTTATACATAAATCAATAAATCATTTTCTATCATAACCTGTATTACTATCCTAAAATAACTTTATAGACTTAATATTTTCTTATATAAAAACTTAAGCTTCAATGTCCCTTAGCTTTATACACTTTAACTTTCTTTTGTGAGTTTCATTTTTAAATTTTATAACAAGAAAAATTATAGCTATAACTATTTAGCTCTCAACCCCATCTTAGCCAAAGAAAGATATAATGTTACCTAAGAAAATATGAAATTCAGAGCAAACAACTTCCAAAAATAAGAAATGACAGAAACATAAGGCTGACTAGACAACTACCCAAGGTTCCTCTGCAACAATGGGGCATCTATCTTCATATGTTTTAAGCATACATATCTTCATTATCTATATATCTACCTTATTTTGGAAGAAAATTAATAGTTGTCTTCATTTTCGTTCTGTTTGTGTCCTGTTTCTTTGTACAATTTATATGACATTCTGTCCATAGTTGAAGCAAAAGCACTTTCTTTGCTCAGTGGCTAACTTTGCAAGAAATGAAATCAAACTCTCTCTCTATGGAGACTCTTCACTGCGCATAATATTTTTAGAAATAAATAGCTGCTGCTGGAATCATATATGTCTAACTGTCATGATAAACATACAAACATACAAAAATCAATAACCATATCAACTATTAATACTAGTAATTACTTTTTTATTTTAAAATTTAAAAAGATATTCTATCTTTTTCTTCTGTTATTTCTATATTCCACCATTTCTTTTTAAAAATAATCCTTGAATCTAATCTCCTTTGTGATGGGATTTAGGTGTCAGCTGATGAGGTCTGAAGATGCCTATCCAGGGTCTGGGGCTCCAGAATGTGGAGTGGCCAACCCTATTCATAAGGGGTTCTGGGATCTTGGAAAGCCTTGTTTCCTGGTTCCAGACTGCTGGAGAGACCAGTTCGGCATCCATCGTCCACCACATGGATAATCTAGTCTATCAGGCATCTATATAAACTGTTACCTATATCGTGAGTGTTGGCTTATATTTTAATAAATATTAATCTTGGATTGGTGTATTTTAAGAGAATTTCCACCATCATCTGGTGACCCAATGTGGGGCCTCTGCCCATGGGTGTAGGAGGTCCATTTATGTTTGGAGCACTGTTCTAACAGAACGGAGGACAGGCAAAGTATTTAGCTTTGGGAACCTGCACTCCGGTGTGTGGGCTGAAAGCTCCCTCCCTCACTGGCCTGTTGTTCCTTCATATTGGGCTCCACCCCTCATTCTCCAGCCAGCCAGCAAAGGATGGTCCTCTGTCCATGCCAGCTGAGCTGAGGTTCACCCCCTCTGCACCACTTTTTCTCAACAATGAGCGCAGGCTCATAGTCGCTGCCTATTAGCTGTCACAACTTCTATACTTTGAGCCACAACTGAGTGGTCTCAGCACACTCACACTGCCCTGGCCACCACCAGCTGCAAAAAACAAAAAAAACATGTGACTACCGCAGGCACCACCGAAAACCTTCTGATTGCCATCTTGTCTTAATTTGTGAGATTTTGCTTTTTCTAAGGGTTATATTCTGCCTATTGAGGCCCCTTAAGACCACATAGGGTCTGTAGGTAGCCTGGTGCTGCTGAGAGTCCCTGCATCCACCATATTGCTGGTGAACGAAGCATTGAACACTACTGCCACACCTGCTGACCAAACATTGTCATTGCACCTGAATCAAGGTAATGGCTGATCCATTAATAACTTCAGGTCATATTTTCCATGGTGATTGAACAATTCTCAAATGAATATCTTGAAGGCTTATAATACCCCAGTCCTACTATTTTTCAGTTTGTTTCTCTATTTTGTGTTTCAAAATATGAACATGATAAAAGAGGTGAAATCTGGAAATTAACAATTGATGTTGAATATGTGGGATGTGGAAATTTCAAACACTAAAATTGCAGATAAGATTAAAGTGGTTACAATAGGCTTTCAGATAAGGCTTCCTCTTAGGATATGGATAACACTGTACAAGAAAAATATAGGCTCTAATTAAATGATGAAAATAAACTTGTTGATTTCATTAATGATGAGGACAAGAAAATCACTGATTATATTAATGATGTGGATCAAGAAATTGCTGGCTCTGTGAGGTCCTTGGAAGGACTGCTTCATCAGGAAAATCAAGCTCTAGAAATATCAGTAGTATCTAAACTCTAGGAATGGAAGCCAGTAGTATCCAAATTCCAGGAATGGGAACCAGTAGTATCCAAGCTTCAGGAATGGGAGGACCATATTGCAGTACTGGAGAAAGGTAGTAATGCATCTTATGCTCAGAAGAGTTCAGGCCAATCCCCAATGGGATATTATGGTACTGGAGACACTCTACCTAAGGTGGTAAACATGATGTAGCTGTTCCCTTCCCCATCACTATTATTCTCAGCTACTGTTCAGACAAAGAAAACATTGGGGTGGGGGGAGTCCCTCAGAATTTGCAGAGTATAATTATGAGCCAATACATATGAGATATCAAGGACTTTAAGGAGGCAATATCTTTATCGTTACATGGTATACACTTTACTTAGGTAAAACAGCTCCTAAATGCATGCTCAACAAAAATTTGAATCTTACCATGTGATGGATGCTCCAAAGGTGCACAAAACTATAGGCAATTGTCCAGGTAGCTATGTCACTGTCGTCTCCCAAATTTTGGAAGCTACTTCTTCCATGTGCTTCTGATTTCCAGGTGGTACATTCTCCTTCTCAGGTCTTGAAGGGGTTGAAGAATAGATATTTAAGGTTACTACCCTATTATTCCTTAGCATTTTTCATTTTCACAGATGAAAAGTTTTGAAGTAATTTATACACTCTACCATCTACCAATATTCTAAAAATATATGATGTACTTTATATGTGTTAGGTTTTGGTTGTAGTTTGTGCTTTATCCTCTCCTAGATACTACCTCATAATTATTCCTATTGTATATAGTCTTAGTTTAGAACCTTCATAGTTAGACAAAAGGGGGAGATGTAGTGAGATTCAGGTGTCAGCTGATAAGGTCCAAAGATGACTATCCAGGGTCCCAGGCTCTGAAAGGGGGAGTGGCCAACCCTATTCATAAGGGGCTGCTGGGACCTTGGAAAGCCCTGTTTCCTGGTTCCAGACTGTTGGAGAGACCAGTTCGGCATCTATCATCAACCACATGGATAATCCAGTCTATCAGGAGTCTATATAAGCTGTTACCTGTATCGTGAGAGTTGGCTTATATTTTAATAAATATTAATCTTGGATTGGTGTATCTTAAGAGAATTTCTGTCATAACTCCTTTATTTTGTTTCCTCCTCACTGTGACCAATAACAACTTAACCAATCTCCCTAAACAATAACAAACATATATAATCCACAGAATGACAAAAACCCACACACTCCATTTTTTGCAAGTGTGGGTATCATTTTCTTCATAATACCTCCTATTCTCTGAGGGTGATGGCATTTTTAGGGGATCCTGAGAAAATTGGGGTAATGGTCAATTCCTGGGAGAACTAGCTGTATTATTTTTATTTTGGCTTTTTTCTGATAAGAAAAGAATATTCACATAGGTTATCTTAAGTCTTGGTTGAACCCACTCAACAAGCAGCCTTGAAGTAACTCTGAATGAAGAATCTTGAGTAAATTGCAACAGAGGCATTCTTCAAGGTTGGATTACTTGGTCTGCTTGTTTTTGTTGCTGACTGGTTATATTTTTTCTTGAAACATATACACTTTAAAAGGAAACATGTATGTCTTTATTAATACAATGCAGTGTGCACAAGTTAACTAAAGATGATATTCTGTTTTACCTTTGATTAGGTACAAGATATCTGTTAACTTTTACAATCTTTTTAACTGTCTAACCAAAGTATAAATCTCCCTCTGTGTTATATGAAAGTATGACATAATAATCAATCATGAGGACTTCTTTAGCCATCAAGAATTATTATACCTCATCAAGTTTTAGAGATGTTCCCATAGTAGAGAAATCAACATATATATTGCCTCTCCTATCATCTTTCTTAGTTTCTTTTTCCATGTCTGTATTCAAGATTTTCAGGTCTTTTCCAATCAAATGTGATCTTTTTAATTGTTATGATAACCACTACTTCTTGTTTTCTGTGAAAACAAATGCATAACCTTTTCCATAAGGCAATATATTTTCTGAAATTAGTTTTGAAATTAAGACATTATTAAAATATATAGGTTGGTTTATTTAGCATTTTTTATACTCTCATCTCCCTTAGCAGCCATTGTTTTTTGTTTATTAAAAAATTAAAGCCAACAAATCACTATACAGGATTCTCTGTATACCTCATCCTTACATGGCTTATTCTTTTTATATTACTTTAATCTTTCTTTATAGACTATTATTTTTTAAACTATTTACTCTTTTAAACTACTGTCTCTACAATTTTTTTCCCTTTTGTTAACATTGAAGCATGTTTTAAAACATAATGTGCTGTTTTAAATGTGTTCTGTGTCTGGATCTAGGTTTGCTAAGCACATGCAATGTTCTCCGACTACATGAGTCAAATCTTGAACTGTCATGTCAGCTGCCCATGTAGCTCAGTGTTGTAGTGTGGTTTCTCAGTCCCTGGTGGCCAGAGGTCCAGACCCACAGACCTGTGCGCCAGACCCATTAGCTGCCTGCTGCTGCTGCTCAGGCCCCCAGAAATGACTCAGATGCTTATATTAACTTTATGATGTTTGGTCTATGGCTCAGGCACATTGCTAGCTAGCTCTTACATCTAAAATCAACCTATTTCTATTAATCTCTCTGCCACGTGGCCCGCGGATCACCTGTATTCCTTACATGTTGCTCCTTGGGTGGCTTGCTCAATCTGCCTCTGACTTCACCCTTCCTTTCCTACCTATTCTGATTCCTCTGCCAACTTTTTCTACAGTGCCTGACATTGGTAAAAACAGTCCCTTTATTTAAAGATTGAGATTCACAGCATACAGAAAGGCATTCCCACATCAGCTCAGCTTACCATACCTGTCAACAGCTTACTTCACCTTACAGGCTGTGACCAGTAGCCATGAATTTGTAGCTGCTAAACACCAGCCCACCTGAGGGACTGCAGAACTAGGAAACTGCATACAGCTCCTTGTTATCAACTTTTCTTAGATTTTACATGTGCTATTTTTAGATATTCAAGCCCCACATTGAATGTTATATTTAATTAGATCTACTCTGTCCAATCAACCAGCTGCCATATAATGATATAGGAACTTAATTATAAATGCCTGGCCTTATCTTAGGCTTATACCACTAGCATTTATAACATATTAAAATATCTCTATTAATCTGAATTTGTCCATGTGGCTTAGTTACCTCTGCTCTGTACTGTTTGTCTAACTTCTTCAAAGTATTCTTGGCATCTTTGTTCTTCTCATCCTTTTTCTTTTATGTCTGAATAATGATTCAGTCTTTCTTCTTCCAAAAGTTCTTTTTGTAACCAAAAGTTCCACAAATACTTCTTGCCTAGCCATTTGATATTTATCTTATTATTATACCAGTCAAAGTATTGTATCTTCACACAGCATACAAATATCCCATAACAGTAAATAAAACAGAAATTGTTACCAGCAACTGAGATTTTTTTTGATAAGCCTGACCATGAATTTGTTTGAAAAAAAAAAATGAACTTTGATTCTTTGAGTTAAGAAATGTCCCGCGCCTATCTCTCGCCAGCAAGGAAAGACACGGCACACACACAGGATCCTTCTGCAGTACAGTTTTAATGTATCTTGGGGGAGAGCATTTAGCTTATGGAAAATGGAGAGGGGAGGAGAAAGAGCGCCGGCAGAGGGCCGGCAGAGAGGCAGGGGCCGCTGCGCAGGAACCAGCAGCGGCGGGCCCCCAGCGGGGAAAAGGAAAGCCAGAGAGAGCTAGGCCTCGGCGTGGCCCGAGCCGGGCCATCCGCCACGTGGCCTAGAGCCGGCGCCCTTGAGCCGGGCCGGCGTCTGTGTGCACGGCGGGGCAGAGCAAGAGAGAAAGAGAGCCACGAGGTAGGAAGCACCCGGTTTTAAGTCGACCAAACGGCCCTCGCTTTAGACGTAACATCTTCCTATAGGTCGTAGTTCAGAATCCCATATGACGCCACAGGAAAGGCGGAGAAACCAGACCAGTCTCGCGAGATTACCAAACGCATGTGCTCTCTATTGACTCAGGCGGGTTGGCCAGCACCAGATAATAGCGCCACCTTGAGGAGCTGGAGCCAGCGGCCTCCAACAAAGAAAGTAGTGGAAATTTTGAAGGACTGCTTAAGGGGCCTAAACTAGTAGTAGCACAGAAGACAGAGGTCCTGATAATGATTTAAATTGTGGGGTACTGACACAGGTATTTCAAAGATGAATATTAGTATGTTGCCTGGAGACTGGTCTTGTGATATTGTGGTGAAGAATTTGGCTGGATTTTGCCATTGTCCAAAATGTCTGCCTGAGGCAAGTGAAGAGTTTTTGATTAATTCTGTTGAAAGAGAAAAATCTCAAAACAGCCTAGTATAGAATTTTGTATGGTTATTGGTGGTACCTATAATGAAGATTGATAATGAAAAGGGGCAAAATAAGCAAGGTAAATTATAAAATATAAAATTTAAAGAGGAAAGGAGCTCCACAGAATGGTAATGGAAGAGAGCTAATTTTGTCTTCAATAAGGTAAACAAAGAGATTAAGAAATAGAATAAAGGGAGTGGTGAACGTAGGGCAAGATCACATCCAGCTAAGTTTACAATTTGTAAAAAAAAGTTAAAAATAACTAGAGCTAGGTGTGATGGTATACACTCTTAATTCCTGCACTGAAAACAGAAGTCAGGCATATTTCAGGGGGGTTCCTGAAAGAAGGCCAAGAGATGCCATTGTGTGAAGTTGTAAAGTCAATGCCTTCATTCTCTAGGAGCCCTTAAGATGATGGAGATGCCAGAGATGTAGGATACCTTCAGAGGAAAGTTGCTAATAAGAAATGGAACCAGCCAAAAGTAAAGAAATATTTTGTGCTTAACAAAGCTTTAAAGAGTCAGACATATAAAGAATGCATTGATATTAGACATAGAAATGCAGAGTTTAGAATTTGCCTACTTAATTTTTGGGCTTTCTTTGGTCCAGTCCTAACTATGCTTCTTTCCTATGTTTTGAAATGGTAATATATATCCTGTGCTATTATTTATTGGAAGTATGTCGTCTGCTTTTGATGTTGATTTCATAAGATATCATAGTTAAGAAATTGTATGAATCCAAGAAGAGGCTTGAGATTTTGAAACAAGTTTGAGACTGTTATAAGTTATTGGTACTTTTGAAGTTGGGCTGAGTGCATTTTTGTATTACAATATGGCTACAATTTATTGGGGACCAGGGAATAGAATGTGGTCAATTGAAAAAAAATGACTACCAAAATGAGTGTCACTATTTGGAAGTATGGCGTTGTTAGAGTAGGTATGCCGTTGTTGAAGGAAGTATGTCACAGTAGATGTAGATTTTGAGGCCTCACATATGTTCCAGCCATTCTCAGTGAGACTCCCTCTTGCCTGGAAGTCAAGATGTAAGACTCTCAGCTACTCTTACCCATTATTATGTTTACCTGAATACCACCATAATAATAATAAACTAAACCTCTAAAAATGTAAGCCACCCCAATTAAAAGTATTTCCCCTATTTTTAAAGAATGGCTGTCATTATGGCACCTCTTCCTAGCAATAGAAACCATAACTAAGATAGACATTACATATACTGGTGGTTTAATATGGCTTTCTTCTCCACACAAGTATGACAAGCAGGTTTATACTCATATGAACCAACTTATGCTCTGGTGTTTCTTGTTGCAACTCAAGTAGACTAAGAACATTCTCATTTTAATACATGTGTATATAAATAGTAAATTACCATTCACAGTTGGCTCCAGGAATGTCAGTAGTATTGGATGAGATTAGGAAAATATTTTCATTCTGATAAGTTTGAAATTTTGTGTGTGGGAATGTTAATTTATACATATCATAAAGATGATCAGAAATTAATGAGTTTTTATGTTTAAAACATTTTAAAATAATTTAATAAACTAATAACCAAAGAAAGAATGAACAAATGCCTTTATTAACATGTTTTCACTTGCTTTTTTGATATGACAAGGCAAGACTAATTATAGCACTAAGGAACTAAATGCTAGTACAGCCAGCCCTCTTCATTACATAGGGCTACACATGGTGAGCAGGAAACCTTTTCATATGTATAACAACCAGTAAATTTTAATACTATTATGGATTTATTAATTGGAAATGACTAGACAAGTGTGTTATTTTGGAGAATTTAAAAAAAAAGAACAGTGCATTTATTTTGAGAAAAATCTACAGAGAAACAGTAAAAGGATATGCAAGACCATAAAGGTGTCATGAGTAAAAATAATCAGGCATTTTTTTAAAGCTAACAAACTAGAATTTATACACCCAAATGACTGATATCTTTCCCAGTAGTCTCTTAAGGAGGATATTCCAATGATTTTTCAAACTGTGCTTTGGACTTTTCAAAGGGAAATGATATCTATGTCAGTTTATAGAAACGACATACTAAATTCCACTTCCTTAGTTTATCTAAAGTATTGATATAAACTCAAATCTTTGTAGACACACAAATACTAAAAAAGTCAGATAAAATTCTAATTGGATATCCTTATTAAAAAATACCATTAATTGCCATTTAGTTACAAAATTTAGGTTTCAAAATTAGTAACTGTCATACAAAATGGGAAGCTATTGTAGAAACTTGTCTGTCACTAAAATATTAAAAGAGGCTGTTTCAGACACAGACTATTATCATTTTGTTATTACAGGTTTTAGATGGGTTAAAGCTGTTTTAAAAGAGCACTACAATTATCGTTTAAGGTCACTATTCCTTTCATATGGCTTAAAAGAAATTAACCGGTTGTGGTGTTTTTTTTCTATCTATGGATGACTGGGTCTGGCTACTGTTTTAAAGATGAAATTATATAAATAAAACATTAATAATTTTGACTTTGATCATATTTTTGGAAATTGTGCTCCACCATTAACAATACTAGGAAAGTTGGCTATAATTTTTACATATTTAATTTTTGTGTTTTTTCGTAATCTACTAATTCCTTACAGATCATTTCTGATACATGACTAAGTTTTAAAAGCAGGATTAAATATTTTATTCTATTAAACTTTCACACATGCAAACTAAGAATTTTTGCCTTATTTAACCCTCACTCCCTTATTCAACCACCCTGATACATCTTTTTTTAAAATGATATTTTCAAATTTTAAATAACACTGAATTCAATTAATGATTTATGCATATATAGGAATGAGAAGTATCTAATAGAAAATTAATAACTAGCTAATGATCAACTCCTCTTGTAGATGGAAGTTACTGGCCCAGACTAGCCCCAAAGTTTGGAACTGCCCCCTTATCTGAACCAGCAATCCCAAAGTCCCAAAGAAACACACAGACACTTATATTAATTTGATGCTGTTTGGCCTAAGGCTCAGGCATATTGCTAGCTAGCACTTTCATCTTAATTCAACCCATCTCCTGCCACGTGGCCCATGGCTCACTTGTGTTATCTTACATGTTGAATCTTGGGCAGCTGGATGTTGTCTCTCTCTCTGACTCTGCCTTCCTTCCCCTATCTATGCTCTGATTTCCCCACCTACTTTTATGCTTGCCATAGGCCAAAATAGTCTCTTTATTCACTCTAAAGGAATACCATATCATCCTACAAAAAAAAATGATTTCTCCCAGCAGCCACCAAATGCTAATATATATAATGTGTATATAAAAATATGTATATAAGCGTGTATATATGTGTAATATATAATATTATATATAAACACACATATATGTATATATGTATGCTTATATGTACTTGCATAGTACTTTTTCAAGCAACATATTATACGTAAATGAACAATGGGAAAATATAGTAAAAATATAAAATAAGTAAGTGTGTAGAGAAAGAAAGTAAAATTAATAATTCTTAGACCAGGAACTAAAAGAGAAAGGCGAGGTTAGTGGAAAAAATGAGAAATATGGGGTGACCAACAAAATGAATGTGGAAATGTCCTTAGTATGTGAAGAAAATATTATAAAAATGATTATTATATGGTGGCACAAATCTAAACATAATGAACCACTGGACTGTTTACTTTTAGTAAATTAATTATTTGATATGTGTTACAGTTTTACAAAAAATTCCAACAGTGAAATTTACATATGAAGTAAGAAAAATGCTAATAGTAATATGAGTCATTGGTAGTAGCTGGAGTTTAATGCATAGGGTGCCTTTACAAGTCAGCTAATGGACTGTGGCATTCTTGCTTACTGTGAAATTTTGGGTCAATTTTCCTTCACTAAGTCGCCATTTCAATTTATAGATTAGAAATCATAGCATTTGCTTACCATATTTTGTTAGAAATACATGAGAAATCTTTTTTAATAATCTTAGCAATATAGTTAGAAATTATGTGTAGCCTTCATGCAGTAAGTCCTATTTTTGTTGTTACTTTTGTTTAAGGTACTATTTTAACAAAAGAAAAAACAGAAACAATACACACACACACACACACACACAGACATACACAAATCCTCCACCACCATCACAAACAACAATAACAACAAAAACATTCTAAAGTCAAAGTGAATCAAACTTTACCACCATGAAATTAACTCCAATGAGTATCTGCTTCTTCTAGTTTATAGCCATTTTTACACTATTTCCACTACTGAGTACAGAATCTTCAGAAAGACGGCAGGAATAAGAGACTATTTTTTAATTACTTGAATAACAGAAGCTGTCTCACACCACTACCATTTATATGTTCCTTAATCAGGACTCCTTTCTCACGTTCCCACTGAATTACATAGCAGACTGAGAAATACTTCACTTTTGAATGTTGGTAAATAAGTAGTGTTGAGCGGAAAATAAAAAAAAAATTGTAATATATATCACCTTATTCTGACATAAAATACATATTTGGACACCAACAAATCAGCAACCAGTTTTCTGTTAGTATTACAGATTTTTGTCTCTTCTGCTTTTCCTTATGTGCTGGACTAAGCCATAATTATGTCAACATCTTTTTTACAGCATTTATGGGAAGTTTCCTAATTTTATTTCCCTTATGAATCTATTTTTCACCAAATAAACTGATATTTTCTTATGCAGAAAATGATCTAGCTTTGTAGAGCAGGATCCTTCCTGCTAGTAAAGATAGGAGAATCTTTTCCATACATAGTTTAATCTGAATGAATGAGGATTTTAAATTGGAGCAGATTCACACAACAGCAGAAGTGTTGTTACTCACACAGCAGAGCTGACTCCAGTGCAGACATCAATATCGCCTGGTCTTCATTGTGTTCCTCTTTGAACTTTCTGCTTCCAGAACAATCTCTGAAATATATGTATCATTAGCATTTTCAACCGTAAATAATAACAGGTCAATCTGGTAAGATGAGAAGAACTCCTTGTCACAGTGCTGCTTCATTTAATATTTTGTTACAGATACAGCTAATAAAAGAAAAAATAGTTCATATACAAATTGATCATACCATTTCTTTTTAATGAAGTAACTTATTAAGGAACAAAATATTTCTGTCAAATTAGCAAGCTGTGTCAAAAAAACTAACTACAAAAACTGAGGTTGAAATAATAGTTGATTTTGACAACATATATTAAGTTGTAGGAAATATAGTCAAAATCTATTCAAATATAAGCTTAATGTTCAAAAACACAGTTCTAAATTTATACTATTTTAGGAATACTTTCAGAAGGTCACAATCAATCATGTAGGTTTTTTTTTTCAGTTCAGCTATTCTCTCAAGTTCAACTTTCTACTAACCAACTAATGAGAACTGGTGTAGGGATTTTGTTAAGATCCTATCAGCATATGTTGAGAAGCATACAAGAGAATGACTATAAATGGTATGCTATGAAACTCTTGTCTGTTTCCTAGATAGTTCTTAATTATAATCATTTTCCCTCCATGTCTAGTTATTGTAGCATTTAGTGCTATGTTTTTTAAACTGGAAAAAGCAAAAGTTGAATGTTTAATGTTCACTTATCACCTCTCTAATCCAGTCTGAGAGGAAAATAAAAGTAATTTGGATTGTATAAAGCATCTTCTTAGAACAGGCCATATTTAGAATATGTTTATTTTTCCTCTTATGTTCTTTAACATGCAGTGAGGTCTGGCTCCCTGTGACTTTCTTACCATTTCTTAGAATTTTGGCAAACCCTAAGCATATAGTCTAGAAAGCAATGTGATTCATTGGTTAACAATTTAGGTGGTGGAATGATTGGGAAATATCCCCTATTAGCTGATATATTTGGATACTTGGACCCTCATAATTTGAACTATTTGAGGAGGTTATGAAACCTTTAGAAAGTGGAATATTGTTTGAAAAAGCACTGATGGGGTCCTTTGAATTTTTATAGACTTGCCTCACTTATTGTTCTCTGTTTGTGCTTCATCCGCCTATGGTATAGATAGACGTGTGATCAGTAAGCTTCCCGTTATCACAGCATGCTATTTCCATCATGTTAAACTCTATCTCTCTGAAACCATGAACCAAAACAAATCATTTATTCCTTAAGTTGTTTTTGTTTAGTTTTTTTAGAATAGCAGGGCAGTAGAAAAATAAACAATATAAAAATATTGATATTAGGAGAAATAGAGTTGTTGTTACAAAGAACCTGACCTTATAGACCTTTGGAAAATTGGACTTTTGAACAGTGTTGAGGTTGTTAAAGTATACATAAAGTTTTAAGTTGGACTAAAGATATGGACATGAGCCTTTGAGGATCAGAGGCATAATGTAGTTTAAACGAGAAATGCCTTCCTATAAACTTATGTATTTGAACACTTGGTGCCCAGTTAATGATGCTATTTCAGGGAGGCTATGGAAGCTTTAGAACATAGAGCCTTGCTGGGCAAGTATATCACTATGAAAGGCTCTGATGGTTTATATTATTATACCACTTTCTACTATTTCTTCTACTATCCAATGCATATAAAAACAAAATAAAGTATGCTAAGCTATCTTCCTTTTCCTACCATAGAGTCTATTTATCCTATGCACCCATAAGACAAAAATAATCCATTCTTCTTTAAGTTGTTTCTTTTCAGAGTATTTTGACCAGAAATGTAGTTGATATAGCATATATAAATATATAGTCACCCAATATGTGTTATCTTTGTAGGCATGGCTCTTATAAAAGTGTATATATATATATATATATATATATATATATATATATATATATATATATATATATATGCTTTAAAAAAACTTTTCTGTAGTGAATTCTACAGCCATATAAATAATTCTATAATATCACATTAATTTGAGTCCAAAAGTATTAACAGTTAACTGACAATTTATTTAGAAACAAAACTTAAGTATATTTTGGCTACTGTAAAATATCTTAGTTCCCAGTTACAAATGTCATGTCTGACATGAAGATCATTCAATATAATGCAAGTTAATTTGTGAATGAGAATCCAGAAATTTTATGTATTGCCAATATTGGTAGAAAACTTCTTTCTTTCTAATGGTATTGCTTTAAAAAAAAAAGAAATGCCTCACTTCTTCACATAATTCTTCACACTGACACATGTTTTTATGTCATTACTTTCGGCCAAACATATCATATCATTTGCAATTTTGGGTCTTTCACAAATTTTGGGATAAAAGGATGGAATTAGGGTCACATTTATTTGTTCCAAATATATTTCTGTAATTATACATAGGCATTGACTTGAGAAATGTGTCTCCAGCTCCAATCATGAAGAGTCAAAACATAACAAAATATCTGGGGTTTTATGTTATTATAAAAATTGGTATCTATATCCCATTTCTGTTACTGAAGCATAATGTATAATGCAAAGTTTAATGTGCACTGACTTAATCAAAGGCAATTGTCAGAGCAAAAAAAAAAAATGACCTGTAAAATAAAACAAAAAACTCTAACAAAATGTTTCTGTAGTTTTAATGTGGACCTCTCTGAGGGCACAGCTGCTTATCAAATATGCTTCCAGAATATTATTAAGTGAATCATAAATAGCAGCTCTAATGTCAAGATGAGCAAGGTGCTATGCACATTTACCCATCTGCCTTTGATATTTCCCAAACAGTTTGCATCTGCTGTGTGACTTATAGATTTTTAGCATGCTTTTCTGATATCTTTATCTGCTTAGCTTTTAGCTTTGTAACTTTTGAAGTCACTTTATACTAAAAACTATGGCTTCCCTGAATATTTTTATACATTTTCCAAAGTATAATATGGTCCAACAAAGCAATACACATTGGAAATATAGTGATTTAAAAATGGTTTTCTTGATTAAGTATATCTTGCATGTCAAAAGAAGTAAAGTTGATCTCTAAGGAAATATTTGCTGTACCCCCCCCCCCACTGTCTTTTCAAACATGTCTGCAAAATTATGATGGCAATGGATAATCAGAAATTATTAGACTTTGTCTAGCAACAGAAGAAAATAAACAGAAAATATATAATTTTGAAGAAAATCTGGGCTCCAGTAAGTAGATGGTTAAAAGAAGTATGATGAAATTTGACATTAAAGTAAGTATAAAAAACTCTAGCTTAGCCTTAACCTTCTAGAATATTTGACTTATTCTATACATGCTGCCAAAGAAGAAAACAAATTAAATGGTTGTTTAAGGTCACAAATTTCCTTTCTCAGTTATCCTTGCTAAGCACACAAAATGAATTATAACAAAAAATGAGAGCTGATCTTATGTATGGTGAAGACTCCCTTTCACCTATGTAAATGGTTGAGTTCTTTTTTCTAGAGAGAGAGAAAGAGAGAGAGAGAGAGAGAGAGAGAGAGAGAGAGAAAGAGGGGGGGGGAGAGAGAGAGAGAGAGAGAGAGAGAGAGAGAGAGAGAGAGAGAGAGAGAGAGAGAGAGAGAGAGAATTCTTGTTTACATGTTTACAAATAAAGGAAATTCAAAGCCAGATCTCTGGGAAATGCTGAGATCAAATAGAGAAAAAAGCACAGTCAAATCTCACCCAGCTTTCTTCCAGATTCTTCAGCCGCACTCCTCATGGTTTCTACTGCCTTAATTTGTCTTTCTATGCCTGCCTTAAATACCCTCTTCACCCAGTTGTTTCACATCCAGGTTAAGATTAAAGGTATGGGCTATTACTATTTGGTAGCTAGCTTTGAACTCACAGAAACACAGAAACAGAACACAGAAACAGAACTCTGTCTCTGGGGTTATGGGATTAAAGGCCTGGCACCACCACTGCTTGCTTGTGAGCCTGGAACTCTCTCTGTAAATCAAGCCGGCCTCAAAATTAGATCTGCTGGGATTAAAGGCATGAGACACCACTCCCGGATACTCCTTGTGCTGTGATTAAAGTTATAAATTACCACTCTCTGACCCTCTTGGATTGACTGTGGGTAGATCTTTCCTTTGATATTTCAGACTGGTTTTTATTACATATGAAACAAATCACCACATATTCCCTTTTGTGTCAAAAATAAGAAAGGTTATACCTATAAGAAAAAACATATACAACAAGTACAATATTTATATACAATATATACAAATAATAATTCCATGAGTAATGTCCAGTCTATTAACAATTAATAATTCAAAGAAAATATAGTATTAATTGTCTTATTTTGGTGAGTTTAAAGATTATACCTAATTCACTTGATATCTAATTTATATTACTAACTAAAACTGTATTTTGATGTCTCTCAAAATTATACACTTTAACTTTGGAGTCTATTTTCTAAAACTGTCACTAGAAAAATAAAACTATTACTATCACATCATCAACTACCTCAGAGATGCAAGAAGTAAATAATATTAACTAACTAAACTGCATGGGAAAGCAAGCATTCCAAAAAATGTAAAAAAATGAAACAGCTGGCTACTTGGACAGTTACCCAAGGATCTTCTGAATCATTGAAGCACCAATCTTTGGACTTTAGGACTAACATGTCTGACAGACTTCTCTGTGAAGCAGGATATTCTCAAAGATGTTGCTACCTTGTCTTGGGATGGTTTGGAAATTCTCTTTTTTGTGTGTCCCCTGTTTGTCCATTTTAAATATCATAGTGTCAGCAGTCAAGGAAAGAGTACTTTCTTGCCTACTGGCTAACTTTTGTTACAAAGAAGGTCAACTGTGTGTGGAGATTCTCTGATGTCCTTATTCTTCTCTGACGTAGATTGGTGCTGCCAGAAGCAGTTGTCTATTGTTATAAAAATAATAAAATGCTTATTTTATTAAAATATCTTAAATGCCATATTCTATGGATCTCTGAAGTGTTTGAAAAATACCAGTTCATCTAATACATATGTTTGATCTTGAAAACAAAGCTAATATTACTATGTTTGATTGAAAAGTCTAACTACTAACTTGCATTTCTTTATATCCCAATTAATTGCTAATAAAAACCTTCATGGACAAGCAATTTGTATTACATTGAGAAATGAAATAAAAAGTATAACACCATGAATAAGCATAGATATATACGTACAGTAGCAAAATTAATTTCAATATATACAAAAATCCAATCCAATGTAAAATATTTAAAGCTTCCAAAACTTTTTTAAAAGATCAAATAATCTACATTTATATACTACTATATCAGCATCCCCTTTTTCTTTCTTTTTTTAAACGACAACCTTGAATCTAATCTCTCTTGTTCAGCTTTTTTCTAACCACAATGAATAACAATGTTTAATCAATTGTCTTAAACAATGATAATGATCCATAACCATAGAAAGGCCAATACCCATCCATTTTCCCTCTTGGAAGTGTGGATGACATGTTTTTAAGTTTATTTCCTGCTGTCTGGAGCAATGGCATCTTTAGGGGATTTTGGTAAGAAAAGTTTTGTTAATTGTCAAGTCCTGAAATAAGCAGCTGTATCATTTGTTCTCCAGTCTTTAAATAACATGAAAGTGCATGGATTGTCTCAAGTCCTGACTACAGTAGTCTGTGAAGCTAGTTCATCTCAACTAGCCACCTTGAAATTGTCCTAAGCATTTTGCACTCCATCTGATCTTGGCTGTTGTTTGTCAACCTAGTGGCTTTGTCATAGTCCATGTGAAATCATCATTGTGGGGCCCCATCTTTCTTTTGGATACTTCAGGTTCACAATTAGGCCTTGTCATGGTTCACTGAAGAAAACTGATAAGATACTAAAACCCAACACAATGTACAGGAAGCTAAATATATAATTATTCAGCATAGGAATAGTAACAAAAGAATAGTCCCTTATTTTTAGTTATTCTGTCCAATATCAGGTGGCTTTTCTGATGTGATACAGAGATCTTGTATTTTCCTTTAACAAATATACTTGAGTTTAGAGAAGGAGAAAGCCACACTCCACCTCTAAAGTCAGCATTAAGTTATAATTAAACTGGGACTTCAAGTTACAAATAAAGATATGTAAGGATTAAGCAATGAGATTTTATCCTATAGAGTATACTGTTTCCATTAGGTCTAATATTCTTTTGTTTGTAAATTTTTCTGGATAGTGTCCCTTCTGTTTTAGACATCTAGATGTCTAAGGTCTTTTAACTTCTTGAAGATGGCTATTTCTAGTTTTCTGTAAAGACAAAGACAAAAACCTGCCCAACCCTATGTTATTTCTTACAACTTAAAGAATTGTAATATGATTGAATGCCCTATCAATTCTTATTTTCATGAAGTTTCTCTGGTTCAATCGAGTCTTTATTAATTTTGATGGTATCCATAATTTTTCTTCACCTGTGGGAACAAAAGCAAAACCCTGTCCCCAAAGTAGCATACATCCTGGCTACCATTTAGAGGTTGGTATATCTTTGAAAAACAGGCTGATTTAGTTCAGCCATTTTCCCTATAGTTCAATGCCTTTCAGCAGCTGTTGTTCCTTTCTCAATAGCATTGAGAAAATTCAAAGTTAATAAAGCATTATGTAATTATTTCTAGGGGTCTTTGTTATTCCTTATTGTTTACTTAGCATATTCTTTAGAGTTCAATTTGGTCTCTCTATGACTGCCTGCCCTGTAGAATTGTGTGGTATTCCTGTAATAAGCTTTATATTATAAAAAGCAAAAATTGTTTCATTTTACTAGAGACACATGCCAGAGCATTGTCAGACTTAATTTACACAGGTTTTCCCATGATGGCCATAACTTCTAGTAAATGTGTATTTACAGAGTCAGCCTTTTCTCAACTTTCAAAGCCCATTGAAATCCTGAAAATGTATCTATTGTATGATGGACATGTCTTAATTTTTCAAATTGTCTAAATAAAATACATCCGTAGTATATCTATTTATACCATTAGAATTATTTACTGCTGGCAATGGAACAGGTAGGATATATTTTTACAAATTCTTTGGCTTGTGCCAAGTCATAGAGAAATCTTTTTCTAATTTTTTGCTGTTTATGCAATGCTTTTTATGAACTCTCAGGTCTCTATCACATTTTCTATTAATAATTAATCAGTTTTATTATTATCTTGTGCTAAAGAATCTGGCAGACCCATATTGGATCGAATGTGTATTATATAGAAGGGATGATTTCTAGTCCTGATTATTTTTTGTAGCAGAATAAGTAATAAAGTTAATTCTGACTCATCCTTAATATAATCAGCAGTTTCAATATGCAGAAACAACACTGCATAGTCAGTGACTATGTTAAGAGGTTAAGTAAAATTAATTAATATCACCACAATAGAATATAATTATGAATTTGAACTGAATTATAAGGGCTTTGAGACATTTTACTTCTATGTTTTGATTTTTACCTGCCTCTCATGATATCTTTGTATATGTATAAAATGTATGGCCTCATGAAATTGGTTTGTCTTGTACAACATGAAGAAGAATACAATTAGTTTTCTTTAAAAATTCAGTTCTTTTACTTAGAAAATATTTGTTGTTACTGTGTCCCAAAAAATTACTTCAGGCTTCTTGACAAGGTTCACTTTCTTCTCATAATCTGTCAATTTCTTCATTAGTTAAAGGTACAATTTCTTCTGGGTCTATTGCTGTCAATTGAAAGTCCTACTTTTCCTTTAAAAATCAATTCAGAAATCTTTTTGATATATGTCTTTAATTTCTTATCAGGCTTATGTGGTAGAAATATTCATTCCAATATAACATTTTCCCTTTGCATTAAAATTCCTGTAAGGAGAATACTTACAGGGCAAGATAACTAGAAAGCAATTAAGGTCTGGATCCACACAATCCACATGTGCATCCTGTAATTTTATTTCACCAAGGCAGTTCTTTCTCAGCTTCAGGTGACAATTCTCTCAGACTATTTAAGTCTCTGTCACCATTTAAGGATTTGAACAAATTACCTAGTTTATTTTTTATTCCAAAAGTGGGCCATATATTGACAATGTCTCCTAATAATTTTTGAAAATCATTGTGTACAATCTAGCTCTCCTGATTTATACACTTTGGGATCTAATTTTTGTTGGCTTAGTTTGTACCCTAAATAATTAATGAAATTTTCTCTTTGTATTCTTTTCAGGGGCAATTTATAATCACCAAACAGGCATTTTTTCACTTCTTTAAACATTTTTCTATGGTATCAATATTTGAATCAGCCAACAAGATGTTGTCCATGTAATGATAAATTATAGATGGAATTTGTTACATATTTGTTCTACTGGCTTTTGTACAAAATACTGGCACAGTGTGGGTCTATTCAGTGTTCCTTGAGGGAATACTCTCCACTGATACCTCTTTACAGGCCAAAAATTTAAGTGGGCACTGTAAATGTGAATCATCCTTTGTTTTGTTTTTGTAAATGTATTGTAAAGAAACAGTTTTTTAAATCAATAATTATAATAGGGCATTCTTTAGATAACAGAGAAGGCAAAGGAATCCCAGACTGTAGAGAGTCCATTTGCTGGATCACCTTGTTTATTGTCCTTAGGTCTGTTACCATTCTTTACTTTCTAGCTTTCTTTTTAATAACAAATATAGAAGAATTCCAAGGACTTGTTGATTCTTCTATATTCTGAGCATTTAACTGATCCTGTACTAGCTGACCTAAGGCCTGCAATTTCTCTGTTGTTAAAAGCTATTGATGACCCCATATAGGCTTCTCTGTTAGCCATTTTAGAGGTAGTTCTGTGGGTGTCTTTGAAAGATCAATAGCTTTTGTTCCTTGTTTCTGTATAATCTGAACAGTCTGGGAATGTTTATCATAATATCTTCTAATGATTTATTCCAAATAGTTACTAGTTTATGGTTCATTTTGGTGTTTGGAGGAATATTAATCTGTGTATTCCATTGTTGTCTTAAATCATGCCCCCATAAATTTAATGTTAGCCACATATGGCCTCCATATTCCTCTTTGTCCTTCTGGTCCCATACACTCAAGCCACCCTGCACTCTGTTTTACCTGGGATAATGACCTACTTCCCAGAAACTGAACATTTACCTCCTGAAGGGGCCAATTTAGATGCCACGACTCTGGTGAAATTAGTGATACATCTGTCCCTCTGATTCAATAATAATATCAATTTTTTGTAATTTTAAATTTGAGGATTTTATTGATAGAAATTTACCAAAATATTAGCTTAATAATTTTTCCTGATTTTCTTTTCTTTTTCTATAGATTTTCTATCATTCAATGTAGTATGCCTTTTTAAAATAGGTTTTAATTTCTTTAATTGTTCTGGGAAGGTATTTTCTCCACAATGTCAGGGTAAGATTGGACTGGATTTGATAAGGAGGCTTTTGAAAGCCCCATTGGGGTGTTTCTCCTGAAGGCAGAAAGTTACCTTGACTGTCCCTTGTTAACCTGCATTCATTCATTCATTGTCTCCTTTTTCTACACCTTCTGCATACTCTAGAAGGGAGGGGCATTCTTTTGGAATTATTCCTAACAAAACACCTTTTCTGGGAATGCCTTGTTTACAATCTCTTTTTATGTGATCTTGCCTTTCACAAGTGTAACATTTAACATTTTGACTTTCAGGTACCCTCCTGTTTACTGCTGCTGTTTATTTTTGGAAAAGTCTGTAAGACTTTCTTTTGGACTTTGAAATACTTTTGTAAAGGATTCAGTTTTATCAATCTAGTCCAAGTCATTTCATGTTTCCATGAAGCATAAAGCCAGAGAATGTTCATTGTATAAGAATTGTCTTTCAATATCAGCATAATTCCCTTACCCAAGACTTGCCTATGACTCTGGCTCTGCTTCTTTGTTCTATTGTTTTAGCCTCCTCTTTCCACCATGTTTTCCACTATAAAAGCAGCTCTAGTATAAAACTGTATAAGCACCTCCTTTGCTCTGAAATCTTTCCCAGTTATTTGTGTACACTACTCATCTTTCTCTTTTAATTCGTTAAATTGTAAATATTGTTATTTTATCTTGTAATTCTACATTGTTTGTATATAATAATAATAATAATACCAATATTTTGTTGTTGTTTTATTTTGGAATAGGTTCTCATAATATAGTTAAACCATATACAATAGACTGCTACTGAACTCACAGAAATTCATCTGCCTCTGTTTTCTGAGTACTGAAATTAAAAGAGAATACTACAATGTCCAGCCAAAATTTGGCAATCTTATTACATAGTATATTCCTTGTGAGTGTCACAGTGCTATATGTGACACAATAAATGTATATTTAATTAGTATGAGAGCATTAATATTTAGTGCAATAATTGGTAAGCACTGGTTAACTTTTAGATACTTAGCAAAGGATTTAGGATACTATAGTAAGCAAAAAAAAAAAAAACATTGCTTTATGCCATTTGCATTATACTTGGAAAAACAATTTGCAAAAGAATAAGGAAAATATAATTAGGTTTATAATGGATCCATGAAGAAAACAATATAGCCAAGGAGGTGGCTTCTGGGATAGAACATATGGTTCAGTCAAAAATAGTGCCTAACAAAAGAATTAAGTTCTGATTTTGAATTCCTAGCACCCAAGAAAATAGCTCAACATAAGGGATATCCCCTAAAACCCAGCATAAGGTAGCCTAGGTCTCAAATGAAAAAATGACAAGGAAACCAAAGTTGAAATTAGTGATAAATATACCCAATGATAATTTAAGTAAGGTTGTGCCTGTGAGGCAGATAAAAAGAGGATGGAGAAAATATTAAAAAAAAAATATTTTGACACATACACAGATTTGGAAGACAGCAACAAAGCTAGTAGTTTCATGATGAGACAACTCTTTAAAAAATGTCAGAGAAAAAAGTTAAAATACCTTTAGTAGTAAAAAGCTTCCAAAGAAAATGAATAAGGATCACAAAGTAAATAAAGTAATAGCTTGGTTTATACCACAACATTACAGAATCTGAAGATTCAGAGTTTGTTGTACTGTGATCTGAAGACTGCTACTTGGTATTACTGTTGTGACTTCAGACTTTTAGAGTTAGCTAAAAAGAAGAACTTATGGGAAATAAGAATAAATTAATCACTAGTTTTATTGAAAAACCATCATCAGTAACTCTCCACACTGTACTTCTTTCATGATTGAGTACCAATGCTGAGGAAAGAGAACACATTTATTCTATTCATTCTGTTCTAGTTTATGTTCTTCCTAAACTACCATATACTTCTGCTAAAGTTTCTATTTTAAGAGAAAGAAGACAATGCATATAGAAATATTTACATGATAAATTCTAATAAGAAGTGATATGGTGCACTGTGAAGGGAGTTGGCTCTAGATTGTGAAAGTTTGTGAACTTTTGAATTTAGGTATCCAGTGTTTACCTCAGTGTTTTGAGACATAAAATTAAAAATATAGTAAAGAATTCTTGATGTTTCATTACTCTTACTAGAATACTTTGTGTGTAACAAGAACAATGTTAATTTTAATGAGATATTATTGACTTTGTTACTTTTGAAGTATGGGTTAAATAACAAAATTTAGAAAAGAATTAAACAGCTGGAATTCTATAGACATGTAAGCTACAGAACCAATCACACACCCGTATACATGTTATTTAAAGTGATGAAATTAAGTGCAGCTGAATAAAAGTATATGTCTTTCAGTATATCTACTTAAGGAGTTTGAGCAAAGAGAGATCTTTGAACTAGCCATGACTTGTCTTCTTATCCAAATGAAGATGATGCCCATTACTCATAGTGGAAATTTTAAGTTTTCTTACAAACTTGCCATATGTAATTACTAATTTAATAAACTAGAATTCCCTGCACAAGGCTGTGTGTCTTCATGAAATAATTCTAGTGTATTTGGCAAAAATAAAACTATTTGTTTGGCTTATATTGTTTTCTTAACTCACCATTACCACTTCTAACATTCATGATGTGCCCTTTTCTACCTCATTCTATGGAAAAGTTTGAATTTATAAAAGTTAATTACCAAATAGAGATGTATATTTAAAGAGAAAGTTGAAAATACACGTTCCTTTTTTTCTAGTAATTTTATGCATAAGTATCTACAAAAGTAGAAAACTATAAGTGTGCTTTTTTGTACAGTATATACTTAGGGAAATACTCTCAGTGAATAATATTTTTAAAACTAGTTTTCAGAGGAACAGAAATGATATGTGTTTATAGTATATTTTAAAGATTATATTAACTAATGATAATTAACAAAAAACTAATGATAAAGTAATGGTGAATGTAGTGATTAAAAAGTAGTCATCTGAACACTACAAATGTAACTGTAGTTCCTTCTATGCATTTGTATTTTTGTATTTATAGATGTGTTTATGCATATTCACACATAATAGAAATGAGTAACCATATTATATACACACATAGAAATGAATAGGCATAAACATCAAAGGGTTAACTATATCTGAGAATGGCGGTACACTCAGTACTAAGCATGAAGAGTCAGATGGATAGCTCAAGTTCAAGACCAGCCTGGTCTATATAATAATATCCTAGGCCAGCAGGGACTGAATAGTGAGAGTGTCGCAATAAGTGAGAAGTAATTAAATCTGCTTAACAGCTTTAATTTTCTTCTTTGTATATCACTACCAGAGATAGATTTATCTTTTATAATCTTACTGAAAAAACTGTATGTAAATATAAGTCATCTTAATGATACTAGTGAGTTTTTAAGTAAGCAGTTGGAAACAACTGATAATATTTTACTAGACTTCTGAGTTAAGCAGCTTCCTGCAGGTTTTCCTAATATACCTTCATTTCATGCTAAGATTATGCTTGTAAATGAATTTGGGCAGATGGTTACTTCTCTGAATTACAGAACTACTCCTAGAGAAAAGGCTCAGAAGGGAAATGGCCCTCTAATCCAGAGTTGGCAAAGCACTACAATTCTGTTAGTCATATATTCTGAAGAAACTATATAGCATTTGACATGTGAATAAGATGACTGAAATAAAATTATTTCTCAGATTAGGTCCTAATACAGAATCTACAGTTTTATAACTTATAGAAATATTTTAATCTTATGTTAATATTGGGTTTAAAATGCTGCAGTTATCAAAATATATTTCTAAACAAATATACAAGGAAATTTTAAAAATCTCCATTGGCCTTCTCATGTAGAAAGCACTATGTAAATATTTTTTTGCCGCCTATCCTCTCTCCTTAACTCTCATTTGTGACAAGATGATCACCAGTCATCTCAATTATCATGAATTACAGTTAGCAAGTGTACCTCTCAATGTTTTTTTAATGGAAAGTAGTTTGTCTATAAGTAACAACAAAGCATTACTTACATCACTTACAAAAGAAGACTTAACATTTTTGCTCAAAGAATGGGTCTCATGTTACATGCTCTGTTATTATTGTTTAGACTACTTGTATTAAATATGTGCTTGCATAATATGTATGATAGGGTAGATATTCTATAACATATTGTGGTGATTAGATGGCAACTTTGCAGACTTGATTTTCCCCTTCCATCATTATATGCTTCCAGGAATCTGACTCAGTTTGTTAGACATGTTTTTAAGACAGGGCTGGGCAATTGACCCACTGTTAGGTGTTCTTACTTCATCAAAACAAAGCATGAAAACTGAAGAATAGGCAACTAAGACAAAAGTAAAAAGAATAGCACTAAACCCTTAACCTTAGATAAAACAATATTCTAAGAGATCAAATAGGATTTTTAAATACATTACAAAGTATGAGAAAATCAAAGATTTGACAGTTCTACATCTATCATGTTCAAACCTGAACAAATATTGACTTTCTATTTGGTTGCATCATTAAGGCCCATCATCAGAGGAAATCACAGATATTATATCCAGGCTGTTAATAAACATCTGCACAACTCGGTTATCCAATTCACCTGGATGAAATTGGTCCATGTTGAGATAAGTAGTACATATGAAAGTTATAGATTATATAAAAATTTCTGAAAAGAGTACATGAGAAAAATTTGTAATCCCATAGTAATTTAAAAAATAACCTCAGTTAATCTTAACTTAAATTCAAACAATATAAAGCTTCCTCATTATAAGTCTTTCTGTTTAAGAAAACACTGATGCAAAATGACCATAAGTTTCATTTCATAAGGACCATTAGGCTTTGAATATTATTTATGGAGAAGGACATCAGTGACTCTTGCACATGCGGTGGGATTAAGGTGTCAGCTGATGAGGTTGGAAGACATTTATCCAGGGTCCTGGGCTCAGGAAGGGGGAGTGGCCAGCCCCATTCAAGAGGGGCTACTGGGATTTTGAGGAGCCCCATTTGTTCCTGACTGCTTGAGATACTGGTTTGGTGTCCATCGTCCATCTCATGGATAATCCGATCACTCAGGTGTAGTAAGAGGTTTCTGGCCTGGACTTTCAGGCCTTGCCACACAGTTTAGACCCGCAGACGCCCAGATGCTCAGAGACACACAGAGGCTTACAAGTTTTAGGCTGAATCGGCCAAAGGCTCAGGCAAATCACTTGCTAGCTCTCTACCCTTCATCTAACCCATGTCTGTTCTGTTCAGCCACGGGCTCAGTACCTTTTCTTAGAGCAGCATAGTTGTCCTCTGCTTCTTCCGGCTTCTCTCTGGCATTCTGCTCTGGTATTCTGTTCTGAAGAGTTTTCTTAGTCTGGTAGCCCCGCCCACACCTCCTGCCTGCCTTTGGCCAATCAGCACTTTTTATTAAACCAGTGGGTGGGATAATTATTTACAATGAATAACACAAATCTCCCACACTCAGGTACCTATATAAGCTGCTACCTGTATCATGAGTGTTGGTTTTTGATGTGGAAATGCCTTTCTGTATGCTGTGAATATCAATATTTAAATAAAGGAGCTGTTTTGGGCCATGACAGGCATCATAGAAGAAGCAGGAGGAGAAATCAGAGCATAGGTAGGAGAAGCAGCGCTGAGTCAGGCAGCTCAAGGAGCAACATATAAGGAACACAGGAGAGCCATGGGCCATGTGGCAGACAGAATAATAGAAATGGATAGATTTAAGATATAAGAGCTAGCTAGCAATGTGTCTGAGCCATAGGCCAAACAGCATAAAGTTAATATAAGAGTCTGAGTCATTTCTGGGTGCCTGAGCAGCAGCGGCTGGCAGCTAATGGGTCTGGCGCTCAGGTCTGTGGGTCTGGGCCTCTTGCTGCCCAGGACCAAGAAGCCTCCACTACAACAGGTTTATATTCCAATAAATATTAATCTTGAATTGGTATATTTTAAGAGAGATTTGTGCCTTCATCTGGCATCCACCATGGGGTGATTGGCCCACCAGGTTGGGGGGCTGGAGGCTTTTTGGAAAGCAGAGGATAGGCAGTGTTCAACTTTGGGAACCTCCACTCTGGTGTGTGGGCTGAAAGCTCCCTCCCTCACTCCTTCATATGGAGTTCTACCCCTCACTCGCCAGACACCTGGAAGAGTGGCGGGTAGTCTGCTGCCCACACCAGCTGAGCCTAAGTTCGCTACAGCTGAGATCAGGTATCTTGGTAGCTGCCTGGCTGATTCTGCCGGCCCATTTCCCCATGTGCCCTTCTAGCAGGAGGCAGTGCTCCAAGGGTCACCCCACCACACCACAATAGAGGCTGAAATCCACACCATTCCTTTCAAGCAAGGTCTGCACAGCCTTTTCTTGGCACTGAGCAGAGATTCCTAGTCATGCCTCTGAGCTACCTGTGACTTCTGTACACTGAGAAGCGACTCTGGCGGCTGCCTTCACTGCCCATCACACAAATGACTTCTGTGCACATGTGGCTGCAAAAAAATAAATAAAAAAAAATAAAATAATTCTATTTTCTGATTGCCATCCTGTCTTGATTTGTGAGATTTTTCTATTTATAAGGATCGTATTCTACCTGCCGGGGCCACTTAAGATTACATAGGGTCTGTTAGGTAGTCTTGTGGTGCGTGAGAGTTCCTGCATCTGCCATATTGCTAGTGAAGGGAGCATTGAATGCTACTGTGACACCTGTGGACCAAAGGTCATCCCTGAAACTGAATTGAGGTAATGGCTGATAATTATTCCATTAATGACTTCAGGTCATATTTTTCCATGGTGATTGAGAAATTCTCGAAAGAATGTCTTGAAGTCTTCAATGCCCTAGTCCTCCTATTTTTCAGCTTGTTTCTATATTTTGTGTTTCAAATTGCATGCATAATGAAAGAGGTGAAATCTGGAAATCACCAATTGTTGTCTACAATATGTGATATGGAAATTTCAAACACTAAAATAGTGGATAAAGTTAATTTTCTGGAAATTGATTACAACAAGCTTTCTGATAAGGCTTCCTCTTTGGATATGGATGAAATTGCACAAGAAAAATATAGGCTTTACATAAAGATGAGAACAAAAAACTCATTAATTATGATAATGATGTGGATCAAAAAATTACTATTTCTAAGAGGTCCTTGGAAGCACTGCTTCATCAGGGAAATCAAACTCTAGAAAAATCAGTGATATCCAAACTTCAGGAATGGGAGGAGCATATTGCAATACTGGAAAAGGTTGGTAATTCATCTTATGCTCAGAACAGTTGAGGTCAACCCCCAATGGGATATTATGGTACTGGAGACACTCTACTCAAGGTGGTAAACATGACGGGGCTACCTCCTTTCCCACCACTATTGTTTCCAGGTACTGTTTAGTCAAATAAAGCATTTGAGGGGTCCCCAGAATTTTTAAAGTATAGTTATCAGCCGATACATATGAGAGATATCAAGGATTTTGAGGAGGCAATATCCCTTTATGGTATATACTCTACATATGTAAAACAGTTATTAAATGCATGATTAACAAAAAAATCAAATCCTGCCAAATGATTGGATGCAGCTCACTGTCACTTTCCTGGAGAAGTTGGTTTAGGGAGGAGAGTAGGGCCTTAGAGCAACAAGTAAACTTTGGGGGGGTTTTGTTCCTCAGGACCAAATCCTTGGTGAAGGCATGTTTGCTGATGTGAAGGCTCAGACTACTTATAATGAACATATGTTATTGCTATGCTATACTGCTACACTGAATGCTTGGGAAAAGATTTGGACCCTGGTCAGAAGATTGAGCCTTATATTAAGGTTAAATAAGGCTTAAAAGTACCTTATACCAACTTTCTACAGACACTTCCCATGGCTGTACATAGAGCAGTATCCGATCCTGAAGTTAGCTGGCAGTTGATATTTTCTCTGGCCTTTGATCATGCTAATGTGGAATGTAAAAGAATGCTTATACCTTTAAAGATCAGATCTGCTCCAATAGAGGAATGGATTCAGTATGCAATCAAAGCCGAATATTTCCATTACAATGAAGAGAATTGGGTAGGCCACACCATTGCTAATCTTAGGGTGAGGAACCAACACATCACATGCATTAACTGTGGTACATCAGACCATAAAAGACAGAATTGTACACAAGGTACTTTTGGAAATAATACCTGTTTTAGGTTTGATTCGAACAGAAGGCCATTGGCTTCTGGATTATATAGAAGGTGTGGCAAAGGACGACATTGGACCAATGAATGTAGATTTATGAGGGACAAAGAAGGTAACCCTCTGCCATCAGAAAATGCCTCTCGGAGCTTCCCCCAGGAATCCCTCAAAAATAAGACTTCAAAGTCAAGGAAGGTCAGATCATATCCAATCACAGTGGAAGACCCAGAATTCTCAGGGATAGTAGGACATCCCATGCCTCAGCTAGAAGACTATATGGCATTGGATAATAGAACAAATTCAAGAGAGGAATCAAAATTTCCAAGAAAAATCACAAAACAAATATTTTGGAAGACTTCAATAAATGAACAAAAACCAAAATTGAAAGTATGGGTAGATGATATTTATATCCAGGGCTTAGTCAACATGGGGGCTGATGTTCTGATCGTAACCCCACAATTATGACATCCATGATGGCCTTTCCAAGCAGTGGATATCCAATTTCTGGGGATTGGAACAATATCTCAAGTGAAACAGAGTATAAAATGGCTCCAATACATACAACCAGAAGGTCAGAAAGGACGGTTAAAGCCATATATGGGTGACATAGCAGTGAATCTGTGGGGTCATGACCTTCTACAGCAATGCAATACCCAGATTAAAATCCCTCCAGGTTTCAAAATTCACCAGAGACTTAATTATTTTTTGAAAAGTGATGTTTTAAGATGCTATGAAGAAAATTCAATAGCCATACAGGGTGTACAAAAGAATTGTCCAATAACCACATAACCTAAAAGGATGTTCACAGTGCAGACTTTTAGATGGTTAAAAGAAAAGCCTATTGGGTTCAGCAATGGCCTTTGACAAAGGAAAAATTTCAGGCTTTGGAATATATAGTACAAGAGCAGTTACAAGCTCAACATATTAAAGAATCAACCAACCCATGGAATTCTCCTGTATTAATTGTCAAGAAGAAATCTGGAAGGTAGAGGATGGTGACAGATCTAAGAGCAATTAATAAAGTGATTCAGCCTATGGGCTCTATACAATCTGGTATTCCCGTGCCTTCCCTGTTACCTAAGGGATGGCCTATTGTAGTTATTGACTTGAAGAATATTTTTTTTACCATACCTTTACAGAAACAGGACAAAGAGAAATTTGCTTTCACAGTGCCTACTCTTAATAATTTATGTACAGTTAAGAGGTTCCAATGGAGGGTCCTTCCCCGAGGAATGTTGAACAGTCCCACCTTATGCCAATATTTTGTATAATAACCACTAGAAGTGCTGCAGAAGCACTTCCCACAATTTATCATTTACCATTATATGGATGATATTTGTTGACAGACCCAAACTCAGATAATTAGGAACATTGTTTGAAGAACTGAAGAAAATATTGTTTGATTAGGAACTACACATTGTCCCAGAGAAAGTATAGAGGGAAATTCTATCAATTATTTAGGATATAAAATAGGTTTACAGAATATTAGGCCACTAAAGGTGAAATTGAATAGAGATAAATTGAGGACTGTTAACGATTTTTAAAAACCATAAAGGATATTGTTCATCTATGGCCCATTATTGGTATGAAAAACTATGAACTAGTTAATCTGTTTAAGACTTTGGATGGTGAAAAAGATTTAAATAGTACAAGAAAATTCTCTGATGAAGCCAAGAAAGAATTAGAGTTGGAGGAAAAGAAACTTCAAGAAGCACATGCAGATCCTGTGGATCCAGACCTAAATTGCATACTGGTTATTCTACCCTCTAGACAATCTCCAACAAGAATCTTAATGCAAGGAGAAAATATTATATTAGAATGGATATTTCTGCCACATAGGCCAAGCAAGAAGCTGAAAACATTTATCGAAAAAGTTTCTGATCTGATTTTTAAAGGTAAATTCAGACTTTGCCAATTGACTGGAAAGGACCCTGCAGAAATTGTAGTGCCTTTGACTAATGAAGAAATCCATCGATTATGGGCAGAAAGTGAACCTTGGCAAAAGGCTTGTAGTGACTTTTTAGGATAGATTAATAATAAATATCCACAAAACAAGAGAATTCAATTTATAAAGGAAAATAATTGGATCTTTCCTCATGTGGTACAGGATAAACCCATTTCTGGAGCTCGTACATTTTATAGTGATGTGAACAACTTAGGAAAGGCTGGTTACAAATAAGAAAACTTAAGATAGCTCAGAGCCCTTATAACTCTGTTCAGAAGTCAGAACTATATGCAATTATTATGGTGTTGTTGGATTTTATAGAGCCTCTCAATGTAATATCTGACTCTTTTATGCAGGAGGAGTTGTTTTACATATTGAAACTGCCGACTTCATTCCTGAGGATACGTATTTAACCTCACTGTTCAAACAACTACAGGATATCATCAGAGATAGGATACATCCTATATACATAACACATATCAGGGCACAAACGCGTCCTCTGGAACCTCTAGAGCAAGATAATAATGAAATTGATTTGTTGCTAATAGGAAATGTGCTAGAGGCCACAGAATTTTATGGTAAGTATCACATTAATAGTAAAGGACTAAAGAGAGTTTTTCTATCACTTGGCATCAGGCAAAAGAAATACTAAGGAATTGTAACACTTGCTCCTTCAATAACCAACTATCTTTAGCTGAAGGAAGTAATCCTAAGGGTACACAGAGAAATAAGATTTGGCAAATGGATGTGTTTCACCTTCCAGAATATAGAAAGATGAAATATGTACATCCTACCATCAATACTTACTCTGGAATTCAATGAGTGACTGCCTTGAGTTCTGAAAAAGCTGAGGTGTACTTACTCACCTTTTGGAAGCCATTGACATAATGAGAATTCCTGCTCAGATTGAGCCTGGCAATGTGCCAGCTTATGTTTCCTCAAAAATGAAGCTGATTTTTGGATATTATAATATAAAGAATATTACAGGGATACCACATTATCCTACAGGACAGGCAGTTGTAGTGAGATCTCACCACACTTTGATAGAGATGCTTTAAAAACAGAAGAGAGAAATGAGAAAACCCAGGGAGAGGCTGCATAGTGCCTTATTGACTTTAATTTTTCTTAATGCTGATGAAAAGAGAACATCAGATGCTGAGAGACATTGGGTAATGGAGAAATCTTCCGAGATAAACCAAACTATCTACTTCAAGCATGTGTTGGCATCAGAATGGATGCCTGGATATTTGCTTCCATGGAGTAGGGGTTTTGCTTCTGTTTCCACAGGAAAAGAAAAGATATGGGTACCAACAAAGTTGATAAAGATCTGCTTTGAAAAGGAGTCCCTTCCTAAGGAGGAGAAGTAATTGCTCATCCCTGATATGACAAATTGATACATGGTAAGAAAATCACATTTAACAAGACCAGGGCAGGGTCTCAATTTTGTCTTTACAGAAAAATGGATAAAACTGTCTTTAAGATATTGACTGTACATTGAATGATTAATCACCTGTAATGGAAGTGAGATTAATGATGAAGTAAGATAAACAACAGATTATGAGACCAACTGATACAAATATGCACTACTGTGTAATCTCTCAATATTCATTGATTTACATCTTACATCTATACCTCTTCAAAAGCTTGTGGTCCTAATTTGCCTATAAACAGGGCTGGTTTTGGAGGGGGAGCAAGTGGCTTTCTCCCTCTCAAAACCCAAACATATTGGTAAAAAAAAATGTGAAAGATTCTGTCTCATATCAGAAAAGCCACCTGGTGTGGTACAGAAGACAGTTGGAATGATTAGGGACCAATATTATTGTGACTTCGTCTTGAACCTTGATTCTCTCTATCTGTACCTGCCAACCATCCTGTCTGCATGCAATCTTCTCCTGAAGTCTTCAAGGATGTAAATATCTTCTTTGGGTATCAATAATGCTTAAGTTTTCCATTGTAAATATCATTTCTTCCTATCAGCTCTCTACAAAGTATCTGGAACTGAGATGGGGCCCCTACCACAATAATTCCTACTGGTGAAATGGGAATAAAAGGGAGAGAATGAGAGAGAGAGAAAGAGACAGACACACAGACAGACAGACAGAGGCAGAAATAGAGAAATCAAGAACCTGGTGTACACCAATCAATGATTAAATGATTGCTTTTAGAAAATAGACTATCAAAAATTTTTACAAAATAGCCCTCTATGATTATGCTTCATGTCACATCCTCTGATAAGAATTCCAGATGGATTTACTCAGTACTCTGAGAATAGTTATAGATGTGTATGATCATTCCATTAGAATCTAATCATTCTTTTAGATTTTATAGAATCCCAAAGAGATGCCATCACCCTTAAGTCAGCAGGAAGCAACTTTATAAAAAATTATACCCCCTTTCCTGATAAGTTTTGTCCTCTGAAGGTTGTGGGTAATTATTATTCTGATAGAATAATTATAAGTTAACATCTATTGAGGACAGAACAATAATATAGCCCCAGGGATCTCTTTTAAAGAAGAGAAAGGGGAATAGATAGGATAGATAAAGATAGATATAAACAATTATTAGCCAAATATATGAGATAAATCAAAGACAATTTGCACTGGCATAGATATTTGTATTTTGATATAAATATGAATGTGAAACAATTTTACATGTTTGATTGAGATAATTTGTATATTGTTACAAATTTAAATATGAAATTGTTTTATATGTACAAAGCAACTGGTACATTGATATAAAGTTCATTCTGTAACTGTTATGTAAAACTGAATTTGTAACTACATTTTACATATGCTTCTACCTCTTTTGAAAACATTTGTACATTATTGTCATGTCAACTATACAATTGCTACCTTTATTTAACTATACTAGACATAATGTATGATTGCACTATTTATGATATATGCACAAGATGTTTTATATACTTCTGTTTGGATTATATATATATGTGTGTTATATATGTATATATATATGTGTTATATATATATATATATATATATATATATATATATATATAAAACACATATATGTGTGTGTATGTCTAAAATACTGATACCATTTTGCATGGTATATATATCTGGCTAATGTTTGACAGTCATACTAAAAGTCTTTGTTCAGAAATTGTACAACTCTGTATAGGTAACCTAATTTTATAGTACAGGTTTCAATCCTTAGAATGATACAAATTTCAGTCAACATTACTTAAGTTTCCATGTCACAGTCATCTCAGATACAGATTAGAAATACCATAGATAGACAGGAGTCTTCAACCATTTCATAGACCCAGAGAATACGGCATTTAACATTTGTTATTCAGAACTCGGCTGTGAGAGACATGATCACTCCTAGTGTCATTGTTCCTTTCCCAAGATGATGTTGAGCATCAAGGACACTACTTTGGAGTTTGTATTTTTGGCAGAGAATGGCCAGTTGGGTAAAGAACTGCCCTTACCTTCCTTGCTGACAGTACACACATGATGTCCAAGCAGTATGAACAAGATGACGGATGGAAACTGACAAAACCTGCCTGGACAAAATAAGACTGTCCCTCCAAAAATGCCTTGCTTGTGAAAAGATCTCTCTGATACCATAGGCCTGTAGCCAATATGAAGGTTGCTCCAATAGTGCAGAAAACAATAGATGATTGTCCAGGTAGCTGTGTCGCTATCCTCTCCCAAATTTTGAAATCTACTACTCCCATGTGCTTCTGACTTTCGGGTAACATATTTTCCTCCTCAGGTCTTGAAGGGGTCAAAGAATAGGTATTTAAGGTTACTACCCTATTATCCCTTAGCGAGGAACATTCAGGTGTTGGATTTTCACTATCCCAGATGAACAGTTTTGAAGTAATTTATACACCTTACCATGTACAAATATTATAGAAATGTATGATATACTTTATATGTGTTAGGTTTTGGTTGTAGTTTGTGCCTCATCCTCTCCTAGATACTACCTCATAATAATTCCTATTGTATATAGTCTTATTTTAAAACCTTCTTAGACAAAAGGTGGAGATGTGGTGGGATTCATGTGTCAGCTGATAAGGTCAAAAGACATCCAGGGTCCCAGGCTCCTGAAAGGGGAGTGGCCAGCCCCATTCAAGAGGGGCTTCTGGTTTCTTGGGGAGCCCTGTTTGTTCCTGACTGCTTGAGAGACTGGTTTGGCATCCATTGTCCATCGTGTGGATAATCCAATTTCTCAGGTGACCATATAAGCTGTTACGTGTATTATGAGTATTGGTTTATATTCCAATAGATATTAATCTTGGATTGGTATATTTTAAGAGAGATATGTGCCTTCATGCACATTTATTTTAAAGGTACTATTAAGTATTTTAAATTTTTATTAATAAAATAAGATAAAAGTTATTACTTTTTATATCCAGTGAAAGTACTGGTTTTGATTCATATAATAGGAAATTTGTTAAATTATAATTTCTATAAATATTTAACAACTAGCAAGTATTTGTACTGTACAACTAAGAACTAAAGTATGATCATAAAGTGCTTTACTTCATATATGTGTGCATATATATGCATTATAATGAGAATTCTCAAAATGAGTAGGTGATAATGGCAGTCAACAAAAAATTTTGCCTTTAAACTATATGCTTTTTATAAACTAATAGTGATTATACTTTCTTTTATCTTTTGAACTAATGTTCTAATAAAAAATAACTTCTACTATGTTAATAAGTATAAAAATCAAGTTACATTTTAGAAATGTTTTGGTGATCCTATAATCATTATGTTTTAGTAGGCACACATAGTATTTGTTTATACTAAAGGAGTATCACACTTTCACATATAACAGTTGTATACATATGGAACACACAATATATTTAATAAACTTATCATTAATTAAATCCATCAGCAGTGACTTCTTGAAAGAGTCATTAGTTTAACTAAGATTGTATATATAAACTTCTACAAATACTTGCTTTTCAGGTTATTTCCAATTTTATTGCACAGTAGCATTATTGTTACTATGAAAGCATTTTACATAATTCATCTTATTTAAGTTTATAGTTTGGTGGAGTTTACAGTATTTGGTAATTTGGGTAGCTATCACAAGTATATATTCTGAATCTTTATCACCCTAGAATAGTATCTTATACTTCCCTTTCACACTTTAGGCTTTTTTTTTCACATTACACTATATGAGTTCTTTTAAAAACATATTTTATAATATAAACTACAGTTAGAATGATGACTTTTACCTTTCTATACCTCACATTCTAAGATGCTTAATTAGAATATCATGAGTAAAAAACAAGTAAAGGTAACTTAAGAAAGACATCTGAGTACATGTACAATCTCAAACTTTGTTTAGAGGATATTATTTTATCTGATTAGAGAACTGATAAACCATTCCTTCTAAAAGGAGTTTCTAAATGTTGACAATTTTTATAAAGTTTCTAAAATTAAATAGTCTAAAACTCCACATTAATCTGATTCATCAAGCATTTTCCAAAAGAATTTGAACTGTCAACATGAGACGAAAAATGGAAAAATTTAACTTGATAATATAAAACTATGAATACTTCCAGATTATCCTTTTGTAGAATATTTTAATTGTTTTCCAGTTTCATTAAAATAAAACATATACATATATATATATATATATATATATATATATATATATATATATATATATATTTGAAACTAGTGGGCACAAGTACTAAATTTTACTTAAAGTTGTTGTTTAGTGCAGTTCCACCAACCCACAAACATTGCAGGTATTGTTAGTGTTTTTAATCATAATCCAGAACTTTATATTAATGTTCTATGTCCAAAGAATATGTGCTTGAGTCATAGAACATAGGAATATGAAGGTACAACTCACCTTGAAGCTTTACTGTGACTAGCTACATTTCATAGAGCTGAAAGATGGTATGCATGCTACAAGAAGATAAAATTAACCAGCAGTCTTAAACATATGTGAATCCTGAAGACTACAACAAATGATATCCTGGTAAGATGTGTCCACAGATGCAATAATGTTATCAATATCTTGGGAGTAATTAGGCACTTTCTGAGTGCATGTAAGTTTCATTACAAAAGATAAAACTCAATTATGCCATTAGTATCAAATATAAAACTTCAATAGGCAATAGGATCTACAAAAGTACCATTATTATTTTGTTAAATAGATTTAGAATTATACTGACATCTCCTCATACCATAGACCAATGTATCTCTAAATCCTTATGACAGAAACATAATGTTTTCAGTTGAAATATAGAGGATTTGCCAAAATACAAATAAAAATTGCTTTCCAGTTTCATTAAAATAAAACATATATATATATATTTGAAACTAGTGGGCACAAGTACTAAATTTTACTTAAAGTTGTTGTTTAGTGCAGTTCCATCAACCCACAAACATTGCAGGTATCTATCCACAAATACAGCCCTATAGAAAACTCTAAAGGGAAAACTCCATCCTAAGGAAACCAAATACATCATTGAAACCACAAACAATTGATACTATCACAAAAGAAAACCCACAGAAGGGAAATACTCACATGCTACTACCAAAAATAACAGGAAATAATCATTGGTTATTAGTATCCCTTAATATCAATGGACTCAATAAAAGACACACTCTAACATGATGGACCCAAAAACAGAAGTCATCATTCTGCTGCATAGAAGACACACACCTCAATTTCAAAGACATACACAGGCTCAGAGTAAAGGGTTGGGAAAAGACTTTCCAATCAAATGATCCTAGGAAACAAGCTGATGTATCCATCCTAATAGCTAACAAAATAGACTCTAAACTAAAATCAATCAAAAGAGACCAGGATGGACATTTCTTAAGATGAAGTATCAAACCTGAATAGTTATGCCCGAAAACATAAGGGCAACTACATATGTAAAAGAAATACTACTAAAACTTAAATCTCATATCAAAACCCACACACTAATACTTGGAGACTTCAATATCCCACTTTTACCCTTGGATAGGTCAACTAGACAGAAATTCAACAGAGAAATAAGGGATCTAACAGATGTTATGACCAAAGTGGACTTAATAAATATATAAAGAACTTTATATATTTTTATTTTAATCTAAACAAAAAGGGAATGTACCTTTCCTCAGCATCCCAGGGAACTTTCTCTAAAATTGACCTCAAACTCAGTCATAAAGCAAATTGTTGCAATATGGTTTTTGAGCCTGAGTGGCCAGAGGTCCAGACCCAGAGATGTCCTGCCCAGACCCCTTAGCTGCCCGCTGCTGCTCAGTCCCAAAAATGACTCAAACACTTATATTAGTTTCAAGCTGTTTGGTCTATGGCTTAGGCACCTTGCTATCTGGCTCTTTCATCTTAATTAAACCCATTAATTCAACCCATTCTCATTAATCTGTTCTGCCACATAGCCTGCGGCTCACCTGATTCCTTACATGCTTCTTTTTGGGTGGCTGACTCTGTCTGCTCTTACTCTGCCCTTCCTTTCCTAGCTATTCTGATTCCCCTGCCTACTTTTTCTATGGTGCCTGACATGGACCAAATCAGCTGTTTTATTTAAAGATTGATATTCACAGCATACAGAAAGACATTTCTACATCACCTCCCACTTTCTGTCTAATCAAAAAGGAAGGTTTCAATTTTAACATAGCAAAATTACATATAAGAAAATTACTATTAAGCAAGAATTACAGTTACAATATCTAGTCTATTTATACTTAACAAAATTTAAAAAATACTTTATCATCTACCTTATCTTTATGAATCTAAAGTTTAATATTCAATATACTTTTTTAAAATAACTAAGAAAAACTATACCTATAACTATCTAATCTTCAACTACATCAAAGACCACAGAAGGATATAGTATTACCCTAGTAAACAGGAATTGAAAACAACTTCCAAAGTACAGAAATGACACAGATGACACCTCTCTGCCTGGAAAATCACCCAAAGTTCCTTTATAAAGTTGGGGCATCCATCTTCAGCTTTCAGGCCCAGAGTCTCTTTTCATTTCAGTGAAGCAGGAAATCTGCTCTTCCCATTCTGGTATAGTTCATCAGTTGCTTTTCCTTGAGTCCTTAAGAATATCTGACAGTTTTCTCTGCAAAGCAGAAACCTGAAGGACCATCTCAGCTTGTTCTGCCAAAGTTCAGAGGTCACTTTCTGAGGGAACCTCCATGTCTGGTTTAAACAGCATACTGTCAAGCATTCAATATAAGAACAGGTTCTTGTCCAGTGCCTAACCATTGCCACAAAGAAAGTAGACTCCATATGGAGTTTCTTTGATGCCCATTTTTCTCTTGAAGTAAATTGGTGCTGCCAGGAGCAGATCTATCTAACAGTCCAGAAAAGTCTAAGTTATTAAAGTAATTTAAATGTCATATTCTGTGGGTCTTAGAAGTGTTTAAAGATTACTTATATAATTGAAAAATCTTTGTATACCTAAAAAAAAATCTAACATAACGAAGTTTGATTATCACAGATGAGTATTAATCTTCATTTCCCAATTATACGTTACAATTTTAAATGAGTTATATAAACATCATACCATAAATAAGAGTAGAAAAATACATACAGCATAACACAATTGACCATAAATTTGTATCAACAAAACCAAAATCCATACCAATATAAAGCATTTTGAGATTAGCAGCTGATTTCCTGATCTAAGTAAATTCAATATCTAATTTTTAAAAAAATCATTCATACAACACATATCCTTTTTCTTCTTAGAAAGAGATTAACTATGACCATTAACCATTTATAATGAATACAAACATTTAAAAACAATGTTTTGGTAATTTGAGCATAGTTTTCCATTACTATTTTCTGCTGATTATGGGGCACTGAAAATCTCACGGATTCTTGAGATTAGATCATAGTCTGCAGTCCTGAAGCTGATATAGTCATCTCTTCCCATCAGAGGTTTTTTTTAAGGGGTCTTGGTTGATGAAACCATATCTACCTGGAAGCAATCCACAGGTTCTCATCTTCTGTGGAAACAAAAGCAGAACTATTCCAAAGCAATAAATCCTTAGACACAAATTTCAAAATCAAGATACCTTTAAAATATGTATTCTTGTTTAACTTAGCAGCCTTTCAATCCATTGTCTTTTTGCAGTTAGCTTATTAAGAGTTAAAAATTTAAAAAAAAAAAACCACAATAACCATAATCCAGATTCTGTGTCTATTTTCAATCTTTACATAGCTTATCATATTTTTATTACTCTATTTCTATTTTTTAGGGAATTTCTCTATGATTTTTTTTCTCTTTGAGGCCTATGTACCAATTACACACATTGTAACCTGTTTACAGGGTTTTTTTTTGAAAAATCTGAATCCTTTCTATTGTGAGTCCTTAAGCATTTTCCAACATAGGAGCTTTTAAAATACACCCTCTTAAAGAGCCACATAGTCTTTGCAGATAAAGCTGAATCAGTAGGTTCTCTTAAAGGGATTGCATCTCTGTTCACCCCAGCAAATAGTGCAGACCCAAGAAAATGCTGCTACTAAGAAACAGTCTTTGTTTACTTTTTGTTCAAAATAAACAGAAACCTTAAATCAATCACATGCTACCGAGTTTGCTGTGAGACTTCAGGAACTGGCCTGGTTGCAGCTTACACTGCCTGCTGCCAGTCCACTGATGCCATTTTGTATGTGTCCCAGATGCTGTGCTTTCTCTGTACAATGATCTGCTTCAGATACACAATTTTAAATCTGATTTGGCTCAGTTTCTGTGATCTAGAGCTCTTTCTAAACTTTCTCAGGCTTTATGTGATGACATCTGTTACAATGTGGTTTTCCTGGTCCTGGGCAGCCAGAAGTCCAGACCCACAGACCTACAGCTCCAGATCTCTTAGCTATCCACCACTGTTCAGGCCCTTCAAAATGATTTAGATGCTTATATTAATTTTATGTTGTTTGGCCTATGGCTCAGGTGCATTGCTAGCTAGCTCTTTCATCTAAATTCAACCAATTTTCATTAATCTGTCCTGTCATATGGCCCATGGCTCACCTGTGTTCCTTACATGTTTCTTTTTGGGCAACTGGCTTGGTATGCTCTGACTCTGCTGTTCCTTTCCTACCTATTCTGATTCCCGCACCTACTTTTTTATGGTGCCTGTCATGAGCCAAAACAGCTCCTTTATTTAAAGATTAATATTCACAACATATTGAGACATTCTTATATCAGAAAATATCAATAGATATAAAAATGGGAATAATTTCTTGTATCACATCAGATAATCATGGCCTAAAGTTAGAGTTTAACAACAACAAAAATCATAGGAAGCCTACAAATTCATGGAACCTGAAAATCTCTCATTTGAACCACTTATGGGTCAAGGAAGAAATTAAAAAAGAAATCAAAGACTTTCTAGAATTTAATGAAAATGAATCTAAAACATATACACATTTAGGGATACAATGAAAGCAGTGTTAAGAGGAAAACTTATAGCAATAGGTGCCTATATGAAAATCATAGAAAAATCTCACTTATGAGATTTAACAGCACAGCTAAAGGCTTTAGAACAATTAGAAGCAAACTTACCCAGAAGGAGTAGAAGACAGAAAATAATCAAACTTAAGGATAAAAACAATACAATAAAAACAAATAGAAAATACAAAGAATCAATAAATCAATGATTTTGTTCTTTGAGAAGGCCAAAGGGATAGGTAAACCCTTATTAAAACTAACCAGAAAACAGAGAGAGTATCTAAATTAACAGAATCAGAAAAAAGGGGACATGACAATAGATACCCAGGAAATCTAGAGAATTAACAGGTCATACTTTGAAAATTTATACTCTACTAAAAGGGAAAACCTAAAAGAAATGGACAACTTTCTGGACAGGTTTTATTAACCAAAATTAAAATAAAGATAAGATAAATGACCTAAACAGACCTATAATTCTAAAGCAACTTGAAGCTGTTTTGAAATTCTCCCAAGTAAAAAAAGCCCAGAGTTTGATATGTTTAGTGCAGAATTCTACCAGACATTTAAATAAGAACTAATACTAATATTCCTTAAACTTTCCTATACAATAGAATTTCCAGTACAATATCTAAACTCTTTTGATGAGGCTACAGTCACCCTGATACTCAAGACATGGTAAGATGCAGCAGAGAAAGAGAATTACAGACCAATCTCCCTCATGGGTATTGGTGCAAAAACTCAATAGAATACTGGAAAACAGAATTCAATAACACATTAAAAAGTCATCCACCATGACCATTAAATTGGGCATCATCCTAGAGAGAAAGGGATATGTCAACATGTGGAAATATGTCAATGCCTTTCACCATACAAAAATTTAAATAAAAAAAATGGTTATCTAATCAGATTCTGAAGAAGGCCTTTGGTAAAATTTAACTTTTTCATAATAACATTTTTAGAGAGATCAGGTACACAAGGAACATACCTAAACATAATAATGTTAACATACAGTAAGCCAGCATGTAATATCAAACTAAATGGAGAGAAACTGAAAGAGATACCACTGAAATTAGGAACAAGACAAGGTGGTCCACTTTCCCCATATCAATATAGTTTTACAAAAGTAATAAGACAGCAAAAGGAGATAAAGTAGATACAAATTAGAGAGAAAGAAGTCAAACTTTCACAATTTGCAGAAGATATAATAGTATACAAATATGACTCCTAAAATTCCACATCTGAGAAACACCTACAGCAATGTGGCATTAAATAAGATTAACTCAAAAAATAAAAATAAAAGAAAACCCCAATAGCCATTCTATGAAAAAATTAAAAGGAACTGAAAGGAAATTAGGGAAGTATCACCCTTTATAATAGTTGCAAATAACATCAAATATCTAAATATCTTTGGACAACTCTAACCAAAGAAGTGAAAGGCCTATATGATAAGAACTTAACATCATAGAAAAAAGAAATTAAAGAAGATATCAGAAAAATGGAAAGATTTCCAATGGTCTTGGATAGATTGGAGCAGCACAATAAAAATACCAATATTACCAAAACCAGTCTACAGAATAAATGTAATCTCCATCAAAATCCCAACATATTTTTCAGACCTTAAAAAAAATACTCAACTTCATATATATACACTTAAACAGGATCATCAAAACAATTCTGTTGAATGAAGATTTTGCCTGGCCTAGCCTTTAGATTTGGACATGCAATCATAAATAATATCAAAAAATTGCTTATATTAATTACTTGTTATTGTTTGGTCTATTGTGATATGTTTCATATTTAATAAAATCAGTTTGAAATATCAGAAGAGATCTACCCACAGTCAATCCAGGAGGATCAGAGACTTTAATCTCAACAGAGAGAAACATCAGGTGTCAGGATTTATATCCTTAATCCCCTCTGATCTGAGTGTGAGGCTATATTGGATTGAAGAGAGAGTTCCAGGCTCTGAGGCATGCAGTGGTGGTGCCATGCCTTTAATCCCGTAACTCCAGAGATGGGGGAGATCTTTCTGTGTTTCTGTGAGTTCAAAGCTAACTACCAAATAGTAGTAGCTCACACCTTTAATCTTAACCTGGATGGAAAACAACTTGGCAAAGAGTGTACTTAAGGTAGGCATAGAAAGACAGATTAAGCCAGTAGAAGGAACGAGGCTAAGGAAACTGGAAGGCAGGTGGGTAAGATTTGACTGTGTTGTTTCTTCTCTTTGATATTTTAGTATTTTAGTCTTTCACTGATATCTGGCTCTGAGTTTCCTTTATTCATACAACATTGGTGTCCAACTTTGAGGCATGAATTTTCCACCCTCCACTAAAAAAAAAAAAAAAAAGTCTCTTGCCAGCCAGAGCAACACATGTTTAAAGGAGTAATTACTGGCTGGCTAGGCTTTCTGTTCTGAGTTAGCCTCCAATCTTAGGCAGACTGGCCACATATGTTTCTGTTTCACTTTCATCTGTGTAAGGTTTTCAGACACTGGCTGCTTTCTCCTGTTGGATTGTGGGGTTTTTTTTCTTTTTGTTTTGAACCTTATCTTGAGCTGCTATCACACTAGGCAGCTGCACCTCTTCACAGTCATTTGAATCATCACTGACAAATATATTGGTGAGTAAATTGAATTTTTTTAAAGGGGGAATTTGTTTAAGGTAACAGAGGGTGTTTGTTCTTTCTGTGCTCTTTCTATAAACAATTTGATATTGGAAACAGTAAAGAAAAAGATAAATAAAGTTGATGGGACATTCATCATTATGTTTATTATGGTTTTTTGTTTGATTTCTGTTTTATCATTGATGAAGTCAATTAATGTAAATGCCAAGAAAAATGTTTTAGAAAAGCCTGTCAGGAGATAACACAAAGATGTTCAAACTCAATAGAGGAATATATATAAAAAAAACAACTTCATTAAAATTGTCTAAAATTACACAAATCAGCCAACATTAATATATCCTGTAACCTTTAAAAAATGCATAATCATAAAGATAATAGAGAAGCTAGTTGGGCTCTAATACATAATGCTAAAATTATGGAGACTAAAAGAAGCAATTGTACAATATGGGTTTAACTCACCATTTGTAAAGCAAATGCTAAATAGCTTGTCATAAAGTAACTGGATCACCCCTAAAGATTGGTTAGATGTGGCTACTGCTATTTTAGAGGATGGGCCAATTTTAAAGTGCAAAATATGGTTGAAGGAGGAGGCTTAAACAATAGAATAAAGAAGCAGAGCCAGATATTACAATGTGGTTTCTTGGTCCCGTGTGGCCAGAGGCCCAGACCCATAGACCCACAGGCTCAGACCCCTTAGCCACCCGCTGCTGCTCAGGCCCCCCAAAATGACTCAGATGCTTATATTAAGTTCATGCTCTTTGGCCTATGGCTCAGGCACATGGCTAGCTAGCTCTTTCATCTTAACTCAACCCATTTCCATTAATCTGTCTGCCACGAGGCCTGTGGCTCACCTGTGTTCTTTACATGTTGCTCCTTTGGGCTTCTGGCTTGGTCTTTTGGGCCTAGCCTCAAGGTTTAGGCCCACAGACCCACAGACCCCCAGAGACACACACAGATGCTTTCAATAGTTTTTGGCTGATTGGCCTAAAGCCCAGGCATATAACTAACTCTGTACCCTTAATATAACCCATGACTGTTAACCTGTTCAGCCATGGGGCTTGGTACCTTTTCTCGGAGCAGCACCTCTGCTTCTTCCGGCTTCTTTCTGGCATTCTGCTCTGTTCTTCCTGTTCCCAGAGTTTTATTAGTCTGGTAGCTTTGCCCACACTTCCTGCCTGCCTTTGGCCAATCAGCGCTTTTTATTAAACCAGTTTGTGGGACAACTATTTACAATGTAACAACATAATCTCCCACAGCTAGAGGCATAGAAGTTTCCCCAAACCAACTTCTTGGGTAAAGAGATTATACTGATATTGAAAAACAATCCTTATAAGATGAACATAAAGGGGCTTTATGATGCATGACAGATTTAAATGGCTGGGATTGGATTTTAGAAATAGGAAAGAAAACTGAATCATCCATGAAAGTATTCAGAGCCCAAAAGAAAATATTACAGACTTTTTGCACAGATTAACTGCAGCTATAAAAACAATGGTACCAGATTCAGAAGCCAAGCAAGTAATATTTGAATTGCTGGGTTTTGGGAATACACAATGTAGAAAAATACTTAGACCATAAAAATCAAGGTAAGCACCCTTGGAATATTGGATTTCTGAGACAGTTAATCTAGGGTCTTATGATTGTGATGATAACAGGGTAGGAGAGCTTATTTCTAGAGATATAAGAAAAAGTCAAAATGTTAAATGTTACGATTGTGGAAGGCAAGGTCACATAAAAGATGATTTTACACAAGCCAATTCCAAGAAATGTGTTTTTGTTAGGAATAATTCCAAGAGAATGCCCCTCCTTCTGGAGTACACAGGGGCGTATAAGTGGGAGACATTGGATGAATTATTACAGGTCAACAAGGGACAGACAAGGTAACTTTCTGCCTTTTGGAAATACCCCAAGGGAGATTTCAAAAAGTCCCATATCAAATCCAGTTCAGTCTTACCCTACCATTGTGGAAGAAACATCTTCCCAGAACAATTAAAGAAATTAAAACCTATTTTAAAAAGACATACTACACTGAATGATATGAAATCTATAGAAAAAGTAAAGAACATAAGGAAAAATTATAAAGCTAATATTTTGGAAAGCTTCTATCAATGAACAGGACCAAAATTAAAAGTACAAACAAGTGATGTTATTATTGAATGTTTATTGGAAACAGGGGCAGATGTATCAATAATTTCACCAGTGTAATAAAATCCTAATTAGCTGCCTCAGGAGGTAGATGGTCAGTTTCTGGGAATTGGGCTATTATCCCATGTAAAACAGAGTGAAAAGTGGCTTGAGTATATTAGACCAGAAGGACACAAAAAAATATTAAAGCCATATGTGGCTAACATTGCTATAAATTTATGGAGTCATGATTTAATAAAACAAGTGAAAACAGATTAATATTCCTCTAAACACAGACATAAGCCATAAACTAGCACGTTTCTGTAAAAAAAAAATTAGAAGGTTTTATGAAAAACATTCATAGACTGTTCAGATTATACAGAAATAATGAACAATAACTGTTGATCTTTCAAAGACATCCGTTGCACTACCTCTAAAATGGCTAACAGAGAAGCTTATATGGGTTCATCATTAGCCTTTATCAAAAGAGAAATGGCAGGCTTTAGGTTAGCTAGCACAGGAGCAATTAAGTGCTCAGCATATAGAAAAATAAACTAACCCTTGGAATTCTTTCTTTGTGATTAAAAAGAAATCTGGAAAGTGGAGAATGGTAACAAATGTAAGAGTAATAAACAAAGTGATCCAGTCAATGAGGTCTCTACAGTCTGGGATTCCTTTGAACCCCTGTTACCTAAAAAATGGCCTATTATAGTTATTGCATTAAAAACTGTTCCTTTATAATACCTTTACAAGACCAGCACAAAGAAAAATTCATTTTTACAGTGCCCACTTATACTAATTCTTAGCCTGTAAAGACATATCAGTGGAGGATACTCCCTCAAGGAATGCTGAAGAGCCCTACTCTGTGCCAGTATTTTGTACAAAAACCAGTAGAACAAATGTGTAATAAATTCCTACAATATATAATTTATCATTACATAATAACATCTTGTATGCTGATTCAAATATTAATACCTTAGGAAAAATATTTGTAGAAGAATAAAAAAAAATGCCTGCTTTGGGATTAAAAATTACCCCAGAAAAAATACAAAGTGGGGATTCCATTAATTGTTTAGGTTAAAAAATAAGCCAACAAAAAATTAGACCCCAAAAGCTACAAATAAGGAGAGACAGATTGATGACACCTAATGATTACTAGGAGACATTGCCAATTTATGACCCACTGTTGGAATAAAAACTGATGAACTGGATAATTTGTTCAAAACCATAAATGGTGACAAGGACTTAAATAGTCTGAAAGAATTGTCACCTGAAGCTGAGAAAGAATTGGCTTCTGTGTAAAAGAAATTACAGGAGGCACATATGGATCTAATGGATCCAGACCTTAGTCGCATTCTAGTTATCTTACCCTCTAAGCATTCTCCTAAAGGAATTTTAATGCAAAGGGAAAATGTTATATCAGAGTGGATATTTATACCATGTAAACCAATTAAGACATTAAATATATATGTGAAAAAGACTCCTGAACTGATTTATAAAGGAAAAAGAAGACTTTGTCAATTGACAGGAATGGACCTACCAGAAATTGTTGTACTTTAACCAATGTAGAAATTGACCAGTTATGTGTAGAAAATGAAACTTGTCGAAGAGCCTGTAGCAATTTTTCGGTAGATATTACCAGCAAATATCCTCAAACAAAAAGAATTGTTTTTCTAAAAAAAACTAATTGGATTCTTCCTCATGTTGTATAAGAAAAAACAATTTCTGAAGCCCCTACATTTTATACTGATGCAAACAAATTAGGAAAGGCAAGTTAGAAATCATAAAATACAAATAAAATGTTTAAAAGCTCTTGTAATTCTGCTCAAAAGTCAGAATTATATGCTATCATGATGGTAGTAATGGATTTTACTGGACCCCTTAACATAGTCACTGATGCTCAGTATGCAGAAAGAGTTGTTTTACACATTGAAACTGCTGATTTTATGAATTATGAGTCAGAATTAACTTCATTGTTTATTCTGTTATAAGAAATAAACAGGACTCAAAATTATCCCTTCTATATAATACACATTTGATACCATACGGGTCTGCTAGTTCTTTTAGCACAAGGTAATGATGAAATTGATAAATTATTAATAGGAAATATGCTAGAGGCTTCAGAGTTTCATAAAAAGCATCACATCATCAACAAAGGATTAAAAGATGATGTCTCTATCACTTGGCAACAAGCCAAAGAAATTGTAAAAAGGTGTCTCACCTGTTCCTTCCAAAATCAAACTCCATTGCCAGCAGGAAGTAATCCTAAAGGTATACATAGAAATGAAATCTAGCAGATTGATGTATTTCATTTTACAGAATTTGTAAAATTGAGATATGCACATCATGCAATAGAGACACTTTAAGATTTCAATGGGCAATTGCTTTGAGTTCAGAAAAGGCTGACTAGAAGTTATGACCACCATGGGAATACCTGTAAAATTTAAGATTGACAATGCTCTGGCATATGTCTCTTGTAAAATGAATTTTTTTTATATAATGTAAAGCATATTACAGGAATACCACACAATCCTACAGGGCAAGCAATCATAGAGAGATAAAATCAAACTCTAAAGGATATGCTAAATAAACAGAAATGAATAACAAAGACCCCTAGAAATAGACCACATAATGCTTTATTAACTTTGAATTTTCTCATAACTAATGATAAAGGAACAATAGCTGCTGAAAGGCATTGAACTATAGGAAAAAACGGCTGAACTAAATCAGCCTGTTTACTTCAAAAATGTACTAACCTCTAAATGGAAGCAAGATATGTGCTACATTGGGGAAGATGTTTTGATTTTGTTTCCACAGGTGAAGAAAGGTTATGGATACCATCAAAATTATAAAAACTCAATTTGAAACAGAGAAACTTCATGAAAATAAGGATTGAAGGCTGATCCACCCATATTACAATTCTTTAAGTTTTAAGACATATCATAGGGTTGGGGAGGTTTTTTGTCTCTGCCTTTACAGAAAACTAGATATACTCACCTTCAAGAAGTAAAAAACAAAAAAGAAAAAAAAAAGACTTTGGACATTTATATGTCTAAAACAGAAGGGAGGCTGTCCAGAAAAATTTACAAACAAAAGAATATTGGAACTAGTGTAAACAGTATACACTATAGGATAAAATCTCATTGCTTAATCTCTACATCCAGAAGATTTGTATGTAAATAAATATCAGACCTATTGGTACTTGTATACTCTATAGGGTAAAATCTCATTGCTTAACCTCTATATATCTTTAAGTTGAAGTCCCAGTTTAATTATAATTTCAGCTGGCTTTAGAGTTGACATGTGACTCTCTCCTTTTCTAAACTCAAGCATACTTGTTAAATGAAAATACAAAATCTCTGTAATATATCAGAAGAACCACCTGATATGAGACAGACTAACTTAAAATACGGGACTATTCTATTGTTACTAATTCTATGGTGAACAAATAGTTATATATTTAGCTTCCTGTACATTGTATTGTGTCTTAGTCTCTTATTTGCTTTTTTTTGCAGTGATACAAGACAATGCCTAATTGTGAAGTTGGAGTATCAAAAAGGAAGATGTGGCTCCACTATAATGATTTCACATAGATTATGACAAATGTACCAGGCTGACAAACACCAACCAAAGGTCAAATTTGGAGTACAAACTGCTCAGGACAATTTCAAGGAGGTTTTCTGATATGAACCAGCTTCACAGACTACTATAGCTAGGACTTGAGACAAGCTATGCACTTTGCTGCTTTGCAGAGACTGGACAACAAATGATACAGCTACTTATTTCAGGACTTGACAGTTAACAAAACTTTTTTTTTCCCCAATAATTCCCTAAAGATGCTGTTGTTTCCAGATAGCAAGAAGTAAATTTAAAAACAGAATATCCACATTCCTAAGAGGTAGAATGGGTGGTTTTTGGCCTTTCAATGGGTTATAGATGATTGTCATTGTTTAGGGTGATTGGTTAAAAAATCTTATTTGTTATGGTTAAAAAAAAAATTAGAGAGATTAGGTTTAGGATTATTGTTTAAAAAAGAAGGAAAGAAGAAGAGGATACAGATATAATAGGATATAAAGATAGATTATTAAATATTCCTTTACAAAGGATTTACAAGCTTTAAATATTTTACATTGGATTGGATTTTTGTATATTGTATACAAATTGTGTATATTGAGATTAATTTTGTTACTATACATATACTTCTATGCTTGTTCAAGGTATTACACTTACATAGTTTATTTAACAATTACTAGCCCATGAAAGGTTTCATTACTAACTAATTAGGATATAAAGATATGCAAGTTAGTAATTAGACATTACAATCAAACTTATAGTCATATTATATATGTTTTCAAGATCAAACAGTAATATTTTAGATAAACTGGTCTTCTTCAAATATTTCAGAGATCCATAGAATATAGCATTCAAGATATTTTAATAACATAATTTCTTATTATTTTTTATAACAATGGAACATCTGCTCCTAACAGCACCAATCTACTTCAGAGAAGATTATGGGCATCAGAGATATTCCATAAACCGTTGACCTTCTTTGTGACAAAAGTTAGCCACTGATCAAGAAAGTTTTCTTGCCTTGACTACTGACTGTATAATTTTCAACATGGACCAGCAGGACACACACACACACACACACACACACACACACACACACACACACACACACACACACACACACACACACAAAAGAGAATTGCTGAACCTTGCCAAGACAAGGTAGGAAGGTCTTTGACAATATCCTAATTCAAAGAGAAGTCTGTCATACATGTTAGGCCTGTAGGCTAAAGACAGATGCTTCAATGATAAAGAAGAAGCTTGTATAACTGTCCAGGTAGCCAGCATTTCATTTTTTTACACTTTATGGAAGTTTCTTGTTTGCCCATGCTATTTAGTTAGTTAAGATAGTTTCCTTCTTGGGTCTCTGAGGTACTGCAAGATGAAATAGTAATAGTTATAGTTTTCTAGTGACAGTTTTAGAAAAGAGACTCCAAAGTTGATGTGTATATGTTTAAGAGACATAAAAATAGTTTTTAGTTAGTAATACAAATTAGAAAGAAAGTGAATAAGGTATAATCTTTGGACTCACCAAAATAGGATATTTAATGGAGTATTTTCTTTGAATTGTCATTTGTTAATGGATTGGACATTAGTCATTTATTGTTTGTATATATTGTATATAATTATTGTACCTATTGTATATGGTTTTTCTTATGTTAGTTATATAACCTTTTGAATTTTGACACAAAGGGGGTTATGTGCATATTTAGGTTAGGCATAAAAAGATAGATTATGGCAGTAGAAGTCATGAGGAGTGAGGCTGAGGAAACTGGAATATAGTTGGGTGATATTTGACTGTGCTATTTCCTCTCTTTGATATCTTAACCTTTCCCTGATATCTGGCTCTATGTTTCCTTTATTTGTCCAGCAATCCATGACTTAGGTACATTATTATCTAGCTCATGGCTTACTTGGTTTTTTATATCTTGTTTATTGGACAGCTGAACTGAATCTCTATTGACTATGCCCTCCTTCCCCTTATTTATGCTTGGATTTTCTGCCTGCCTTTAAGCTGTTCTTCCATAGGCAAAAACAGTATGTTTTATTATCTAATGGTATTCACAGCATACTCAAAGACATCATCTCTTATTTATAACTCTACTATAAAGTTACAGTAATAAAAGCTGTTTATTGGTATCAAAAGAGACATGTATCTACATTGAAATAGAATTAAAGTCCCTGACATTAATACACATACATATGAACATTGGATTTTTGAAAATAAAAAGCAAAAAGTACAATGGGAAAAAAGGATTTTCAATAAGTTGTGCTAGCATAACAGGATGTAGATTTTGCCATGTATGAAAAAAAAAGTATATAGAACCATGTCCATCATCCAGCATACAACTCAAGTCTAAGTGTATCAATGACCTAAATATAATCAAGTTACACCTAGCTAGATATAAATGAAACTGAGGTATAGCCTTAAAAACATTTGTTCAGGAAATTACTTTCTAAGTATAACACCAATAACACAGACACTGCAAAACAAAAATAAATGGGACCTCTTAAAAATGAGAAGCCTCTGTAAGGCAATGCATAGTCAGGAAGAAAAAATGACAACCTACAGAATGAGAAATTATCTTCCACAAACCTACACCTAACCAAATGCAGATCTTTTAAATATGTGAAGAACTCAAAAAAACGAAAGATAAAAAACTTAATAATCCAGTTTAAAAATGGAACACTAAGCTAAATAGAGAAATTTTTTACAGAAGAATCTCAAATGTCCAAAACACACAAAAAGAACTGTTCAACACCCTTAGCCATTAGGGGAAAGCAAATCAAAACCACTCTCAGATGCCATCTAATGCCTATCAAAATGCCTATGATCAAAAATCAAACAAACTAAAAAACAACAACTGATATCAGCCTATGTTGGAGGGAATGTGGAATAAGGGAAACAGTCTTCTATTAATGGTGATAATGTAAACATGTACAATCACTTTGGAAATCTGTATGGTCATTTCTCAGAAAACTAGTAATCAGTCTACCCAATGATCTAGCAATACCACTCTTGGGAATATACAAAAATGATACACATTCTTACCCCCAAGGACATTTGCTCAACTCTGTTTATGGCAGCTTTATTTGTAACAACCAGAAACTGGAAACAACCTAGATGCACCTCAACTAAAAAATGGATTAAAAGACAGTGATACATTTACACAATGAAGTACTACTCAGCAGTTCAAAACATGACACCTTAAAATTTGTAGAAAAATGGATGAAACTAAAAAAGAAATATCCTTAGTGACATAAGACAGATCCAAAAATACAAATATGGTATGTACTAACCCATAAGTGGACTTTATATAAAATATAACCAGAGTACACTCCTAAACATTCCTGAAGAGAAATTTAAGAGACATAATCCATAGCAACACTGGGAAGGTGAAATAGATAAGATCTTAGTAAATTGCAACCATCCAGGGAGAAGGGTAAGGAAAGGTGGGGAGAGAACATAAGAGAATAAAATATTTGAATTCAGCAACTAATATAGAGCACAAAGAAAAAGATATAATAATATAGGGAACCTCTGTAGAGTTAGAGAGAGAAACCTGTTACTGGGCAAATACTAAGAAACCCCAAAAGATTACCCCAGCTAAGTTCTAAGCAATATTAGATAGGGTAACTAAACTAATCTTCTCCTATAATCAAATTAATGACCATCTTAATTGTCATTATAAAACTTTCATCTTCACCCAGCAACTGATGGAAACAGACACAGACACAGTGACACAGAGATAGGCACTGGGTCTAGCTCCCAGTTCAGGTAAAGAGAGAAAAGATAGATTATATGAGTGAAGTGGTCTAGGTCATGATAAGGAAATCCATAGAGAAAGCTGACTTGAGATACTGGGAGCTGACTAACTCTGACGTGACACCTGGAGAACATCTGTGGGACCAAACAAGGCTATTCTAATATGGATAAGAGCTGTATTTTGTGGGAAATTTATGGGCCTCTGGCAATGGTACAAGAATTTATCCCTACTGTATGAACTGACATTTTCAAGCCAATTCCATACATAGAAATAATTTTTTCAGCCTTGATACTCATGGGAGGCCTTGGTCATACCTCAACTGAATATGACAGACTTCATTGACTCACCCTGGAAGTTCTTACACTCTTTGGGGAATGGAGGGAAGAATGGTCTGGGAAGAAGCTGGGGGATGACTGGGAAGAGTGAACAGTTGTGGGGATATAAAAAAAACCTTAAAAAAGAAACCTAGGCTTATCTCTATGAAGTCCTATTATGTCATGCTATGTTGCTTTTCTGTTTTTCTCTATGAAAAAGATACTGATTATCATATTAACAGACAATAGACAGCCCAATATGTGAGACCAAGTCTTTACTACTTACATATCAGAGAAAATCTAGCACCTGGATTTTACAGAGAACAAATGCACACACACACACATACACACACAGTTTTAAAAGTTCTCAGCATCTACAGTGAATAGGAAAATGCAAATTAAAACAACCGTTAAGTATCATGTCATCTCAGTCAAAATTGGTATTATTATGCCATCTGCCAACAAATTCTGGAGAGGGTATAAAAAAATAGCAATGCTTCTTTACTGATAGTAGAATCATAAATCAATATACCTGATATGAAATTCACTTTGTAAGTATTTTAAAACTAATGTTAGCTCTTTAATGTTTAAGCATATTATTTCTGGGCATATATTCAAAGAAATTCATATCCTACTACCAAGATATTTACATATCTATGTTTATTTTTGCAGTATCTATGATAACAAGAAAATAAAATTAATCTAGATTTTTATCAAACAATAGAACAGATGGTAAAAATGTGATGTACAATACAAAATACAAAATTCAGTTATGAAGGAAAATGAAACCATAAAACTCACAGGAAAATGTATGACCTCATAGATTATAATATTAAATGAGGTCATCTAAACTCCAACATATAAAATAAGCAATAAAACTCATATACTCTCTCATATGTGGATCCTAGCCTACAGTGTGCATGTGTGTATGTGTGTGTGTGTGTGTGTGTGTGTGCATGTTTGTGATAGTTATAAGTATGGATATAACATAAAATTTAGAAAGAAGACCAAGAAAGAGCAATATTAGTTGATAAGGAGAGGTAAAACGCTGGTAAAGAGGCACAAGAGTTATACAAGAATATGAAAATTGTAGACTGAAGTTTCTGGCTTGGCCTATCCCTGAAGTCTTAATCCACAGTTGCATAGCTGCTTAGTCCCAAATAATCACACAAAAGTTTATATTAACAACAAAATGTTTAGCCTATGGCTTAGGCTCATTCCTGACTACTTCTTACAACTTAACTCAACCCATTCTTATTAATCTATGTATTTCCGTGTGGTTTCCCATTTCTATAAATCTACATTTTGACACATGGCTAGTATCCTTATCTATGTGCCATTACATCTTGCTTCCTTAGGCAACAGCCTGCAGCATTTACTTTACTCTGTCATTCACTGTCTTTTATCTCTTCTTGGATTTACAGTCTGCCTCAACACTGCCCTGCCATTGACCAAAACAGCTTTCTTATTAACAAATGGGTATAAAGTATATTCACAGAATACAGAAAGATGTCCTACATCAATAAAGTTATATTTTTAGTATCAACTCTACAATAGATCTTTTGTTCTAGGTAGAGATTCTAATAAAATGACAATTGGCAATGAGTGTAAAATTTTAAACAAAGCTTCATAAAATGTATAGAGGTTGGGATAATGGAAGTGTTTGACTTCCTTAAACTAGCTATGAAATAAATTTTTTGTTTGTGTGTGTGTGTTCATGAATTAAATAAATTGATTTTATTATAAAATTTATTACAAATACAATGTATGAATTTCACAGAACCTAAGTTGACATTCAATTTATAGATTTATATTTTATAAACTTTTAATTGCATAAAATAATTATAAATATTTATGTGTAATCATGTGATGTTCCAATATATTTATATTTAATATCCAGTCTCATAAGCATTTCCTTCAGTTTTGCAAAACCCATAACAAATTTAATTTCATTACTAGTAAAACATGTTAGAAACTGCTATAAGTATTATGCTAATAATATAGCAATTCCTAATATAGAACTGGCAAGAGAGCTCTGGAAACCTATCTATATGTTATATGTCTTATATTTATTAAATGAAAGATTTTTTCATTACTTTGAATATAAGGAATTTTAAATTACCAAAGGGCAAAAATACTTGATTTTTTTATTCTATGTTGATTCTTGTCATTTTTTCTTCTAAAAATAATGATCAATCTCAGCGTTTAATTTTAATGATAAATGAACCAAATTCAAGTAATATGCCTTCAAGAGTGAGAATTGCATTAGGAATTATTTTTAAATGTCAACATAGATTACCATTTGTGTGGAAAATCTAATATATAGTGAGAGGTGATAATTCAATTTTAAATTGACTAAATAAATTGCTACTACTGATGTAAATTTGTTTACCATTCATTTGCAGCACACTTATCAAAAGAATATAGAATTATAAGACTGCACTGAAAAGACTTTATATGAGAAAATATTGAGATTAATGGAAAAGTAAGTGCTCAACTACATTTGGATAAATGGTTATCTTATTTATGAAACTCTGTTGCCTCAGGTATCTCTACTTCATAGAATAACTTTCCATACAACCAGTGTTTTAGATTTCATCCAAATTGGAAAAACAATAGCAATTTTGTTTCAGAGTTAAATAACATGGTAGAAATTTAACTGAATAAAACATTGAAATGAGAATATCATTCTAACTTCAAAGTTCCACTAATATGTGAGACACACTTATGAGGAATTCTGTATTATAAATACAAAACATATCCATGCTGCTTGTGGAGGATTCATTCCATTAGTTTCATATAATTTCTTTTAACTTGAAACTTTTGAAACCATAGATTTTCATGTTTCTACAGTAAAAACATGTTCATCTTTTTATTATTAGAAGCATTAGAGTAAAAAAATAAGTTAAATGCATTTATTATAACATGTTCTTAAATTTCTTAACTAAGTTGTGCCATTCATTATATCATGCTTCAAAATTAAATTTTTATAGCTTTGTTATAAAACTTATTCATTTTATTGAGGTCACTTGGTCCTACTTATATTGTTATCTTTCTTATTTAGATCACAGCAGAATGGTCCTGTCTTCAGGTAGAATAATATCCATAAAAATTCCAGTGAGATATAATACAGAATTGAAAACATTCAATGACATGTCCAATATGCCTAGTACCTCTAGATTACACTATAAACACACTTTCTTAAAAAGTCCTGTACCATAGTTAAATGTGTATGTATGTGTATATATGTTGTGTGTATATGTGTGTAATCATCATTAGAGAGTTATTAATCTCCTTAATATACCATGACCTTATCTCATTCCACTTCCTTCATTAAATTTATAAATTTGTTTCCTGGTTTTAAAGATGTTACAAATGTTCCATTTTTTTTCTAGTTCATTTTATAAACCTATGTATGTCACAAATATAATTGAAAATTATTATGCATCAGACATTATTTTATATTATTAATAACACCTGTTAGTATAAACAATGTACAGGAGAAGATTAGCTGGTACTTTTATGAGGATAGTTCAGACAACTTTATAATTAGATTTATAAAGAGGGACATTGGTTGGAAAAGTAGTTCTAGAAGAAACTTCTGGGGATGTGAAGATACTGTGCTACTTGGAGCCTCATTAGGGCCTGATAAAAATTTTGGTTTTTAAAAATCTTATCATATTTTTTTTGACCAGAGATACTTGATAAACTTTTAATAATATTATAATAATAATAACAAGTATTAGGTATTAGAATAATGCATTATATGAAGACACAAAGAAATTTAACATTGCATGCTTTCAGTTTCATAAGTATTTTTGAGATCAAAGAGAAAACGACACATCAGCAATTGAATATATTTTTGTAAAATTCAGGAAAGAGATCTGAGCTTGCATATTAGATTCTGGAATCAAAAGCATTCACTATGGGCTTAAGTAGAAATACATTCAGAGGATGACTAAGAAATAAGCCTTGTTAATCATCATTTTAAAGGAGACAGTGGTCCAGCACTATCAAAAAGTTATATCCAACTTGATACATTTTATGATGAGGTACAACATATTATCAACAAAAAAATAAATCCATGAAGTATGGTTGATTGATTAGAGAGTAAAGGTAGTTGAACACATCTGCATATGGAAAATTATGTGAGTCTAAGAAAGCTTACAATGAACAGGCCTTCCAACATTTCTTTCTAATTAAATGAAGGTTTAAATGTACATAAATGAAAGTGAAATTGATCAATTTACAAAGATATAATAAAAATAAAAGAAAACAAAATGAGAGGGGGTGGATAAAGATACAAAATTAAAGATAAAAAGAGTATAATAAAATAGAAGTCCTCAAAAGTCCACTTCAGTGAACATGTGAATGGCACCATATATTTTATACCATTCAAGATTCCAGAACAGATAGATTTATTCCTAGTATTACAAATATGCTACTATATCTTTAAGTATTTTGGGGGGTTGATTTCAGACCTCATCAGAACATAAATATTAAAATCATATAGGGAAAATAGGCTAAAACACTCATCAAACATATAAAACCAAGCAAAGGGTATGACATTAACCTGGACTTCATAAAAAAAAAAGAAATAAAAACCTACCTCTGTAATAACATCTGCTGCAACTGAAATTTTCTATAATCAGAATGTATGTGAAATGAACCATCTGCAGACTGTCCTTGGGGATTCAGCTCAGTTAGATCCCAGTGTTGATGTGACTTACTCAACTGCTATACATCTGTCTTCTTGTTCACTCATCTGGTTTTGCCTTAAATTTAACTACCATTTCTTCATCTGTACATTATTCTGAACTTTGTCACTGCAGTTGGCATCAACTCTGAATTTAAATTCTCAAATCTATGTCCAACTGCTGTGACAACAGAAAATTTCTTCAACTCTGCCTTGGATTCATTACTTTAGCAGTACAAGGCCTATTATATCTCTGTAGGTTACTTAGCTTTGGCTTCTCAGGCCATTTTGAATATAGGGAGACCGAGTCCCAACTGACATAAGTCATCATAAAATAAAGCTTCCAGTATCAAGAGTAGATTACATCAAATTTAGTTCTTGGCCTAAGGGACCCATGGGAACCACAATCAGCCCAGGCAATAGCTAAAAACAATTGGTGGCTTTCTACAAACTGACAATAGGGCCATATTGCTTAATATAACCTACAAATTCATTAAACACAGAATTTCAGCATGCACTTATATAGAGCCTTCAGTCCTACAGGTTAATGTTCATGATTCTAGAGTGTGCTAGGCTAGCAAAAAAATAAATAAAAAATAAATGTCAACTTAGTTACAAACCCTTTCATCTACATGATCTCTCTGAATTGACATTGTATAACAGTGGTACAATAGTTTTGGGGAGCAACTAGCCAATATTTGGTTTGAGTTAAGGTGCACTCCATGAGGTGGACACTATACCCAATGCTGCTTGTGTGGCCAAGAATCTGGTACTAAATAGGCCAGAGACTTAGAGGATATGCAAATTACTGTTGATTAAAGGAAAGTAGTAATGCAATGATTCCTAATGATATTCTGCTGTACTCACAGATCAATTTCATGCTTAGCCATCATTAGCGATGTCAACTTCTCCTGTAGGTGGGAATCAATACAGAAACAGTAGTAAGAGAATAAAGAGACCTTGAAACACTCAGCCATAAATGGGATATAACCATAAAATACCTTTCCTTGAGGCTCAGAAAACTTTGAGGAAGGAGGCAGAAAGAATATAAGTGCCAGAGGAGATAGGAATCAAGGAACCAAGGCTTTCTAAACACAACAATCTTGGCACATATGAACTCAGAGAGACCGGTAGTATGCATGGGTCCTGCTAACATTTACACTAGATAGAGTTCTAAAGCTGAAGTGAAACAAACCAGTCTTAAAGGTAGGTCCCATGAAGAATAGTAGATTGCTAACACAAAATGAGCTCAAGGGCATCTTTTGCAGTTAGGTGTTTCATGTGAAGTCAGTGTTTCCTCATGTTTCCAGGACACATTATTTTAAACCTAATAGATTTTTCACAACTACATTATGGATTTTGGTTTTGTGGTTTTATGAGATTCCTATATATGAGAATGTGTGTGTCTTTGCATCTACATTTGTTTCTTGTGCTTTTTATTTGGCTCTTTTTCTTGTTTATATGTTGTTTCCTATTTCATTTCGTATTTTTGTTTTATCTTACTTGGTTTTATTACTATTCCTTGAATGCCTGTTTGTTTCTGAGGATGGAAGGGGAGATGAAAGTAAGTGGTAAGAATAGGATGAATAAAACCATAATCAAAATATACTATATAAAGAAAATCATTTTTAGTAAGAAAATTCACCTTTTTTAAAATTTACATTAAATAAAATGTCATCTCCATCAATGTATCCCTCTGCCATCCTCCTACCAATCCCTCCAAGCCAGGCCTCAGCCTCACCCCTCACCACCCACCCATCCCCTCCCCCAAAAGGGCAAGTAGTCCCAAGGTGGGCCAGCCCAGCTTGGCACATCCACTCCAGGCAAGTCCGATCCACTCATCTCAAAGTCAATGCTGGACTGGGTGTTCCTGTATAGGGAATGGGCTCTAAGGTTCCAGCCCATGAAGAGGAACACAGTGTGATCCTACCCCTCCTGACTCCACACACTCATGGCAGTAGAAAGCTGCCCACCCCAGGAGGGCCCAGCTCCCCCTCCAGATGGATCTCCAACAGCAATTCCTGATTCAGTGAACTCCTCAGAGGTCCAGCCTGTCACCACCATGGGAATCTTCCTCATAATCCCTATCCTCCTTTTCATACAGACTCTCCTCCCCTGCTCTCAGCTGGACCAGGAGCTCTGCCCAGTACTCAGCCATGGATCTCTGACTCTACCTACATTCCCTTTTGGATGTAGGTTCTGTGATGACACCTAGGGTGTTTACTCATTTGATTATAAAATTAACCTTTTTTTAAAAAAAATCAATGTTAGTTTTATCTCTGTTTCTCTTTTTGTCCTAGAATACACTATCTTAAACCAGGGTGACCTTTAACTCTCAGAGTTCCACCTGCCTCTGCCTCACAAATACTAGGATTAAAGTCATAAGTGACAATTACTCATATAAAAGATATGTAAATTTTTGCTCTTTAACACTTTGTAGGATCCATGGTCACTTCTGCCAACATTACCAAAGAAAGCAGGAATGCTTGACAACCTACTGCATATGAAACCACTATACATTATGAAAAGCTACAAATACATTTTCCCATGTTTCTGTCATGCATGTGTGACATTGTGCCAATGATAGTTTTATATTCAGGAATCTCGGTGACCCACAAATGAGTCTTTTTTTGATCTTTGTTATTTTCATATAATTGACATAATTCCCCAACAGATATTCTGAAAAAGGAAAGTGTCATTTTTCTTTGTAAATTCTTGGTGACATACAGCACAGCAAATCTGACTATGAGTTACAATAGTGATCACTTTTTGAGCTCCTGCTTCTATTGTAAGCTTATATTTTTTCTAGTTTTACCTTCATATTATGTACTAAAAGTCTATTCATGTTCAAATTATGGTGGCTCATTCACATACCAAGTATATGTTTTGTAAACTTTTTATGGGTTGTTATAAGCAATGCACATTAACATAAGAGAAGGTATTACTGATAAAACAAAATAAGGCCTTCACTCATATACTAATTGACAAACGAATGCAGTATTTTTTTTTTAAAGTCTTCTGTTAAGGGTCTACTTTCAGAAGCTAAGTTAACTCCCAAACAGATGCATCACTATGAAGTTCCATGGCATCATGAACAGTATGAAAGCCGAATCACAGTTTCTCACTGTCAATTAACCTTCCACCCCATGTGCACTCAAGGCTCTTCCAAGATCACTTAGAGCTAGGACTGGGCAGGAGGGAGTAATATCTGGAACACCAAGTTAAATATGCTAACCTTCCTCCCTCTTATAGGAAATAATGAAAATATTTTCATTACTGTTAGAACATATGTAGCTATCACTATAATGTTCTGCTCTATTAGTTATTATAGCAACTGGCAAGTAGAAGTTGCCATGAAAATTAAATCATTCAGTACTGATAGTAGTAGAACTTTATACTATCCCAAACATTGAGTCTACTTTAAAGAAATGACAGGCTATCACACTACTACATTGCATTAAATCAAATTCCAAAACCATCCAGACTCCTTTTTATTAAAGTGGGGTATCTTGGTCCTGGGCGGCCAGAGGCCCAGACTCACACAAGACCTGCTGCGCCAGATCCATTAGCCACCTGTCACTGCTGCTCAGACCCCCAAAATGACACAGATGCTTATATTAACTTCATGCTGTTTGGCCTATGACTCAGGAACATTGCTAGCTAGCTTTTACATCTTACAGAAAGGCATTCCCACATCACCTCCTCCTTTCTGTCTAATCAAAAAGGAAGGTTTTAATTTTAACATATCAAATTTACATATAACAAAAAAGGTATTAAGCAAGAATTATAGTTACAATATCTATTCTATTTGTATTTAGCAAAGTTAAAGAAAATACTCTATCATCTACCTTATCATTGTGAATCTACAGTTTCATATCTAGTATACCTTTCAAATGACTAAGAAAAACTATACCTATAGCTATCTAATTTTCAATTACATCAAAGACCACAGAAGGATTATCCAAGCAAAACCAGAAGTCCAATCTAGAAATGAGAGATGACACCTATCTGCCTGGACAGTCACCCAAAGTTCCTTTATGAAGTTGGGGCATCCCTCTTCAGCCTACAGGCCCAAAGTCTCTTTTCATTTCTGTGAAGTAGGAAATCTGCTCTGCCCATTCATCATTTGCTTCTCCTTGAGTCCTGAAGAATGTCTGACAGTTTTCTCTGCAAAGCAAGAACCTGAATGACCATCTCGGATTGTTCTGCCAAAGTTCAGAGGTCACCTTCCTATGGAACCTGAATGTCCACTTTTAACAGGATACTGTCAAGCAGTCAATATAAGAACAGGTTTATGTCCAGTGGCTAACTGATGTCACAAAGAAACTAATCTCCATATGGAGTTTCTTTGATGCTCATTTTTCTCTTGAAGTAAATTGGTGCTGTCAGTATCAGACCTGTCTCACTGTCCAGAAAAGTCTAAGTTCTTAAAACACTTTAAATGCCATATTCTGTAGGTCTTCGAAGTATTTGATGATGACCTTCCTAATTGAAATATATCTTTGTATACCTAAAAATCTAACTAACAAGCATTTCTTAATTATACATTACAATTTTAAGTCAGTTACATAAACATCATATCTTAAATAAGAGTAGAAAAATACATACAGCATAAGAGAATTGACCTTAAATTTGTATCACTAAACCAAAATCATAACAATGTAAAACATTTTGAGATTAACAGCTGATTTCATGATCTAAGTAAATTCAATAATATATTTTAAAAAAATCATTAATATACCATATGTCCGTTTTCTTCTTAGAAAGAGATTAACTATGACCATTAACCATTTATAATGAAAGTAAACATTTATAAGCAATATTTTGGGAATTTGAGTGTGTTTGTCCATTACTACTTCCTGCTGATAAAGGGCGGTGACAATCTCATGGGTTCTTGAGGCTGGATCATAATCTGCATCCATGTATCTGATATGGCCATCTCTTCCCATCAGTGATTTTTCAGGGGGTCTTGGTTCATGAAACCATATTTGCCATATGAAGCAATCCACAGGTTCTCATCTTGTATGGAAACAAAAGCAGGGCTCTTCCAAAGCAGTAAATCCTTAGACACAAATTTCAAAATCAAAATACCTTTAAAATATATATTCTTGTTTAACTTAATAGCTTTGCATTTGCAATCCATTGTCTTTCTGCAGTTAGCCCATTAGCAGGTAAAAAATTAAAAGAAAACACAATAACAACCAAAATCCAGATTTTGTGTCTATTTTCGATCTTTTTGTGGCTTATTATATTTTTATTACTCTATTTCTCTTTTTAAAGACTTTCTATATCCTCTTTTTTTCTCTCTGAAGCCTATGTACCTTGTAGACACATTGTAACCCATTTACAGGTTTTTTTTCATCTGAATCTGTTTTATTGTGATTCCTTAATCATCTTCCAACCATAAGAGCTTTTAAAATACTCACACTCTCTTAAAGAGCCACATAGTTTTTGCAGGTAAAGCTGAATCAGTAAGTTCTCTTAAAGGGACCATGTCTCTGTTCATGGCCAGAAACAGAGCAGACCCAAGAAAATGCTGCTACTAAGAAAACGTCTTTGTTTCTTTTTTATTCAAAGAAACCTTAAATAATTGAATGCTACTGAGTCTTCTGTGAGATTTCAGGAGCCGTCCTAGTTGCAGCTTACACTGCCTGCTGCCAGTCTGCTGGTGCCATTTTGAATGTGGCATGAATGCCACGCTTTCTCTGTATACTGACACACTAGAGATACACAATTTAGACATTGCTTTGGTTCACTTTCTGTGCTAAAACCCTTTTGAAACTTTCTCAGTCTTTTAGTGGATATTCAGTCCACATTGGGAAGCCATCTGTTGCAAAGAGTTTTCTTGGTCCCCAGTGGCCAGAAGCCCAGACCCATAGACCTTCAGCCTCAGACCCCTTAGCCACCTGCCGCTGCTGCTCAGGCCCCCAGAAATTTAGATGCTTATATTAACTTCATTCTGTTTGGCCTATGGCTTAGGCACATTGCCAGCTAGCTCTTACATCCTAACTTAACCCATTCTCCTTAATCTGTCTGCCATGTGGCCCGTGGCTTACCTGTGTTCCTTACATGTTGGTCCTTTGGGCTTCTGACTCGGTCTCTCTGACTCCGCCATACTTCTCCTACCTATGCTCTGATTTCTCCTTCTACTTTTTCTATGGTGCCTGTCATGGGCCAAAACAGCTCCTTTATTTAGAGATTGCTATTCACAACATACAGAAAGACATTCCCACATCATATTGTGGATTAATTTTCATTAAAGTCTAGGAGTTCTTTGTTTTCTTTTTTAATTCTTCCTTGATCCTGAGGTGGTTCAATTGAGAGATGTTTTGTTTCTATGAATTTGTAGGCTTTCTGTGAATTTTGTTGTTTAACTCTAACTTTAGGCCGTGGTGGTCTGATATGATAGAAGGATTTATTCCTATTTTTCGTATCTTGATATTTGCTTTATGATCAAGTATGTGGTCAATTTTAGAGATAGTCTCCTGGGATGCTGAGAAAACGGGACTCCTTCTTCTATTATATTTATTCTCATGCTTTTGTTTCATGCTGTCCCAGATATTCTGAATGTTTTGTGTTATGACTTTTGGTTTTAGTGTTTTCTTTAATTGACGGTTCTATTTCCACTATTCAATCTTCTACTCCAGAGATTCTCTCTCCCATTTCTTGCCTTCTGTTTGATTTGCTTGCCTCTTTAGTTCCAGTTTGCTTCTTTAGGTTTTCTATTTCCCACTTTTCCTTAGTTTGTGCCATCTTTATTGCTTCTATTTCAATTTTTTTATTCCCAGAATATTTCTTTCACCTGTTTGTTTTCTTTTTCTTGGTTTTCTTTATTTCCTTTCAAGGATTTGTTTATCTCTTCCACTTTTTTTGTTTGTATTTTCTTTGTGGTACTAGGTTTCTGGCCCTGTCTAACCTCAAGATCTAGGCCCACAGACCCACAGTCCCGCAGTCCCGCAGTCCCACAGAAACACACAGATGCTTCCAATAGTTTTAGGCTGATCAGCCTTAGGCCCAGGCATATAGCTTGCTAACTCTCTACCCTTAAGCTATCCCATGTCTCTTGTTCAGCCATGCGGCTCGGTACCTTTCTTTAAAGCTGCATGGTTGTCCTCTGCATCCTGCAGCTTCTCTCTGGTGCTCCCCTGGCATTCTGCTCACAGAGATTTTCTTAGTCTGGTAGCCCCGCCTACACTTCCTGCCTGCCTTTGGCCAATCAGCTCTTTTTATTAAACCAGTGGGTGGGACAATTATTTACCATGAAACAATACAATACCCCTACATTTCTTCTATTTCTTTAATGGATTTTTTTTGTATCTTCTTTTAAAGCTTCCATTATCTTTATAAAGTTGTTGTTACACTCATTTCCTTCTACTTTCTCTTCATTGTTATTCTCAGTTCTTGATGTTGTAGATCCCCCTGCCTCTTCTGGTGGTGTCTTGTTATTCTTTATAATGTTATATTATTTATGCACTGCTGTTGATCCATTGCTTCCTCAGTGAAGTCTTAATCAGCTCTTGGTCAGCTCTTAGTTGTGTGCCTGTGTGTCTCCAGTATTTACAGGGGCTACTCTTATTCAGTTCTTGGTTGCTGTTGGCCAAAAAGCTGTATGTCTCCAGATGTCAGCAGGGGTTCTTCTTAGGAGTCTCTTATTTGTTCTTAGTCAGCTGTGGACCAGGAGGCTTTGGGGTTTCCTGTTGTAGATGTGTGATATAGTAGATTGTGGTTTGGGTAGGGTTTGGCCCATGGGATATCCCTCCAGCTGTGTTTTGCTGGGTTTGCGGTTTGGTGGGTGATCTCTCCCAGCTTTGTTTGGTTTAGGGCAGCGCTGGGCGTGGCTGGGTTTCTGAGGGCTATGCCTTCTGGCTGTGATTTGGAGACCACGATCTCTGTTTGGCCTGGGGATCAGGGTGACACAAACCTCTTAGTGGTGGACCAAGAGGCTTTAGTGTCTCTAGCTGTTGGTGTATGATGAAGATTGCAATTTTGTTGGGGTTTGGACAGAAGAATGTCCCTCTAGCTATTTTTTGTTGTTGATTGGGCTTTTGGGGCTCTCACAGCTTTATTTGGTTTGGGGCAGAGATGGGTGTGGTTGTGGTGCCAGAGGCTGTGTCCCTGGACTGGGGTTTACAGTGTATGGTCTTCACTTTGGGAATCAGAGTGCCACTCACTTTTTAGTCAGCTATGAGCCAGGAGGCTTTGGGGTCTGCCTCTATCTCATTGTATCTTAATACATCTTGTTCTCTGATGCGATTATTACCAGTACAAATTCAAACAAAAAGTTTTAGTAGTTTTGCTGTTTAGTTATGCTTGTTATTCTCAATAACCAATGTTACAATGTTATGTCCTCTGTGAAATAAGCATTAAACATAATTTGTCTCAAATAAATGCAAAATCACATAATCCATATATTATTTAAATGTTTGAGACTATATATGCTTATAGTTATTTTCACATTATGAAAAATACAAATGTATTGAATTATTACAAATATGAAAATTTTAAGGAAATAAAAAATAACATATTTAAACTCAATAACAATATGAACAAAGATGATGGGATAAAATGTAGCTATTTAATTCCCTTTGAGGGCTAATTTGTCCTTAATTTTGGCCCTGCAAAAAGACTTCTCTTTTTCTGTTGATGTTGCTGGTCTATTCTAATATGGATGCTAAAAATATTGCAAAGCTTACCAGGAATCTGTTACTAACACCGTATCATATCTTATTGTTACTTTTTACAACTTATTTTTGGTGTCTAACAGAACAGAATCATTAGATTAAAAATAACGTAAAAAATGTTGGACCTTTTTAATTGTGATACAAATATGTGAACATTTATAAACTCAATAAGTGTATACCACAATGTTAAAATGTTATGCAAAACAGTGTAAACTTAAAATAAAATATGCCTAAAACTAGTTCATATATCTAAGAAAACTTCTTTAGAGCCATTTGTTTCAATGTCAAATTTGTACATTCTTATTTCAACTTATTCTGTTATTAGAAAAATAATTTGTTAGGAAGGCCTGGTGGAGTTACACTGTCTTCGTTGTCTATATTGGGGCAAACTGAAGGAAAGCAATGATAATAAGATTTCTATTAAACTTTCACTGAATTGTTTGTTTACTTGTTAAGGTCAACCTCGAGATTTTTATTTTTATTTTGCATAGCTTAGTATTATAATGAATCTTAAGTCATTTAAGAGAATCATAATTTTCAACATCTGATCACACTCTTAACCTCTTATTATAACTCTGATTTTATTAGAATATTTTGGTCTGCTTTTTTGCAAGATTTTCATTAGGTTATCCCACGGAAATATCTCAAAAACATTTCTTTTCCTTCTACCTACTTTATTGCTTTGGTTTCTGCACATAAACCTCCAACTTCCCTCTTGTATTAATAGTTATATTCTCTTAGTTTATTCCATAGTCCCATGTTGCAAACTTCCTTGTTCCTATTGTTTGTTTCCAAAAAAACCCAACCTTTTCATTTTAACAGTTTTCAGAATATTTTTGTTTAATAGTTACATATTTCTGTGTCTACATGCTAACACAATATCACATACTACATTATGACATGGAGATGCAGTGTATCAGTGGATTTATCTACCATGTTTGCTAGATTATCAGGAACAATGAGACTGTATGCAGAATTCTAAAATGAAAAGGTATTTCTGGTATATTTTTTCTGCTTGACTTTTACTCTACATGACTGATCAAAGAGTGGCAGTTATTTTACATACAAGTTATTGATATCATCTCTAAACTTCTTTTTTTCTTGTGCCCAATGAAATTATACACTAGTAAATAATTAATGTCCAACTCTCAGAAAACAAAACAAATAAACTCCCAAATTTCCACCCCAAATTGTCATGATTTATAGTTTCTTTTTATCTCCATGGCACAAATACTTCAAATGTGGCTTGTGTTCAATATCAATTTGGCCTGAGTGAAGCAGATTAGAGCAGAGCAATGTATAAACAATTTGTTCTCATGAGCCAAAAAATATAGACTCTATTCTGAGATTTACCCAATCTTTTGCTGCCCTCAAGTACAACAGTTAAAACACCTGGTGTAGTGAATATATTGATGTATGTTATTACTTTTTCCATCATCATTTAAAAATCATAAAATTATTAAGATTTGGAAAGAGATTGCAACTGTAAACCTGTAAAGAATAAACTTTTTAATTTAAACTTTAATCATTAAAATAACAAACTGGAGAACATGATTACTAAATTAAGTCGTTTAATGTCATCTTTTTATTGTATATTTTCTGGGAGAATAATGGCTAAGTAAAAAGATTGAAAGGTTTTACTGGGTCTACACAGGGCAAAGAGCATATGATGTAAAAGAAATGGAAAACTCTAAAAGTCCAGTCTTCTGGGTTTTTTAGGAATCTTTAAAGAAAAGATGGTTAAAATAGAAATAAATCTTTAATCTTCAATGCTGCATCCAGGGAAAAAGGCAGACTACAATAGTCAGTTAAAAAATATCTATCAAGCTTAGATAAATTTATCCTCAGTGCTTTTTCTTTTCTCCTTAGAATAAATTGTTCTGTGAATGATATCTTCCTAATTTGCACTGAAATTAAAATAAAAATGATCAAAATTATGATACCACATGGTTAGGTTTTTAGTTTATCTCATAAAACATAAGGATTTTGAACACAAAAGAGAAATCTTAAAAAATGTGCAATTGTGAAGATCAGATGGTCTTATTTTTGAATGCTAAAGAGCATAGTAAGTGGGACAGAGTAGCAACCTTTGTCATAGATCTGAGTCACATGTGACATCAGAGATATAAACCAGATACTAGCAATAGTAGTTATTTCTTCAGGTTTCTATGATAGTTCTTTTGAAAACACATGATAATAGAAGGCTATATTACCTGAGAGATAATTGTCATGGCTAAAGTTGAACAATAAAGTTTAGGGACAATACAAAGCCTTGTTTTGGAGGATCTGAGACGTCTTCCTGACAAATCCAAATTATTCTAACTTCTCTGCATGGTTTGATTAAAGTTCACTATATAGAGGCATATAGAGGCATATAAAGTAAAAGAATAGACTACAAAAATCTGAGTCAGCCATTATATGAGAAATTATATTTATTTAAAATCACTCTTAACTGTTTTAGTGTTTAGTTGAGAGTTGGTAGTGTATGATACTTGTGTGTGTATGAGAGAGAGAGAGGGGAGTGAAGGAGGAAGGGAGGGAGGAAGAAGAAAAGAGACAGAGGGGGAAGACAGAGAAAGAGAGAGTTAGACACATACAGAGATAGAATTTGAGCCTTGGTGTGTGTGTGTGTGTGTGTGTGTGTGTGTGTGTGTGTGTGTGTGTGTGTGTGTGTGTGTGTGTGTTTGTGTGTGTATGTGTGTATGTATGACAGGCTCATAGAGTCAAAGAAACTTATAGAGTCAAAGAAATTGGCTTAAACCAGTTGCCAAGACCTATAAGCAACATACTTCCTTATGATCCAACCTGGAGTATACTTACCTAGCAGCAGACACTTCTCAAAGTTCCTGATCATGAGAGTGTGCCTAGGAACAGAAACTGGCAGAACTGCTAATCATGACCAGCCAATGAGGAACAACTATGCAACATCACCAGATCAGGCCCAGCTAATGAATTTTCTGGATGTTGGGAAGTTATATAAGGCTCTCCCCATTGATGAATAAATGTGTTTGCTGTTTGTTTTTCACCTGACTGCTGAGGTGTGTGTTGTTGACTCCTAAGATCTGTTTTGTTGACTTCTGATCTTCTCATTGCTATCCTCAAGATAATCCTTAGGACCCTGGACAACAGTAACATTGGGATGTGTAGGCTTACTTGAAAAGTCTGATATACTGTTTCTGTTTTGCCAGTTATTTTGGTACAAACCAAAATGCCAAGTATCTTTTACCTTCTTGCCTATTAGGCAAATTAAAATTTTGAGTCTTAAAATCTTTGAAACATTTTATGCTTGAATTTTGCATGTTATAAGACAAATATTTCAGGTATTTATTTTAGATTTTTGAAGTCTGAACTCACTTGTAGATAAGTCTATCATTAAATTAAACTATGTAGTTCAGACTTGTTTCAACGTTATGATGAGGCTTTTTATGTTCCTAAATACTAATATCATAGGCATATGATAATTTGCTAAGCTGTTATCTTAAGTTTTTCCTTGAGTATAATTTGACTACTTAATAACATAATGAAGGGACTATCATTTTTTAGTTTATTTTTCACATCTTTATCATATATCAATTTATTATATGTGCATAGACTTTTTCTGAACACTATTTTGTTCTATGCCTTCCAATGATGGGATCTTCAATTGAAGATAAACTAATAATACATTAACTAGTATTTTCTCCCATTTCAGATTTTTTTCTATCAAAAAGTAAAATTTAAAGGTACAGAGCTGCTGGAATGTTTATACATTGTTGTTTGGAATGTAAAATGATAGATAAGCTGTAGCAGAAAATATAATTGTCAAAAAATTAAAAATTTTAGATTAAAAATTAGTTTCTAAAACATTGTCATAATAATCACAAAGTTTTTCTAAAGTATACAATGTCTCATAACTGTAGGCTTCTGTAATTTTTAAATTAAATCTTTCCTTATGAAAAGCAGGAAGGACCAAGTCATAGGCACATTTGAATCAAAGCAGAAACAAAGTCTAACAATTCAAAATGTTCTTGCTTAACATCTGGGACCCACTCATAATGCTCTGTGCCCAAAAAGCACAGGCAGCTTCAGTTTTTCAGCTTTGCCATCCACAGCACATGCAGATTGTCTTTTAGATTCAGTCTGACTCCAGTCCATAAATACTGTTGTCATTGGTGGTTACCCATATTGTACAGACATCTCCAAAATTTTGGAATCTTCTGTACAAATAGGTTGAGCTTTCACCAGTGCCATTTTCTGAGTTCTATTCAGGACATTCAGGACTTCTAATCCTGTCATATGGTGCCAAGCCTCTATGATCCCTCAAATTTTGATATTCCAGTTCAAGTGAAGCTACTTATTCATCAATGACCTCTCCTGATTTTTCATGGTGTCAATCCTCAACTACTCTCTTTCCGTAACTCCTTTATTTCTTTAAAAGTCAAAACAGTTGGAAAACTCTTGCACATTACATAGTTCAGTTGTTTTCACAATGTATAGTCTTGCCCTCCTCTGGATTACAGCTTCTGTGTGATGACTCTGAGTCCACTTCACAGAAGATATTCTTGCAATTATTCTGACCTCATTTTAACCACAGCTGATTCTTAAGCCCAACTGACCATAACCATGGATTCTTAATTCAAATATCAAGTGGCTCACTCAGAGTCTCTAAGGGACTTTCGAACTTCCTTCTGACACTTCACAAAACAGGCCTCCATTATCTGCATCTCTCTTAACACTTTTATCTGTGAAGCTCCCGTAGAAAAACCACCAAGCCATAAGTACTCAATGGTTTTTCTATGCCAATATTCAAATATTACCACTATGTTCTCTAAACTCCATTATAATGTCTATCATGGTAATGCCCTATAAACATCATACAAATTTCTACCTTAGTGTTTCTACAGCATAATCAAAAACAACTTGAGGAAAAGATTTATTTCTGCTTATACCATTCAGGTCACACTCTATCAGTAAGGAAAGCCAGGGAGAACTCGTGACAGGAACCTGAAAGTATAAACTGAAGCAGAGGCTATGGAGGAGCTTAGCTTGCTAACTTTTTTATGGCATTATGACAACATGCTTAGCAGTTATATTAACTCTAGGGGGCTGTGTCTTTTCATGCTCATTATCAATCAAGAAAATTCTCTATAGATTTGCCTACAGGTCAAATGTATAAGAAATTTTCTCAAATAAGATTCTTTCTCCTCAAATGACCCTAACATATTTCAAATTGGCATAAAAATAGCCAGCACACTCCTCTACAAAGAAACTCTTTTTGAAATATATGAATAAAATGACAGAAAATCACAAATTATCAAAATGGTTAGAAAACAAGATCATATGTTCGTAGTTCCAGTTGATCAATCTACAACACAATTACTGAAATTAAAACTCAGAGATTATATTAAATGAGATGGAAAGAGTGTAAGAGCCAAAGAAATGGGAAGATAATTATGGGACAATGTCTTCTAGAAGTGCTAGAGAAGCTACAATCATGAAGGCTTAGCAACATGGTTGACTAAATAAGACCTGGACAGTGAATACACCAGTGATATGTTCACATGGATGGAGAAAAACTCACAAAGTCTCAACCCTAAATAAAAAATTATAGGCAACTAGTGAATGATGTGAGTGGGAGAATTATTCTTCCCAGGGAAGAGCCCTTAAATTGATTATCCAACATCAAGTAGTCAGCTTTTAAATTCTATAGAAACATGTATCATTATATACCCTGTGCACACTATATATTTTGGAATATACACATATAGAGAGGCTATGAACTTTACATAAAGTAAGGGGGAGGGAAGTACACAGAAATAATAGAAAACAAAGGTAATTATAATTTGAAAAGTTATAGAAAATATCACTCCAGCCATTTTCAAAAGATAGGTGAACTTACTTAAGGGATTATGTTAAATTAAACAATTCAGTAACCAAAGGACAGCTACTAACAAGTGTCACTTACATAAGCTATCTATAATTTTGAAAAACCCAGAAGTTGAATTTATACTGAAGGTAATCGCTGGGCTTCTAGATTGTGAAATGAAATTATTCAAATATTATAGAGTTGAATTTTGTGAGATGAATAAGGTTTAGAGATTTTTCTATGAATTATTTAAGTGTGCTTAACAATATTTAAATGTACATTTCAAAACTAATTAGTAGCAGAGATATGTGTATGATTTTTTTTATCATAAAAGTAAAAGCCAAAGTTGGAATCAAAGACAAAAATCGCATGTAATTTTTTTCCATAAGTGTAGAAGTAGTTTTGGAAAAATTAAACATACTTTAATAATAAAAATTTGCAGAGACAATGAATATATAGTTCAAATACAAAATATGCTCAATACATTTCATCAAATAACATATTTATTCCTTATTTTAAACTACATACAGCAAACTCATAACCATTTTGATATAAAATAGGGAAAAACAGCATTCCCTTTACCATTGTTCATTATTGCAGTACTAGAAATCATAGCCAGTCAAATATGGCAAGTGAAATATTTAAAGGGGATACAAATAAAAGATAAAAAAAATGAAATTACATGATTCTATATTTAAAAGGATCTAAAGGGTTTTTTTTGTTTTTGTTTTTTTTTTTGTTTTTTGTTTTTTGTTTTTTAGCAAAGTTAATGCACACAAACCAGTAACCTCTTCTTGGAAAAAAGATTGGAACAATCTTATTCCCAGTAGCCTCATAAAAATAATAAAATTGCATGAAAAAATTTTAAATGAAAATTTAAAAGTTTTTACAGTTAAAATTGTGAAGCACTGAAAATGGAAGACATAAAAAGAGAGCACAAATAGTATTTTAGAAAATTACCACATATGCATATTTAAAGCAATTTCCATGAAAATTCCAGTTTTTATATTGATATTACATGCCAAACACAGAATAATCATAAAATTTATGTGATAAAACCAAACATCATTGTTAGCAAAAGAAATCTTAAATAGAAAGACTAATTCAGAGAGAATCAAAATAACTGATTTTAAATGATACTACAGAAGTATACTAACAATATCAGAATTATAGGAATACAAAAATATATGTAAACTCCTTGGATAGTATTGAGGATCCAGAATAAGACTAAACAGCTACAATCTTTTTCTGAGAAATACATCACAATTACATATAGAAGAAAAACAGAAAAATAATTTTAGAAAGTGATGATAGATTAGATTTTTACTTGTAGAATACCATGACTACTTAATTATCTCTAGCCCTATTAAAAATTAAGCCACAAAATGAATAGAAAACCTTAAAGTATGTTGTGAAACATTTAAATTACTGAAAAAAACACATAAGAAAAATATTTTAAAATCTACTTATAGAGAGTGATATATATAAATACACATATTCTAATATTTCAGGAGATATAAGAAAATAAAAATATGTTATATTAAATTTAACACTAGTTGGAAATCTAAAGAAAAAATGGTACTTAAGTGATATTCAGTGGGCAAACATACTTGTCATATGAGGCTCATGATCAGAATCAAATACATAAAATTTTCATAAAATATTGGACACAGTGGTATTAATCTATTACTCTTATAGGTTAAAATGAGATGGAACATGCTGGGAGCCTCCAAATGGTTCTGATGACACATGAGAGATGTATGAAGTCAGTGCAAAGAAGAAAATTATGAGCACTCGATTCAAGTAAGTGGCCCCCAATAGCCTGAGCTGTATTTATTTATATAGTTTCAATAGTTTTCATGAACACATTTTCAATCAGATGTATTTCTTTAAGTTTCTAATAATGGTTATAATAACTACCAGTTTGTTCCTTTACCACATTCCCATCTATTCCCCAACTTTCCCACCAGTAATCATTACCTACTTAATTAATAGCTTTTATGTCAAAAGCATGAGCAATGCTACAAGCAACAAAGGATGTTTTTCTAACTAGGCATGCCTACAGATAGAACAGTGTGCCTAGTTGGAAGAATTTGTAGTTACAATATCATGCAACATGAAAGAATTAGTTTTGTCTCCTGTGGTTAATGTTTATCTGTAATGAACTCTAAGTCCTAACAATTAACTCATCACTCAAGCCTGAATCAATTCATTCTTTATTCTAAAATACTCTATCTCCTACCAGGAATATACCAGGTTTTCTACTATCATTCTGTAAACTACATAACTTAAAAGCTTGTTCTTAATAGTTGACACTGCCTATCTTTTGTTCCCATGTAACTTTCTCTCAGCTTCCTACTTTATTGGTACAAATATTAGAAATGAGAGCATTGTAAATTTCTGTTTCATTCCCTCTTCCTAGAATGTTCCCATAAACTCTTGATATTATCTATTTATTTTCATTTCTCCTAGAAGACTCATAATTCAAAATATTCTGTCCAGAACAATTATACAAATTTGTAATGTCATGGAATCCTGTGACTCTTTTCAGTCTAGTCACAAGGAGCATTTGAAAGACAACATCCTGTTCTTGAGAACCCTGACTTTATGATCATACTTAGAACATCAAAACCTTTAGGAGCTGCATCAATTCCACTATATATTTAAAACAAAATGTTGTCTGGCTCATTCAGAGAGAGAATCATCAGGAGAAAGTTTTTCTTTCGTAATAGTTATATCCATAGCTCTAAGAAATTAAAACTAGACGAAGCCAGCAATATGATTTATATAGGGAAAGCAATGATATGCTTCTGGGGTTATGCCCGGAATTATGAAGTGAACAATCCATTTGCATTGCCAAAATATAGTAAAGTTTCCCTTGTCTTGCTTTCAGGAGAAAACATTTATGCTATTCTCTTGCCTTGTCCCTTGAAGAAGTCACATGGCTCTGGGTGGAAGATGCAAACAGGAGAATTGTTCTGAAGATTACTGACCAGCTAGCTTGGAGTGAAAACTGTGGCAGAAAGGAAGAGTGATGCTGCTTTCGCAAATTGGAAGGAAATAACCAACTCTCAAAAGTTGTTCCTTAACCTCTATATGTATACCCTGGTATTTGAGCACCCATCCTAATATTCCTATATCTCACTCATACACATACATTCATGCACCCCAAAAACACATATCAACAACAACAATAATAATAAGTAAACAAATAAAAAGTAAAGCAGTCAATTTCAGTGAAGAAAATATCTATTGGTGAGAGAAAAATCTCTGCCAGCTATGTTCAAAGAACAAACAAACAGAATATTTAAAACCTTCAATACTTAAATTGATAAAACAAATAAATAATCAAACTACTAAGGTGTGAGATAAAAAGAAATGAATAGGCAATTCTCAAAAGAAAATATATTTTTGACCAATAAAACATAGAGAAATTTTAAGCATGTTCTCCACCAGGAAAGTGTACATCTAAGCATCAAAATCTGCAACTGATACATGAAAAAAAATCTTAATGCACCTGTAGTGGGTATATTAAACAATATGCAAATAATTATGGAACTTGTATATGACTTAGTTGTACCACTTTTGGATATGTATGCAAAGCAATCTTAGTAGATGTACTCTAGATATACGTGTACATTAATTGAGGATAATTGTTGTACTAATCTTAATCTCACAGTCATAGAATTAATATAGATGACAACCAATTGATTTGTAAATAAATTTTATTGTATGTTTTGCTCAATGGAGTATGTTTCAATCCAAACAAAACTGAATTTCTGTTGTTTCAAAGAAAATAGATGAATGTTGAAATGATCATTTTAAGTAAAATAAAACATTCTCATATTTTCTTGTATATGGAAATTATAAATTTTTGTGTGAAACTATAAAATAAATGCTCTTGATTTGGAAGAGAAAAGAGACAAGATATGAGGGCTAAATAATAAATATGAATATGATCAAAATAATCTATGTATATATGGTGATTCCAAAGAGCACCAGTTATTTTTTATAATTAACTTACATTAATATAAAAGGATGCATACATAAATGTACACAAGAAAACTGGGAGATGTTGGATAAATTTTGACTCTAAGTAGGAAAATATGTTTACTGTCTCATGACAAACTTATCAAACAACAAACATTAAATTCCTCAATTAGTTTGCATGTCAATTATAGCAAAATAATGATGCTGAATGAACCATTCACTGTGTTTGATACTTCTCTGTGTATGAATCTTTACTATTTAAAACTTCTTTCTTCTCTCTTGGTATTGTCTCTTTTGGTCTTCATTTAGGTTAGATTTCCTCATACCTTGTTTCAATCTGGAAATTCCACAATCCACATTAACAACTTCAGCCTTCTCTTAGTTAATAAATCACTTCCTTTATATGCTTAGCTTAATGCCAACTCTTTAGTTCTCCTTAATTTTAGATTTACTTTCTATGCCACTGAGACAAAAATGTACCAGTAACTTTTGCCTTCTGGTAAATTTCTGGCATGTTAAATGAGAACATAATTAAATTTAATATCCCTTAGTGATTACAAGTGAACTTAGAAACATATCATGCACTAATTCATCATTAAGAAATTATTACTAAATATCATCTATGTATCAAACATAATGGTTATGGCTTAGTTTGGATGCATAAACAAAATGAACAATACATTGTTTCTATTTCCTTCAACCTCTCAATTTTGCAAAAGAAAGAGACACATAAAAAGGTACATTCACAGCAATGTAGCAATAACAATAATAATGAAAATGCAGAACAATGGGAATAGGTAATACAAAAACTGTATTAATACTTTATAGAATATAACCTTACTCAAAATATCAGAAAAGGAACTGAAGAGATAAATCAGAAGGTAAAATGTTTGTTATATAAGCATGAAGAGCCAAAGAAAAAGGTCAGCTAGAATAGCACACATCTGTAATCCCCAAACAGGAAAGAGATCATTGTATCTTTGTTGTCAGACAATCTAACCTAATGATTGAGATTTCTGACAAGACATAACTTCATTATAATTTTAAAAAGGGGGATGGTGGATGGGTGGTGGAAAGTTATTTATGAAGTTACCTGATATCAGCCTCTGGCCTCTCATGAATTAAATCAAATACATGTGTACACATTTATATTTACATGTGTTGATATGCTCTCATATACTACAAAGTTCAGAAAGACTTGCTAAAAAATTGAGACTTTATTTGATTATAGATCACCATAATGCTTTGTGGTTTTGTTCTACTTTTAAATTTGTCAGTAGTAACATCTAAAAGAGAAATAAAGATCTACAAACAATTTTAATGACATGTTTAACATAAATAGAAAATATTCACAAATTTTAACATTATACAATTAACATGGGTATATAACGGAATATATACCATTTCAGTTACTCATTAGTCACATTTGATCAGGGAACACGACAAAAGGGAACATAGACAACAGCAAAACCTTATTGCACAGATTGGAGGAGAACAATCTGAATTAGCTCTTCATTAAGTTGCCCAAAGTCAGATAGCTAATGACTCTGTCTGCTATCCTAAGAATTCAAAATCAGTAGCACAAAATAGCTAAAATAAAGTCTGTTTATTACACACTAGTGTAAGTTATATGATCTTTGACTATAGCCTGTTGAGAAATGCTCCTGGAACTTGTAGGCTGAATTTCCTCTGAGGTACTATTTCCATTGTGACCTCTAACTCTAGATCTTAGCAGCCCACATCTGTGTAACATGGTTAAAAACATAGCTATCTGTGTGGAAGGTAGCTACTTCTTTGGGTAATTGTATGTCAGTAAGGAAAAAACAATTCCTCCAGCACTGACTGTCACTCAGTATTTGTAGAAACAATTTGCTGAAAAGAAAATATTCTGGGTGATTGAAAGAGCGTTGATTGCTAGCAATGGCAATTCAGATCATTCCATACCTTCTAAGACGAGTTGCTTTAGAATACCAGTGTAGGGGGATTATGTTGTCCCATTGCAAATAATTGTCCCTGCCTATGAGTTTAATAAAAAGCACTGATTGGCCAAAGGCAGGCAGGAAGTGTGGGTGGGGCTACAAGACTAAGAAATCTCTACAAACAGGCAGAACAGAGCAGAATGCCAGAGAGAAGCCAGAAGAAGCAGAGGACAACTATGCTGCTTTGAGAAAAGGTACTGAGCCACATGGCTGAACAGGATAAGAGTCATGGGTTAGATTAAGTGTAAAGAGTTAGCAAGTTATATGTCTGGGCCTTAGGCTGATCAGCCTAAAACTATTGTAAGCATCTGTGTGTCTCTGCGGGTCTGTGGGTCTGTGGGTCTTAATCTTGAGGTTAGGCCTGAAAGTTTGAGCCAGAAATCTCTTACTACAAATGGCAGCCCAAATTGGGTAAAATATACCCACATAAAGCCATAGAAAGCTTTCAAAATGGTCTAGAGCTCAAAGCAGCTTCTGAGTTGTGTCTCTTATGTGAGCCGTGGTGCAGAGATGCCTTGGTGAGGTATGATGCACTTGGACTACAAAATGGCAGGCTTTTGGAGTGCAGCTTAAGGTGTAAAATGGCTTGTTCCTCAAGCCTCACAGGACCCTCAATATGAGCAAAAAGTTGTAAATGATGTATTTAAGGTTTCTGTTCATAAGGACGAAAAGGGAACAGAATCAAAGATGGCTTTCTAGTGGCAGTGTTTTCCTGGATCAGCTCTGTTTGCCGGAGGCAAACTGAGGCTTGGCTTTTTTAAGAGAAACTTTCTGATTCAGCCTTAGAGGCAAAACACTTGTCAGTTTTTTAAGAGGCCATGCTGCCTAATACTTACATGGAATTAATGAGCAGCAGATGGCAAAGCTTTACTTGGTAATTATATGGACCCTAAAATTTCCCAGAGTACCTAGGCTAAAAAGATAAATTCTGTGAAATTAGATTAGGAGCTGAGTGGAGCCATCCATCCAACCTACCAACCTTTAATCCTTAGCCAAAAACCTTGGCAGATTAAAGGTGTGTTCAGAGACAGAAAGAAATAGAAGAATCTTGGTGGAGTCAATCACCCTAACCAAGAAAAGGTGTGGTCAGAGACAGAAAAAGTTAAGAAAGAGATATACAGTAAAGACAGTTTTTTAAAAAAGTCTAAGTGGTTTACAGTGTATTGAAAATATATATACATAGACTTAGAGAAAGAAAAAAAAAGGTAAAGAAAGCCCTTAAAAAATAATGTAAAAAAAAAAAGCCAAATAAAGATGGAAAATACAAAGAGTGTATGGATACTGTATATTATTGTCTTATCTTTAAGTTTCTTGACTGAAAATAAAATAGTAAAAGCTGCTAAAAGACAGTTGATTATAAATGCTGTTGGATGAATTCAACCTATATATTTTGTAAATTAATTTAATTTAAGATTGAAATGCAAAGATATACTACTTTGGAGAAGAGGTTTTCTTTTTATTTTCACAGAAAATGAAAGGCTGTGGATTTATTTCTGGATAAGGAACATAAAGTTTGATAGAGAAGACCCCCTGAAAAATATCCAATGGAAATGTATGGCCCAGATGATTCAGCATTTCAGAGCACCTCTGTTGAAGTTTCCCAATCTCTGTATCCAGAACAATTTCAAGGAGACTGGCTGTGATGACCCAGCCTTACAGAGTACTACACTAAAAACTTGTGCCTAATCCTAAATTTTTCTTTGGATTCCTATGGGATTGCCAATGATCCCATTCAACAGAAAGTAGCCTAGAGAATGACACCCACATTCCCAAAACATGGATTATGGATGTTTGTGGTTATTTACAGTGTTGTTTATAAATTGTTATGGATAAGGGGGGGGAAGAATATTAGATTTGGAGTTCTTTTGTTTTAAAAAGAGAAAAGGGGATATGTAGGAGGAATATGTTGTTCCATTGTAAATAATTGTCCCTGCCTATGAGTTTAATAAAAAGCACTGATTGGCCAAAGGCAGATTGGAAGTGTGGTCAGGGCTACCAGACTAAGAAAACTCTGGGAACAGGAAGAACAGAGCAGAATGCCAGAGAGAAGCCAGAAGATGCAGAGGACAACTATGCTGCTCTGAGAAAAGGTACCAAGCCACAGGGCTGAACAGGATAAGAGTCATGGGTTAGATTAAGTATAAAGAGTTAGCAAGTTATATGTCTGGGCAATTCCCCCCACACCCACACACATTGTCTCCTTTAAATAAAAGGGCTATTAGCTATAGTGGAGTTTATTATTTGACTTGAACAGATTGTTTAAACTTCTCTTGGGCAATTGCTTTGCATTATATTTATGACATTACATGGTTAAATGAAGGCATTAATCACTGATAACACATAAAAAACACAATGTGAATAATAGCATGGGAGACATACTTAGTGATTTTTACTTCCTTTGAGTATCATTGTATTCATAAATATTATTTGTATCATGAACTGGGTATATGTTCATGAGGGAACATATAGTTTATATATGAAATCCTTGAAGGCCACTAGATATTCTTTGGCAATTTAATTTGGAAAGGCTGAATCAAATATACATTATTTAATGAAATGTTTCATTTATCTTTATCTTTCTTTTGTAAATAGACATTTAATGTGTACCATTGAAAATACTAATGAGAAAGTTGGAGACAAAGTTATTTGTCACTTATTTAAGATTCTAACAGTGGAGAGAGAGGGTAATAGTTGGACAAAGCAGATTAAATCATAAGAAATGTTAATAATCTTATGAAATGAAGAATTAACATTGTAAATGACAGTAGTGTGACCTTACATGAACTCAATGAATTCTTCAAAACTAAAGTGTCTTCTTTGAGAAGGAGAATTCTAGTGAATGAGATGCAGTTCCTCATAAGACATAAAGAAGGAAAGTGATTCAAGAACAGATTACAAAATATTTCTAGGTTTAGTATTAAAAAAATAAAGCAAAAATTAATTATTGTATATAGAATAAATATTTGAAACTTTGTGATATCTCCATATATGAACAAAGAATAACCCCAAAGTAAAATGCAATCATCAGGGAAAAATATTTAGAAATATACTAAATCTATACAAAGGCAATTTTAGACAGTAACAAAAAAGAATGCAAACAAATGCCCTATTTCTATCTATGCTCAATATTCTTCAAACTAGTATGCATATTCAAAGCAAGCTCAATCAAGACTAGAACTAGTATTTGGCAGACATTAAAACACCAAACTACAAAAAGTCAAATATAAGATTAAAGAACCCACAAAAGCACAAATAATCTGTTTAAAGAAAATCAAAATTTAATGATTGATACTGTGAAACTTCAAAGCTTATTACAAAGAATAACTGATATTCAGTTTAATAATTCAATTAATACATTTGCAATCAATTGAATTTTGTCAACTATCTCAAAACCATCCAATTAGAAATGAAAAATCTTTCCCTATCATCAACCTAGATTGCGTATTCTCCACCAATGACTCAGCTGAATGCAACCCAGTCCCAATAGTGCAAGTCTTGTTTGTCTCTAAAATATGGGCAGTGTTTCAATGAGGTTTCTTGGTCCCAGGTAGCCAGAGGCCCAGACACACAAACTTACAGCCCCAGACCCCTTAGCCACCCACTGTTGCTTAGGTCTTAGAAATGACTCAGATACTTATATTAACTTTATACTGTTTGGTCTATGGATCAGGCACATTGTTAGCTTGTTTTTAAATCTTAAATCAACCCATTTCTATTAATCTTTTTTGCCACATGGCCCATGGCTTACCTGTGTTCTTTACATGTTGCTCCTTTGGGCTTCTCACTCCTTCTGTCTCTCTCTCACTCTGACTCTACCCTGCTCCTCCTACTTATTCTGATTCCTCCTCTTACTTTTTTTGTGGTGCCTGTCATGGGCCAAAACAGCTCCTTTATTTAAAGATTGCTATTCATAGCATACAGAAAGGCATTCCCACATCAGGCCAGTTCAGACTTTTAATTTTCCATTACTAGTAGTCCTCACTAGGCTCAGCCTCATAGATTCTAGGAAGGTTCTACTGAACTTGATTTCTATGTAACCTCCCAAATATTTCCAAACCCAATGTTTCTCTTCACACACTTTTCTCCATTTTTATCTCACCTAATCACAACTGCTTCTTTCCAACTTGCTTCTAATACAACCCAAAAATATATTCTATTTCCTTTTACAGGAGAATCTATTAATCGCACCTAAGACCCTCCTCTTTATCTAGCCTCTCTGTGTCTGTAAATTTCAACATAATTATCATTCATAAACAGCTAATATTAACTTATAAATGAATATATACCATATTTGTCTTCTTAGGTTTGGGTTACAACACTCAGGATGATTCTGTCTAGTTGCATCCATTTTTCTGCAAATTTCATGAGGTCATTTTTTTAAACAGCTGTGTAATGTAGTACTATTTCTATATACCCCAAGTAGTTGAGGAACATACAGGTTATTTCCAGTCTCTGGATAATATAAATAAAGCTTCAATGAACATACTTGAACAAGACAGAAGGTTATTTTCCAAAAGCAAACAGGAGAGTCCCATTGTCAAAGAAGACATCCACACTGCTCGTTGAACATAGAAAAGTCAAGCTGGTTCTTGCATGGAGACTTCATCTCTAGTTTATTTGGAGCAGAAAATTATTCTTCAGCCTATCAAAAGAAAAATCTAGACATCAACCTAGTTACAAAATCCTAGACCTACACTCTTTCCTGTCTGAAATTTATACTGAGGCAATTGTGGTTGGCACAGAATTTGTGAAATTGGCCTACCAATGACTACTTATACTTGAGGCCCACACCATAAAATGGAGCCCATGTCCAATACCATCTGGATGGCTAGGAATAAAAGACTGGGTAGCCAAAAGACATAGGATAAAAAACAACTAAGGGATAATAAATAAATAAATACATACATACATAAATACATATGTAGTATGTAGTATGAGGTTTCTGGCCTGGACTTTCAGGCCTAACCTTAAGGTTTAGGACCCACAGACTCGCAGACCCGTAGACCCTCAGACCTACAGTCCCACAGTCCCACAGTCCCACAGTCACACAGTCACACAGAGACACACAGATGCTTTCAATAGTTTTTGGATGATCAGCCTCAGGCCCAGGCATATAACTTGCTAACTCTGTACCCTTCATCTAACCCATGAATCTTCCTGTTCAGCCATGCAGCTCGGTACCTTTCTTTAGAGCAGCAAAGTTGTCCTCAGCTTTTTATGGCTTCTCTTTGGCATTCTACCCTGTGTTTCCTGTTCCCAAGAGTTTTCTTAGTCTGGTAGCCCTGCCCACACTTCCTGCCTGCCTTTGGCCAATCAGTGCCTTTTATTAAACCAGTGGGTGGGACAATTATTTACCATGTAACAACACAATCCTGTACAGTAGTATGTATACACACATATATGAAATTACTCCTAATGATATTCTGATATACTTAAAAATTGAAAACTTGTTTACTAATAATCACAAAGGATTCCTCTGCCGGCAGATGGGAGCAGATGAAGAGACCTATAACCAGACATATAGAATCTAAATTAGAATTCTCCATTAGGTTCCCCACTTCTTCATAGCTCAGGGAACCCCATAGAAGAGGGGGAGAAAAATTGTAGAAATCGGAGGGAATGAAAGACACCAGAACGTGGCACAGAGAAGCAACTAAGCAGGATTTATTTTGACTCACAAAGAAATGATAAGCATGGAGTCTGTGAGGTCCTGTTTGTATATGTTAAAGCTGTTAGCTTGTTGTTTTTGAGGAACTCCTAACAATGGGAGAGTGTCTCTTGGGACTCTTTAACTCCTATTCGATTTGGAGATATATTGGGTATCTTCTAAGAAAGTCTGTCTGAAGATTAGAGGACAAGAGCCAGTCACAGATTTAGCAATAGAGGTAAGCCAGGGGTGACTCACACATTTAATCTTAACTCTTAGAAGGTTAAAGATCCATCTGGATCTCTGTGTATTCAAGGCCAGCCTGAACTACAAGAGATTAATTCAGTCTGAAAGAGAAACAGGAAGACAGTGGTGGCACTCACCTTTAAACCTAACACTTGCTCCTCTCCAATATAATTTGTCATATTTCAATCACAGTTAAGTAAATGCCCATGTGCCTGTTCTCAGTGCTTGGGAAGCACACACTAGCCTTTAATCCCAACACTAGGAAGGTTAAGAGAGGAAGTGATATGGCCTAGGGTTGGTAAACCTTACTGTCCCTTAAACCCAGGTTCCTCCTCTAAAGTATATTCTGTAATATTTCAGCCACAGTTCAGTAAATACTGCTACTTAAAGTTAACTTTCTTCATCTGGTTTGAATATGTCACCTGGAACCTGCAGCAATGCTAACAGATATAACTATCTCTTAAATCTTAGTATCAGATGAGGTCTTCAGTGTCTGGATTTCTAAGAAATCCAAAGAATCATTCTACCAGGAACAGAGGTACTTGTCAGAAAAATGTAAAGCTAGGCTATTTAATGATGATAAAACAGTACTGTTCATGTAGAGGCCTTGGTATTTCATCACTTCTCCTACTTCTCCTTTCTCTAGTCTAAGGATATTAACATTAGTTAACTAATTGAAAATTATAAATAAAAGTCCAAGTGAAAAAGAAGTTTATACCCTTGGCTGACTTCAGTTGAGGGAAGGAGCTTTAGCTTCTTATCACATTTGAAGATTGAGTTATATAGGCTTGAAACACTTATTCTTAGAATACCATGTGTTACCTAATAATGTATGACTGTAAGAAGCCCAAGGCTTATGACACTTTCTGAAGCTAAATTAGTAAACAATTTATTTAACAATAATACTGGCATAACTGGATGGTATAATGTAGAAGAATGTAAATAGACCTGAAAATAAACCCAGCTACACTGAACTTGATTGAAAAGAAAGTGGGAAACACTCTCCAATGCATTGTCATAGGAAACTACTTCCTAAATAGTATACCAGTTGCACAGAAACTAAGTAAAACAATCAATATGTGGACCCTGCTGAAACTGAGAAGCTTCTGTAAGGCAAAGGACACAGTCAATAAGACAAATGACAGCCTTCAGAATAGGAAAAGATTCTCACCAACCCTATAACTGACAGAGGACTAATCTCTAAAGTATATAGAGAACTCAAGAAACTAGAGCACAAAAACCTAAGTAATCCCATTAAAAATTGGGTTCAGAGCTAAAAAGGGAATTCTCAACAGAATAATTACAAATTACTGAAAGAAACTTAATAAATTGTTCAACATCTTAAGCCATCAAAGAAATGCAAATCAAAACAACTTTGGGATACCACTTTAACACTGGTCAGAATGGCTAAGTTAAAAAATCACAGATGACAGCCTATTCTGGAGAGGACACAGAGCAAGGGGAACACTCCTCCATTGTAAGAGGAAGTCTAAATTTGTACAGCTACTCTGGAATGCATTATGGCAGTTCCTCAGAAAACTGGGAATCATTCTCTCCAAGGATCCATAAATACCACTATTGGGAATATAACCAAAGGATTCACATTGGTACCCCAAACGCTCAGCTATGTTCATAGCAGCATTATTTATAATAGCAAGAACCTGGAAACAACCTAGATGTCCCTCAACTGAAGAATAGATTAACAAACTGTGTTATATCTACACAATGGAGGTAAAAATATGATATCCTCAAATTTTCAGGAAAATAGATGGATTTGGAGAATATCTTCCTGGGTGAGGTATCACAAGCCCAGAAAGACAAATGTGGAAATGTACTCACTGATAAGTGGACGTTCGACAAAAAGCAAAGAATACCCAAGTTACAAATTACAACCCCTGAACAGTTTAGTCTCTGAAGGAACTTAACAGAGACATCCAAAGATTCCCCTAGGAAGAGAAAATAGAGAATATCTTATTAGCAAAACCTCCAAGAATGCACAGAATGCCTCTTGCTACATCTTCAACCAATAGTTGAGGGGTTGCCTAAACAGAAATTCCCCTATAATCAAATACATAACCACCCTAAGTGTCATCACAAAACCTACATTCAAAAATGAATAGAGGTTGAGGCAGAGATCCATGGCTCAGTACTCGGCAGAGCTCCTGGTTCAGATGAGATCATGGGATTAGAGTCAGAATAAGCAAGGGGATAGGGATTATGAGGAAAATTTCCACAGTGATGGCTGGTTGAGCTCTGGGGAGTTCACTGAATCAAGAACAGCCACTTGGGAACCATCAGGAAAAGAAGCAAGGCACTTCAAAGTTAGGTAATGGTCCACTGGCATGGAGCCTCAAGGTGTGGAATCAGAGTGTGTTCCTGTGTGTGGGATGGCACATTGGAACCCATTCCCTGCAGAGGAGCACCTAACTCAGTCTTGATATTGGGGTGCAGAAATTGGACTTATCTGGAGTGCATGTGCCACACTGAGCTGACCCACCTTGGGACTTCTTACCCTTTATGGGGAAGGGATGGGTGGATGGGGATTAGGGAGGCTGAAGGTAGACTAAGAGGAATTGTGAGAAGGGAAGATAGAGGGAGCAGGGGTATATATGAATAAAAAGACTTTTTTTAATTTAAAAAAAATCTGTTTGGCCAATGACAAAGCAAGACAAAGTTAGGTTGTACAACTAAATTGTGGATGAAGTGAAATAGTGTGGAGCTGGACTGCTTTCTGAATAGCTGCTCATGAAACAAGATGCTGGAGAACCTGTAAGCCATGTGGTAATCCATAGATTCGTAAAAATGTGTTAACGTATATATAAAAGCTACCTAATAATAAGCCTGAGTGAGCCATTGGCAAACTGTTAATAATTAATATAAGCCTCTGTGTGATAATTTGGGAAAGGGTTTTAGGACAAGGTTGGACAGAGACACTAAATTTATATATTCATTTGGAATAGAAAGTATTCATATGCTAAGAACTCATCAATAAGAAACAGATTTAAAAATATTATTTGACAGTACATTGACATTATAATCATAAACTGATTCAAAATTATTTATTATTATTATCTAAATTACTGTTTGGTCATTTTATCTTTCAGTGCCCCTCTATCATATCACCCTTTCTCTCCCACTGGATTCTGTCATCTCAGAGGTTATCCATACTTCTTTTATGTCATCTTTTTGTATGTAGCATACTGATTTTAATTAGAATCTCTGGCTTGGTCATGAGTACCAGGTAACTGACTGTAATAATGGCAGCTCATAGGTGTTTCACCACTGAAAAAAAATGGCATCCTATTGTCAAATAACTGGTAATTGTCATTGGTACTTTAAAAGATCATCAGTAGTGACTGAGCTATTGACTATGACCTGTAGGGCAGTTCTGGCTTTTCTTCTGAAAAAATATTAACTATAATAGCTGTTGTTTTATATCTTTTGTCCATTCTTGACCAGATTCACACCCTTTGTTTGTAATTCTGTTAGCACATAGAGTGGAGTGGAGGTGGTGACTAGTTTAATCCTTCCACTATACCAGTCCCATTACTTTTAAGAATGTTGAAGGACCATGTATATGATCTTTGACTTATACTGAGAGACCTTAACATGAATATCTTTTCATCACCACTTACCTATCTATTCCCTTCTCTAAAATAAAATAGTGAGTCTCAATATGAAAATAAAAGTTTCTGTAAAATCTATTAATATCATCATAATAGTATATGATTTTGACTTTTGGACAGAATTATAAGGGCTTTGACCTATTTTACTTACATTTTCTTATTGGCAACAAGGTTCTCCATTATAACTGGGGATCAACCTCCAAAACCATTGTAACCATATCTGTCCAATCTTTAGGGATAATTCTATTACAAGTTGATCATAAGTTTAACATCTGCTTTACAAAGGATAGGTACATGCCATAGGAAACTATTTCTTACTTGTATCTCCACAAATCTAAAGTTTGTGGGAGTCTGTTCAGCTTTTACATAGTCTGGGGAAATTTCTATCATTTGACAATTTATGTAATTTTCCTGGATATTAATGTTAGCTGTTTGAAAGCCCTGGGATATTTCTCTATAACCTTACAATACATTATGGAGATTAGTTCACCTTTAAATTTTTATAACTGAGTTTAAACAAGTTTTTCTAAGAATTTTATCTTTGCATTATATTTACTAATTTTTTTAATTATAAAGGAAAAATGATCAAACAAGTAATATATATTTAGACATTACAAAAATCCCATCTACTTTAATTATCCTCTCATTTACTTGTTTATTTTTTTATACTGTATGGAATATTATCAAGCAGGCCAAATTCTTTCATGTAACTCTATCTCTTGTATTTTTAATGTGGGATCAAAAACTCTCACGATCAAGGGAGTCTCACACAATCAATTAACGAGCTCATAAGTGTTCACAGAGACTGAAATGACAACCAGGTAGCCTTCATGGGACTGACCTACTCTGCATATATGTTAAAGTTGTATAGCTTAGTTCTTGTATGAGACTCTTATCATCAGTAAGGGGATGTCTCTGACACTTTTCCTGGCTTTTGGAACCCTACCCCTCATACTGGATTGACTTATCTAGCCATAATACATGGGGAGGTGCTTATTCTTACTACAACTTGCTATGCCATGTTTTATTGATACTCATGGGAGACCAGCTCTTTCCAATGTGGAGACAGAGAATGATGGAATTTTGTGGTGGTAGTAGGTAGGCGATAAGGGATGGGGGAAGGTTTTATTATAATAAAACCGAAAAAAAAGTTCTCTATATTAAACTCATTTACCCTTTTAAGAAATCAAAATTGACCCAACAAATCTGGTTACAGTAATGATTCAGATGAGGGTTAAGTAAGACAGTAATTTAGTGTGGCAGCAACTCCAGGAGGAGGTTCAGAGAAAGTGACAACCCATCAGAAAAAGGGATAAACCATAGCCAGCACTCTTCGGGAGGAAACTTAGAAAGGCAGTTAACTACTGCTAACTCCTCAGCCCTCTGGGTAGTGACTCCAGCCTATCTCTGGGCTGTGCTAAGGGCTGTAAAAACCTCAGGCAAAATGCTTTTACCTGAACTAATGCCCTAAAATTTGGGCCCCAGATATTGTGTGAATTCTACTTCATGCAGTATATTGCTCTTATACACTGTAAAACTTTGTTGTTTATATTGGTTTAATAAAATGCTGATTGACCAGTAGGTAGTATAGGTAGGGCCAGAAGAGTAGGAGAATTCTGGGAACTGGAAGAACAAAGCAGAGACACTAGCCAGACACAGAGGGAGGAAGATGAGAATGCTGCTCTGAGAAAAGACATAAAACCACATGGCTAAACATAAAAAATAAATATGGGTTAATTTAAAGAATAAGAGTTAGATAGTAATATGCCTATGCCATAGGAAAATATACTTGCAACTAATATAAGCTTCTGTGTGATTATTTGGAACTTCAGGGCTTCTGGTAGGTCTGGACTTCAGGGACAGGCCAGGCCAGAGATTTCCAACTGCAACACCTGTATCCAGATATTAGGGAAAAACAGAAAGATAAAAGATGCAGAGGAACAAACCACAGCCACTTCTTACCTAGCCACTCCTTAGGAATCCTCAAATTGAATACCTCTGAGGCCTCAGTCTAAAAGGGAAGGGATTCAGATGAATGGCTTGACTCCTGACTCCTCACACCATATTTCTCTTTCTCTGACTAGCTATCTGACTTCCTGGTTTAACTTTTCTAATGCCAGTATTAAAGGCATGTGTGTTCTCCAAGTACTATGACCGTAGGAATGGGATCTCAAGTGCTGGTATTAAAGGTGTATGCCATCACTCTATGACCTCCATAGCTATCTCTGTGGATGGCTCTGTCCTCTTATTTTCAGACAAACTTTATTAGATATACAATATATCACCATAGCCATTCTCTATTTTTTCTGTGCCAGAAATTTGACTTATATAGACAGCATTAAAGATCATAATCTTCTCAAGATTTATTTGTTTTCATCATTGGGTATTTCCAGAAAACAGTCTGATGGAGCAAAGTTAGATAAAAATACTAATATCCTTTTAGAAGTTTATTTATAGGCAGTTAGCTATATTGAAAATATAAAGTTTCCGTGTTCTCCTGCTCTAAGGAAATTTATAACTTTCCCCTAAACTCTGGAATTAAACCCTCTACATGCTACTGGATTACTAGCAGTTTTATTCTTTTCTCACTTACTGATAATATGGCACTTGGGCTGATTGAATCAACTGCAGCATTCTATCTCTTTTGTGTTGTACCTCCCTTCTTTACCACTTTTGCCAATGCCTTATGTTGCATGCATGTCACAAAACTTGTGCTGAGCTTTCTTCTTACAGTGATTAAACAGATGTTTCCTGTTTTATTATTTTTATGGTAGACATTAAAGATACACAAACATTTTATTGCATGTGTATTAAGAGTAAAATGGAGGCTGCAAGCATGCTCTTACCAACTTAAACTGTTGCTGTTTCTTTATAATATTCTTACATTATTTATAATTTATAATTTATAATATTCTTACCTTATTTACCTTGGAATTCTAATATAGGATTTTGGATTCATCTTATAACAAAACTGAATCAAATGTTTATTTGTTGTCTTGCTGAGGCTCTTTTATTATTGTGTATATTCTATCCAAATGAGACAAATATTTCTAAAAAGTCAACCTTTTTTCATAGCAAACTATTCCATCTTTATTTTAAACATTTCCTTATTGTATTTAAATCTTAAGATAAATAAATCAGCAGCTCACCCTTCTCAAGGGACTGCTTCCCTTTTTGTTTTTAAAGAATTTTATAAACAATCTGGTAACTGAACCCAGGCGATAAGCTGGGGAAAAAAAACAAAAACAAAAACACAACCTGTGTTTCTGTGTTTAAAACCAAATTCACAGAAGGGAAATAATAGGCTCCATCTCTTTAACTGCTCGTCACCACTATCAGTGCACAGAAATGTGCCAGAGAAGAAATATCTCTTGTATTCCAGTTACTTCTAAGCTATTATGTTTAGAAAATTAAATCTGGCAGTCTAAGCCTGCAACTGATTTTTGTATGGTGTCCTAAGATATACTTATCTAGAAATTAGCTATTGTACTCCTTACAGAGTGCCAGGTAAGATTGCAGTAGAGGACAAGTGGAGGACACTAGCATCAGAATTCTTTCATTTCAAAAGCTATTAAAACAAGAGAGAGAATTCCTGTGCACAATGCTTAGATGATTTTACCAGCAAGGGAATTCCAGATAAAAAAGAGAGAATATCTCACTTACGAATATAATGCTGCACAGATTTCTGTAATCAAAAATATATGCTTTATATTTTGAGTAACACTAGACTTTTCTTTTCAATGTATGGCAGGTTTGTGCTCCTCTGTCAACACTAATAATACCAACTCATTATGTATTTTTTCTTAAGCTTTGTTGTTTGAATAACTTTTTTAAATGACTAGATTATTGGTTTAAAACATCTCATTAAACTCTCTGACAAAGTATGCCAATAAAATCTGACACATAGAATCTCATCCATGTTTCTCTCAGTGGAAGGAAAAATCACATATAGAAAAGCATAACTATTTAAGGAATGTACTTCAGTAGCATACAAAGTGTTCACTCATGAACAAACTAACACAAAAGTTACAGAAAGTTTTCAAAATCCAGAGAAAAGTTGATTCTTTTTTTATGGACTTTAATACTTTCAAAAGAATGCAAGTTGGAATCTAAATGAGCACACTGTAGAGATAACACAATATCTGTATTTATTGAACTACTATTTATAATGCCCAAGTAAATGCCCAGTGACTCTTGATAGAACAATTGGAAAGGAAAATGTTATGTGAGTATGTAACCTTTATTCAGCATAAGGAAAAATGAAATTATGACATTTTCAAAAAATTGAAAGAACAGGATATTATATTAAGAAATATAAAACTCAGTTAGAAACACAAATGTCAATTGTTTTGTTTCATATATGCAACCTACATGATGCATGTCTGAGTTATTATGTGTATGGTTCAGAGAGGGCATGTGGAACATTGACCATATTTAAAAAGAAAAACAACAACAAAATGAGAGGTAGGAGAAGGGGTTAATTAGATGTAAATATACTTTAAGAATAGCAGAGGTTGGGCAATAAAGGTTAATAGATAGTGAATATGTTCAAAGATACAAGAGTTCAGTGAAAATATTAGTACATATTATTCTTATTTAGTAAAGTTGTGTGCTAGTATGCCAGAATGTCTTTTGCTTCTGCTGTGTCTTTACATGTTTGTTACTGCCTTTTCTGGTATTTGACATAGTGTGAATAGGTGTAGTGAGATCCCCAATTCCTATAATGCAGTGTGTTTATTTCATAGAAATATCTTATTTTACTGGGAATTTTCACATATGAATTATTATGAATATAATTTTCTCTTAATTTATCCTGTTTAATTAGTAATAATAATGTTAGTTTAAATAAAGTTGAGGGAATAAAAAGTAAAGAAGGAAGTTTCACAGCTGGAGTACATGAGTTTCTGTTCAGGAGCAGTATTGACAGTTGCTTAGTTAGGGTTATGATTAAGAAGAATAAATATCCTAGCTAGTTTAAACTCTTTATTTTCATGTTGGGAGATGTATTTGCAAGTTTTGAAGAGCATCATAGCTGAAAGAAAGAAGGCTTTGAAAATAGCTTGTTTAGACTAAGATGTTTTTGTCAAATAACTTTGAGGTACAAAACACAAGAAGAAAATCTAAAGTTTTAGAAATGTGTATAGTTGAATGAATTACTCCTTAAGGTTAGGGGAAAAAAAGAAATTCAATTGTTATTAGAGTATATATCTTTTTTGCTAGGATTGGTTGATGAACAGAAGTATATAATTCCTTGTACCCGTTTTTGTCCTCAATCCTCTGCTATAAAAAAATATGAGTGTGTATATACCCTAAAGATATATAGGGTCTTCTTTCTCATCCTGTTCACTGACTCAGGATCTGCCTTCAGGCCCAGCGGAACATCCTCAGTTCCCTTTCTCCTTCCCTTGTTGGTCTAGGGCACAGTTGTCCAACCATGACAGGAAGAAGTAGGAATCAAGCCCCACAAGGAACTGTTGATTTCTTTCATCCATTTGCATTGGAAGTTAAGAGGGTGATAGGAATAGATCTATTTGGATTCTTCTATGTGCTGTCACTAGTTTGTTAACACCATTTTGAAGATGCTGTTTTTTTCCAGTGTGCATTTCTGGCTTCTTTGTCTAAATAAATTGTCTATAGATTTGTAGATTTATTTTTGGATCTTCAATTTGATTCCACTTATTATCATGTCTGTTTTGTGCCAATACCATGTGGTTTTTAATTAATATGGCTCTGTAATACAATTTGAGGTCACAGATAGTGATGTATTTAGCCAGAAGTTCTTTTTATTACTCTTTTTTATCTTGGTTGTTTTTGTAAGTGTGTGTTTCCACGTGAAACTAAGATTGCCTATTCAAAATCATGGAAGAATTCTGTTATAAATTTTATGGCTATTGCATTACATCTGTAGTTTGCATCTGGTAGAATGGCAGTTTTTAAACTATATTAATCCTACAAATCCATGAGCATAGAAAACATTTTGATCTTCTAATATCTTAATTGCATTCTTTCTTTAATATCTTAAATTTTATTATACAAGACTTTCACTTTCTTGGTTAGAGTTACAAGACATTTTTTTTAATTGAGATGTCACTTCCCAGATATCTTTTTTGGTCTATTTACAACTTGTATATAGGAAGGCTACTGAATTTTGTATGTATTTTAAATTATGCTATTTTTCTGAAAGCGTTTATCAGCTGTAGCAATTTCTTGGTCAAAATTTTAGAGTTACTTTTATAAACTATCATAACATCAGAAATAGATTTCCTCTGGTTTTGTTCATATTGTTGTTGTTGTTTTAATTCGTCCAGCCAAGACTGTACTGTATTGAATAGGCATGGAGACTGAACAATTTTGTATTGTTGATTTTAGTGGAAATGCTTTCAGTTTCTTTCCATTCAGGTTTAGATTTGTGGTGGGATTCAGGTGTCATCTGATAAGGTCTGAAGATGCTTATCCAGGGTCCAGGGCTCCTGGAGGGGGTGTGGATAACCTGGAAGTGGTGTGGGTAACCCCATTGATAAGGGGATGCTGGAAACCTAGGAGCTCTGTTCTTCCTGGTTCCTGGTTGTTGGAGAGACTAGTTTGGAATCCATTGTCCATTGCTCGTCCATCACTGGGATACTCCAGTCCCTGTTCAGGTGCCACTATAAGCTGTTACCTGTATCATGAGTGTTGATTTATATTTTAATAAATATTAATCTTGGACTGGTGCCTTGTAAGTAAAACTCTGCCTACATCTGGTGCCCAATGTCCTCTAACATGTGCCCTCAGGTACACAGGGTCCCTTTGTGTTTTGAAACCTTTAAGAGGGCAGGGGACATACAGACTGTTCAGTTTTGGGAGCCTGCACACCAGTGCCTGGGCTTACAGCTCCCTCTCACTTTCCCAGTGCAGTTTTTGGCCTGCACAGTGCGCAGGCCTATTTTTTAGCCCACCAGAACACTGGCTCAGGTTTTAGCCCACCGGCTCAGCACGCAGGCGTGGTTTGTGGCCCATGGGCCCAGTGCACAGGTGTGGTTTTCCACCCTCTTGGCCTACTGGCACAGCACACCCCCACCTGGCCTGCTGGTGCAGTGCACAGGTGTGGTCAACGCTTGGACTGCTACTGCCTGCCTGTAACGCGGCTCCGCCCATCTAGCCTGAATAGTGGAGTTTAAAGTGCACACACACACTCCTCCCCCCAGCCAGCCCACATGGTCACTGATTGTGACCCAGGCAATTGTAATTTCCACTGCACACTCCCAGTGAACAAAGGAAACTAAAACCCTTCTATTTTGTGATTGCCATCCTGTCTTAATTTGTGAGAATTTGTTTTTTTTTTTAAGGATTGTATAATGCCTGCTGGGGCCCTTCAAGACCAGGTAGGGTCTGTAGGTAGCCTCCTGCTGCTGAGAGTCTCTGCATCTGCCATATAGTGAGCAGTGCATTGAACGGTATTGTGACAACTGTGGACCAAACGTCATTATACCTGAATTGACGCAATGGCTGATAATTATTCTATTAATGACTTCAAGTCATATATTTCCATGGTGATTGACAAATTTTTGAATGAATACCTTGAAGGCTTCAATACCCCAGTCCAACTATTTTTTGGCTTGTTTCTCTATTTTGTGTTTCAAAATAAGAGATTGATGAAAGAGGTGACATATGGAAATCAACAATTGCTGTCCAGATTATGTGATATGGAAACTTCAAATGCTACTATGGCAGATGAGGTTAAAGTGGTGAAGAATGGAAATCAACAATTCCTGTCCAAATATGTGATATGGAAATATCAAACACAAAAATAGTGAATGAGGTTAAGGAGGTTAAAAATGTAAATCAACAGTTGCTGTCCAGAATATGTGACGTGGAAATTTCAAACACTAAAATGGCAGATAAAATTGATACTCTGGAAATGGGTTACAACAAGCTTTCAGATAAGGCATCCTCTCATGATATGGATACACTGTATATGAAAAATATAGGCTCTATGTAAAAGATGAAAACAAGAAACTTGTTGACTACATTAATGATGAAAACAAGAAAATCATTAATTATATTAATGATGGGGATCAAAAAATTGCTGGTTCAGTGAGGTCTTTGGAAGGACTACTTCATCAGGAAAATCAAGCTCTAGAAAAATCAATAGTATCTAAACTCCAGGAATGGAAGCCACTAGTATCCAAAATCTATGAATGTTAACCAGTATTATCCAAAATCCAAGAATGAGAACCGGTAGTATCCAAAATACAAGAATGGGAGGACCAAATTGCAATACTGGAAAGGGGTAGTGATGCATCTTATGCTCAGAACAGTTCAGGTCAACCCCTGATGGGATATTATGGTACTGGAGATACTCTACCTAAGGTGGTAAATGTGACAGGGATACCCACTTCATCACCACTATTGTTCCTGGCTACTGTTCAGACAAAGAAAGCATCTGGGGGAATCTTCAGATTATGTGGAGTATAGTTATAAGCCAGTACATATGAAAGACATCAAGGATTTTAAAGAGGCAATATCAATGCACAGTATACACTCTACTTATGTAAAGCAGCTTCTAAATTCATGGTCAACAAAAAACAGGATCTAACCAATTGATTGGATGCAGCTAACGGCGGCTGCTGTCTTGGACCAAAGTCAGAATTTGCAGTGGAGAAGCTGGTTTAGAGAGGAGGCCAGGACCTTAGAACAACAAAGAAAAATTAGGGGTTTCTTTGCTTCTCAGGACCAAATTCTTGGTGAATGCATGTTTGCTGATGTGAAGGCTCAAAATACTTATGACGAGCATACTTTATTACTATGCCGTATTGCTGTACTGAATGCTTGGGAAAAGATTTTGGACCCAGGTCAAAAAAAATGAGCCTTATACTAAGATCAAACAAGGCTTAAAAGAGTCTTATACCAACTTTCTACAGAGGCTGTACATAGAGCAATATCAGATCCAGAAGTTGGGAAGTAATTAATACTTTCTCTGGCCTTTGATCATGCTAATCTGGAATACAGAAGAATGCTTATGCCTTTAAAGATCAGAGGCACATCTGTAGAAGAATGGATTCAATACGCAATCAATGCTGAATCTCTCCACTGCAATGAGGAGAACTGGGTAGGCCAAGCCATTCCTAATGTTAGGGTGAGGAACCAAGGCATCACTTGTTTCAACTGTGGTAAACAAGGCCATATAAGACAGAACTGTACACAAGTTACCCTTGGAAATAATGCCTGTTCTAGGTTTAATTCGAACAGAAGGCCATTGCCTTCTGGATTATGTAGGTGTGGCAAGGAATGGCATTGAACCAATGAATGTAGATCGACCAGGGATAAAGAAGGCAACTCTTTACACTCCAGAAACGCCTTTCGGGGCTTCCCCTTCCCCTGGGAAGCCCCCAAAAATCAGACTCCAAATTTGAGGATGGTAATATCATATCCAGTCACAGTAGAGGA